>JARHVA010001183.1:1205000-2405000 GCA_037957365.1 Torreya grandis
ACAATTGTGTTACACGTGATGATGCTTGGGGAAAGATACATAAAAACACTAAACCATAAAGGAAATACTTAAATAAATGTTGATAAAATAATAAATGAAAGTAATAGATACATACCTTGACTTACCTTTCTACATAATTATCATATGAAAATACCATAGAATTGATTATGTCAGGTACAACAACTAAAATTGTAAAAATTAAAGATACAAGGCTAAAAATGGATTAAAATTAATGCATAAATATGTATGACAATCAATAAATGGATGTAAATGGAAAAAAACTTAAGAGAAAACTTTAAAACCCATAAAAATTGGCAAGGCAAAATTAATAAGGCTAATTTAGAACCCAAAGATTCAAGGAAAAAAAAAACAAGTGTGAATTGGCAAGCCAAAATACTAAGGTGGAATTATAACCAATTAACTGAAAGAAAAGAATGAATACATGATTAATTAGAATGAGACTAGATGGCCCATAAAAATGTTAAACATGAAAGAATGTAAGGTAAAAATGAGACTAGATGGACAACAAATGAATAGAAAAAATAATATTTCCAAACGTAATTAAAATAAACCCTAGAAATAAAATTCAAATGACCAAGAAAGCATCTTACAATAACTCAAAAAAATATCTTCTATTCAAAAATGAAAAATGTTGATGTTGTCATGATGCTAACATGTTTGTAAGTGATGGATAAAATGAAATAAATAAAATGGGATAGATTTAAAAAAATCATTCCTAACAAGGGGAAACATTTAGGGATGGAAAATAAGGTGAAAATATGGTTTTTAGTGGAAACAAAAAATTCTAATCATTTTGGCAAGACTAAGAATTTTTAACATCAATAGCCCTATAGAAACCTACCTAGAAAAAATAAAGCTTGGGATAAATAGTTAATAATAAAAGTCACCCCATTAAGGCAACTATAAATGAAAAATAAAATGATCTTACCTTGCCATAACATTTCCCCCTCTTCTCAAGACCCTTACAGATTCATCATTGTACTATGAGGATTGGATACATGCGTGAGAAAGTAGGTGGCACCAGAATGTAATATATGTGAGAAACCTCCTACCCAATTCTACTATCCTATTGGATGCCAATTGACCTTATCTATATCATGAAGCCAATTATGGAGTTTGGGATTTGATTAAAATATGGGGTGATCCAAAAATAAAGGTAATGTATTTTGGTGTGATCTATCTTTTAAAAGCTATATTTTCATTTTTTAAGATAATGTGGATTTCAAATCTTTTGGACTTTTATATTTTCCACTTCCATATGGATTTATAAACCAAAAAATGAGTGTAAAATATGACTAAAAAAAAGAGCCTATGCTTATCTACTAGAGGGGAGAATATAAACACCAAAATGCCTAAATATTCCTAGACTTGCACCTTAAAAAATAGGGTAATCTTGAAACTAGACTTGGTGAGCATAAAAAGAGGCAATATATAGGAGGGATGGAGATGAACATACAATTAGTAGGTTCAAAAATCATAAAAAATGTATAAAGGAACTTATAGTGACATAAATGTTGAGATTACTTCATAAGATGGTAAAATGTAGGTGAAACACACGTAGAAAAACTAAAATAGTTTTACCACAAAATAATATGACTTATTCTAAGTGAAAAAATTCCACTCTAAATAATTTACTTATCATTATAAAAATACACTTACCTAAGGTTAGGAGTGGAAGCATGAGGTAAATTGGAAGGGCATTTGTAAGGAAGCTTGGTTGTGTTCCCCAAGGTCTTACAAGGTAACTTAAAAATTGAAAAATACATGAGGAAAAATAAAATTTAAATAATGAAAAGGATGTTAAAACATTTAAAAAATATAAAAGGGGTGAAATTATTATAAAATAGACCAAGGAATCGCATGGGAAGTAATGACTGCATAAAACAAGACATGATACAACATAACTGGAAGAGAAATAATGGTAGAATAAAAGATATGTAAAAAGGAGGTAGAGACTCAAAAATTCAAAAGGGGTGAAATGATTATAAAAGAGACTAAGGAATCACATGGGAATCAAGAATGCATAAACCAAGAGGTGATACCAAAAAAATTTAAGGGAAAAAATTATAGAATAAAAGAGATGTAAAAAGGAGATAGAGACCTAAGAGCTAGGAGTAAGTGATAAGGATACTTATAAAAAACCCAAATGTCTATATAAATCAATGATAAATTGTAACATAAAAGGATATAAAAATATTCCACAATAAATTATTAGCATGATAAAGTACAATCTATCTTGTACAAGAAAGAAATTATGTGCAATAAACGAGACTAACAAACATAACACATGGTTGGATCTTTAAAAAATTCTTGAAGTTGGATATGTTTATGATAGTGTAATGTGTTGAAAGATAGGTCATTTTAAGTATTTTATAAAAAAATTGAATTAATTTGTGTAGTAACTCTAATTAATATATATTTAATAGAAAGATAGAAAATGTTGTAATTTAGCTTATAACTAGCAGAATAAAAATAAAGTACTAAAATGAACAAAGCACAAACTAATGAAAGGAAGATAACTATGAAAAAAAAATCTATTTTATACCTATATACAAGTGGTGCTTTACTAAGAAATGATTAAAAGATCATATTAGACTATATTATGCACATATAACAGAAATTGACTACAACTAATTAGGGTTAGGATCATCAAAAAGGGGATAAGATCAATTGACTACTATCTTCTACTAGTCAATTATATCTTCTATGGAAAAATAGGACACAATCACTTGATCCTAATTGAAACATTCATGTGTGTGGAAATTTAACCTTCAAGTGTATGTGGATGACCTTTAAATTAATTACTCAAAATTGAAACCCTAATAGGGTTTGTAATAGCTAAAAACTTACAAGGAGAAGTTGGGGAGTGTAATGCATTGAGATGACCCCAATCACCCTCCTAATAATTGATCAATACTTATGTATCTAATACCATGAATAGGTAAATAAATACTCGTAGTTCTCCCACTTAGAGTGTTTTGTGTGTTTGTGCTCTTTTTGCTAAATATATGCATCTAGATATGGATTGAATAATTAATAATTATTTGATTTAAATTGGATATAATAATCTATTGGCTTGGATAAATACTACTTCAAATGCTTATAATCAGATTTGGTAAGAATGGGGAAGTTTTAATCAGTATGCAATAGTGTAAGTGTGCCTTAATATTAAATTTTCCAAGTGATTTCCAAGTGGTAGAATATGTGACTTAGATGTGCCTTTATAGAAATTGAAAGGGAGAAAACCTCATGCTACCTATAAAAAATACAAACTAGACTATAAGGGAGGGTCTAAATTTTAAGTTATTCATTGCTAAGGTGAAGGACAAGATCGACCTATAGGGGTCAAGACTGACTACCACTATCAACCCATACTAGATGATCTTGTATTAAAGGGTAACATTTAAAAATTAATATTTGGGATGTCCATACAAATTATTAGAGAGGTTTTTATTGATTAAGAACATTTTTGTAGATGTAAGATAGCAACATAGAAAGGGATAATTCTATTTTGATATCTTAGAAAAGAGTGAGGTGGTTAAATAGGTCTAGATTAAGTGTTTAAGTCAATTAAAGTTAAATTAGGCCAAAATTCATTATCCAGTATTCATGACCAAATTTGAATGATTGCATTCCCCCCATTTAGTATAGAAATGGAATTACTAGAGTAAAATGAAAGATATACCTAAGTGTATAATGCATTTTACATTTGAAAAAATATTTCACTTGTGCATGACACTTTAACTTAGCCAACCCTACAATAAATCATTAATTAGTCATTTTATTCATTTGAAATTTGAAAAATATTGAAGTTTGTAAATTTAAAAATTGAAAGAGAACAAGGTAGTAATACACCTGTATGTGTGAAACCAATATTGATTTTGTAGTTTTTCTTGAAGATGATGATTACTTGAAGCATTAGAGAATTGGTGCTTCCCATGAAGTACTCAAAGAGATTTTATTCCTTAGTTGAACTAATGGTGAATTGAGGGTTATCAAACCCCAATTTGAATTGAACATGTATATAAAATAGAACCTATTAAGGGATGCAAAAATCTCATTTTTTGTTGTTGGTATTAGTAGCCCCAAGGTGGAAATGGGTTGGAATCCAAAATGGACTTGTAGGAAATAATGTTAAAGGGCACTAAACCTTCAAGTTATGCATTATACACTATAACTAAAACAACCACTATAAATGGATTACATATTCAATTGTCACTTTGTTCCTTAGTTCCTGAATGCATGATCAAATGAGAATGGAGTACATCTATGCTCCTACCTGATCGTAGATAAAAATAGAATTGAAAGTATGACATTATTTTGTATCACGACCCCATTGATACTTGTAACATTTATAACTATATGTATATGCAAATTTGTAAATTTTATTTGAAGCTTGTGCATGAATCTATGTCATGCACTTAAAATTGTCTGAATTTATAACGTGTTCATTTAATTTGAATGTGTGTGCATGTCATATTCCCACATATTATGTATTGATGATTTTATTTTATTTTATTTTTAATTCTTTGAAACAATATTATGTGCCCAAAATTGATTTTTGTTCATAGAGACTTATTTATGAATTAAAATACCACTTAAATGCAGTGATGGAATGTATATCCTTAAAGTCACTCATCTCAAAAGAAAATTTAATTATATCATGTGTATCAAGATGTAATCAATGAATAATTTATCATACGTAAAAATGTATATCATCATAGTAAGATTTGTATCATCTAGAGAATGTATGTAACATGTGATATGAGGCATAAAGTTTCAAATATAGATTAATGTATCAATTAAAATCAAAGTATAAGTTGTAATATAAGCATACGCAATAGTTAGTGCATGATATGGATCATGGCACTCATCAAACTTAATAATCTCAACAAACACAAAAACACAAGTGTAAATTCATACAATAATGTCAAAGCATGCACACAAGAGACATGTTCAAATGTTTAACAAGAAAAAAAATCACACACAAGGCCAAGGGACACAAGCAAAGGACATTAGGAATGTTTTAAATAAGAGACATTTTGAAATGTTGTACAAAAAAATGGCCAAAGGCCACAAGTAATGGATATGTTCAAATGTCGCATAAGTAAATATTTCACACACAAGGCCAAGATACACAAGGAAATAACATTAATGATGTTACAAAAAAGAGACATGTTCAAATGTAACATAAACAAATGGCCAAGGGCCATAATCAATGGGCATGTTCAAATGTCAATTATACCAAACAATGATCTCATGGATATGTTTAAGCAATTTTGCACATAAGGGACAATGGCCATACACAATAGACAAGTAAATTATAATCTAATGTGTACATGTAATAGCATTAATATAGCATAGAACTAGAAAGCTATTGTACACCATGTATAAGTACTGTGATCATATCCTAGAAAATATAATATCCATGTACATAATATAAGATAGAGATGTTAGAAAGACATTTGTAAAGATTATATAGCTAAATAATATAGTTATTATAAAATGGTAACTTATATAATTATTATAAACAGTGGATAAGATGCCCCTAGTTTAGCATGGCCACTAGGTAGAGGCAAGTCAAACATCTTATTCCATGTATAATTTGTATGTCCTACATAAAAATCATGAATACCAGTTAAATTCTTATGATAGAAAAAGAGCATGTTATCTATTGATCATGAGATAAATAACATATGAAAATGATGTAAAATAAATGCCCAATCATGTTCAAGTCCTAATTTTAGATTATTAGAAAATTTTGAATGTTTTTGTACTTTTGGTATATTTGAGTTTTTTTACTTTTTAAATTTCTCAACTTATAACAAAAGAAAGCAAACAACCGTGGGTTTGAAATTAAAAGAAAGGAAGGGGAACTGAACAATCCAAAACATGAATCTATGAAAATGTATGCATTGAATATGATGGCATGGCTATACATGAGCAATATTCCCCTAGTGTATATGTGAATGGAACTAAAAATAATATAGGACATATAATAGATATGTAGATAAATAATTATACATCATTATCTCATTAGATGTACACTTTTCAAGGTATGTAATGTGCATGTATGAGAAATATAACACACAAAATAAATAATTTTCATGAATAAGTAATGTTGTGTAAATTGAAATTGAGTGTAATCTAAAAAATTTGGATGTATTAAGGCTCCATTTTTTCAATTTCTGATTTGGATGTGGAAAATTCTAAAGGACAAAACTAATTGGCTCATAATAGTTATGGAATTCAGTTCTGACTGTTATTGGATGATACTTTTTTTATAGAAAAATGTATTTTTTTTCTATTTAGAATGTGAAAACAATAAGGAAAATGGAAAATGATGGTAACAAATCACTATCTTAGACTATTCAAATCTATACAAGTAGAAAATAAGAACTAAGAGGCCAAAAATTCACTTAGAGCTAAGGGCTAGAATAATTGATGAAATCAATTGCATGTGTAATAAGGATAAGAATAACATGATGAAGTAATCAAGAAGCTATGTATAATCATTTTTTGTTTTATTAATTATTTGAATTATTTTGAAATTTTATAAAATTCAAAATTAAAATGTGTTAACCAATAATATCATCGAGTGGATGCACATATGTATGTTGTGTTATTGATATCATTGTCTCAATCTTCTACATAATTATAATAATAATTCTCTCAGTATTGAAATTGTGGTATGCCACTCTTTTTTTCTTTTGTATTTGTAAATGTAAAACCAACTTCCCCATATTGTGGTATTGAAAATTATAATATATTTTGTATCATGTGCCTTTTTCATGATGGTACTAGATATATTTTCTAGATAGTAATTGAAGAAATATTTTCCTTTATTTATTATTTCTCTACAATTTTTTCGTCTCTTGGAACTATAACCATTACAATTTCATGCTTAAATGTGACATAATCATGATCTTTACCCAATGTTTTCCCCATTGTTGTCATCCTTAATTTTCCTAAGGTTGCATTGTATTGATTCAAGGTAGGTTCATATATGTGTGATCAATAGGAATCCAAGAGGGAAATTAGTATCATGTTAGTATGATGAAAACCAAATAAAAACACACTAATAAAGCTAACACGTTAATCCTAGACACTCAAGGAGTAAGATAACAATACAAGTAAATATTAATAAAAGACAAAAGAAGCATTATTTACCTTCCTTGAAAGCAAGAGTTGTATGTTGGCCATGGAGGAATGTATTCAATCGTGTGCTCAAAGAGTCTTTGGCAATGGTGATCCTTACATCATCTCTCTTTATCACCTTGGAAATGTTGGGTTTGGATTTATTTTTGGCTTGGATTTGATGCTTCTCTCTCTCAAAAAAAAATGAACATTATAACACTACACAACAAGGCTACTTTAAGGTATTTTTGCATAATAACCTTACACCAAAAGAGTTTGTTGAAAAATGGGTGAAGCATTGTCCTTATAACCTTCCAAACTAACTCTAACCCAAGTGTAGTTATGTTAGAGATAAATATGGTTAATTTTAGATTAACCCTAGTTGAGTTAAGTAGGGGACAAGAAATTAATATTTGGGATAGATATCTCACTTATGAAGCATGGCTCTCTATTTCTGAATTTAAGGCTTTAAGGGAGATATTTTCAATTCCTTGACTTTGAGGATGATGACATCATCATGACCTCAATTTTATTAGAATTTTTTTCACAAAATTCATATCCACTAATTACACATGGAAATTTCACTTAAGAATTTAATATTATTTGCTTAGTTAATTCATTCTACTTAGCATTTTTACAGTTTAAGAATTGTTGAAGTGCCCTACTTAATGGGTCCAAAGGCCAAATTGTCAATTTTCTAGGTCACAAGTTGATGGAGATGAATCTCTGAGAGGTTACTATTGCATATAGCATAATACCCTAAATATAGATACCTCAACATGATTTTGAGCACTAATGTCTAATGTGTAGATGAACTTAGGACATTTAATGATTTTTAGGCTTAATTTGCACTTTTTGGTAGAAATCAATCTGAAGTTTGGTTGGAATGTGGTTGTAACCAAAATGGGGTGTCTAAATTTTGCCCCTATTTGGGAAGATATTTTAAGATACAAACATAATAATGTCTTCTCAAATAATGAAAAAGTCATTAATGCCTTGGCCAATGCCCTAGAAGGTGATGGACAAACCTTAGATTTATTTGGCTTATGGGTGGGAGTTCATTGCCTCCCCATGAGTTCTTTAGTGGTTCATTGACTTGGGGATTCATCTCTAAACATCATATTATTACATGATGTGGTATATAAATTGGGAAAACTATTGGATGTGATAGTGGATAGAAGTTAGCCTGACCATCCTAACAGATACCTACGCCATGTAGTAACCAGACATCAAAATTCATTAAGAAGTACATGGAAAAATTAGTTATTCAAATTAATAGACAATATAGGAATTTTAGATTCAATTGATATGATTTTTCCCTTGTGTTAGCCACACATGGGACCATCTAATACATTCAAAACTTATAGATTTTTAGTCAACCTCACTTACTACATAATTTCTTGCCAAATGTCGAGTGATCTTCACTCTAATTTCATGCCACATACCAATGCTTGAGAGAAAGAGGGGTCATAAAAAATATATCTACACATGTAATTTAATTTTTGGATTAACACTTAATTCCTCACAAGTATTGGTATATTAATGGAAACTTTGGCTAAAGTTACCCACACGCATGTTAGTTATAGGGATAGGATGATCCATTTATTCTATTTATATTTTATTTAATTTACATGTGTGTTTTGAGATTAGAAATTGTTTGTTTTTTTAAAAAAATTCATAAACATCACATTTTTTTATCACACTTTTGCCCAAGAGGTGTTATTTTGTCCCTTTGGTGTCACACTTTTTGCCTTAGACTTTTCATTCCAAAACATTTATGTGTGTCACTTATTTAAATAGGGTGTCATTACATTGTTTGTTTCATCCCAAGTATTTGCCTTGGGGTTTTGAATCCAAAACCATTGTCATAATTTTTTATTGAAGTAGCTTTGTTACACTTCTCATGTTATTCCAAAAAAAATTCTTTATTTCAAACCAGGTTCAAAACTATGTACCTTTGGTCTAAATTTGGTGTGATTACACCATCCATTTTGGTCTAGAATGTTCTCCATTTGAAAAATCCAAGTCTTTTAAACCTAGATCATATTTTTTATTAAAAATATTAGATTCAAAATTGATTGATCTACACCTATGTCTTGCCTAATTTTGGCTTAGGTGTTTACCTCTCATTTTTTTGAATTATGTAACTTGGACTAATTCCTTTCTTGATTTGAATACCCATTTTACCTATATCTATGAAGTGGTCTATTTCCATGTGCCTCTAGTCAATTTATTACCTTGAACTAAGGTCTAAAATCTCTTTTCAATTATAACTCTAAGCACGGTTATTTACATGGGAGCCTTGCTCATCACTTGGGATTGAAATCTTTACTCATCACTCTTATTTTGCTTACTTGAGATTGACTTTCACAATTAGTTTTAGGTGTGTGCCTAGAGCCATGTGCCAAGATTGAGTCAAATTTTTTTTAATTGTGTGCCTTAGAGATTAGATTAATTATAAGTTTTTACCTTGACCTAGTTTTTTTTTAAAGTCTAAATTTGTGTCTTCTTACCAAAGACCTAGCATTTGCCTTATAGTTTTCAAACCTAGTTTGCTTTAAAGTTTAGATTTGTGCCTTGTTACTGAATACCTAGCATTTTCCTTAGTTTTTATATTCAATTCATGCCTTTTGAGTCTATATTTGTGCCTTGTTTCCAAAGGCATAACATCTTTTTATTTTAAACCTAGATTAGATTTTTTTGAAATGCTTTGCCAAAATAAGATTCAAACTTGCCTTTCATTTGACCATTTGTGTGCAAGACCTTGGAGATATTTGAGACTAATATTACCATTAACGATTTTGGATAAGATCTCCATTCTAGGCCCAGTTTAAACTATTTGTAATAATAGATCAATTTTTCCATATAGACCAAGTTTAAATACATACCAAGCATTGACCAATATTTTTAGACCATATTTCAAGTGTTTTGTGAAATTTAAACCCTTTATTCATAAGACCTATCCATATATTTAAACATGCCTCATTCAATTTTATTTTCAAGTTCCTAGCTCATGTTTGTTTTTGAGACTAAATTCACTTTGCATCGACCAATGCTAATTTTTATGGACCACATTCAAGACCATTTTCATAGACCAAGGCTATTATATTTGAGATAATTTCCAATCCTAACCATGCCAATTATCATATGCCAAGATCTCCCTTTTTTAGGCCAATTAAAGTACCAAGTTCACCCTTTCAATGATAATGGTACCATATCCACTACTTATATTAGTAATCCTCCTTTGGCTTGTGTTAGCAACCAAGCTTCATAACTCCCAAGGATTACCATTTCAATCCCTCATCCTTCAACCTGTGTTAATAACCAAACTCTACAATTCTCATTCATTAACATTCCAAGCTATCCTTTTTCAATCAACATTATCAACCAATATTTATAGCACCCATTCATTACCATTTCAGGCCCTCATCCTTTGAACTGTGTTAGTAACAAAACTTTGGAGTGCCCATTCATTAACATTCTAGGACTTTCTAAATGTAGTAGATCATTATCCCAATAAGGTTATGTAATTGTGACTATATGAATCATAATTACCATTCTAGACCCATAGCTAGTCTTTGTTGAGCCCATCTTAGATGAGACAATTTACAAAGATCTCATCATTGAACCACATGTCATTCCTCATCCATTGTCAAACTTCACCCACTTTATAAAATCCAAGCTAGTCTTTGAACCATAATAAATCTAATCATTACCTCTCTAAAGGAAATCATTTAAAGACCAATATGTGTCCAAATCTAAGGTTTTACAACCAATTATAATCCAAGACCACAATAACCAACCAATCCATGATGTTTTTTTTGAAACACCTATTTGTGATGAGTTAACCACTATTGAATCACCCTTTGACCCTTTCCCTTTAGTTGATTAGTCTCACTTTGACAAGCTAGTCTTTAATGAGTCACCTCCTGATGATTATAATTTGGTGTGTCATTATGTGATCAATAGGAATCTAAGAGGGGAGTTAGTATTGTGTTAGTATGATGAAAACCAAATTAAAAAACACTAATAAAGCTAACACCTCAAGTCTGGAGACTTAAGGAGCAATATAAAAATATAAGTAACTATCAATAGAAGATAAAATAAACAAGATTTACCTTTCTTGAAAGAAAGAGTTTTATATTGGACATGGAGGAATGTGATTGGTCGTGTGCTCAAATATTCTTTACTTTTTTGGTAATTAGATTTTAAAATTGGCGTAAAAATGGTTAAAAAAACATATAAGATGTATCTATAAGAGCTTTACAGGGTATGGGTCCCACTCGACATACCATTATATGATCAATATAAATTCAAGTGGGGAGTTAGCATTATGTTAGTATGATGAAAACCAAATAAAAACACATTAATAAATCTAACACCTCAAACCTAGACACTCAAGGAGAAAGAGAAAAATACAAGTAACTATCAACTGAAGATAAAATAAACATTATTTACCTTCCTTGAAAGCAAGAGTTTTATGTTGGCCATGGAGGAATGTGATCATTCATGTACTCAAAGAGTCTTTGGAAATAGTGCTCCTTGTATCATCTCTCCTTGTCACCTTGGCAATGTTGGGCTTGGATTTGGTTTTAGCTTGGATTTGATGTTTCTCTCTCAATAAATGAATATTATAACACTATAAAATAAGGCTAATTGAAGGTAGTTGTTCATAATAACATTACACCAAAAGAGCTTGTTGAATAATGGATGAAGCCTTGTATTTATATCCTTCCAAACTACCTCTAATCCAAGTGTAGTTAGGTTAGAGATAACCATGGTTAAGTTTATAATAACTCTAGTTGATTTAAGGAGGGGACAAGTAATTAATATTTGGGATATAGATCCCATTTATTAAGCATGGCCATTTTTGAATTTAAGACTTTAAGGGAGATATTTTCAATTTCTTGACTTTGAGAATGATGATATCATCATGACCTCAATTTTATTAGAATTTTTGAGATCACAAGAAATAAGAGCTCCTAGTCAATGCTAGGACTAGGGAAATAGGGAAGATCGGATTGAATGACTCATGAGAAAAGGTCTACTTTGTTAGGTTAATTATGCCCAGTCAATGTCATTCATGAAATATAAATGATATAAGATGAGGTTATCCCAAAGGAGAAGAGAAAGGTATGAGTGGGAAACTATGATTGAATGGCATTATACTAACTTCCTCTATTTTAAAGGAAGGATGATGATGGGTGGATTGAGAACTCTTTCTTTCTCATCCAACATAGTCAAGGAGTTAACAATAAGATGAAGAATCAGGGTGAAATGAAAAACCTCACATCTTAACTTGGTATTAATATCAAACTATATGAAAACTATGGGATTAAGTTCTCTATCCCTAGGAAATAAACCATGATAGACAAGATGAGGTGTCTCAAGAAGGTTTATCTAAAGGAGGTTAGGCATAAGGTAAGGAAAAAGTGTATGAGCCTATTTAGGTAATGGCTTATTGTGTGTACCTGTTGTGATGTTTGAAGCAAGGCTTTGTATAAGGTGCTTTCATGGATAAGAAAAGATTGGTTACAACATGGATGATTTCATGTGTTTTCAAGGATTCTAATGAGATATAGGTGCTTGTGTGCATTGGCAAGGCTTCATGACATTATTTTTGTTGTTTTTGGCCTATTTTTGGGGTTTTTTGAAGTAAGTGTTTGCTTGCTAAAATTGAAATGCTGAAAGTAAATAAATAACAAAGATAAAATTAAAGGAAAATAAAAATTATTTTTTAATCCTTTTCCAATGATTTACAATGCTTACAAAAGAGAGATAAATAACCCTATATTATTATGCAAAGTGCTGAATTTTACTAACTTTATCTACATGAAAACTAAGTGTTGATATTTTTGTAGTTTTTGTTTTATTTGTATGAGGTGAACTAAGTGTGCAAGTTATGTATACTAATAATGTAATCAATAAAAAATAAATCTGATCTAAAATAGAAATGTCAAAACACTTTCATTTGACTTTCTTTGTCTACAAACAATCTAAATTAGCCTTTCAACTTTCCTAGTTTGTTGTAAGCAAGCTTTTTAATTGATTTGATAAAAGAGAGATAAGAGATGCAAATTATGATTTTGTATTTGTAAAAGGAAGAAATAACACTTTTTATTCATTCAAAACAAATAAAATTAGAGGTATGCTATCTCTATTTATGTGCCTAAGATTGTCTAAGCTCTTATGATTGACTAGTTGGTTATTTGGAATGCAAAAAACTTGTTTTGATCTTGGAAATGAAATACTATGTTGGCTAGAAAGGTCTTGAGAATTCACTAAATATTCCTATGAATGGTTTGTGGAATATTTTGCTAATTGAAAGAAAAAAACTTAATGAAATGCAAACACAATCAAAACTAACTACCATCTATGGTAGAAAAGACATTGAAAATAAATATACCTCTTTCCCTATACATATTTGTTCTTTTTATAAATAAATAGATTAAACTAATACAATAAAAAATACATTAATCTAATCTAAAAAAATAAAAAATACTAAAAATCAAAGAGAACTCCAACCTGACCACGGCATAGATAAACTAGAATGTATGTAATATGTTGATAAAATAATCTTTAGTATGTTAGCTCCTTTTATCCTTGTGTGAATCCTATGAAATCTCTAATTGGAGGATGCAAAATCTCTAGAAAAAATGGGGAAGGAGAGGGGACACAACCACAAATGGATAGCTGCTAAATTGAGGCTAGCTAATGCTCTGGTTTACAAAGACTAAGTCATTGAATCCTCAACACTTATTCACCTATAATAATGTAGTTGACATGAAAACTATAGAGGCTAGATCTACAATAAATTATAGCAAGATTATGGCTACACAAGATTCAAAATAAAAACTTTTAATGGCATTTTTTTAGATCTGAAATCAAACCAAAATTATCCTTGTAGAAAGAGTTAGAAGATTGCATGAGGGAGTTCAACCTAAGAGGAACTAGAAATAACTAAAAATAAAAGAGGGAATGAGTTGGGCCTGATTGGAAGTGAACAAAAGGTGATAAAATTAATACACATGACATTAAACATGCAAAATGTGTTGAAACTAAAGTTGTAGGAGGTAATTTTAGAAGACATAAAACTATGACAGAAGCACACCTATTTTTAGAGATGGTTATGCAACCACTGCCCTCAAGGATAGAACTAACCTTCATTTTTACACAACTACCTCACATTTAAAATAGTATTTCCATTATATGATGGATTTATCAAAGTAATTTACACAATTACACTGATGAACCTGTCATGGATAGGGCGGTTTCGTAACTTGAAGGGGCATCACCAAAAAGGGTGGTTTCATCATAAAAAGGATATTTTTGACATAAGACCAAGAGAAGCTATGAAGGCCTATAAAATGGGTTTTTCTGATGCCTATGGGAGATATCAGGAAGAATAGGGGTGGGACAAGAGCTAGAGATTTCCCTATGGAGCACAAAATCAAAAATCACTATATCATAATAAAATTTATATCGGGAATGTTGTACCATGTAAATTTTGGGTGCATATATTAACCCCTTAGGAGGATGCCTTTTCATGAGTTGGAAAGGTGAAGTCCTAGGTAAAGGCATGTAGAAAGTAAATAAAAGGTTAGGAATATCTACCTTACTTACCTAAATGGTGAAGTAAAGCTAGTCAAGACTTTATGTAACCTATTATCAAAAAAAAGAATCAAGTGCAATTTGACAAGAAAGTGGAAAATAAGCTATGCAATCACATTGCATATAGGAATATGCATCATTGTGTGGGAAATATGATACTACTTGAATTATCCCATCAAGGGACTAAGTCTTGTGTCAGGTCATCGTGTACCTGTAAAACCCTAAAAGTGTGATATAATAGATAAAAGTGCATTAAATTTTTCACCTTGGAGCATAAATCATAAAATATAGAAATGATATAACTTGATGACATAAAATATATGAAAATGTGAAAAAATTCCAAAAATAGAATTTGTTTGAACTAAAACAACTAGTTTGGGGTCCTAATATATTCAAAAACTTACCAAAAATAATTCATTTATGTCATTTGATTATGAGATATTTTGAGGTTTGGACTACCTATGATCATTTTGAGTGAGAAGGTATTCAATGGCATGAGGATGATGATATTATGGTGAACATATCAATGTGATGAGCTATCAGGCATGACTAGGTAGGTTTTGTTAACTTTTCCATTTTTGCCTCAAACCTAAAATCTTGTTCAAAACTTTGCTAAAATCTTGTGAAATTTGAAATATTTAGTGTTGAAATGATTGTTGGAAGGACAAGTAAAATGTTTATTTTTTTTATTTTGGGTAAATTTTATGGGGTTTAGGGGGATTTGGGTGGGCATGTCATTGATAGATGGAATTGCCACTCATGTGATAGAATCACTACCCATTGTAAGGTGGTGGTTATGTAATTGTCACAGTAGTAGCATAACCACCATAACATGGTTATGTTACCACCCTCATAGGGAACTTAGGAAACCATTTATGGAAGTTACATAATCACCCAAGGTGGTTTTTTAATTACTATAGGGTAGTTTCATATTTGTCACTTGCAAATGAGGACAGTTTTGTATGTTGGAATTAGGAAGATAATTTGACTTGTTTGGATAGAATAATTGATTACTAGACTAAATTATGGTCTTATTGTTGTTGTAGGGTGGTTATATACAATGGATCAGAGCCCAATAATAAGAGTGTATACCTTGAGTATTGGCACATTTGACAGCTAATGAGTTGGTCATTCTTAATTGAGTAGGGATATTAAGGATAACACGGGTGGGATTATCCCTACCTCTATTCAACTACTGTGTAACCTTCTAACTTACTAGGACCATGACTATAACACATTAATGTTCCCTTAGGCCTCAAGAGATTGGATGATCACTATTCTATATGTATATCATATTTGAGGCCTCTCCAAGACTGAGTGATTAGTGTTTGTTTGAGCTATTTATAGCAACCATGAGGGATGCAATCGGGCATATCACTTTAGAGATCCCAATGCACCCAATGTGGTTGAAAAGTGTGGGGTGAGGCTTTCCCTAGTTGAGGGATCAATTATCCCCAACCTAAGGAAGGCCATTATTATTATCCTTTCTTCCCAATTAGTGAGAGATAAGGGTACATATATATTGTTGTACAAATAGTCACTAATCATACAACACATTGATGAGAGAGGGGTGCACTAATCCTAGAGATAGGAGCTACTAGTGAAGACATACATGAATATTTATAAAATTCCTCATTTGGGAGTCCTTTCTATTAACCATCCAACCATTTTCAAGGGTTATTTTTATGAGAGGATGATTCCCTATTATATGGGAGTGTCGATTGGGGTACTAAAAGATATTAGGGCCACTAGATGGATAGATGTGGCACCCTTCCATGCCTTACTCCCCATTGTGGGGTATTTTATAGTAGTATATTTTATTTCCTTTCCCTAATAGGACATGGTTATGAAATGGGACAATGAGGGATCCTATGTAATAGTAGCCACTAGGGCCACCCAAATTTAAGATACAATTTTATATGGTGAGTTTCACCATGTGGATAGGGTGACCTAATATTTTGGTATGCCCTAGTTGGTAAACCTCCCTATCCCTAGATTTTTATATATGGGTATTTAAGAGGTGAGAGATATGAGGTTGGGTCAATTAACATGGCATCCACTTGTGAGAAGGGTGTCCATCACTTGACTAGTTCTATAGATAAAAACACATGTACCTCCCTTTCAAGCTACTAGAGGAAGAGGAGGATAGGTATAAGTAGGGAAATAGTAGATGGGCCCTCCACCACCACAACCACTATAGGGCCCCACTCATGAGGAACTTGCACAATAATAGTAGTCAGAATAAAAATAGGATAAGGATCCAGTATATGTTGAGTTAGAAGAAGATTTGGACATCTATTAGGAGGCTATAAATGGGTATTTTAACTCTAAATTATGTAATGGGATATAAGTATAATTTTTATTTACATGTTTTCACTTAAAATTCATATTCAAATAATAGCTCTTTTTTATAGCTAGTTTTACTACTTTAAATTTTGAAATCGACTGAATCTAACATTAATTTTTCCCTTTGTGATTATAAATATCTCAAGCAGATGGAGAAGCATGATCATGGATAGAGTGATCAAAATTTTTAAACTGAGTACTACCTTGACTAGGGACTAGATTTTTGTATATGTCAAGATTCTTGTAGGGTTTGGTCGACACACAAATGTAATTTCCCCAACATGCCACACGTGTGATGTTGACATAGTTGAATAAAGAGAATGCCACATAATTTGATAGGTTGATGAGGTAAAAGGCCTTGGTAAACATTATGATGGGTAGAGGGGGAGGAGGATGTGCCTCCAACCATAAGATAGGGAGGAAAACATTAGAGGGAGGCCTAGGTCGGAGTTAACATCCTAGTTTTTGACATAAAGATAGTGGGACAACTTCAAAGGGAGGTATTTGAAAGAGACATCATTAGATCCAGATCCCTAGACACTATTCTACATTAAGACCATCTTAGAGGAGGAGGATAGGATCCTAAGACTTTTTATAGACATTTATATATACCATTGTATACATTGATTCTTTTTTAGATTCCTTGAGGCATATTGGCCTCTATAGAGGTGTTTTGTATTAGATACCCTTATTATACAATCTCAATAGTTATTATGCTATATATATAAAGATGTTTTGCCTTACCTTTTAATGACTTATCATTCATGTTATGGGAATTAAATTTTCATATTTTACTTTTCAGTTCATGCACTCTAGATGGATAGGCATGTGATGATGTATATGTATATGTATCTATTTGTTTTTTATATGTTTTTATGGGAAATATTTATGTATATGTAAAAACATAATGTATGCAAATGATATAATGTGATAAAAAAATATATGTGACTATAACTACACTAACATTTATTTTGTAGGTGGTTACCTAGTTGTTTTGTTTACACAACATATGACTTTCAATTTACAGCAAGGGATGAAAGGGGAAATAAGATAAATGTGAGGCTATAATAAATGAAAACCATAAATCAAAACTTTGAAGGAAAAAATAAGATGATCTAATCCTTATAATTAGAGGCTAAAATATACTTATTGATAGACTTATAAGACACTAATTTTATTGGATTCATCTAGAGATAAATAGCCTTAAAAGAGCTGGTAAATGGGAAAATGTTACCCTCTTTAAACATACACATGGAAGCAATATTTTTGAATAAAATTCTCTTTAGATGATTTTGTATTTGACATTACTTTTAAAATTAACTTTTACTTTTTTTTGTGACCCCCACACCTAGTCTCATGTGACCAAGAAGACACATGGGCTCACCACCAAAGGCTATATGTAGTGACTAAGGGACATCTCTCCCTAATGATAACCCTACATAACCAATAAGATGTGAAAGTTCACCATTGAAGGTTAGAAAAAGAGCAAGAGATGTGAAACTTGTCTTTTGTATTTGCATAGGCATTTTTATTTTCACAATAGTGTCTAATTTTTTATCTATTAAGCCTTTACCCTTAAATCCTATCCCCATGCAACTAGTAAGATCTCATCACCAAGGACCAAGATAGTTGAGTAAATTTACCTTATTTTTAGGCATGTTAATGTTACATTTTTAGAAGTCACTGTAAGGGGAGATTTTATCATGGATAATCCCCTAAAATAAACTATAGGTTAGCATTTTTATAAGCTATGCAAGAATATGTAGGGAAAAGAGGTGAAATCTAATTATAATAACTAATCAAAATACCAATGTAAAATGTTTATTTTGAGAGTGATTTCTATGTGGTGATAGGGTAATATGAGAGTGAAATGATGTGATATACCACACTTTAAAATTTTCTATACTTTTTGAGCTAGTAACCAAATAATCAAACAACACATCTGAAATGCAGGAAAACATGTAACTTATGAAAATGAAATGCAAGTGATAACAATGTGACATGAAATTACTAGATATAGAAGTGTTATAGATGCAAAGAGTTCACATATGCACAAAAATCCTTACCATATAGAGTGCATAAATGATAGGCTCCCTTGTTAAAGCCTTCTAACACTATGTAGGAGCCTAACCAACTAGGTCTAAACTTATAACCTTCTCCTTTCTTTTTGTCAATTCAACTATTGAGTCTAAGGATAAGGTCTCCTACACAATTTGGACATTAATGGAAATTTTTATTGTAATGTGATCAATGTAAGTAATGCAATTATTGGAGTCAATGATGCGATGTTCATCTAAAATCTATAATTGGGCTAGTTTTGCCTCTCTATAAACTTCTTGATCAAGAATGTCTTGGAGGGAAACACATAGGTTAGGTATTTCTAATTATAGGGGTAAGATGGATTCTGATCTGAACATGAGTGAATATGAGATTGCTCCTATTAGTTAATTTATCCATCCTTGATCATGGTATGTTTAAATAATGTTTTGAGTTATTTAACCTTAAAAATGGTTATTTATGAAGGTTTTAACAAAAATTTAAGGTATTTTTGGATAAATTAAGGTTTCACTTTGTTTTTTTCTATTGCTTTTTGTAATGTGGCAAAGTGACTCCTTTGAGAGATATAAAGTGTGAATAGTCAACACCATGTGTAGAGGTTAAAATAGGTTATTTTATATCATTTATAATTTGATTAAGGTTATATTGTATTTCATTACACATGTACACTTAGTCAAGGTGTCAAATCCTCTTTCTCTAATGTATATTCTCATTTGAAACTTCTTTGTTCATTGTTTTGACTCCAAACATAGCATAGCATTATGAAAGTATTGATGCCTAAAATTGTATCACAAGGTTTACAAAGTGTTAAAAACACTTCTCATTTCTAAATTTAAAGAATCTATTGCATGATTAGTTGGTTTTTATCTTCCTAAGATCTTTGGTGGAATAGAAGAAAAGTAATTAACTATTTCACAAAATGATAATATAACTAGTTGTTGGGAGCAACCGTGGTCTTAAAGTTTGCTTGTGCAAGATCATGGTAATCTGAACTAAGTATAGTGAATGATGATCAAAACCTAACTTCTAAAATTTAATCTAACATGTAAAAAATGAAGGGTAGGGTAGAGAAGAAAGGTATTACTGATCTTCAATTCAGACATTATGATAGTGCTTGAATTTCATCAAAGACATGCAATCAAACCAATATATGACATGAAATAGACAAAGGCATATATCCTATCATATATCAAGAAAATGTCTAAGGATTTTGAAACAATGCAAATATGAACTCAAATTCACTTTAAAGATCTAATTCCACAAGAAAATAGCATTAGTACATCTTCAAGAAAAGCAATGAAAATAAAATGAATCTAAAGTATTTCAATAAACATTCATAAGAATAAATTGATAACTCTACATTCACACATGCACATCTAATATCCATACAAGAAATTCAAATTTAAACATTAAACCAGATGTTTGAGGAAGCATCCATGATAACAAAATACACAAATAAATATGGGATAATCCTTGTAGAATTCCCTTTATTGCATCAATTTTATCCAAATTTACAAATTAGTTTCCCTCTTTTTTTATAAATGACATTACCTATTTTATATAAGACCTTAAAGTATTTTAGTCAATCATGGTAAATGATAATTGAACAAGTGTCAAGGATAGTTGTCCTTCTACAACATTCTAGAATCAAATACTTTACAAATGGATGACCTATAAGAAATATGTGTTACAAGTTGTACATGCTTTTAAAAAATAAAATATTATCTTTTCAAACGATATACATGTTTTTCTACAAAAATAATATGCTAAGTCAAAAAATTGACTTTGAGAGGCTCCTCCAATTGCAGTCTTGTATTTTTGTTGCTTCATCTTCATTGCATTATCATGTTGTTCATCAATTAGTCTAGAATTAATGATAGGTTCCATTAATATCCATTCCTCTTGATATTTTAGGCCTTTGAAGTCCTTGTCAACACTATCTAAGGCCTCTATAATACTCCTAACATCACCAATTTTCTCCTTTGTAGATAGGATCATGTCCAAGATTCCTTTATTATCTACCCCTATTTTACCCTAGTTTTTTCTCTTCACTTCTTGCATGAATTGATTATATTTATATTTGAAATCCTCATCAATTATTAGGCCAATGGGACTTAGGTTAGATGGGTCCTTGATCAAGCCTCCTAGTATATGCATTATTTTACTCTTTAACTGTTGGAAGTCTTTATAAATATCTTCCATGCCCTTGGACCATATGTTCATATCCTTTATCTTCTCTAACAAGATAATCATATCCATGTTTAAATATTCCAAGATAACTATTTTAAACTCAAGAATTTGACCATCCATTAATACATTGATCAATTCCTTTACTTTATTGATTGAAGCCTACCATTGATTGATCTGTTACACAGTCATGGAATGTTGCTTGTTCACCATGTCTTTCATGGACCTTATAGCTTTCATAAATATGAATGTGTATAAATTATTGCTTCAAACTTATTGACCATATCCCCTAGCATTGATAAGATATATTTCTCCTCTAAGTTCTTATTTTTGTTCTTTAAGCCTTTGATAGCAGCTTACAACTACTATGCTTGTACTTGAGCCAACTCTAGTACATCCTCCTCAAATATTGGATCCTCACTAGGTTTATATCTCTTCTCTTGGGTAAAATTAGTCAAGGGCTCCACATTTTGTTAATTAATCTCTTCACCACCTTGCATGATTATTTTCTCAGTCACCCTTTGCAAACTAGTAGTCCTTGGATCAAAACTAACCCCAACTGAAGATTGGGTCACATGTGTAACTAGGATTTCTACTTGAGATTGGGCTAACTGACTTGGATTATTTTATATCCTTGCCTCTTATTATTATAGATAAATAATCCACGGCTTCAATTCTTTTTATATTGGGATGTCAGTAGCCTTCACCATAGCCCATGGATGATGAATAGTGGGAATATTTTATAACCTTGGTTTATAAATGAACCACTTAGGAATAGGTGGACCATATAATATGTTTTATTCACTAAAAATTTTGAATTCACTTAAATTTGGTGTAGTGGTTACCTTGGGATTCTTTTCCTTTGGAATAATGGCCATCTCAACTTTCCTTGTAGGGGTGCCAATAACCATCACATCCAAGGACTTTTCCTTATCCTATTTGACTTCTTCTACCTTTGCCTCTTCATCTAAATATATATAATAATTCATAGATATCATCCTAAGTGAATATTCAATGGATTCATTAGGGTCTAATGCTATCATATGTACCTCTTCTTGAGGTAAGTCTTGCTCTAATACATTTAAATATTCAAGAATTGATGAACTAGAAGCAATTTCATCTGGCCTCCTCTCTTCAATCTTATATTCTACTTGTACCTCTATTGTGGAAATATTTGAAGAACCAACATTCATCAATTGATATTGCCTAGGGCTTAGTTACCACCTATCTTCCATTTTCTAGTCCCTATTAAATATGGACTCAGGGTTTATGTTGTGTTCCTTTAATCTCTTGGTAACTTCATAGTTTGAGGATGCTTTAATATATATGAATTCAAATGAACTAGGATCATTCTCATATGGTATATTCAAAATACCCTTGATCTTCAAATGTTATTTTACCCTCTCATAAGGGTCCCATTATCTAATATCATCAATTTAAAAATTGAAAGACAATCTATGCTTTGATGCAGCCTTAATATGGTCCCACTACCTGAAGATAATGTTACCAACTATCATGGGGAAAATATGTAGGATACCCTTCATTTTTTTCTTATAAATTACATCAATCCCATTTAAAAATTGATAATATATCTCTTGTTCTACTAATTTATTAGGTACATGAATTGGTAATTTGAGAGGAGCACTTTGGGTTCCCTCAATCCTTATGACAGTGCAATCTAGATACAACCATATGTCCCCTATTGTTTCAATATACCTTTTGATTAAAGGGCTCACTCTCATCATAATAATACCATATATAGCCTCATTCAATGCAAGGTAGACACAATCACAAATGAACTAGATGTGGTCTCTATACTTATAGATGTGTAATTTATAGTATTGGGAAATGCTCTAGGTATTATATATGGAGACCATTCTCTTTGACTGAGGATATTTTTGGTTGCACACAGGGAATATATTAGATAATACATCATATAAAACTCAATCTTATTCTTATTATTGAATGCATATATATGTTTGCTTAGGGAGATACTGATTATCTCACCTAATGGAGGAACCATTACCTTTTCAACTATGAAGTACACTATGGACACCAACATTGGTTTTACATATGTTGTAGTTGCATACCCATACAACTTATTCAATATTATCATTACCATCCTAAATTTAGGTGTAAATTGATTGACAAGGATATTTTTAGCAGGATCCACAATAACTTGGTTACCAAATTCCAACTACTTAGCTAGGGTGTCCATCATGTAGTGTTTCTTTGCCTAGGAATTAATGGAGGTTAGGTAAATTTAAGGCTTGGGAAATTTATATTAAGACTTAAATTAAATTTGGGATATGTAATCAATTTTCCTTAGATTATGTTCATTAATCAACATGCCCTTGTCTATCTTAACTACTTTGAACAAGGGACCAAGAACATCAATGCAATGAAGTAACTCTAGTTTAGTAGTTGCATAGTGAATTCCAGTCATCTAGATGGCCAAAATGTCATCATAAAGTCCCTTTAATAGGAGGATATTTTCTTCTTCCTTGGTGATAGTTTGCTGGTTTTTAATTGTCTAGAATAATTTGGAGTAATTTTTATCCCCTATGTTCAAAGAAGCAACTACAAATTTTGTGTCCTTTAACACTCATCCTTTGGCATTTGATCTCAAATATTCCTTTGGCATCTGATGTCAAATATAACTCAAATTCTTACTTTGAAACATGTTTATGAGTCACCATTATTATAATTCCAATTGAATTATCCTTTTTCATATGATAGTTCAACTCCTCTCAACTCAATCACAGTGAATTCTAAGAGAATCTAAGGTTTTTCATATATTCTAGGGATTTTAGATGTTTATGCAAAGCTCTAATGGAAGAAAACTAGTTTGAAATGTGAAATTTTATGACTTATATTGCATTTGAATTACACATGTATACCTTTCACATGATTGGGTCCACAAGATCTTCTAATATGATGTGTTATATTTATGTGGCATTGCCATGTCATGTTCATTTATTCAAAATATGACCATTGTCATTTTTGGGACACATGTCATCATTTCATGTAATCATGAAACTTGATCAAATTTACACCATTGATGCCTTAAGAAGTCCTCCCATCCTTGACTTTATCATGGGCCATTGATCTTCCTATCAAGATTTCGATATTGGGACACTTGGTACCTCTATGGACTCTTTGTGTACCTACAAATAGTATTAATTGCTTAAATTCTCTTGCACCACATGGTATCATCATGTTCAATTTGGGATATTTGAATTTTTGACTTCATTTACATTGTTGATCTTGAAAGTATGATCAAATTCAGGCCATTGATTTTCCTTCTGCAGAATTAAACTCACACCATTGATCTGCTGACTGCACAATCAAACATGGACCATCAATCTCCATTTTGATACACAAGATCACATGCAAGCCATTAATTTTATTGATTATTTTCCTTAATTGTGACACTTTTCACTCTCACATTCCTTCTTAGGATCTTTAACTTGTTTATTTTTTCTCACCATTAAACCTTTGATCTATATCTGAGATCATGCCACTTATCATTTTTGACTTTGATTTTAGAGTCATTTGACATGTTGACCCCATGCTCACCATTGTATAGTTTATCAATTGGTTTGTGAGATCATCCCCACACCATTGATCTTTGGGTTTGACTTATTGATTCTAGATTTGCATGTGAATGGTTGATCTTCGCTTCAAGCTCCCATGATTTTGCCACTTGGTGACACTGCATTTAAATTGTACCTATTGATATAAAATCAAAGACATAAGATCTTGGTATATATGAAGACTTAGGGTAGATTTTAGACTAAGGTTTTAGATGTGTTAATAAACATGATTAAAACTTAGGATAAAATTTAAACTAAGTCTAAGATATAATAAAAAAAATGCTCCCATGTAAATATGAATCTTGCATAAATTTGAATTCATTTCAAAAGATACTTAGGCTAAAAAATTTAGACTAAGGTTTTTAATACTTATTTAAACATGGATCCAATTAATTGACCAAAGACCAAAGGTTAATCAAAATGGTTAAATTAGAATTAAAACATAAAACCCTGAACATTGTTCATTCAAATGGAACTCCATTAAACATACAACATGGAAACACAATAATTAGACATAAGCAATATTAGATAAATTCAAATGAAGATCATATGCTAACATGATAATGTAAAGTAAATCAACACATGATATTTAATAATTTTCAATGATCAAGTTGAATGTTCAATTTGTAATACAATTTTCAAAAATTGAATAGGGGTCCTCATTTTTCAAAAATAAGGGTAGGTTGACCTCAAAAAATGGTGAATTCTGAGGGAAACATTGTAAAATGTTAAAACTTGGATACTCTTGGTTTAAACTAATGACTATACCAATCATTCCACATGATCAAGTACCATTATTAAGATCAATTCATGATTAAAATCAGTTTTACAAATGCATAATTAGACTCAAACATCAAAACTTAGTCATGTTGTGTGTGTGATTTGATTCATTCATTGATTACCATGGGATTAGGAGAATAATTTCCATATTTCATGACCTTAATTAGTAAATTTAACTTATAGCATATTTAGATATTCATTATGAATCATGTTTTATGAGAAGGGAAGGCTTGGGTATTTCTCTATTTTTAGTCAAGCATCCATAGCCCAAACAAAGATACATTTGGCTCCACTCAAGGCCTTGTTCCACTACCATCTAGGCATCTATAGGCCTAGTGGAGGTTACTAGAATCACATTTACTTAGAAATCTTTTGAATTTTCAATAAGGCTATTTATTTTTATATTTTTCAGATATATTTAGCTTTCCAACAAAGGTTATGAACCCAAATTAGCTACATTTTTTTAGGATTTTATCAAATCTTTGACCTTCCAATAATCATCCTTAGTTATAAACTTCGTCCCAGGCAATAATGTTATTTAAGTGATAACATGACTTTATTCTAATGATTCAAACTTTCATTCAAGCATATGCAATCCTTATCAGAATCAAATTTAGATCAGAATAAGTTTTAATATTTTAAGGAATAAATAATCTATATATCAATCCTCACCAATGTCTCAAAATGGTAACATCAAGCTCAAATTTCTAGAATCCATGATCAACCAATACTTAAGATTCATACCTACATTCTTGATTTATGAAGTTCCTTTTGAGAAACTACATGTATTAAAGCTAGGAACTATCTTGAAAAAGACTTATTGAAAGCATGAAATAAAATAAAATAAAACAAACACATAATAAGCAAAATAGGCAATAGGAAAACAAATATTTATAAGCACTATTTATAAACAAGGAACAATAAATTAATTAATTAATCTAAGACTGCCTACGCTAAATCTAACCAATCTTACAAGTTACTCCATAAAGACTTATGGTGGAATAGCAGAGAAGTAGTGCTTGAGGTATTGCCCATTGGTTTTTAAAGTGAACTCTACTCCCTACAAGTCTTTCAACTTGAAGGTTTTGTCTCTTAATGTATCAGCAATTTGATAAGGACCATTCCACAAAGGGGTGAATTTCCCATGTTTTCCTTTTGGCTCTAAGGCTTTGTCCCATAGGAGAACTAGGTCTCCCTACCTGAACACCTTAATTTTTGAATGTTTTTCACCCAATATTTTGACTGAGGTTTGATGTCTAATAAAATTTTCAAATGTTTCTTCCCTTGCATCTTCCATTTAAATGATGTCAAGCAACCTTAAATTAGCATACTATTGCTCTTCTTCTATTTATTATTGCATGAACTTTTAGGTTGGAAGTTTGAGAGTGATAGGAAATATAGGCTCTTGACCATACACCAAAAGAAATGGTTATTCTTTCAAAGCTTGCTTCACTCTAGTTATTTCTACCCAAAAAACATATTTAAGCAGTTTGTGTGATGTTCTTGGTTCTCAAGTTATAGACTTTTTGATAGTTTTCATCAAAATTTTGTTCATTGATTATGAGATTCCATTACCTTGAGGGTAATGATTTGATGAGAACTTAAGAATTATGTTGTTATCATAGGCCCTCTCAGTCATTTATATGGATACAAAAGATGATCCATTATCACAAACTAAATATATTGGTGTCCCAAATATTGTACAAATGTTCTCTTGAAAGAACTTGATTACATCTTCAGTTCTACATTACTTTGTTTCTACTACTTCTATCCATCTTATGAAATAATTAGTAGCAGTAAGAATGTACTTATTTCCATCTAAATAATTAAGGTTAATCACCCCTACAAATTCTAAACCTCATTAAGCAAAAGGTTTGTCAATTAACACTGGCTTTAATGGCATAGCTACTTTTGGTTCCTTGGTGTTGAAAAATTGACATTGATGACACTCTCTAACATGTTTATATGCAATATTGAAGATGTTGGGCCAATAATATCCTATCATCAATATTTTATGACTTATTTTTCTAGAGGGGTGTCTACTCCCAAATTTTTCATGAAAAGTACTCAAGATCTCAGTTGCTTCTTCCTTTGAAACACACCTCAAGTATATACCTTCATAGTTATTCTTGAAGAGTACCCCATTTTTTATTAATAAATGTGTTTCCTTGAGCCTCAAATCTCTTTTTTTTCTCTCTACTCAATCTTTTAAGGAAAGAACCATTAATTAGAACATGAATAATTGCATCATACCACTCATTTGGTTGGAATTATTTTTTATTAACCTTCATGACATTCACTTTAGGATTAGTATTATAAATCATTTGAATCAATCCTTTAACACCTTACCAACTTAGCATTTTTCATCTCAAGATCATACTCTTTGAGTATAGGCATTCATTTACCTCTTCTTTCTCCCAATTCACATTGACTAACCATAAGTTTAGTGGCAGGGTCTGGCAATATTGCATGCACTTTATTCCTAAGAATATAGTGTCTAAACTTTTTAAGTACCTTAACTAAAGCAAATTTGTGTTTGTCAATCAAAAAATAATTTAACTTATAATTCTTAAAATTAGTGCTCATAAATGCAATTGGATGATCACATTTATCTATTTTATGAGTTAAAATAGCAGCTATAGTATGTTCTGAAGAAAAAAGAATAAAGATAAAAGTCTTTTGTGAAATTGGGACTTATCAACACTGGTGCCTATCCTATTGCTTCTTTAATGTCCTTGAAGGATTTCCTTGTCTCTTCATTCCATATTGCCTTGGCATCTTTCTTAAACATGTCATTAAGTGGCTTCACAATTTTTGCAAAACTAGAAATAAAACAAAATTGATTTTCTTAAAGAAAGACTTTAATTCTTTTCTACTGTTAGGGGGTTTTATTTGGGATATGGCATCAACTCTATTAGGATATATAGAAATCCCATCTTTGTTTATAACATGTCCTAGTAGCTTCCCTTCTATAACACAAAAAATGTTTTTCTTAGGATTAAGGGAAATTTTATACCTTCTACAATGTTCAAATACCTATTGTAAATGCATAATATGGTATTCCCTATTTTTAGAAAACATAGTTAGATCATCCATATATGTGTTGATGCAATTACCTATGATACCTTGAAAGGCATGGTCCATATCTCTTTGAAAATTTAATCCTGCATTTATTAGTCCAAAAGGCATTCTTTTGTAAGCAAAAGTGCCCCACTTTATTGTGAATGTAGTCTTCATTGTGTCCTCCTTATTTACAAATACTTGGTTATATATTGAAAAAACATCTAAGAAAGACATCATAGAAAAACTTCTAATAATTTGAATGACCTGGTCAAGGGAAGGTAAAGGATAATTATCCTTTTTAGAAGATCTATTCAAATTTCTAAAGTCTATCCATAATCTAATTTCTCCATTTTTCTTTCTAATTAGTTCTAAGTTAGTTATGCAGGTAGAATGTCTAATGGGAAAAATTATTTTTTCATCCAATAGCTTCTTGACCTCTTTATAGATTAATGGTTATAAAAAGGGATTGACAAGTCTTTGTTTTTGTCTAAAACGCTTACAAGCCTCTTTTAATGGAATGATATGGGTAATGACTCTAGGATCAAATATCTTCAAGTCTTCATAGGACCATACTATAACATCTTTGTACTTGGTCAACAACTCTTTATCCTTTCTAAACTCTTCATTTGTGCATGTTGTACCAATGTTTAGTAGCTAAAGTTGACCTTGGGTTCCTATGTTAAATACGTTATAATCCTTCCCATTCACTTTGGGAATTTTGACAATTTCAGCTATCTTGTCTTGATCAAATAGTCTTTCTAATGCAATCATGCCTTTGGAATTTTTGTTGTCATTCAATTGAATAATATTATCATCAACTTTGTCTTCTTTAAGAGATTTTTTTTAACCTCATCAATGATATGAGACTCAAATGCTTATGATTTATTCATGAACTCAATTATTTATTGATCATCATTAAACACTTGTAAATGATTAACATTGTCAGGAACTGAATGACATGAAACCAATTCAATGCTAAGGTTTTATAGTTTTGAATCTTTATTTGGCATGAGGTTTTTTATAGCTAAATCACGTTCATCAGCAAGCTTATTCTCTTCTCTAGAAATTGGAACAATGTTGAAGGCATCAAAGTACTCAATCAAGTCCCGTACTCTAAATTTATATTTATTAAGATAAGCAAATTTTCATTGGTACTTACTTCTAGCATGATGGAATACTAGCTTAGATTCACCATTTACTAGTAGTTCTTTGACCTTATATTTGATAGCAAATTGTAATCCCTTAAGATTAAAGATTCATACTCTACCAAATTGGTAGTGCAAGGAAACTGAAGTTTGTAAGAAGCATTAAATTCCTTCCCAATGGGATTGATTAGAACAATTCCTACTCCAAATCCATATTTATATCTAGCACCATCAAAATATAATTTCCACTATCTAGACATAACATGGGAGTCTTTAAATTCACATACCTGGGGAGTATCAAGAGTGTAAACCCCTAAATTAGAATTGACCATGTTGACCCTTTCATTTACTACATTGTATTTAGTGATAATGTGTTTCATATTTGGTTCCATTTCAATTCAAATTTGATTGGGAACTCCCTTTCATGGAAGCCATATATGAGAACAGTTAGTTGACATGTATCCATTTAAATATTTGGTCTAATCTCTATTGAGGAACATACCATAAGAATCTGGAATGTCCACCATTTGAATTTCTATGAATTGTTATATCCTTGGCTCTGAAGCAAGCTACACATGAACATTCAACAATTCACCAATTACTTTAACTTTAGATTTGTCTAATTGAGTAACTGTGCTATCAAAATTAATTGGAGTTAAACCAAGTTTGTCACAAATACCTTTTGGCATGATGTTTTTAGAGGCACCTAAATCTAACAAATAATTATGCAAGTTTTTACCAAAAACTCTAATTATTAGTAAAAAGGGTGGAACCTCTACTTTGTTCTTGTACATCACCACATTGGCATTTGCAACCTTGTGTGATTTACTAGGATTTTTACTTAGAGATACAAGTAACAAGTCTCTTTGTTTAGTAGTTTGAGTTAATTCATGTAAAGTGATAATAGCTTTAAACTAATTCATATAGTCAGCTATATTGTAACCACTGCTAATAGAAGATCTAGATGAATCAACATTATTTCTAGAGTTACTTCCCTTTGAAGGTTCTAGATTGTTGTCTACGTGAGGATCAGGAGGGGTATCAAAGTTATTTGGTGGAGTTAAACTAGTCAATGTTTGATTCTATTCTCTATTCCTCAATGGATAAGTCTTCTTTAGATACTATTGAAAATCATGAATCTCCTCTAGAGTATCTTTAGGTTCATTCTCATATTGGAATGAAAAATCAAATGTCTTCATCATGAGAGTTGTGTTAGTAGATTTAGATGACTTTGAAGAACTAGATGTACCTGTAACATTATATTTGTTAGATCCACATTCAAATGTATCTAACTCATCTTGAAATAATTTTAAATCATTTTAAAATTCTATACAATCTAATTTGTCATGCTTTGAAGTATTATGAACTCTATAATATTTAGTTAAACCTACATGACATATGTTTATTTCATGACTATTTTTATTTATAGATGACTCATTATTGTTGTTATTATTTTTGTTTCTATTTTTAAACCTGTTTTTAGGTCTATTTAACCTCTCCTTGTGAAACTTTCCCTAGCATTATCCACTTTTTTTTGTAACTAAAGAAAATCACTACTCAGTTTTTGAACCATTTTGAGTATGGAGTCATTTTCATTCTTAGGTACCTCTAAATTGTGAACTTGAGTACTAATACTAGTTTTTGACACCATATCTCTTTTGTCTTGTAAATGAGATCAATTTTCAGTGTTATTTAAGAATCCTAGGTTTTAACTAGGATGAGAATGACTCAAAGATAATTGGTTTAAAACTAGTGTTTTATTTATAGCAGGCACGTTCTGATTGGCATTTGGAATGAAATTCAACATAAGAAAATTAATATTAAAATTAGGGATAGCATATATTAATTGACCCTATGGTTGTATTTGATCACTTATTTTCACATCTTCAACATAAGTTAAATCCAATGTATTTATGACTCCAATAGATATTTTCAAAAATATAGAAGTCATTGGATCTATATCATCCATATAAATCTCTAAAGATAAAGCTTCATCAGGTCTATATGGATCTATAGTTCTACTAAACATCTTTTATAATCTAGCATTAAAATCTCTAATGGTTTCACTTGAATCTCTCTTCATAGTAGTGAATTGTTGATAAAGGACACAAGGAATAATAATCTTTCCAAATTGATCAATAAAAATACTATTGAAATCATTACAAATGGTAATGTAATTCTCAAGAAGGTTGAGAAACCAATCACATAATGCATTTTTAAAAGTAAAAGGAAACAATATACAAGCAACATCCTCATGAACAACATTTAATAATCTCAAAGTAGGCTTACAAGACTTGATATGTTCTTCAGCAGTCGCCACACCTGTAGGACTGAAAGAAGGCAAATACTTCTTAGGATTTGTAGGTAAATCATGTACCTAACCATTCACATTGATGTAAGATCCACCTAACCACACCATAACTTGATAAGGGTTGAAGACAGGAGTACCATGAACCGAAGAAGTAGGTTGAGATTTAGAAACCCTATGCTTACCTTTATTTGCTCTTACTTTCCTATGATTTCCAAATAAAGAAGAGGTAGCCTTGTCTCAAATATCAACCTAGTCTTTATTCTTGGTAGTTATATCTTGTAAACTCTGAATCATATTCAAAATATGATGTATAAACCTTATCTTTTCAAAGAATAATAATCAAATTTATACGTTAAAAACATTTTTCACAAATTCATACAAATCTTTCAAAGAACAATTATCTTCAACTAAATTAGCTTAAAGATACCTCTAAACTTTTGATTATGAATGATATTTACACTTTTAATTTTAAATAAACCTAAATTTACAAAGAATCAACCAATCTTTGAGCAAACTTGCTATCACTAAATTCAAACACATTAGATTTATAAAGCTTAAGCTACCTTTGTAATAATTTATCATAAATCTTCAAAGAATAGTTGTCTTTAGCTAAATAAGCCTATAGATTGGTCTAAAACCATGAGTATCAATAATATTTACACAATCGAGCTAATAAAGACATAATTTTATAAAGGATTAACTGATATGTGAACAAAATTCACTAAAATTAGCTAAGATACTTCAAATTCACAAAGCTTTAGCTAAGCCCTCATTCTAGCACTAGTGAAACATGTATGTTGATGTTTGAAAGTGTATCACAAGGGTTATAGAGTGTTTAAAACACTTTTCATTTCTAGATTCAAAGAATCTATTGCATGAGTAGTTAGTTATGATCTTCCTGAGATATTGGTGGAATAGTGGCAAAACAATTAACTCTTTCACAAAGTGATAATATAATTAGTTGTTGGGAGAAAATGTGGTCTTAAAGATTTCTTTTGGAAGATGATAGTAATCTAAACTAAGTATAGTGAATGATTATCAAAACCTAAAGTCTAAAATTTAATCTAACATGTATATCTATAATGAAAAGCTAAACTATGGTGAATTGATTAAAAAATGAGTACAAATAAGGGTAGGGTAGAAAAGAAAGGTATTACTAATCTTCAATTCATACATTATGATAGAGCTTGAATTTCATCTATGACAAGCAATCAAACCAATATATGACATGAAATAACCAAAGGCATAGATCCTATCATATACCAAGAAAATATCTAAGGATTTTGAAATAATGCACATAAGAACTCAAATTCACTTTAAGCATTTGCTTCCACAAGAAAATAGCATTAGCACATCTTCAAGAAAAGCAATGAAAATGAATGAATCTAAAGTCTTTCAATTAACCTAGCATAAGCATAAATTGACAACTGTGAATTCACACATGTACATCTAAGATCCATACACGCAATTCAAATCTGAACATTAAACCATATGTTTAAGGAAGTAGTCATGATAAAAAAATACACAAACAAATATGAGATAATCCTTACAAAAATCCCTTGTTTGCATTAATTTTTTCCAAATTTACAAAGTAGTTTTTGTTCTAAAACTTCCTACTTTTTTACAAATGGCAATACCCCTTTTATAGAAGACCTTGAGGTATGTCAGTTAGTCATGTCAAATGATAATTGAAGAAGTGTTGAGGATAGTTGTCCATCTACAACATGCTAGAATCAGACACTTTACAAATGGACTAACTTCTAATAAATGTGCATTACAAGTTACACATGATTTTTAAAAAAATATTATTCTCTTTTCAAATGATATACATGTTTTGCTACAAAATTGATATGCTAAGTCAACAAATTTGACTTTGAGAAGCTCTTTTAGTTACAGTCTTCTATTTTTGCTACTTCATCTTAATTACCTTATCATGTTATTCATCAATCAATCTAGAATTGATGATAGGTTCCATGAATAGTTATTCTTCTTGATCTGCTAATCCTTTGAAGTTTTTATCAGCTCTATCTAAGGCCTCTCTAATACTCCTAGCATCACCAATTTTCTCCTCTATAGATAGGATCATTTCCAAGATTATTTTATTATCTACTCTTGTCTTTCCCTAGATTTTGATCTTCATTTATTGCATGAATTGATCAAATTAAACCAATGGGACTAAGGATAGGGTCCTCAATCAAGCCTCCTAGTATATGCACCATTTTACTCTCTAACTATTAGAAGTCTTTAGAAATATCCTCCATGACCTTGGACCATCTATTTATATCATTTATCTTCTATGATAATATAATTATATCCATGTTTAAATGTGCAAAGCTGACTATTTTTAACTCATGAATTTGACCATCCATCAATACATTGATCAATTCCTTTACTTTATTGATTGAATCCTGCCATTGATTGATCTGTTGCATAGCCATGGAATGTTGCTTTTTCATCATGTCTTGATTGGAATTTATAGTTTTCAAAAAAATTAATGTGTCACAAATGATTGCTTCAAACTTATTGACCATATCCCCTAGCACTAATAGGATAGATTACTCCTCTAAGCTCTTCTTTTTCTACTTCAAGCCTTTGATAGTATTTTGTAACTATTTTGATTGTGCTTGAGCCATCTCCATTACATCTTCCTCAAATATTGGATCCTCATCAGGTTTTTATCTCTTCTCTTGGGTCAAATTAGTCAAGGGTGCCACATTTTGATAAGTAATCTCTTCACCACCTTGCATGATTGTTTTCTCAGTCACCTTTTGTAAGCTAATAGTCCCTAAATCAAACCTGACCCCAATTGAAGATTGGGTCACATGTGAAATTGGGATTTCTACTTGAGATTGGGTTGACTGACTTGGAGTAGCCAATCTCCTTGCCTATTCTTATTTTAGAGCAATGATTTATGGCTTCAATTCTTTTTGTATTGGGATGTCAGTAGCCTTCACCATAGCCCATGAATGATGAATAGTGGGAAGATTTTCTAACCTTGGTTCATAAATGAACCACTCAAGAATAGGTGGACCATATAATAGGTTTTCTACATGAAACAAGTTGACTTCACTCAAATGTGGTATAATGGTTACCTTGGGCTTCTTTGCCTTTGGAACATGGCCATCTCAGTTTTCCTTTTAGGGGTGTAATTAACCATCAGGTGCAAGGACTTTCCCTTATCCTATTTTACTTATTTAACCTTTGCCTCTTCATCTCAATCTATCTCATAATTCATAGATAACATCCTAAGTGTATCTTCAATGAATTCAATGGGGTCCAATGCTATCATATGTACCTTATCTTGAGGTAACTCTTGCTCTGATGCTTTTGAAGATTCGGGAATTGATGAACTAGAAGAAATTTCATCTAGCCTCCTCTCTTCAATATTATGTTATACTTGTACCTCTATTGTGGAAAGCTTAGAAGAACCAACATCAATCAAGTGATACCGCTTAGGGCCTAGTTACCACTTATCTTCTATTTTATGGTCCCTATTCAATCTAGACTCAGGTCTTATGTTGTGTTCCTTCAATCTCCTAATAAATTCATAGCTTGAGGATGTTTTAATGTATATGAATTAAAATGAATTAGATTCATGATCATATGGTATATTCAAAATACCCTTGATCTTCAAATATTCTTTCACTCTCCCATAAGGGCCCCATTGTCTAAGATCATCAATTTTAAAATTGAAAGACAATTTATGCTTTGATGCAGCCTCAATATGGTCCCACTACCTAAAGATAGTTTTACCAACTATCATGGGGAAACTATGCAAGAGACCCTTTCTTTTGGTCTTACAAATTCCATTAATCCCATTAAATAACTGATAAGTTATCTCTTATTCTACTTATTTATCAGGTACATGAATTGGTAATTTGAGATGAACACTTTGGGTTCCCTCAATCCATATGATAGTGTAATATAGATACAACCATATGTCCCCTATTATTTAAATAGACCTTTTGATTAAAGGGCTCACTCTCATCATAGTAACACCATCTATAGCCTCACTCAATGCAAGGTAGACACAATCACAAATGAATTGGATGTGGTCTCTATACTTATAGATGTGTAATTTGGAGTAGTAATAAAAAATGGTCTGGGTACCATTTGGAGACCATTCTCTCTGATTGGGGATCTTTGTGGTTACACACAGGGCATCTAGTAGATAAGACATCATATAAAACTTAGTCTTCTTATTCTTGATTTCATATTCTATCTACTTAGGGAGATAATGATTATCTCACCTGATGGAGAAACCATTACCTTTTTAATGATGAAGTACACCATGGGCACCCACATTGGTTCTACATATGCTGTAGTTTCACACCCATACAACTTGTTCAACATTTTCATTACCATCCTAATTCTAGTTCTAAACTAATTGATAAGGATATTTTTAGCTAGATCCACAATAACTTGGTTACCAAATTCTAACAACCTAACTAGGGTGTCCATCATGTTGTATTGTTTTGACTAAGAATTAATGGAGGTTAGGTAAATCTGAGGCTAAGTAAATTTGTATTAAGACACAAATGTAATTGGTTATATGTAATAAATTTTCCTCAGATTGTGTTCATCAATCAACATGCCTTTATCTATCTTAGCTACTTTGAACATGGGACCAATAACATCAATGCAATGAAGTACCTCTAGTTTATAAACTGCATAGTAAAGTCCAGCCATCTAGATGGACACAATGTCATCATAAATTTTCTTTAATATGAGGATATTTTCTTCTTCCTTGGTGATAGTTGGTTGGGTTTCAATTGTATAGAACAATTTGGAATAATTGCTATCCCATGTTCAAAGAATCAGCTACAAATTCCATGTCCTTGAACACTCATCCTTCAACATTTGATGTCAAATATAACTCAACTTCTTGCTTTTAAACATGTTTATGAGTTGGTATTACTATAATTCTAATTGAATTATCCTTTTACACACAATAGATCAACTACTCTTAACTCAATCACATTGAATTTTGAGAGAATCTAGGGTTTTCCATACACTCTAAGGTTTTTGGAGGTTTATGTAGAGCTCTAATGGTCACAAGCTAGTTTAAAATGTTGGCTATGATGACTTAGATTGAATTTGTATTGCACATTTATACCTTTTGCATGCTCGGGTCCATAAGATCTTCTAGTATGATGTGTTATGCCTATGTGACACTACCATGTCATGTTGTTCATTTATTTAAATTATGATCATTATCATTTTGGGACACATGTCATCATTTCATATAATCATTAATATTTATGAAATTCTCACTGTTGATTCCTTAAGAAGTCCTTCTAGCCTTGACTTCATCACATGCTATTGATCTTCCTTCTAAGCTTCCAAGATTGGGACATTTGGTAGCTTCATAGGCTTTATATATACCTATAAATAATATTCATTGCTTAAACACTCTTGCACCATGTGGTAGAATCACATATGATCTGGGATCTTTGAATTGTTAACTTCATTTTCACTAATGATATTGAATGTACGATTGAATGCAGTGTATTGATCTTCTTTTTATGGGATTAAACTAGCAACATTGATCTGTTGACCACATGATCAAGTGTGGGCCATCAATCTTCATATCTATACATAATCTCACACATGGGCCATTGATTTTATTTATTGTTCAACATGATTGTGACACTTGTCACTCACGTTCCTTCTCAATATTTTTGACTTGTTGACCTTCACTCACCATTAGACCTTTGATTTATATCCAAGATCATGCCACTTGTCATTCTTGACTTTGATTTTAGAGTCTTTTGACATGTTGATCGCATGCTTGCCATTGAATCTTTGATCAATTGGTTGGGAGATATTCCATGCACCATTTATCTTTGAGCTTGACTTATTGACTCTAGCTTTGCATGCAGATCATTGATCTTCGCTTCAAGCTCCTGATATTTTGCCATTTGTTGACACCACATTTAATTTGTACATGTGGATATAAAATCAAATACATGAGCACTTAGGATATATGGATACTTAGGGTATATTTTAGACTAAGGTTTTATACATGCTAATAAACATGATTAAAACTTAAGATAAAATTTAAACTAAGTATAAGATATACTAAAAAATGCTCCCATGTAAATATGAATCCCATGTAGATTTGAATTCATTTCAAAAGGTACTTAGGCTAAAACATTTAGACTAAGGTTTTTAACTTTTATTTAAACATGGATCCAATTAATCAACCAAATACCAAAGGTTAACCAAAAAAAGGTTAAATTAACATTAAAGCATAAAACCCTGAACATTGTTCATTCAAATGGAACTACATTAAACTTAAAACATGGAAACACAACAATCAGACATTGGAAATATTACATAAATTTAAATTAATATTATATGATAACATGCCAATGTAAACTATATCAACACATGATATTCAATGATGTTCAATGATCAATTTGAATGTTCAATTTGCAACACAATTTGCAAAAATTGAATAAGGGTCCTCATTTTTCAAAAATGGTGGTATGTTTACCTCAATATAAGGGTAGGAAATTAAGGTAAAAAAATTTTTTTTTATGTTAAATTACCATTATACAAGTCAAGGATGAATCCATGGACATCTTGTATGAAGTTACAACATGGCATTATTCCAAATGAATAGGTTTCATAGCTAAAGAAGGCATGTTTGGATGAGATTTTTCAGGGTTATACATTAGATTAGGTGTCTCCAACCAAGTGTATCATGTAAAAAAGTGTTTAATACCTAATAAAACCTCCTCAAACCTAATCAGGCCCAAAATCATGCTCAGGTAGAAGGTATAGGTCTAAATAATGCAAAAGATTGCTCAAGAACTCCATCGGGTCATTCACAAGCAAATAAGGTCAATAGTTTTAGCATTGGTTCATGGAGGAGAGTGTGTGTGAGGATAAAATATATTATTTTTTTAATTTCACCCATATGACCTACAAATTTTTGGTGATGGTTTTGAGTTTGAGGGGCAAGGCTTTATGAATCATTGTTAACACGTTTAGCACTTCTAAAACCCTACAAAACCCCAAAAAATTAATTTTCTCTTTTTGGAAAAAAATTTAATTATATGGATGAATAATTATGGTTGAATAACTTCCTAATAATCCTAATATCCATTAAAACACCAAACTCTAAGAAATCAACCCTGATTAGACCTCCATTGGCAAGCAAATCTCATTGTTTTATTGTCTCTTGACATGACAAGTAGATTTGGAGGTTGTGAAGTATTTTAAGAGGAGATGCGGATTAAAATTATGGTATAGACACATAAAAAATTATGTGAAAATATATTTAAAACATAATTTGAATCACCCAAACAACTAAAACCAATAATTCATTAACCCATTCAAGAAGATTTCTTTACTGTCCTTAATTTTGGGGTTGTAGTAGGCCTAAAAAGGGTGTTATTATGAGATTTTATTGACTGATTGAATGATTATAGTGGTTTTAATATATAAATGTATATATTAAGTTCTTATAAAAAAATAATGAATTTTTTAGACCCCATAAAACTCAAGATATGCCCATTTCTCTCTTTATGTCAATTGTTCTTGATTTCTGAGTTGTTACAGACCTAAAAATGTGTTTTTTATATTTTTTGTGCTTGGTAACGACCAAATAGTGATTTTAATGGTTATATGGGTTCATAAATATTAAAATATAAAAATAATAATCTCTTGAGACCCTCTATAACTCAAAATATAATTTTTGTAGCAAACTAGCCTGTTTGTTGCCTTACAAGCCCAGTTTTCACAAAAAAGTGTATATTTTGAGTTTTGATCAATGAAATATCATTAAAACTGACATGGATGTATGTTTTTATGTCCTTTAATTTATTTAATTTCTTTAATTTCTATAAATCTCATTAGGAGTTATAAAAATCTAAAACACATGTTTGTACCATGAGGGAAATCATGGTTCTTGACTAGTTTGCATGGTGTTTGAGTGTGTGAGAGTCTCTTGAAAAATTTGGTAAGACTTTAAATCTTGGTAATATTTTTAATAATATTTCACCACTGATACAAAAATTATTAATGGTGATATGATAGTTTCTCAAGTAAAATACTAAGCCAAGTGAATATTGTCCTGTCACATGCATTGAATAAATGAAGTTGCGGACCTTATTAAGGTCATTTAAGGCATAAGGATATTTGAGACACCCATGTAAACATATAAAATAATCCTTATATTATTATTAAATTCATATATAACTATTTTTCTACCAATGTTTATCATATATACCTTGTATTAGTCTTTTCAATCTTGTCTCAAGTCATAAATGTTCTTGAGGACCACTAAGAGACCTAATACACCTACAACATCAAATTAAAAAGTGTCTATATGTGAATAATGGGTGTAAATAATCCCAAAGGTAGTTGGATGCACTTTTAAATTGTAACTCCTATATCAATAAGGGTGGTAAGTTTCAAAAAGACAATATGAGTAATAGAAGTCTGAGAGACTCCTACACCACCTTTCATGAAGTCATCATTATACAAGGCTAACACATGTTGAATAAATAATAATATGAATAATTTTCACCTTCCATTTAATTTTTAGCTGATCTCATGATTTTATTAAATCCATCATGATATTCCTACACATCTACCTCCTCTCTCTCCCTTCTTTTCTCCTATATATACTCTTGTAGGTGAAGTTGAAATCATCCTCTAGCTGATTATGGCATATCCCTACCAAAATTACTATTGATTCTTGATTTTTAATTGAAAAAAATCTCATTCATGCCTTATACATATTTTATATAGTGTTCTTATGATGAATTATTTATGAATTATAGTGATAGTGTTCAACTTCCTTGCATTTATCCTCTTCATTCTTACCTATTTGTGAGTAAGTCATGTTTTTGCAGGTCATATGGTGTGTGTCAAGTAGTCTTGAAAAGGTTAAGTGTGTAAATATTCACTAGTGTCTTCTTTTATATCTCTTTATTATCCCTTTTGATTGATGCATTAACTATAACCTCCATATCAAAACACTTATGTTGGAAGGACTATTTGGAGTTGTGAAATCAAGTTTTAGTCCATAATAATCATAATCATAAATAAGTAGAGGATAAATATAATTTGGTGCATCACCAATTTTTTTCATTGATTTCATACTTTCTCTCTCCCTTTTATTTATAATTCTAGTAGCTTTAATGTTAGTTTAGGCATAGCATCAAGGGAGCCATACCTCTCTGGAGGTTCTCTTTAGTCATATGCTACCTACAACATTAAAGAGTTCCCATTGTATCAATTGGGTGAGGAAACTTCAAATTACTCCTCCAAGGGTGAAAATCAAAGTGACAACAGCTCCCATGGGTGTATTAATAGTTTTTATGTAAGTCTATAGTGTTGGATAGAGTAGTAAATGCCAATTTCATTTAGAATACCTAACAGTCTTGACCAAAATTGAATTTAGTGTCTTGTTAGTATCTTCATCTTGACCATTAGCTTTTGGATAGTATAGGGAGGCCAAATGATGTGATATAACAAATTTATTATATAACTCAAAAACTTAGGGATTCCTAAAAGGAAATCCATTATCATTAATAATGACTTGTAGGACCCTAAATTGGAAAATGATTTGATTCTAGATAAACTTTATGATGAATGATCCTATTATGGTTGTTGACATCATTGCTTCTACCCACTTTGTGAAATATTCAATTGTCATGATAATAAAGTGATGACCATCCAAAGAATCAGGGGAAAGTTTACCTACTAAATCCAAGCCCCAAGTGGAAAAGTGCAATGGGGTGATGATGGGTTGTAATGCCCTGGAGGGAATATGTATCTTGTGTGAAAAATATTGACATTTCTGACATTTATGCACATATTCAATGACATTGTGGTCTAGAGTGGGCCAAAAATATCCCATCTTATGTATTTTTAAAGTAGTCACATGGCTCCTAAATTTTCCACCATAAATGCCACTATGATGGTGAAATAGGACTCATTCTGAATCTTCCTAATCAATAAATCTGAGTAACATGCCATCAAATGCCTTATGATAAAGGATCATATCCAAAATAAAAAACTTGGATGTGATGACATGGATGCATATTTTCTACTTTGAGTTGGTGCATTCAGGGTAAGTATGGTCAATCAGGGAAATCATGATGTCTATATATCAACATAAGGAGCTAATAATGATTTTTTATATATAGCATATATGCTCATCAGGTAAATCAGTATCGATGGGATCATTAAATTCCAAGGGTGAATCGGCTAACTAACCAATGATAATTTATCCCTTAATGGAATTTTTCTTGACATACATTAAATTAAATTTACTTAAGAGTGATGAATCACCTAACCTTCTTATGGAGAGTCATTTGAGTTAGTAAAGTTTACAAGGCTTAAGATCTCATTATAAATCTTGTCTCTTGATTGAGCATATAGTGTCAAAATCATTTGGTTGTAAACACTAATGTTAAGCATTATTTTTCATCTTGAGTATACCACATCTCATAATCGATTAGGGTTCATATAATTAAATAAATGAAACATTCTTGTTGGTGTCATATTTTTTATCCAACATATAGGTTAGGGATATCTTAGTTACTCTAATACAAATTATCAAAGTTTTTTATAGCTTAAGGGCCATAAGCGTATGGGGAGACATAAGGAAGCATTTTACTACTTTAAAATCATCCTAACAATCATTTGTCCAAGTTATGCCACTCATATTTTTAATAGGTTGTTTTTGGGATGAACAACATATCCAAGATCATGAATAAATTGTCAAATGTCTCCCAACTTGCCTAAGAACATTTAGATTCCTAATTTTTCTATGAGAGGGAAAATGTATAATATTACATAGATTTTAGTAGGATGAATATCAATCCCATGCTAGGAGATGATATACCCTTGAAGTTTTCTATTGGTGACTCTAAAAAGGAATTTATTTAGGTTGAGAGTGATGTTTTATTCAATTAATGGTGTGTAACACCTATAAATGGTCTTCACATCATCTCTCGTTTCCTGAAATATCATTCATATAGACATACACTATCTTGTGAATGCGATAATGGAATATATGGGTCATGGCCCTTTGATATGTTTCCCCTATGTTTTTAAGACCTAAGGGCATCAAAATGTGACAAAAATTCCCCCAAGGCATAGTAAATGAAGTCTTTCTTTGGTTCACATCAGAAATGTGAATTTGATTGTACTTAGAAAAACCATCCATGATTGATATAAATTCATACCCTATAGTAACATCGATGATGATGTCAATGGATGGGAGAGGGAAGTCATCCTTTGGACATGATTTATTAATGTCTCAAAAATCTATGAAAATTCTAATTTCAACATTCTTATTGAGTATGAGGATAATGTTAGGCATCCATTTGGAAGATTCTACTAACTTAATATATCCAACTTTTAAAATTTTGATGAATTCCTCTTTTACCATCAACATGACTTTAGACTTGATGGGCCTGAGATTTTGATTGATAGGATTTGTGTAAATCATTATAACTAGGTTGTAGATGAGTATAGTAGGGTTGATTCCTATCATTTCAATGTAGTATAAATAAAAATATTTTGAGAGTTCCATGAGGATTTTCTTGTGTACTTCCATCTCTTGTTCAGAGAGTGAAGACCCCAACTTAAGAAGTCTAAGATTCTTTTATGTCTTGATGTTAAGGTTAATTATTTATTAAATGAGGGAGTATTTACCCTTTTCAAACATTTTGGGGTCTATGGGAATATTATGATCTTCACCCTCCATATTGAATACATTATGTTCATCATCAAAGGACAGATAATGTTAAACATGACAATAAGAATCATTGTATTTAAATCCAAGGACCAAAGTGGGATAGCCGATAAGTAAGAATCCCCTATTATGATTTAATGATGGAAGGTCATCATAATCTCATAATAACTATATAATGTCCTATTAATTCTTATCTAGATATAGGACCGATGGGTTATCATCCCTCCTGATGTTGGTGATAGTTTTGTCACTAGGAATATTATGCACAAGAGTCTATGTCCTAACTGAGACTATGAAATTAGATTTTAGTATTTTTATATGGGGGTAAATTAATGAATATGAGGTATCCATGGAATATATAAAAAAAAATTATTTCCCTATGGATTTATTCTATATAAATAAAGTTAAAACCCTTAGTGATATTATACATAATGGTCTTGTACAGTTAGACATTGAAGGGAATGTATAGGTGACTCAACATTAACTCAGCAACCTAGAACCTTTGATCACATTTTAACATATATTTATCACTCAAATGATTATTATCACCTTATTTTTCTCTTCAAACTCTTATATCTCTCTCAAACAGCCTATTAGGCCTCTTCACTCAACTAGCCCTCTTCTTGGCATATTTAGGTCATATAAACTTTTTCATCATCTATAGAATAAATATTATAACTTCATGAAATATTAAACACACATATATGATGGTATTTAATCCATATAACTATTTTCCAAACTTATATATCATTCATTCACATCATCAATATTCTAACTAGTTAAATCAGGCCTATTAGACCTACTTCTTATACTTGAATCTTGATTTCATATATCTTGGTCAGAAAAAAACCTCTCCATAATTGTATCACAATTTTAATAGATAAAAAAACACATTTAATAGTATAAAAAATAACTACATAGGTTTTATATTACTCATGAGGACCCAAACCACCATTAGGCTTTAAGAAGACCTAATGCAATTAGGCCTTCTCAAAACACACATTTCACCTTGACCACATTGGAACATCATGATAATTGATAAATGGATGGAGAAATTAACACACACTTAAATTATACCCCTGATAATCTCATAGTATGTTCCTAACACCATTTATCTCATTTCACTCATTGAACCACACCATTAGGCCTACTCACAATTAGGCCTTCTCACTGCAAAAAAGTTTGATTTGAATATATCAAGAATACACTCAATTTTGACACATATCCATATCAAAAATCACATGTATATAACCTAAATTACCTTATTTTAATCACCATGTCCATTATACTTCACCATAGATTTCAAAAGACCTCAAACTAACCATTTTCATATGCTTACTCAAAACTTCAAATAGGCTTCAAAACCTAGTCACGATCATTTGACCACCAAAATTTGTAAAATAAAATTTAATGACTATAAATTCACCAATATTATCCTTATAAACCATTATAACATCTTCATGTGTATTATAATCTTCAATTTTGAGCAAATCACCTCAAATTCATCTCTGCTAGAAGACTACTGAGAATTGTCAAAAACCTCAAAAACACAGTCATGAAAACAAAGACTTAGAACACCTATAGAATCACTTTAATGAAATTATAATGGATTTATATGATCATTAAACATAATTATAACATATTAAAACAAATATATTATAATTTTTAATAGCAATATTGGTCTTACAGACCAATCTCATAGCTTCACTGTATACAAACTTCACTATGTTAGACAAGTCAGTTTGAGAAGAACTTTATACTATATACACATATATTAAAAACTTATATCCATTATTGATATGTGTTAAAGGTATTTAATAATAACCCCATGTATTTTTATCTATCCCAAATTATTGACAACCCATCCCTAATCTCATTCTCACTTATGCCTAGTTTTTCTCACTATCTTCCTCACTAGGCCTTTTTAGTGATAGGTCAACTTCCATGACTAGTTTAGAATTTTTGAGGTATATAAATTTATCATAAACAACCATGTTCATAATATATAAGTCTTAATATTCAACCTCCAACTATTTTCATGCTTTTATCTAGACAACCTTATCTACCAAGAAACAAGGGATTTATTATATCTTCCACTCACTCATCTGTCAAACCAATACCACCTGAAGATACCTAGGAGTTTCCAATACATTATATAATATTTAAACTATATCATCCAATTTATTATGATCCATTTCCAACATGATATTCTATATCAAGTTACTATGAGGGTTTTAGGAGGGTTTTAGACTAGTTTCCATTCTTAACATTTTTTCATAAATCTATTCCCTTGAAACCAAATAGTAATGCTTAAAAATAATTTATAAGACCCTTTAAATATTTACATAAGATATAATATTCCCATTCATTATTCACATTTTCCAATAATCATGATAAAATCCTTCTCGAGTCTATAATACCTCATTCTAGCACTCAAGAGAACTTAAGACTGGCTTTTCATGTTTTCTCCTTAAGAATTTAACATAAAACTTGGTCAACACACTTGATACAACCTCTCACACATTTTATAATTATATCATGATCTCTATCACCTTGGAAACTAAACTTGATCCCTCATTAGGCCACACTAGGTCTCTTTGCATATTAGACTTAAACCTGTAAGCCATACTTAGACCTTGAACACACCTTGAAACCTTTTGCACTAATCTCAACACAAAAAAATCATGTCATACAACCTCATACCATTCTCAAACACTACAAATTTTATTCTCATAAGCCTCAGACTACTCACCTCATCGTGTTACCAAGCCTATGCCTTCTCACTAAGTCTCTTCATGTAAATGAATAACCTATAAACTGGTCTTAAAATCTCCTCTAAAAGTTTATATACCTTATATATATGTTTAAATAGTGTTAAACATATTCTCACATGCTCTACCACTTATTTTCATTCTTCATAGACCTTGATAACACCTCAATACTCCTCATTAAACTAGGCATGGTCTAAGACTAGTCTGGTTACATGCTTAGGCTTAAGACCTTACCCATGAAGGTTTTACTTTGAAACTTTCATGAGTGTTTCAACACTTCATATGCATAATTGGGCATCCTTAAACATCTAATCATACCTATGTGTATCCATATTACCAAACCACCATCTTTATATACATGCTCATGATATGACAATGCTCCTTAAGATTAGTGCTTATAAGTGTGCTTACCTTGTATCTTGATCTTAACCTTGACATGTTATCAACCTCAAAATAATTATCAAGTTGCCTTCAAATTATCTCTCAATAGAGAGACAATAGGTTGACTTCAAATTCTCTCTTATCATAAGACTTCCTTATCACATGCCAATTCACCATGCATGGCATCAACTTTGACCTTGAAATTAATGACATCAATTTTGACCTTGACATCAATGACAACATTTATACCACAACACTAACAATAATAACATGCCTCAATAAATGATTAAAAATATATCATCTCAAGTATGGGTTCTAAAGCAACATATATCTACAACTATTTATTTAAAAAGTATAAAAAAGGCAAATAAGATTTAAAGTGAGATTATAAAAAAATGCTTCGAAATAAGTTGATCACATCCCCTTCTATGCATCCTCTAAGTAGATACAAATACTATTGTGCATATCATATAATGTGTGGGTATCATACATTAATTTTTAGGGCTTTGAAGAACAAAATAAAAAGTATCATTGATAATGGTGATCCTATAATAGGTAAATCACTTAAGCAACCTTATCACACTATGATTCCATCTCCTGAGAAATAAGTGAAAAATAACAAAATGAAATTTTATAACAATAAATGAATCAAAAATAAAAATTATAGAAAGGTTACAAAATGAACAATATGAAAAAGTAAGGCTACAAATAGAACAATTATAAAGGGAACAATTACATCAAGATAAGTTACAAAAAAAGTACAAAGAGAGTAGTTGAATAATAAAAATCAAAAATCAAAAATAATTTTTTTTTAAAAGATAATGTAGAGAAGTTGAAAAAAAAAAGCAATAAAACATCCTCAATAAAGTGTTCCTCACAAAGAAAATTCAAAACCAATACATACCAAATAAGGATAATGTGGTTCTAAAAAATTCAATTAAAAAAGTATTCTTGATATCTAGAGCCTTTGATTCTTAATATTCACATTAATGGCAAGAAACTTACCAAGGTCAAGATTACATCTTTCCATGAAGTGAATATATGTAGAAGGACACTTCTCCAACATATTGGGTATGACATTCAATACTTGGGTAATAATACTAGGTCTCAGTGTTGTATTGGACCCATTGAGTTTCCAATAACACATAGGTAAAAAATATGTTCTATTATATTTCACGTTAACCTGTATGCACCCAAAATTTACATGGTGCAACATTCCCAATACAAATTTGATGATGATGCAGTGATTTATTATTGTGTGCTCCACATAGAACTCTCTATCTCTCATCCCTCCCCTATTCTTCCTCCTCTCTCCCCTAGGAACTTCAAAAATGCCTTCTATAAGATATTATAGCTTCCCTTTATCTTATCTCTAAAATCTCCCAATGATGATGAAATTCTCCTTTTTGGTGACAAAATTGCCCCTTCAAGTTATGAAACTACCTATATGTAATGGGTTTGTCAGGGTAGTTTTGTAAACCACACTAATGAGCCCATCATATAAGGGTAGTATCATTTTAGATGTGATGGGTTATGTAATAATGAAGGGCAGTTTTATCCTTTAAGGTGATAATTACGTAACCACCCTTATAAGTAGGGGTGCTTCTGTCATAGTTTTACACCTTCCAAAATTAGCTCTTACAACTCTAGTTTTCACACATTTTAGATGTTTGGTGTCATGTTTACTAAATTTATCACCTTGTGTTCACTTTCAATTATGCCCATCTCAATCCCTCTTCTATTTTTATTCATTTATATTTCCTCTTAGGGTAAACTCATGCAAGTTCCCAACTCTTTCTACAAGAAGGTAAATTTTTGCCTGATTTTAGATCCAAAAATTCCCATTAATTTTTTTTATTTTGAATCTCTTTTAGCCATACTCTTACTATAATTTATTAAAGATCCATCCTCTATATTTTTGTGTTGAATACAATGAAATAGGTGAAGAAGTGTTATTGGTTCAACAACTCAGTATTTATAAATCAGAGCATTGGACAACCTTAGTTAAGCTACTCACCATTTGTGGTTATCTCCTCTCCTTCACCATTTATTCTAGATCTTTTCATCCTCTATTTATATATTTCATATAATTCACAAATGGTAAAATGAGCTAGCATACTGAAGATTATTTTATAAACATACTACATGCATTCCAACTGATCTATGCCTTGATCAAGTTGGAGTTCTCTTTGATTTTTAGTACTTTTTATTTGTTAGATTATATTAGTTTATTTTTTATTGAATTATATTAATTTATTTATTCAAAAAAAGAGCAAATTTGATATGGAAATAGGTATCTTTCTTTTCATTGTCTTTTCTACCTAAAACAATAACTAGTTTTGATTGTGTTTGCATTTCAATAAATTTATTTTCTTTCAATTATAAAAACATTTTAAAAACAATTCATAGAAATATTTACATAATTATCAATATATTTCTAGCCAACATAGTATTTCCTTTCCCAGCTGAATACAAGTTCCTTGAATTCTAAGTAACCAACTAATCAATCACAAGAACTTAGATAATCTTACGCACACAAATATAGCTAGCATACCTATGATTCTTTTTTAATGAATCAAGAGTGTTGTTACTTCCTATTAAAAATAGAAAATTATAATTTGTATTTGTTTTCTCTCTTTTATCAAATTAATTGAATCTTGTTTACAACAAATTAGGAAAGTTAAAATGCTAGTTTATCTTATTTGTAGACAAATAAAGTCAAAGGAAAGTGTTGTGACATTGTTGTTTTATATCAGATTTATTTTTAATTGATTTAATTCTTGTAAGACATAACTTTCACACTTAATTCACCTCATACAAGCAAAATAAAAATTACAAAAATATCACCACTTACTTTGCATCTAGACAAAGTTAGGACAAGTCAACACTTTGTATAATAGTATAGGTTTCTTCCTCTCTCTTTTACATGCATTGTAAATAATTAGAAAAGGATAAAAAAATAAGTTTTATTTTCATTAAATTTCATATTTTTTATTTATTTTATTTCAGCATTTAAATTTCAAAAATCAAACATTTACTTTCAAAAACCTAAAAATAAGTCAAAAATAACAAAAACTCAATAAAAATAGTGTCAAGAAGACTTGCTAATAGACACATAAATACCTAGATCTCATTAGAAACATTGATATAATGTGCAAACATCAACATTCCATCCAATCCTTTCTTATTCATTCAAAAACCATATAGAAAGCCTTGCTTCAAACATCACGATAAGTACACATAACAAGCCATTACCTAAACAAGCTCATATGCTTTTTCCTTGGCTTCTGACTAACCTCTTTTAGTTGACCCTTCTTGAGATAGTTGGTCTTGTATACCATAGTTTATTACATAGGGTTAAATTAATTTGTCCCATAGTTTCCATACAGTCTAATATTAACACCGAGCTAAGATATAAGGTTTTTTATTCCACCCCAATTCATCATCTTATTGTTGACTTCTTGACTGCTTTAGATGAGCAAGAAAGGGTTCTTGATCCACCCATCATCATCCTTACTTATAATAAAATATGAAGGGTGGTTTTATCCTTTAAGGGTAGTTTCATTTTATATGTGAGGGGTTATGTAACAATGAAGGGCATTTTTGTCCTTTAAGGTGATAATTGCATAACCACCCTTGTAAGTAGGGGCGATTCTATCATAGTTTTACACCTTCCAAAATTAGCTCTTGCAACTCTCATTTTCACACATTTTAGATGTTTGGTGTCATGTTTATTAAATTTATCACCTTGTGTTCACTTTCAATTATGCCCATCTCACTCCCTCTTCTATTTTTATTCATTTCCAATTGCTCTTGGGTTGAACTCCCCAATTAATTTATTTGAACTCGCTCATGCAAGTTCCCAACTCTTTCTACAAGAAGGCCAATATTTACCTAATTTTAGATCCAAAAATTCCTATTAGAATTTATTATTTTGAATCTTTTTTAGCCATAGTCTTACTAAAAAAATTTAAAGATCTACCCTCTATATTTTTGTGTCGAATATAATGAAATAGGTCAAGAAGTGTTATTGGTTCAACAACTCAGTATTTGTAAATTAGAGCATTGGACAACCTTAGTTAAACTACTCTCCATTTGTGGTTATCTCCTCTCCTTCACCATTTGTTCTAGATATTTTTCATCCTCTAGTTAGATATTTTCTATAATTCACAAATGATAAAATGAGCTAGCATACTAAGGATTATTTTATAAACATATTGCATGCATTCCAACTGATCTATGCTTTGGTCATGTTGGAGTTCTCTTTGATTTCCAATATTTTTTATTTGTTAGATTAAATTAGTTTATTTTTTATTGAATTATATTAATTTATTTATTCAAAAAAAGATCAAATTTGATATGAAAATAGGTCTCTTTCTTTTCATTGTCTTTGCTACATACAATAGTAATTAGTTTTGATTGTGTTTGCACTTCGATAAGTTTATTTTATTTCAATTAGAAAAACATTTCACAAACCATTCATAGAAATATTTAGTGAATTATCAATATATTTCCAGCCAATATAGTATTTCTTTTCCCAGATCAAAACAAGTTTCTTGCATTTCAAGTAACCAACTAATCAATCACAAGAACTTAGATAATCTTAGGCACACAAATATAGCTAGCATACCTATGACCTTTTTCTTTTTGAATGAATCAGGAGTGTTGTTACTTACTATTGAAAATATAAAATTAGAATTTGTATTTATTGTCTCTCTTTTATCAAATTAAATGAATCTTATTTACAACAAACTAGAAAAGTTGAAAGGCTAGTTTATCTTATTTGTAGACAATTAATTCACCTCATACAAGCAAAATAAAAACTACAAAAATATTACCACCTACTTTACAACTAGACAAAGTAAGGACAAGTCAACACTTTGCATAATAGTATAGGTTTCTTCCTCTCTCTTTTGCATGCATTGTAAATAATTGGAAAAGGATAAAAAATAAGTTTTGTTTTCATTTAATTTCATATTTTTTATTTATTTTATTTCATAATTTCAATTTCAAAAAATAAACATTTACTTTCAAAAACCTAAAAATAAGCCAAAAATAACAAAAACTCAATAAAAATAGTGTCAAGAAGACTTGCTAATAGACACATAAACACCTAGATCTCATTAGAGGCATTGATATCATGTGCAAACATCAACATTCCATCCAATCCTTTTTTATTCATTAAAACACCCTATATAAATCCTTGCTTCAAACATCATGATAAGTACACATAACAAGCCATTCCCTAAACAAGTTCATATGCTTTTTCCTTGGCTTCTAACTAACCTCTTTTAGTTGACCCTTCTCGAGATAGTTGGTCTTGTCTACCAAAATTTATTACCTAGGACTAGAGCACCTGGTCCCATAATTTTCATACAATCTAATATTAACTTCGAGCTAATATGTAAGGTTTTCTATTCCACCTTAATTCCTCATCTTATTGTTGACTTCTTGACTACTTTGGATGAGCAAGAAAGGGTTCTTGATCCACCCATCATCATCCTTACTTATAAAGGATGAAGGGTAGTTTTATCCTTTAAGTTTAGTTTCATTTTAGATGTTATGGGTTATGTAACAATGAAGGGTAGTTTTATCCTTTAAGGCAATAATTACGTAACCGCCCTTGTAAGTGGGGGTGTTTCTGTCATAGTTTTACACCTTCCAAAATTAGCTCTTGCAACTCTAGTTTTCACACATTTTAGATGTTTGGTGTCATGTTTATTAAATTTATCACCTTGTGTTCACTTTCAATTATTCTCATCTCACTCCCTCTTCTATTTTTATTAATTTATATTTCCTCTTAGGTTGATCTCCCCAATTGACTTATTTGAACTCCCTCATGCAAGTTCCCAACTCTTTCTACAAGAAGGTAAATTTTTGCCTGATTTTAGATCCAAAAATTCCCATTAAAATTTGTTATTTTGAATCTCTTTTAGCCATAGTCTTACTATAATTTCTTAAATATCCATCCTCTATATTTTTGTGTTGAATACAATGAAATAGGTGAAGAAGTGTTATTGGTTCAACAACTCAATATTTATAAATCAGAGCATTGGACAACCTTAGTCAAGCTACTCTCCATTTGTGGTTATCTCCTCTCCTTCACCATTTATTCTAGATATTTTTCATCCTCTATTTATATATTTCAAATAATTCACAAATGGTAAAATGAGCTAGCATATTGAAGATTATTTTATAAACATACTACATGCATTTCAACTGATCTATGCCTTGATCAGGTTGGAGTTCTCTTTGATTTTTAGTACTTTTTATTTGTTAGATTATATTAGTTTATTTTTTATTGAATTATATTTATTTATTTATTCAAAAAAAGAGCAAATTTGATATGGAAATAGGTATCTTTCTTTTCATTGTCTTTGCTACCTAAAACAGTAATTAGTTTTGATTGTGTTTGCATTTCAATAAGTTTGTTTTATTTCAATTAGAAAAACATTTTACAAACAATTCATAGGAAGATTTACATAATTATCAATATATTTTCAACCAACATAGTATTTCCTTTCCCAAATGAAAAAAAGTTTCTTGAATTCTAAGTAACCAACTAATCAATCACAAGAACTTAGATAATCTTAGGCACCCAAATATAGCTAGCATACCTATAAATTTTTTTTAATGAATCAAGAGTGTTGTTACTTCCTATTAAAAATAAAAAATTAGAATTTGTATTTATTGTCTCTCTTTTAGCAAATTATTTAAATTTTCTTTACGACAAACTAAGAAAGTTGAAGGGCTAGTTTAGCTTATTTGTAGACAAAGAAAGTCAAAGGAAAGTGTTGTGACATTGTTGTTTTATATCAAATTTATTTTTAATTGATTAAATTCTTATAAGACATAAATTTCACACTTAATTCACCTCATACAATCAAAATAAAAACTGCAAAAATATCACCACTTACTTTGCATCTAGACAAAGTTAGGACAAGTTAACACATTGCATAATAGTATAGGTTTCTTCCTCTCTCTTTTGTATGCATTGTAAATAATTGAAAAATGATAAAAAAATAAGTTTTTTTTTCGTTTAATTTCATAATTTTTATTTATTTTATTTCAGCATTTCAATTTCAAAAATCAAACATTTACTTTCAAAAACTTAAAAATAAACCAAAAATAATAAAAACTCAATAAAATTAGTGTCAAGAAGACTGGCTAATAGACACATAAACACCTAGATCTCATTAGAGACATTGATATCATGTGCAAACATAAAAATTCCATCCAATCCTTTCTTATTCATTCAAACACCCTATAGAAATCTTTGCTTCAAGAATCACGATAAGTACACATAACAAGCCATTGCCTAAACAACCTCATATACTTTTTCCTTAGCTTCTGACTAACCTCTTTTAGTTGACCCTTCTCAAGATAATTGGTCTTGTCTACCATAGTTTATTACCTAAGGTTAGAGCACCTAGTCCCATAGTTTCCATATAGTCTAATATTAATGCCAGGCTAAGATGTAAGGTTTTCTATTCCACCCCAATTCCTCATCTTATTATTGGCTTCTTGACTACTTTGGATAAGCAAGAATGGGCTCTTGATCCACCCATCATCATCCTTATAATAAAGGATGAAGGGTGGTTTTATCCTTTAAGTTTAGTTTCATTTTAGATGTGAGGGGTTATGTATCAATGAAGGGATATTTTATCCTTTAAGGTGATAATTGCATAACTACTCTTGTAAGTAGGAGTAGATTTGTCATAGTTTTACACTTTCCAAAATTAGCTCTTGCAACTCTTGTTTTCACACATTTTAGATGTTTGGTGTCATTTCTATTAAATTTATCATATTTTGTTCACTACAAATGATGCCCATCTCACTCCCTCTTCTATTTTTATTCATTTCTAGTTCCTCTTAGGTTGAACTCCCCAATTGACTTATTTGAAATCCCTCATGCAAGTTCCTAACTCTTTCTACAAGAAAACCAATTTTTACCTGATTTTAGATCCAAAAATTACCATTAGAATTTATTATTTTGAATCTCTTTTAGCCATAGTCTTACTAAAATTCCTTAAAGATCCATCCTCTATATTTTTGTGTTGAATACAATGAAATAGGTGAAGAAGTGTTATTGGTTCAACAACTCAGTATTTGTAAATCAAAGCATTGGACAACATCAATTAAGCTACTCTCCATTTGTGGTTATCTCCTATCCTTCACCATTTATTCTAGATCTTTTTCATCCTCTAGTTAGATATTTCCTATAATTCACAAATGATAAAATGAGCTAGCATACTGAGGATTATTTTATAAAGATGCTACATGCATTCCAACTGATATATGCCTTGATCAAGTTGAAGTTATATTTGATTTCGAGTATTTTTTATTTATTAGATTTTATTAGTTTATTTTTTATTGAATTATATTTATTTATTTATTCAAAAAAAAAGAAAATTTGATATGGAAATACGTCTCTTTCTTTTCATTGTCTTTGCTACCTAAAACAGTAATTAGTTTTGATTGTGTTTACATTTCAATAAGTTTGTTTTCTTTCAATTAGAAAAACATTCCAAAAACCATTCATAGAAATATTTAGTGAATTATCAATATATTTCCAGCCAACATAGTATTTCCTTTCCCATATCAAAACAAGTTTCTTGCATTCTAAGTAACCAACTAATCGATCATAAGAACTTAGATAATCCTAGGCACACAAATATAACAAGCATACCTATGATTTTTTTTTTGAATGAATCAAGAGTGATCTTAATTCCTATTAAAAATAGAAAATTAGAATTTATATTTATTGTCTCTCTTTTAGAAAATTAATTGAATCTTATTTACAATAAACTAGAAAAGTTGAAAGGCTAGTTTAGCTTATTTGTAGACAAAGAAAGTCAAAGGCAAGTCTTGTGACATTGTTGTTTTATATCAAATTTATTTTTAATTGATTAAATTATTATAAGACATAAATTTCACACTTAATTCACCTCATACAAGGAAAATAAAAACTACAAAAATATCACCACCTACTTTGCATCTAGACAAAGTTAGGACAAGTCAACACTTTGTGTAATAGTATAGGTTTCTTCCTCTCTCTTTTTTATGCATTGAAAATAATTGGAAAAGGATAAAAATTAAGTTTTGTTTTCATTTAATATCATATTTTTTATTTCAGTATTTCAATTTAAAAAATCAAACATTTACTTTCAAAAACCTAAAAATAAGCTAAAAAAAAAACTCAATAAAAATAGTGTCAAGAAGACTTGATAATAGACACATAAACACCTAGATCTCATTAGATACATTGATTACATGTGAAAACATCAACATTATATCTAATCCTTTATTATTCATTCAAACACCCTATAGAAATCCTTGCTTCAAACATCACAATAAGTACACATAACAAGCCATTGCCTAAACAAGCTCATATGTTTTTTTCTTGGCTTCTAACTAACCTCTTTTAGTTGACCCTTCTCGAGATAGTTGGTCTTGTCTACCACATTTTATTACCTAGGGTTAGATGACCTAGTCCCATAGTTTCCATATAGTCTAATATTAACACTGAGCTAAGATGTATGGTTTTCTATTCCACCCAAATTCCTCATCTTATTGTTCACTTCTTGACTGCTTTAGATGAGCAAGAAAGGGTTCTTGATCCACCCATGATCATCCTTACTTATAATAAAGGATGAAGGATGGTTTTATATTTTAAGGATATTTTCATTTTATATGTGAAGGGTTATGTAATAATGAAGGGCAGGTTTATCTTTTAAGGTAATAATTGCATAAACACCCTTGTAAGTAGGGGCGGGTCTGTCTTAGTTTTACACCTTTCAAAATTAGCTCTTGTGACTTTAGTTTTCACACATTTTAGATATTTGATGTCATTTTTATTAAATTTATCACCTTGTGTTCACTTCCAATGATGCCCATCTCACTCCCTTTTCTATTTTTATTCATTTCTAGTTCCTCTTAGGTTGAACTCCCCAATTGACTTATTTGAACTCCCTCATGCAAGTTCCCAACTCTTTCTACAAGAAGGCTAATTTTTGTTTGATTTTAGATCCAAAAATTCCCATTAGAATTTATTATTTTGAATCTTTTTTATCCATAGTCCTACTACAATTCCTTAAAGAACCATCCTCTATATTTTTGTGTTGAATACAATGAAATAGGTGAAGAAGTGTTATTGGTTCAACAACTCAGTATTTGTAAATCAAAGCATTGGACAATCTCAGTTAAGATACTCTCCATTTTTTGTTCTCTTCTCCTTCACCATTTATTCTAGAGATTTTGCATCCTCTGGTTAGATATTTCCTATAATTCACAAATGATAAAATGAGCTAGCATACTGAGGATTATTTATAAACATACTACATGCATTCCAACTGATCTATGCCTTGGTCAAGTTAGAGTTCTCTTTGATTTCTAGTATTTTTTATATGTTATATTAGTTTATTTTTTATTAAATTATATTAATTTATTTATTCAAAAAAAGAGCAAATTTGATATGGAAATAGGTCTCTTTCTTTTCATTGTCTTTGCTACTTAAAATAGTAATTAGTTTTGATTGTGTTTGCATTTCAATAAGTTTGTTTTCTTTCAATTAAAAAAACATTTCACAAACCATTCATAGAAATATTTAGTGAATTATCAATATATTTCTAGCCAACACAGTATTTTCTTTCCCAGATAAAAACAAGTTTCTTGTATTCCAAGTAACCAACTAATCAATTAGAAGAACTTAGATAATCTTAGGCACACAAATATAGCTAGCATACCTATTATTATTATTTTTAATGAATCAGGAGTGTTTTTAATGCCTATTAAAAATTAAAAAATTATAATTTGTATTTATTGTCTCTCTTCTAGAAAATTAATTTAATCTTCTTTACAACAAATTAGGAAAGTTGAAAGGCTAGTTTAGCTTATTTATAGACAAAAAATGTCAAAGGAAAGTGTTGTGACATTGTTGTTTTATATCAGATTTATTTTTAATTGGTTGAATTAATATAAGACATAACTTTCATACTTAATTCACCTCATAAAATCAAAATAAAAACTACAAAAATATCACCACCTACTTTACATCTAGACAAAGTTAGGACAGGTCAACACTTTACGTAATAGTATAGGTTTCTTCCTCTCTCTTTTGTATGCATTGTAAATAATTAGTAAAGGATAAAAAATAAGTTTTGTTTTCATTTAATTTAATATTTTTTATTTATTTTATTTCATAATTTCAATTTCAAAAAGCAAACATTTACTTCCAAAAACTTAAAATAATCCAAAAAAAACAAAAACTCAATAAAAACAATGTCAAGAAGACTTGTTAATAGACACATAAAAACCTAGATCTCATTAGAGACATTGATATCATGTGAAAACATAAAAATTCCATCCAATCATTTCTTATTAATTCAAACGCCCTATATAAATCCTTGCTTCAAACATCATGATAAGTACACATAACAAGCCATTGCCTAAACAAGCTCATATGTTTTTTTATTGGCTTCTGACTAACCTCTTTTAGTTGACCCTTATCAAGATAGTTGGTCTTATCTACCATAGTTTATTACCTAGGGTTAGATCACCTATTCCCATAGTTTCCATACAGTCTAATATTAACACCGAGCTAAGATGTAAGTTTTTCTATTCCACCCCAATTCCTCATCTTATTGTTGACTTCTTGACTGCTTTGGATGAGCAAAAAAGGGTTCTTGATCCACCCATCATCATCCTTACTTATAATAAAGGATGAAGGGTGGTTTTATATTTTAAGGGTAGTTTCATTTTATATGTGAGAGGTTATGTAATAATGAAGGGTTTTTTTATCCTTTAAGGCGATAATTTCATAAATGCCCTTGTAAGTAGGGATGGTTTTGTCATAGTTTTATACCTTCCAAAATTAGCTCTTGCAACTCTAATTTTCACACATTTTAGATGTTTGATGTCATCTTTATTAAATTTATCATCTTGTGTTCACTTCCAATGATGCCCATCTCACTCCCTCTTCTATTTTTATTCATTTCTAGTTCCTCTTAGGTTGAACTCCTCAATTGACTTATTTGAACTCCCTCATGCAAGTTCTCAACTCTTTCTAAAAGAATACCAATTTTTTCCTGATTTTAGATCCAAATATTCCCATTAGAATTTATTATTTTTAATATCTTTTAGCCATAGTCCTAATACAATTCATTAAAGATCCATCATTTGTATTTTTGCGTTGAATACAATGAAATAGGGGAAGAAGTGTTATTGGTTCAACAACTCAGTATTTGTAAATCAGAGCATTGGACAACCTCAGTTAAGCTACTCTCCATTTTTTATTATCTCCTCTCCTTCACCATTTATTCCAGAGTTTTTGCATCATCTAGTTAGATATTTACTATAATTCACAAATGATAAAATGAGCTAGCATACTAAGGATTATTTTATAAATATATACATGCATTCCAACTGATCTATGCCTTGGTCAGGTTAGAGTTCTCTTTGATTTTTAGTATTGTTTATTTATTATATTATATTAGTTTATTTTTTATTGAATTATATTAATTTATTTATTCAAAAAAGATCAAATTTGATATGAAAATATGTCTCTTTCTTTTCATTGTCTTTGCTACCTAAAACAGTAATTAGTTTTGATTGTGTTTGCATTTCAATAACTTTTTCTTTCTTTCAATTAGAAAAACATTTCACAAACCATTCATAGTAATATTTAGTGAATTATCAATATATTTCCAGCCAACATAGTATTTCCTTTCCCAGATCAAAGCAAGTTTCTTGCATTCCAAGTAACCAACTAATCAATCACAAGAACTTGGATAACTTAGGCACACAAATATAGCTAGCATACCTATGATTTTGTTTTAATGAATCAGGAGTTTTGTTACTTCCTATTAAAAATATAAAATTAGAATTTGTATTTATTGTCTCTCTTTTAGAAAATTAATTGAATCTTGTTTACAACAAACTAGGAAAGTTGAAAGGCTAGTTTAGTTTATTTGTAGAAAAAGAAAGTGTTGTGACATTATTGTTTTATATCAGATTTATTTTTAATTGATTGAATTATTATGAGACATAACTTTCACACTTAATTCACCTCATACAAGCAAAATAAAAAACTAAAAAAAATATCACCACCTACTTTGCGTCTAGACAAAGTGAGGACAAGTCAACACTTTGCATAATAGTATAGGTTTCTTCCTCTCTCTTTTGCATGCATTGTAAATAATTGGAAAAGGATAAAAAATAAGTTTTATTTTCATTTAATTTCATATTTTTTATTTATTTTATTTCATCATTTCAATTTCAAAAAGCAAACATTGACTTCCAAAAACCTAAGAATAACAAAAACTCAATAAAAATAGTGTTAAGAAGACTTGCTAATAGACACATAAACACCTAGATCTCACTAGAAACATTGATATCATGTGAAAAAATCAACATTCCATCCAATCCTTTATTATTTATTCAAACACCCTATAGAAAGCCTTGCTTCAAACATCACAATAAGTACACATAACAAGCCATTGCCTAAATAAGCTCATATGCTTTTTACTTGGCTTCTAACTAACCTCTTTTAGTTGACCCTTCTCAATATAGTTGGTATTATCTACAATAGTTTATTACCTAGGGTTAGAGCACCTAGTCCCATAGTTTCCATATAGTCTAATATTAACACTGGGCTAAGATGTAAGGTTTTCTATTCCATCCAAATTCCTCATCTTATTGTTTTCTTAATTGCTTTGGATGAGCAAGAAAGGGTCCTTGATCCACCCATCATCATCATTACATATAATAAATGACATAAATATAATGTCATGTAGGCCTAGTTTCCCACTCATACCTCCCTATTCTCCTTGAGTCTAGCATCATCTTATATCATTCACATTTTTTGAATGATATTGATCGGGTATAGTCAACCCGATAGAATAGACTGATTCCCATGATTCATTTAGCCTTTATCAATCAATTTAATTATTCCTATCATTGACTAAGAGCTCTGCCTTTTTTTTATCTTAGAAATTAAAGGGATGTAGAGTTTTGTTTCAGCTTAGCTTGACACTCTTAATGAGCATCAAGATGTTAATGAGGTCTTTTGGTTCTATTAAAATAACATATTACCACCACACATTTAGAATCCAATTCCACCTATCAACTAACTAAATACATAACACATCTATTACATCAACTACCTCAGTCCTACCTCAAATAATTAAGTGCACAGTTTAGCATGTGTTATTCACATGCATACAAATTAGTGAGCCTGCTGTGAAGGAATCCATCTTTTGTGTATCCCTTTTTTCATCTTCTTGTCTTAATTATCCATCTTCCCTCTTTACATTTATTCTATGGGTATTCATATACCCCCAAAATATGTTTGGATAAGACATATGTGGATCTCTTGACCTAAAAGGCTATAGCAGAATCCAACTCAACTCTAGTGAGCCTTCATTGATGATTTGGAACAACTCAAACTTTAACACTGATATAGACTACCGACTTTGTGATTACTCTCATCCAAACACTCATTCGTGGGGTATCTATTTAATAAATATGATACATATATGAAACCAAAAGTAACCATCCCAACTTCATTGGTATGACCCTTACTAAGGGGTGTGACCACCCATCACATGGCCATGAGGCCATCCATCATCTTACAAATTCTAAATGTAAAAAACCATAGCCAAATATTATCATTACCTAGGAAGGATACATCACTTAATAGATGAAGTCAATGATATGCAAGACACCGTGCATCTTCCTAATAGAAGGTAAGATGCACCCAAACCACTGATACAAATTACAAACACAACCCTTAGGGATCACACCCCAATCCAACCTCTTCTTAATACCCCATACCACATATCAACTCCTATTATATAGGAGGTCCTTATGCCTAGAACCAACACTAGCCTAAACCAACTCATCAACACCCTAGTGGGTCTCATTCAAGACCCAGATAATAACTAACAAACGTTGGGTTAAGGGATGGGCCCAAATTCTATTACACCATCCCATCCCTCTATTTTTCCCATCCAATAAATGACCCATCTAACACCACATCAATAAGCCAATATGATTCTACCATAATAGGAACATATACCCCCATAAAAGCATGTCTCTCACCAACCCCTTTGTGATATCCTCACTCATAAGGTCCCTAACCTTGACACCTATAAATCCCATGCATATTATCAAGTATCCATTCAAACCCCAATGGGAAGTGTATACACTTACACTCCACCTTTGTAAAATAACATGGTAGGCAACAATTTGATCTTCTTTATACCTCTAAGTTACATGCCTGCCACATAGACAAGTTATGTCCTACCTTACATAGCATTGGATTATGTATAAACCACATACACCCCAACACAATAAACTACATACACCCCACCATAACAAACCACATAAAATTCACCACAAAAAACCACCACACCTCCTACATATAAAAATATTACCCCATACCTTCACATGTATTCAAAATCCACTCAACCAGATAACTATTTTTTAGCCTACTCCATTCTTATCAAGTTTATTCTATTCCTTCTAATAGTTACGAAACCCACCCCATATGACCTCACATTTTCATTTTAGTTTCACTATGGAAATGACAAACTTTAAAAACATGGGGACTTACATTGAGTACTTCAAGGAACCTCTTGATGCCAACATACAAGGGGCTCTTCTCCCAAGTCCCATACAAGACCTTCCCAAGTTCAAAGGGGAGGGGGATCCCAATGTGCACATCAAATCCTGTGTCATAGCTATTAACAAAATCCTGCCTTGGGATCAGGTTGTTACAAAAATCTTCCCTAAAACCCTATAAAAGATAACACTTTATTGGTATTATTTCCTCTTTAAAGGGTCTATACATTATTTCTTCCAACTCATGGTCAAGTTTGTCAAAACTTTTGATATAAATAAACTCCTAAATATTTCCATATGTAAATTATTATGTATCAAGTAAGAACAATATGATTCAACTATGCATTTCATCATGAGATGGTGATAGGTCTTATATTCCTATGCTAGCACACCCAATATGGATCAATGGGAATTGTGCAATATCTTCCTCCATTACTTTAACAAGGAGACAAGGGGGGATGTCAAAAAATTCCCATATTAGTCCTATGAATAAGCCCTTGAGAGTGACTTATAAATTGACTAGGTAAAAATCAATAGTGGTTATCAGACTTAAGGAATCAATAGACACATTATCACCTAAAACCAAAATAATGAGGGATTTAAAAATGCAAGTCCAAAAACTACTAACAACAAAGGTCCTAAGATCCTAAATCAAAACAAAAATTCCACTACCGATGGTATCATCAACCATAATAAGAAGTAAAACCCCATGAAAAAAAACCAATGTCAGCTTATAAAAACCACCAATGCCAATAACAACATAGGGGATAAAAACCTGAATCCCCCTATTTCCATCCATGTAGTTGACTTTAACCAACTACCACCATGAAATGCACAACATCAAAACCATAACCAGAATCAATACCAACCAAGTGAAAAATACTACTAGTTTCATAACCAAACATAATACCCATTAAATAATCAATAAGTGTTTTCAAAATAATGGAATAACATGAGACCTAATGGCTATGATCCCAATTTCTATCACATCCTGATTTCTCTCTAAGCTGAAAAATCTATTTGATCTATGGATTATTATGGTTGTTAGTTGATTAACTATTATTTGATTAAACTTTATATCATATGTTGATTATGAGACAGTTATATGATGCTTAATTTATATGATTAGTTTTTTATGAGTTAGTTGTAATTTTATACTATGCACATTATGATCATGATTGTTAATTATACAACATTATTTTATGGATATAATGATATTTTGGGCTAACTACCTTCATTTTTTTGAGGTGGATGCAGGACAGATTCATCCCTTAGAGTGTGATGAGGGAGAGCATCATCAGAGAAGGTAGTTTAGATGGAGATGTTGGGGGGTGACAAAGAGAGAATCTAGAAACCAATGCATACACAACATTATTATTTCATGTTTTATGATAAATTTTTTGAGTAGATAGTTATAGTATGCTTTGTTTTCTGTATGAATGTCTGCTCTGATCTTTTATGTTTTCACTAATCTTATGGTCGTATATATTTTATCTTGTATGATGTAATTTCTTGGTTAATTGAGTGAATCTGTATATGTTTTTACCTACCTTACTACCTTATTGGGTATGGTTGTGTAGTATAATGATTTGACGTTATGTATGCATTTCTATAATAAGTATAGATGGATTCCTTTGTTGTTATTTGATCTATAGGATTAGGATAATAATTAGAATATTATTATTATAATATATGTATATCCTAATGTCAAAAAGATATCAATAACATTGTTTGATGATATCATTGTATTTGATTTAGTGTTGACCAAAGGTTTGATATTCATAATATGTTAAATAATGAATATATTGTTAAATGATTAAGGGAAATCATTGTGTTTGCAAAGTGTTTGTTTATGGATGACTTGGTAATATTAAACAATAATATTTTTAAAACATATTTGTATTGCCCATGCTATATAGTTGATATGTTAAATGAGTAGTCGATATTCAAATTTTCATGGAAATATAATGATTATTGACTAGCCGATATTTGACGTTGCATGGAATAAACGTTAGCTATTATGACTTGTTTATTTGGTTTGGATAGTCAGTTTATGAGGTTTTTATTTAATTCAATGGCATGCATATTTTTTAAAGGATATAAAATGATTATTTTATTTAGTATTTTGTAAGTCTATAGATGATTAGGGTTTATAATCACTTGTTGACTCTAGATTAACCATCATTCTATAAAAATCATGATGGAATTTGGTTGTTAGCTGCATGGTGGCAAACTGTAGCATAGTGGACTTTTGTTGAGCTATTTTTTCATGCATATTATCATTCAATTTGGTTTACTGGGAGTGGAGGAGAGTAAGGTGATGGAAGGAGATAAAATAAAGGAGAAGAAGGCTATGAGGCATGGCACACGCACACAGGGAGTAGAAGATAGAAAGAGAAGGAGGAGAATTTGAGTTAAGGAAGAAAATTATATATGAATTCTTTGGCATAATTATCAAGTCGATTCTATATTTAAATTTCTTATGTGTAATTATTTATAGATAAGAATTTCAATGGTTATTGGTTTTTTCATTTGCTTGAATGTTATGGAAAATTAGAAGGGTTTTATGTAGGGTCTTGTATAAGTTTCATCCTCCACAAAACCTGACATCCAACCCAGGGTAACCTGAGGGAATTGGGTAGAGCTGTAGGATTTTACGGCTATTTAGGCTATAATGAAGCTCTATCTTAAACTCCTTTCTAATTTGAAAATTTGTTTTCAATCATGGAATGATAAATTTATTGAAGGGTTTATTTTATTGGCTTGACATAGTGTTATTGTTGAACCAGTTATGATATATATTCATTATGATATTAAATAAACTAAATTTGAATTTTGGTTGTATATTTGGATTTTTGGGTTTAGATGTATGGGTTATTTATATAAAATGGACTATGTAGGTGTGTGTGTGTGTGTGTGTGTGTGTGTACTCATATTAAATTGATAATATATATACATATATGTATGTGTGCATGTATGTTTGTTTGTTTGTGTGTATATATATTGGTATTTTGGAAACTTAGGGCTTTTAAAGGAAACTGTATGAGTTAAATATGACCAGCTATAAGATATTGTATAGATGAATTCAAAGTTTGGTTTCAAATGGATTTCTATTGCTTAAGTTTTCAAAATGAATTTCATTCATTTTAAACCCAGATCATAGTATTCATTATAGACTCTATTGTGAATCCTGTAAACTTTATATTTAGAGAAAGCCATAAACTTGGGTATGGGTAGGTGTATGAACAAAATATTGTTTATGAACTTAGATCTATACATAGATATATATACAAAAATTAAATGTTGTATGGCTAAGTTAAGATTTCATTGTATTTAGTTTATGTGAATTACGCAACTGTTTAGCTATAAATTGTGTATTACTACTATATACTTGGATTAGATTATGATTTGTGTAAGAGTTTTAAACAATTGATAGAAAGACAACATATTATTATTACCTATTCAGATTGGTCTATAATTTGAAGAAGAGCTTTGCATAGTTGATAACATGACTGGGTATGCTTTTTTATATTTATTGTGCATGAAGAGGTTTATATGGTCAAGTCTATGTTGTTATATTAGAAGACCCAGATTGGGCATAATTGATTAAGTGTGTGTTTCATCACATGCATTTAATTTAAAATGTTAATTTGAATCGATGAAATTTAATAATATGATTAAATGGAATTGGTATAAATGGTTGGATGTATGAAATATGTGAATCATATGAAATTATGTATGTTTTAATGAAACAAGTATACAAGGATTTATCTAGTTTATAAAAGGAGCTATGGGACTATTTTGTTAACTAGATGTATACATTACATATATTAAATATTCTAAGTCATGGAAAGTGGATGTCTTCTTACAATATACCGTATATAATAAAGTATTTATAATGTGTTGAATCATACTTTACGAGTTATAAAAATATACATATACATGGTATAAAATACATGGTTGTTGACTATGTTTATTATTATAGCATGTGTGTGTGTGTGTGTGTGTGTGTGTGTACATATATAAGTTTACAGTTGTGTTATGTTTGAAAAAAATATTATCATAGCAATGTGAATGTGGTGCTTTTATAGATTTTAATGTTGTACAAAAGCATTAAAATAATGTATTTAAGAGTTTTAAATATAAAACATAATATGATGTTTTTTATTGGCTTTTGTTTTATATGTGGAATATAAATAAATATATAAGATTTTGATATAATGATTATTTTAGGGATGAAATAACATTAAAAGTTGCTTGGGATTAGAGTAAATAGAAGTCTAGATAAATCAATACTTGGATAGTATGTTTAGGATTATTTTTTATTTTGTTTCTTATTTTATAATAAACTAGATGTCATGGATTCATTGCATTTCATTTAATGGATTAAATGAATGTATTTGATATTTTTGTACTTAGCATATTTTTTGGTTAGCTAAAGGTAAATATTTTGAATGAATCTACCAGTTTTTATATTATTATATATTTTTAATCAAATCTCGCATTCATGACTTTAAATAAGAAATGGATGGATTTCACTGGGTTAATTAGTGTCATCAATGCAAGATGAGATACAATCTAATTGAGTGGCATATGAATTTGACTGATCTCAGAGATCATTAATTATTAAAAATTTTGGCTAAAGTAATAAACATTTTCATTTTATATGTTGATATAGTTTACATAATTATGTGATATCATATTAAAATGGATTTATTTATGATACATATTATGTATTAGATATCTTCAACACATAGGTTTTGATTTGTTACTCTAGATTCCCACAACATCATTATCTACCCATCTTTGAAGGGAGGGTCATCCCCTTATTGGGAGATAGTGTGGGGGGTCTATGGTATGTGGTTGGTATGGACAAGTGCTAGGATGATGTTCTCCCTCCCAGCTAGAGTACTATACTAGAGACTACACTTGAGATTAAAGATTGATACTCAAGTCATGGAGACTCTGATCTGTGGAGCTTTGTATCATGTTTTACTATTTGAGATATTATTATGTGTTATTAAAAATTGTAACATTTATACATTATACTTATACATCATTGGTTATAATGTTGTAACAGCCATGGTTGAATTTGTATTATTTCATTTATGATTAGATGCAATATTTATTATATAATCAGCTTTGTTCAAGATTGTTATATTTGTTCATGGTGATCCTTAGCTAAGTGGAATAGTTATAAACCTCATGGTTAACTAAATGAATAATTTAGTTAAAGATAACTAATTATATTTCTCAAGGTGAAATCTATATGATGAATATGTGTAATTGTTTTTTAAAAAAATTACTATATTCTGGTAAAACCCAATGGGGTTGTTACATTATGGTATCAGAACTAAGGCTCAAAATCTAGGACTTAATGTGTTTGCTAATGAAAAATTATTCTCCTAATAAGTAGATATAACAATGGTGCACACTAAACCATGAGGTGAGGGTACTTTTAACATTTAACCCCATTTTGATATAAATCAGTTTGTCACTGAGCAAACTACAAGGTTAGACAAAATCCTCATGACCATGCAAGAGACTAGGGACCGAATCATGACCCTAGAGTAGGAAGTGCAATGGCCATGAAGAGGATAATTCTTAGGAGGAAATTGAAGATCATCCTGATGATTAAGAACATCCTCAAGATAAAATGTATGAGGAAGTGACACAAGATATGAAGCTCAAGTAGCTATAGAGTTGGCATGGGACATAAAAAAAGGTATATCCACCCAAGTTCAATGGAACTATTTTGGGAGATGGAGTTAAAGCATGTATAATATAAATGGAGAAATATTTTGAAATTCAAAATTATTTTGAAGTCATAAAAGTAGTATGGGGATCATATCAACTTGCTTGTGAAGCAAAAATTTGGTGGGTAAACAAGAATACTGAGATGAACCTTGACTCAACCACCACCACTTGGAAATAGTTTGTGACACTGTTTAGGCCATGATGGCTTCTATATTTGTACTCTAATCAAAATCTTGTAGATTTTCAAAATTTCAAGCAAGGGGATTTGTTAGTAAATGAATACTATGAGAAATTCACCAAGCTCCTTAAATATGAGTGTCAATATCAGGTAGATGAGAGGTTCAAATTATGAAATTCATCATAGGATTGAAACCCAAAATTGGTTTTGAAGTAGATGTGCATGGTCCATATACCATGGATCAAGTGTTCGAGAAGGTAGTCAACCAAGAATAGAAACTAAAATCTCTTGCCCAAATCAGAGATAAGTTCAAAAAGAAGTTTAGAAGTTCTAAAACAACCTTCAAAAAGAAGAACCAGAAGCAAAGGAGTGGAGACTCCAAGGGTCAATTCAAGAATTAGAATGTCAATTTTAACTATGGTTTAGGGAACAAAAAACCTAGTAATGGTTTTAAGGGTGGTTTTAAAGGAAACCAACAGTCTAATAAGAAAGGACCAATAGGAGGTTGTTCCATATGTAAAAGTGACCATTTTGATTGAGAATGTCATTAGGACAAGTTTAAAAGTAATGGTTTTGCTTCTCAGCAAGGTATGTTCTAATAGTGGATTTATGTAACTTTTGAAAATCATCAGGTTTAGTATCAAGCTTTACCCATAAAATTGTTAGGTATTTTGTTCGATCATCTAGATTTTATTTTGATTGACATGGGAGCTGAAAAATGTTACATTTCTCCTAGAATGCTTAGTAAATTATCTCTAAAATTTGGAGTTATGGTAAATGCATGGTTAGTAAAGTATGGAAATGAGTAAAAGGTCAAAGTTGACAAGTGTTTAGTTGAAGCGAAGATTAGGTTTTCTAAGTTCACTACAGTAGTAGATATTTTTGTAGCACTATTAGGGTCATATGATGTGATCCTAAGAATCAATTATATTACAAAACATAAATCCAAGGTTGATTATTTTATAAATAAGGTTGAGTGTGAATATGATTTCATAAATTAGACATAACTAGAAAGAAAAGGGAGTTGAAACTAAGGCATATTTCTACAATTCAACTCAAGAAATCTTAAAGGAAGGGATGATAGGCATTCGTTGTTAAGATAAGTGAGATGGAAGAGTCTAAGGAACCATTTATCAAAGATTATCCTTTTTTAATAAAATGCATGACATGTTTCCAAAAGAATTACAAAGATTTCCACCTAATCACTAGTTTGATTTCTTGATTGATATCATATATGGATTGAAATAATAGTCTAAGGTGTTGTACAGAATGACAACCACTAAATTTGTTGAGTTAAAGGCACAAATTCAAAAAGTATTGTCTAAAGGGTTGATTTAACTAAGTGTGTCACATTTGGGTGCACCAGTTATCTTCATTAAGAAGAAGGATGGTACTCTTCACCTATGTATAGATTACAAGATGTTGAATAAAGCAGTGATCAAGAACAAATTTCCATTACCATGCATTGATGATCTCTTTGATCAAATGTGAGGGATAACTTCCTTTTCTAAGATTTATCTTAGAGTAAAGTATCATCAGTTGAGGATCTATGAAGAGGATATTCTAAAAACAATATTTAGGACTTGATACAAGCACTATGAAATCACAGTGTTACCATTTAGATTAACAAATGCTCATGCAAAATTTATGAATATAATGAATAGTGTGTTTAGAGATTACCTAGATCATTTTTTTAGTATTTCTATATGACATCTTCATTTATTCCAAAACTAGTTCTAGATGTTTTAGGTATTCTTCCTCATGTAAAATTTATGAATCTAATGAATAGTGTGTTCAGAGATTACCTAGATCATTTATTTTAGTATTTCTATATGACATCTTCATTTACTCTAAGGATGAGGAAGAGCACCTAAAACATCTAGAACTAGTTTTGTAATGTTTACATAGGCACATGTTATATGTCAAGTTATCTAAGTGTACATTTTTCCAAAAGAAAGTGTAGTATTTTAGACATATTATCTATGTGATGGTATTTCAATGGATCCAGCAAAGATAATAGCCATAATGGAGTAGATGACACCAGATAATATGCATGAGATAAAAAAAATTATGGGATTAGTAGGTTATTATAGAAAATTCAGTCTAAATTTCTCTAAGATAGTTAATCCAATTACCTCTCTTCAATAGAAGAATCAAAGTTTTGTCTGGTTAGACAAGTGTGGGGTAGCCTTTCAAAAATTGAAAAGGAGGCTTAACTCAGCACCAGTGCTAAGAGTTTATGATCTTAATGGTCAATTATCAATGATCACCAATGCATCTAGAGATAGACTTGAGGGAGTTTTTATGTAAGATGGTTTAGTGTTATCTTATGAGTCGAATAAACTGAAGTTGTATGAGGTGAATTATGCCCCTCATGACCTAGAACTTATGATTATTATGCATGCTTTGTAATTTTTTAGGCATTATCTATTCGGTAAACCATTTGAGCTCAAGATTGATAACTTAGGACTCAAGTACATCTTCACCCAACTAAACCCAAATGCTCATCAAAGATGATCATTAGAGTACTTGTATAATTATGATTTTGATATTAATTATATCAAAGGCAAGGAGAATAGAGTAGCTGATGCTCTAAGTTGTAGGAGGTACATAGTAGTTATGGCTATTATCAGGAGTAATTTTTGATATCAAATAATCAAATTCTTACCAAGAGAAGAATTATATGATTAGGTTAGAAAAGCAATATCTGAGAATGTTTAGAATCTTAGGTATAAAGGATTTAAAATAGAGAGTGATGGTTTTTTGAGGTATAATGGTGAGATGTATGTACCTAATAGAGAGAATTTGAAGAGCATATTGCTAAAATAATTACACAATACCCCATATTCAAGACATTTAGGAGTAACCAAGCTCATGGATGAGCTCAAACCACTCTATTTTTAGAAAGTAATCAAGAGAGATGCAGTGGATTTTATGTCTCATTGTCTAGAATATCAGTGTGTGAATGTTGAACATGTGCATCTAGTTAGATTGTTATATCCACATGATATACTAGAATGAAAGTGGTAGGTAACTAATATGGACTTTGTCCAAGGATTTTTATTATCATGGAACTGAGATGACATGATCTTGGTTGTAGTTGACAAACTAACCAAGGTATCTCACTTCACACCGGCAACTTTGTAGATGATGCACCTATGCTTGTGAAGAGATTCATGAATGAAGTATATTGATTGCATGTTTTTATAGATAGGATAATTTTAGATCAAGATCTGAGGATGAATTTTAGGTTTTGGTTGACTCTAAGTTTAGCTCTAATTACGTAGTTGAACTTCAGCACTACTTATCACCCACCACCTAATGGACAGACAGAGCAAGTTAATTAGGTTTTATAAGATCTCCTTCATATGTATTTTATGGATCAATAATATTAATGTGAGGAGAAACTTATATTAATTGAGTTTGCTTAAAATAACTCATACCAATCAACATTAAAGATTGCTCTATTTGAGGCATTGTATGTAAGGAGGTGGAGAACACCAATCAGTTGGGATAGGTTAAAAGATAGGGTAGTCTTTAGACCTAAGATGTTTTCAAAAATGGAAGAGCAAGTTAGGAAAATTAGCTAAAGGTTTGATGCCAACGATAGATAGAGAATTTATGCTAATTTGAAGAGAACAACTAGGTAGCTTTATGTAGGTGATAAAGTGTTTTTACAGGTTAAGCCTCAGAAAAGCTTGATTAAATTTGAGAAGTCAGTAAAAATTTCACTGAGATATGTAGGACCCTTCTTCCATGTGTCTTATCTTAAAAAGTATGTTTCTAATCCTTCACATGTGTTGGATTGGAATGCTTTGCAAGTTTTGGACCCTAGGGTGGTCATGGTATTACCAATCAGAATAATTAACACTCATAAACTCAATTTTCATAATAGATAAGTGTCATAGTGCAAAGTCTAGTGAGACTAATACTCTGAAGATAGTGTCACTTGGGAGGACTATGATGAATTTTATAGGTTGTTTCCACTTTTTTTTCTTGATTTGTTGTTGCATATTATGTATTTTTATATTGAATAATGTTTTAAATTTATAATTTGTGTTTGAATAAATGTCATCAGGATGATGACCAGATTTAGGAGAAAGGATGTCATCTCTTGATTTCTCTCTAAGGTTAAAAACCTAATTTATCTATGGATTATTATGGTTGTTAGTTGATTAACTATTATTTGATTAAGATTTATGTCATATGTTGACTATGGGATGGTTATGTGATGTTTTATTTACATTATTAGTTTGTTATGAGTTAGTAGTAAATTTATATTTTATACATTATGATCATGTTATTTAATTATATAGCATTATTTTACAGATATAATGATGTTTCAGGCAAACCATCTTCATTATTATGAGGTGGATGTAGGACAGATTCATCCCTTAGAGTGTGATGGAGGGAGATCATCATCAAAGAGGGAGTTTAGATGGAGATGCTAGGGGATGATAAAGAGTGAATCCAAAAATCCATGCACACACCACATTAGTATTTCATGTTTCATGATTAATTGGTTGAGTAGATAGTTATAGTATGTTTTTTTATATGAATATATGCTATGATATTTTATGTTTTCAATGATTTTGTGGTCGTACATAGTTTATCTTGTATGATGCAATTGCTTGGTTGAATGAGTGAATCCATATATATTTTTACTTGCCTTACTGCCTTATTGGGTATGGTTGTGTAGTATAACGACTTGATATTATGTATGCATTTATATAATAAGTATAGACAAATTCCATTATTGTTATTTGATCTATAGGATTAGGATAATAATAATAATTAGAAGATTATTATTATAATATATGTATATCCTAATGTCAAAAATATATTGATAGCATTGCTTGAAAATATCATTGTATTTGATTTAGTGTTGACCAAAGGTTTGATATTCATAATATGTTAGACAATGAATATATTGTTAAATGATTAAAGGAAATCATTGTGTTTGCAAAGTGTTTATTTATGGATGACTTAGTAACATTAAACAATAGTATTTTTAATACATATTTGTATTTCCCATGCTATATAGTTGATATGTTAAATTAGTAGTCAATAGTCAAATTTTCATGGAAATATAATGATTATTGATTAGTCAATATTCAATCTTGCATGGAATAAACATTGGCTATTGTGACTTGTTGTAAATTTGGTTTGGATAGTCAGTTTGTGAGGTCATTATTTAAGTCAATAACATGCATATTTTTTAAAGGATATAAAATGATTATTTTATTGAGTCTTTTATAAGTCTCGATATGATTAAGGTTTCTAATCACTTGTTGACTCTAGGTTAACCATCATTATGCAAAAATCATGATAGAGTTTAGTTGTTGGCTACATGGTGGTGGACTATAGCATAGTGGAGTTCTATTGAGATATTTTTTCATGCATATTATCAATTAATTTGGTCTTTTAGGAATGGAGGAGAAAGTGGAGGAGATTAAGGTGATGGAAGGAAATAAAAGAAATGAGAAGAAGGTTGTGAGGCATGGCACATGCACATGGGGAGTAGTAGATAGAAAGAGAAGGAGGAGAATTCTAGTTAAAGAATAAAAGTAGATATGAATTCCTTGGCATAATTATTACGTTGGTTTTGTATTGAAATTTCCTCTATGTAATGCTTGATAGATATGATTTTTACTTGTTAATGGGTTTTTCATTCTCTTGAATGTTATGGAAAATTAGAAGGGTTATATGTGAGGTACTATGGAAGGTTTGGCCTCCATAGAACCTTGCATCCAACCTAGGGTAACCCAAGGGAATTAGTTAGAGTTATATAATTTTCATTGCTATTTAGGTTATAATGAATCTCTATCTTAAACAAATTTTTGTTCAATCATGAAATGATAAATGTATTGAAGGGTTTATTTGATTGGTTTGACATAGTGTTATTGTCAAACCAATTATGATATATATTCATTATGATATTAAATAAACTAAATTAGAAATTGGATTATATGAGGGCTTGACTGTCTTTAAACTTATTTGGATTTTTGGGTTTAGATGTATGGGTTCTTCATAAAAAATAGACTGTGTAGATATATACATATACATGCATACATCTATGTATATGTATATGTATATGTATATGTATATGTATATACTCAAATTAAATTGATTTTATATATATATATATATATATATATATATATATATATATATATATACTGGTATTTTGGAAACCAAGGGATTTTGAAAGAAACTACATGAGTTAAATATGACTAGCTATACGATATCGTATAGATGAATTCAAAGTTTCGTTTCGAATGGATTTTTATTGCTTCAATTTTCAAAACAAATTTTGTTCATTTTAAACCTAGATCATATTATTCATTATATACTCTATTGTGAATACCGTAACCTACTTATTTACTTATATTTGGGTTTAGAAACAAAATGAATAAAGCCATAAACCTAGGTATGGGTAGGTGTATGAATGAACTATTGTTTATGAACTTGATTCTATACATAGATATATATACAAGAGGTAAATGTTGTATGGTTGAGTTAATATTTCATTGTATTCACTTTATGTGAATTATGAAATTATTTAGATTTTAGCTATGTATTACTATTACATACTTAGATTAGACTATGATTTGTGTAAGATTTTTGTAATGTCTATAGAAATCCTGTGTATTATTATTACCTATTCGGATTAGTCTATAATTTGAATAAGAGCTTTTTACAGTTGGTAACATGAATGGGTATGTATTTTTATATTTATTGTGCATGAAGAGGTTTATATGGTCAAATATATGTTGTTCTATTAGAAGACCCAACTCAGTTTTGCAGTCCTAGAGACCTAATTGAGGCCTAGTTTTAAGGAGGTCAGGTTGAGTTAGTACAATTACCTTGAGAGTTAGCTCATAAAAAAATTTAGAGATTTATATACCCTTAATGGATATCTGAATATATACTTTATTTATCTTGAACCCTTATGTATTTTACTAACCAATTGAATAAGTGATTTAGGAGGGCTACAAGGAAAGAAGCCTAATTGGATAAACTTACATTTTATTTTGGTTAACTCTCTCTTTTTACATCAGATTGGTATCAAAGTAGGTAGGATACTTGAAGGAGGCTTAAATGAAGTTGACGCTCTTTATAAATAAGATTGCATTTATTTTTTGTTGATTAGTGAAGTTGAGAATCTATAACACCACCTAGGAAGAACCCAAGAGGAGGTGGAAGAATAGGTATCCAGATGGGAGATGTAATCTTGGAGGAGTTAAGAAAATTAAGAGTGTGTTTTGATGCAAGTTTGATATTAGTAGAGGCCAATCAAAGAATTGGAGTGGTAATAGGGGATATCAGTGAGAGGGAATAAGAACCACAAGCACCAAAAGAGGAGGAAGAAGAATTAGAGTGAGAGAAAGAAGTAATTGATAATATACTAAAGATAATCATGAGATAGGGGTCTAAACCAAAAATAGAACTCATCAATTATACAGTAATCCTAGATGAAGAATAATTGATTGATTGTATTACAAAGTTAGATAACTATTTTGACTATGAGAATGTACTAGATAAGAAAAAGGTAAAGTTTGCATACACCAAACTAAAAGGACATGAAACTCTTTGGTGGGATTATGTGTAAGATGAAAGGAGAAATAAAGGCAAGGCCAAGATCAAATCTTGGGACATGATGGTAGCTAACTGAAGGAAAAATTTATGCCTAGTGATTATCATACTGACCTATTCAAGAAATTGTAAAATTTGAAGCAAAAGGAGATGGGTGTTAAAGAATATACTGATGAATTATATAAGTTGACCATCAAATCAGGTCATATGGAAGTATATGTGGATAAGATTCTTAGTTATCTCAATGGGCTAAGATATAACCTTCAGGATGAACTCATTTTGATAAGTCCAAGAACACTTGAAGAGTGTTACCAGTGTGTTTTGAAAGTAGAAGACAAGCTGAATAGAAGACAACTCATCAAAACAGGGGCATGGGTAGAATTTATAGAGGTATAAGTCTATAAGAATGAAGAAGCACATCATAATTATAAAATTCATATCCAAGCACCTCACAAGAACATGCATAAAATTCAAGAGGTGGATTCAGAGGAAGGATACCATACTTTAATAGAGGATACACACAATGAGGAAGAGGCTTAAGTGGATTCACTGGTAAATATTTTAAATGCAATAAGTTTTATAGTCATAGGTTTTGGGAATTCCCATATAATGCTCAAGCTTGTGGATTTATAACTAAAAATAGAAACTAAATAGTCTAAGTAGAAGAAGAGAGTGTGGATTTCCATCTCATGTTGAGGAACTAGAAGTTGGTGAATCTTTGTTGATGAAGAGAGTGTTGATCAAACCACCCAAGGAGAAGGAACCTACCCAAAGGAAGACTCTATTTAAGATAATTTGTAAATTTCAAGGTAAATGTTGCAAATTGGTGATTGATTCAGGTAGCACATATAATCTTGTGGCAATAGAGATGGTAGAAAAGGTTGGCTTAAAGAGGATGACACACCCAAACCCATACAAAGTCTCATGGCTACAAAATGGGTAGTAAGTTCTTGTGAATGAGTATTGTTGTGTAAATTTTAGATTTAAGGATAAAAGGATAAGGTATTATGTGACATAATTCCAATGGATGTGTGCCATGTGCTCCTAGGGAGGCTTAGAAATATGATAGGAATACTACTTATGATGGTATAAAAAATGTATATACATTGGAGAAGGATGACATAATCCATACATTACTGCCTCTCAAAGAAAATAATGGACAAAGGACCAATGCAAGTGTCATGATGGTGAGTGAGAAATAGTTCTTAAACACTATAAAAGAGGAAGATTTGGGTTTTAGAGATGTGATCAGACCAAGGACTATTGTAATAGCCACTAAGCTAAATGAATTACCTTAATAGGTGCAAGATATGTTGGAAGAATGTGCTAATATAGTGGTGGATGAACTTCCCAATGAGATTTCATCTATTAAGAGCATCAATCATCACATTGACTTTGTACCAGGTGTAAGTTTACCTGAAAAACCTACTTAAAATATGAATCCACAAGAGAATGTAAAAATTAAGAAGAAAATACAAAACCTTTTGGACAAGGGATTGATCAAAGAAAGCCTTAGCCCATGTCCACTACTATATACACTAGTGCCCAATAAAAAAGGATATTAGAGGATGTACACAAATTTGAAAGCAATCAACAAGATAACCATAAGGTATAGATTTTTCCTTCCAAGAATTGAGGATTTAATGGATTGATTGAGTGTCTCTAACAAATTTTCTAAGATGGATCTCAAGAGTGGTTATCACCAAATAAGAATAAAAGAAGGGGATGAATAGAAGACTGATTTTGAGAGAAATGAGGGGTTGTATGAGTGGTTTGTCATGCCATTTAGTCTCACTAATTCCCCAAGAACATTCATGAGAATCATGAATGAGGTATTAAATCCTTTAATTGGTATTTTTTTCATTTTATATCTAGATGACAACTTGATTTATATCCCTAGCAAACATGAGCATATTCAACATTTAAGAATGGTTATGAAAAGTTTGAAAGAGGAGAGGTTGTTGATTAACCTCAAGAAATGTTTGTTCATGAAGATAGATCTTGTTTACCTTGGTTTTGTGATCTCTTGAGGTGTTTTGAATATGGATAGAGACAAAGTGAAATATGTGAACTAGGAATTTGACTCAAGAAAGGGGGTTAGATCAAGTGTTAATTCAAAATGAGATCAAAATAAAAATAACACACTAACAAGCATGACATCTCTAGGCCTAGACACTAAGGGGAGCTTAGTAGCAAACATACATGTCAAATCAACAACTAAAACATGAAATAAACCTTCCTTCACCTTCCTTGGATCTTATAAATGGTTCATAAAGTGCCTTGCTTGGTTTGTGCATTAAAGAGTCTTCATCAATGGAGTTGTTTGGATACTTCTCTCCTTGGCACCTTTAGTTTGTGATGGATTTGGATTGGTTCAATAATTTTTCATAATAACACTAATTGTATGAGGCTTTTAAATCATTTGTGCATGGTAAATTTACACTATCCAAGCTTAAAATTATGAGTGTGAGGTCTTGTATTTATAGATTTTTGTAAATGATCACAATGAACCTGAACCATCCATCTTAAGATGAAGATGTATGGATAAAAATCCATTCAATTTTGGAGGCTAAAATCACTAAATTATCTCATAAATATTTTGGATAGAGAGGCATTAAAGAGGCATGGGAGGGCTTAATCAGATATTTGTGGCATTTATGGCTTGTGGATGCCACCCCATAGAATGATATCTTAGATGATGCAGTTATTCACTATCAATTTTTATTAATGAAGTATTCAACAAGTTCTATGGAAAATTAACTTAAGCTCTTGATTCAAATTAATTAACATCAAAAATGATTTATCAATTTTGGTGTAAATCTTGGAAATTAGTGCACAAATTAATCAAATTAGTCAAAATGTTGTATTATTGTCTTAAAATTTGAATAGATTAGACTTGGAAGGCGATGTTAGATGTGTTATAACCGTTATCTCACTTAGGATGTTTCCAACATAAAATAACAAAGGCACATGTCTCATGCAAGAAATTTAGTATAAAAGAGCAATCCAAAGCACCTAGGTGCAAAAATGCCTTTTTGACTCGAAATGATCTAATCAAAGTTATCTATATCATAAAATGTATTGCCTTATTTAGGGATACATTGGCCAAAATTAACACTTGTATATGATAAATTCAAACCATTTAATGTGTTTTAGTGTTTTTAGGCCAAATTGTGATATTTGATATAAATTATTATGAAGCTTGATTGGAGGTTATTGGTGGCCACTTTTAGGTGTCTACAATTTGCCCTTATTTGGAAAGGCATTACAAACCATAGGCATAACAATGTCTTCTCAAATAATGAGTAAAGACCTATATGCCAAAAATAAGATGATGATTGAATAAAAAAGCTCCAAAGAATGTTTGGGAAGCCTATAATGATTCCCCCTCGAGGGAGTGGCCATCACATATGTGGATGGACAATCCTTCAAAAATAAGTAAGAAGAAAGGCAGAATTAACCCATGCTTGAGATTAATCTAAATGAGAAAATTCTTGCATGTATTGATTTAAAAAGACACTAATTGCCCAAAGGTAGTTATAATCAAGAATAAAATTCAAATTAATTATTTGCCCATAGGCGATTATAATCATTAAGATGACCTAGCTTGGATAAAGATAATGTTTGATATGGTTGTGCCTTAGTAGGAAGGATTATCAAGTATAACTCAAGGATATAACCTAGAATACAGATTAAAGATGAGAGGGCATAAATGTAAATGTGATGTTCTAATGATTAAAGAAGCCACAAACAACTAGACATACAAGGATGCTCAAAGTGATGAAAGGGATGGATAGAAGAATAAATATTAATCAATAAAAATGATTCAGTTATACGTGATAATGAGGATATGATCATCCTTATTATAAATAATACAACTAGAATGGTTAATGGGTTAATTTGATTAAGATTGGTGGAAATATTTGCCAAGGTGCCAAGGAGAAACTTCTATGGCTCCATTGCTTGTAGACCTTCTTAAAGCTGATTTTTGTTATCGCATGTGATAGTAAGCATCATGATAAAACATCATAAGGACTTAGCCAAAATATGCATAATTATTGACTCCCAATCCAATAAACACTCAAAAATAATGTACCAATGATAAAAACTATGATTACAATGTCGACATATGAATATGGATGGACTCAAGTATAAATACACGTAAGAAATCACCCAATGAACACACATAGATTGAATCGAGGCAACAGTACTGAAATCATAAAAACAAGCAAGTGAACAAACAAACAAAAAGAAAGAAAATAAACAAATAAATAGAAAGCCTAAAAACAAAATCAAAATAAGTCATCCTAACAATGACCATGCCCTAGTAAGGTGGATCGAGGATAACTGGCTAGGCTTAAATAGAACAAATATTTTTAGATTTTTGAAATATTTGAATGTTTTTAGAACTTTGAGGTATCTTAACTTGTTAGAGAATGATATGACACCTACTCACAAAATGATGAGAACATTGGATTAAGTTGCTCACAAAATTGTAAGAGTGCATGGAAAGGGGGACTGAGGTGACATAACCATGAATTGAGCATAGACCACATAATTATAAAATGACCTCAAGTCACAATAATTCCATCCACACAAAAGGTAGGGAGAAACTTGACCAGGTCCCAACAAGTTCTCAAATCTTGCAAATGGTTAGTTAAATGGAAACAATAATGATAAGGTGATGTGGCAAAAAATGATAAATAAATGTTTCCCCTAGTTCCCATAGGTGGTTATAACTAGGATACAATGGATTAGATCAATGATACTAATTTTCCTATAGGTAGTTATAATTAGTAACAAGATCGGTGAACACTAATTTGCCTCAATAGGTGATATAATCAGACTCACATAAACAAACTTGATATAGGATGGAAAATGAAAGATACCTTACCAAATCAATTGTCACACTAATTTCATAGACTATCATTATAAACATGGATTTGATTGATTATTGGAACTTGACTAAAATCTCCTCACAAAAAGTATGGGAAGAACCAAAGTAACCAAAATCAAAACAAGATTCGATAGGATGACTAAAAACAAGCTTTGGTCTAGATAGGAATGATATGGTAAAATGGAATGCTCTTTCTCTAGGATAATGATGGTTTGATGGATTGGATAAGATGGTAAGAGGGTTTCTCCCAAGTGATGGGTTGATTGGATGGGCATGTGACAATGGCAAAAGTAATGGTAAATGAAAATTGAAAATGAAAACAACATGGTACATGTTTTTGGCTAATGTTGTTTTTTTTAAGGTGTTTGGCCTAGGTATGATAGATGGCATATGATTATATTATTCCTATTGATGTGGAGACACACATCCTAATCAACAAATAATAAAAATAGAATAATCAATCATGTTAAATTTTTAGCCCATACTTTATCTAAATAGTTGCTCTGTCAAAAACTACCTACAGATTTGAATGCAAATAATGTTGGTGTTATCTTCATTGGTCGTTAATTTTGATTCTTTCAAGCATCAAGATAAGGTATTTTTATAGCATCTACAAAGGAAAGTGTGCCCATGGATGGTAAATAGGTATAAATATTGGATGATAGGTTTGATTTGGTGATGTAATGGTGGATGATAATGGAATGTTTAGTGGTTTGAAAATAAATAAAGATCAATATTTTTATGCACACATAATGTTGTTGATTCTAGATTCGACATAACTTTGGATGTGATGGGACCAAATACTTCTGAATATACTCTTGATAAGACCACCAAAAATTTTTTTTGTTTGATCTTAAGAGTAGATGCTATCTGATTAGGCTACAGATTGGAAGCTATTTTGATTTGATCTTTGATAATGTCTTCATCAAGTAGTGAAGAACTTTTGTTCTTAGTTATTGGTGCCTCAAAGAGGTTTCTACCAATGAAGTTGTCTTGATTATTCCATTGTGCCTCCAAAAAGGTTTCACTAATGAATGTTGACTTTTAACTTTGATTGTCTTCTAGCAAATTAGAAAAGATTTCACTAGAAGATATTGAGTTTGAACTTTGATTATCCCATAGTGCATCTGAAAAGGTTTCACTAGGAGAGTGTTCTTCTTCTACATGAACTTGGTCTTGGCCTCATTATTATTCAACTGATATGTCACCATGGATGTAGTTCAAAAAGGTATGGTTCTATCGGTCCCAATCAACACTTTTGGGAGATGGAATGTCAATAATATGGCTATGATAGTTGGTGGTAATGGTATGTGGAATGGTAATGGAATGGGAAGAGGTTGCACAATCCTCATAGAAGGAACTTGTGTTAATGTTGAAATAACCATCCTCAAAAACCATAGAAGGATCATAAATGTATTCAAATTAGTCTGAAAGGCATGCGTAACCAATATTATAACACTCATGAATGTATTCTTCTACTAAATATGATTCCAACTCAAAGGACTCTAAATTTGATGTTGAGACTAATGTTGATTCTTCTTCTGATGGTAAATTTGATATCAACTCAAGAATAAAACTTGACTCTAATTTTGATTCTTTATCTATTGGGTACTTTATTACCATAATGTCTTGTTGTGTGTTTGGTATTGGATAAATAATGACCTGTGATGGCATGGTGGGTTTCATAGAGACTGATTTGTCAAAGTGAGACTCCTTAATGATAGGAAAAAAGTCAAGAGACAACTCCTCAAAGACTAGTTTGTCATAGGGAGGCTCTTGAAAAATAGGCATATGGTTAGGATATGATATACCCAAAGGTACTTATAATCATTTAAAAGTGACTCAGTAAAGACTAGCTCATCAGAGTGAGACTCCTTAACAATAGGTATATAATTAAAAGGTGATTCATCATAGGTTAACTTATCACAAATGATTGGTTCAACATAAGCATTTTGGATAGGTTGGTTCTCTTGGCCTTGGTTTCTAATGAGTTGGAAAATACAAATTTTGAAAACAACTTTGTCTTCAAATGATTGGCTCAGTTGAGTGACTAATTAGCTTGATTGAGGTTATGATTGTATTAGTTGGGGTATCGATTAGTGATGTAGATCTTGATTTATTACATAATTCAAAGTATGAAGTCATAGGATGGTAATAATAGGGTGGTGTGGGGCTTGGTTGTTCATATAATCCAAAGGAATAGGTCTTTGAATGATGAAAGGGAATTTTGGAGATTGATTGCTCACATAAGCCAAAGGATGAGGTCTTAGAAGGATAAGGCTAGGGTGTCATGGAGATTGGTTGCTCACACAATTCAAAAGATGAGGTCCTGATATGGAAATGGTATGATGTTATGAAGCTTGATTGATCACATAAGCCAAAGCATCCAAGTCCTCATAAACCATATCATCTTAGTCAAGGTTTTGAGTTGGATTATAAGTTTGTTCTTGACTTTGTTCCCCATATGGAGTATTATAGGGAGAATAACAAAACTCCCTACAAAATCTATCCCCATAAGGGTTTTTAGTCAAATTTTGTGTAGCCATTATATCATAAGTTGGATTATATGTGACTCCACCATAAGTGTAGCTAGAAAAAACTATATAAATGATGAAAACTTTGAAGATAAAAAGGCTTTAGAGTTCTGTGAACTCTAAAAAACTATGTCCAAAGTAAAAATGGTTTAAACTTGGTCTAAACTGGTTGAAGGTGGTGAAGTTGTATCTCCAAAATGGTTTGTGCTAAAACTTGGCATAAAATAGTCTAACGTCAAAATTCTAACATTAAATGTCATACATGAAAAAGGTCAAGCATCTGAATAAAAACTGACATGTCAAAGGTCTAGGTCAAAGTGTTCCAAATAAGGTCTAAACTAATAAAAGGAAAAGAGTCGTTAGGTCTTTTATCCAAAATACAGAGTCAAAATCTAAGCTCAAATAGGCTATGCTAGGACTTTTAGCTAAATAGTGTCAAAATCTAAGCTTGAAACAAAGGGATTAATGTGATTTGATTTAATCTAACAAGTTAAAAACAACTTTGACACAAACCAAGTATATAAAATCAAACATAAATGTGATCAATTGGTATAGGCCACAAGGTAAAAGGCACCTTGATAAAGGTTGTGTTCTCCCAAATAAAGGCATAAATAATGATGAGGATAGGCTCTATGAATAAACAAACAATAATTTTTAAATTTGGGTAATCAATTAACTAAATTTACACAACCCAAAAGATAAATATCTATTTATCAACCCCTATGAAATGAGGCTTAAAGAGAAATCAATCAATGTTTGGATCTGAACTTGATAAGGTTAACTGAAAACTCAATGTTAAAGACTAGGATTTGATTGACCAAACAAGCTAGATAAGATTAGACAGCATAATGGCACATGAACAAGGTCCAAATATTATATGGTTTTAAATAATGGTTTTGATATAAGTCAAATGAGTTTTGGAACAATTTGAGTATCGTAATGGTGTAAGCATGCTCTAGTGATGTGATCAATGTTATGTTTCAAATAAAAATCAAGGGCACAAACTTGATAAATTATTTGGGAATCATAATGGTACCCATATTAGTCAATTGAGACACACACAAACATGTTTAGAAAAAAATTCAAGGCACAAGTGTGGTGTAAAATGACCAGCATAATGTTTTTTTAAATAAAAGAGTGGCATTTAAACAAATTAGTTTGGACATGGATATAAACAAACATATTAGTTTTAGTCTAAAAACACCAAGCCAAAAATATATAAATGACCAAATGCAACTAAGAAAATCACCCTAAATCCTATCAAGGGTGTGGTAAAGTGGAGTTGACTTAAACTAATTGGTCTTCGATCATCTAGATGGATCTCATGTCTACTAACTTTAACATCAGAAAACAAGATAAGTAGCATGTCATCTGGGTTCACATCATATGGCTTGTTTTAAAAAGGTCTTGCCCTTTTTACAACCACTGCATCTATCACTTTCTTAGTGTAGTGTGATGTCCAATATGCTCAAACATCCTAGGCTTAGCTTCTACTAAAAAAATGGTTTAACCACTCAAGCCATCATCCTAGTGAGGGGATCCTAATTTATATACCCCCTAATGGAGAGGGGTAAAAGACAATGCTAAGAGGCGAATTCCCAAGTCAAGGCTTCCCTATAGAACTTATGGGAGGTAATGAAGTCCCCCTCACAAGACAAAATGTATATGAAATAAAAACTAATTAAAAGAGATTTATGGTTATTTATAGATCGCCCAATCCATATGGGTCTTGGGAAGAGCCTTCATAACATCTCTTTTATGCCTATGAACTAAGGAAATTTGTAATGAAGATGGTGCTTTTGATCCCAAAATTTTCCAATAGGGGAGGGGTAGACAACATACATGCACACCTTCCTTTTTTCTCAAACAAATCTGACTAAGAAAATAATTATTAACTTGCATAAAATAAAAACTTGGAAGTGAGTTCAACTTTAGAGCACTAAAATGAAATATTTTGTGGTATTATGTAGCCCCTTAGCCTTAAGTTGCAAAACTTTGAAAGAACAACAAAAAAACTATTCAAGTAAACATCCTAAAATTTTATTTAAGCACCAAATGAAAGATTCTTAATTATTTTTAAGCATCCCAAAAGAGGTTTAAAAATATCTAATTAAGCATGATTTGGCACTTTTCAAATAGGTCCTACAAGAAAATGGTCGACATCCTGTTTAGCCTTGAAAAGCAAACTTGAAAAGTATGCTCTTGGGTTTGGATGACCTGTTGACCCAAAGGCAAAACCTCAAGAAATAAAACACATTATGTTAGACTTGTATAGAAAAAATATCAATAAAACATGTAAGGCAAGGTTTAGACAAAGAAAACATAATTTAACAAAACTAAGAAATAACAATTAAAAACTTTAAAAAGATTCAAAATCCTATTTCAATCATTTTTTTAAAAACTATGCAACTTAAAGGTGAATTGATAACATATTCTAAAAATTTAGGAGAAAACACATAGTTTTTAGAAAAAATCACAAAAAAATGGAGTCTGTATGACCCTAAACAAAGCTCTGAAAGATGGCTTACTAGCTCTCAGGTCTACACACTACAATATCATGACTCCACAGTGTAAAAACATGACTGCAAAGTCACAAGATTGCAATATCATGACTAAAAAGTCACTAGATTACAATATCATGACTATAGAGTTGTAACATTGTAATATCATGACTATAAATGATGATATCACAACTTATGAAATCATAGTATTACAATATCATGACTGTCAAGTCATCATATTACAATATCATAATTTGACCTATAGACAAAGAACTAGTTAGTCCATAAACCTATTTAAATGTAATATTACTATTGCAAGACAAAATCATCACTATTTCAGTTACAAGTTTGTGTTCTAGAGGACAAAATCATAAGTCAGCAGTGACAAAATTGTGACTTCCAGGAAATGGATTTTTGATCAAGTTTTTTACTCTCTTTACTCCCACACTCCAAGTTTCTACATGAAAATGGTTAGTAGGTTACTTTTAGGAGATATTTGATCAAATTTTTGGGGCTAGGTCCCACCAGGTGTGCCACTATGTGAACTATGAATTTGACTCAAGAGAGGGAGTTAGATCAAGTGTTAGTTTAAAATGAGATCAAAATGAAAATAACACACTAACAAGTATGATATCTCTAGGCCTAGATACTAAGAGGAGCTTAATAACAAAGATACATGTGAAATTAATAACTAAAACATGAAACAAACCTTCCTTCACTTTCCTTGGAGCTTCCAAATGGTTCGTAGAGTGGCTTGCTCAACTTGTCCATCAAAGAGTCTTCATCAATGGAGTTGTTTGGCTCCTCTCCTTGTCACCTTTGGCTTGTGATGGATTTGGCTTGGTTCAATAATTTGGCATTATAACACTAATTCTATGAAGTTTTGGAATCATTTGTGCATGGTAAATTTACACTATCCAAGCTTAAAATTATGAGTGTGAGGTCTTGTATTTGTAGATTTTTGCAAATGATCAAAATGAACCTAAACCATCCATCTCAAGATGAAGATGTGTGGCTAAAAATCTATTCAATTTTGGAGGCTAAAATCAATAAATGCCCTCATAAATATTTGGGATATAGAGGCATTAAAGAGGAATGGGAGGTCTAAATTAGCTATTTGTGGTATTTATGGCTTAGAATGATGTCTTAGATGATGCAGTTATTCAATATCAATTTCCATTAATGAAATATTCAACAAGTTTCATGGAAAATTAACTTAAGCTCCTGATTCAAATTAATTAATCATAAACATGATTTATCAATTTTGGTACAAATCTTGGAAATCGGTGCACAAATTAATCAAATTGGTGAAAATGTCATAGTATTGGCTCAAATTTTGACTGGATTAGAATTGGAAGGCTATGTTAGATGCATTAGAACCATTGTATCATTTAGGATGTTACCAACACAAAATAACAAAGGCATGTGTCTTATGCAAAAAATTTGGTAGAAAAGAGCAATCCAAAGCACCCAAGTATGAAAACATCATTTTGACTCAAAATGATCTAATCAAAGTTAGTTATCTTATAAAATGTATTACGCCATTTAGGTATACATTAACCAAAATCGGCACTTGTATATGATAAATTCAAACCATTTAATGCATTTTAATGTTTTTAGGCCAAATTGTTGTATTTGATAGAAATTGGTCTAAAGCTTGATTGGAGGTTATTGGTGGCCACTTTTAGGTATCTACAAAATCCATCATTGAGTGGCCAAATCCAAGGACAACCTATGAGGTAAGAATGTTACATGGCTCAGCTAGCTTTTATAGGAAGTTTATCAGAAATTTTAGTGGGATTTTTGAACCCATTATTGATACTATTAAAGGGGATAAAAATAGATTTGTATGAACTGATATAGTTGAGATAATTTTTTAGTTTTTGAAGAAAATAATAACAAAACAACTTGTGTTGTTAATATATTTATCAAAGTTTACTTAGTGGGAGAACTGAATAACACAGAGAAACTACATAAGAAGCATATTCAAATTCACACAATAATATAGTTATCTTTCAAATACCAATACATATATAGGATATGTGTACCCTATAATTAGGTATATTCACATCCCTACAAAATCTTACTCATCTAGCAATATTAACATGAGATATATTATTAACTATTTAACAATATATTCATATAACAAACTAACCAATATTAACTACAAATTTACCATAGTAACTATACAGTAAATACCATGTGAACATTAGTAAATTATAACATTCACCCCCCTAATGTGAACATCATAAAACATAACCTATTCTATGAATTGTAATGTGCCTCTTTCTTCATAACCTTGATATAAAAGAAAGGCATTCCTTATCAATCCTTCCATGGTTTTAAATAGGATTACCACAAACCTTTGTGGACACTCATGTCATGTAGTTTTCTAGATATCCACAAACCATTTCAAGATCTATGAGTGTTACAGTACATGTTGAGAAACATTCTACAATGCTTACTCCAAAGGAGTTACATAGGAATTTTACTCATAGATTTCACATTTATTCAAAATATACCAACAACATACCCAAAAAATAAATGCACGCCATAGAAATGGAAAATAAAATGCCATCAAATCATATATGTGGACCTGTCATTGGTGACTTGATGAGAGGCGTAGAAAGCCTCCTACCTCTATTGCCTCTAACATTCAATAGGCCATTTCTTACTCAACCAATGTGTCAATGAAGCTCAATTTAATGTCACATTTGATAATACAATCTTCTATACACATAACTAATACATTTGACTTAAGATGTTGGGTTTACCCGATAATATGTTCTTTACAAGGATGGGTTTTTCGACTTGACAATGTGACTCAATATACTTTATTTATGCAAAAATGACTTTTTGACTCATTTTTTATTTTGACAATATGACTAATGAATCAAAAAATGACTTTGATTCTTTTAAATTTTTGTACATATAAAAAAAATAGACCTCAACTTTATGACAATCTTAAAACAAAATGAACCATAAAAATGACTCAACTATTTTAAAATCCTTATGACTATTATTAAAATCTTGGACCAACTAACTTAAGTAGAACATAATGTAGCCTATGCTTTTGACATTAAATACTAAAGTCTCAAGACAACTACATAAAAGAATATAATAAACCTAAATATCCTTATGAATTTTGATATTACATGGCAAAGAAAAGATTACAAAAAAGATGACATAAATGGAAATCATGACTATCGCAGATGAGTGGTAAGCTTAATAGTTGTCGATGGGAAGATCTTGGAATATTAAATTATTTCAACCATATGAGATAATTCTAAGATAATAAAAATTCATGGTAAACAAATGCCAAATCTGAATGTCAAGTGGATCAATTCTAATTTAACAATGAATTAAATAATGTGCACAATTTAGCATCATTCAGATGGAAAGAGAGTCTATGAGTTACAAGATACATAGGTAGATCGAACAATAAAGTCTGATCTTGGGATTAAATTATACCTAATGTGGGCATAATAAATTTGTGGATATTAGATTTGTAGGTCACACTAAATGTAGAATTAATGATTTCATATGTGATAATATAATGTGTCATGTGGTTTGTCAGCTTGTAATATATTCAACTGATAATAATTCCTTGTGTGTTCATATAGCTCTACTAAGAGATTATCTTGTAACTCAACCAAATTTAGTATCTAATCAAATGATTTCTTTAAATTTATTTGACACCTTAGATTATTAAACTAGTTGTGCTTAAACATCACCAATATTCCTCCTCATGGTTCTTTTTATAAATGAAAACTCAAACACAAATCTAAATCTAAAATTATAATCTTACTAACAAAGCATAAAACTAAACTCTTAAACCAAACTGAGCTCTCATAACTAGAAGTAAATAATGGTGAATGCCCCTTATACAAATAAAAAACCATTTTGTTCATAAACCACTTACTCTGATACGAAATAATATATTTATCAGAGTTTACTTAGTGGGAGATCCAAATAACATATTGAAACTACACAAGAAGCATATTCAAATTCACAAAATAATATATTTCTCTATTATATTTCTTCTCCAAAAACCAATACATATATAGGATATGTGTATCATATAATTGGGGATATTAATATTCCTAAAAAATCTCACTCATGTAGCTATATTAACATGAGATATATTGTTAACTATTTAACAATATATTCATATAACAAACTAACCAATATTAACTACAAACTTACCATAGTAACTATACATTAAATACCATGTGAACATTAGGAAATTCTAACAGTTAACACTTCTTAATTTTAACAAGATGTTAAAGTTGAGTGTAATGTAAGTGGAGTGGCCAATATAACTATTATAATTCAAGAGGGCAAACCTGTAGCATACTTCAGTGAGAAGTTAAATGAGGCCAAGAAATGGCATTAAACTTATGATCTTGAGTTTTATGCCATGGTTCAAGCCTTGAATAAGTGGAGACACTATTTAATGCCAAAGGAGTTTTTTATCTTCATAAATAAGCATACAATTTAGTTCATAACTAGTCATCTCAAGCTTAGTTAAAGGTACAAGAAGTGGGTAGAGTATTTGTAAAACTTCACATTTGTTATTAAGCATAAGAAAGGTCAAACAAAAAAGGTAGCAGATGCTCTAAGTAGGAAAAGTTTGTTTATAAGTGAAATTTAGATTAAGAGTGGAGGAATACAGTCACTTAAGGAGATATATGAAAATGATTTAGACCCTTAATATCCATATGAGGCTTGAAATCAGCCAACTATAATAAACAGGGAGCCTTGGATAGAGTATATGAATCAAGATGGTTTGTTGTTCCAAGGAGTTCAACTTTGTGTGCCAAGGAGTTATATGAGAGACAATTTGATTAAGGAGGTAGGTCACTTTAGTCTTGATAAGACCTTAACTCATCTTATTAATCACTACAACTGGCTTAGAATGCAAACATATGTGAGAAAGTTTGTATAAAGGTAAAAAATTTGTCAATATGCAAAGGGAAAAAACACTAATGTAGGCCTTTACCAAACCTTACCAGTACCAAATAGGCCTTGGGACTCAATTAGAATGTATTTTATCATGGGGTTTATAAGAACTAAAAGAGGGAATGATTCAATCTTTGTTCTTGTGGATATATTTTTCAAGATGGTTCATTTGATGCCTTGCAAGACAACCAATGATGTTAATCATGTGGCCAATTTGTTCTTTAAGGAGGTAGTTAGATTAAATGGAATACCATTGAAAATTATTTCAAATAGAGACACCAAGTTTGTAGGACATTTTTGGATAACCTTGTGGAATAATATAGGAACAAATATGAACTTTAGCTCATCTTACCACCCTCAAACATATGGCCAAACTGAGGTGGTCAATAGAAGTTTGTGTAACTTGCTAGGATGTTTGACAAAGGATAGTCCTAAACATTGGGACTTAATATTTCCGCAATAAAAGTTTAATTAAAATGACTCACCCAATATAATAATATGAAAGAGTCCATTTTAATTGGTGTATGGTATGCACCCAAGGGTAGTCTTTCAGTTGAGAGATTTATAAAAGATGGAGAAAAGAAGTGTTGAGGGAGAAGAGTTTACCATTGCCATGAAAGAGGTGCATGAGAAAGTGAAGAAGAAATTATATTTGAGTGTGGAAAATTAAAATCAACATGATTAGTTTAAGAGGAGATAATTTAATTTTTTATAATGCAAACATGGTGTTAGCTCATTTGAGTAAGAAACGGTTTCCAAAAGGTGAGTATAACAAACTGAAGATAAAGAAACTTGACCCATGCAAGGTAATAAGGAAGCTATCTAATAATGTGTATGAGATAGAGTTTCCTAGTGGTATTGAGATATATATTATATTAAATTTTACATACTTGTATCCATAAAAGTAAATAGATATTCAATATCAACCAGCTAAGAGTGAAGACACAACAATTTAAGAGTGGGCAAATCAGCAGTGATAAGCAAAGCAAGAACTTAAACTCATCTTGGACCATTAGGTTGTAAAGATAAAAATAGGTAAATATTATTACTAGTACTTATTTAATTGGAAAAAATTTCATGTATATGATTCCACTTGGATGACAATAGCATACATCATCAATCATGGAGGTACTCTTGAAGACCTCATGAAAAGGAGTTCATGACTCAATTTCTTATTCCTAGGGAATATGATGTAGGAGCATCATCCTATATGATAATTTTGGATTGTTATTATTTTTTTTAATTATTTATTGGGTATTTTTAACATTTAATATCCTTTTGGATTCATTTCTAGGTCTTTGGAGTGCACAAAATTTGAATTGGAGCTCTCTAGGCATTTTCCCGCCAAAACTCCCAATTCAAATTTTTGAATTTCTTTCTTTGGTTTTATGCTATTAATCATGTTTTAAATATTATTAAAGGTTATATTTTGGTTTTTTTATGGGTATTATATGTGTTAGTATGTCTCTTATTTATTTTACATCTTTGTGGTCATATTTGTCATGTTCAAACCTTTTGTAATGTCCAAGAAGACTAATTGTTCAAGCATAAACCTACGTTGGAGGTAAACAATATTTAGTTAGAGATAAAATAGGAAATTAAATTTCATGAATATGTTTGAATAATTTATTATCAAATTTATAATAAGGTTAATCACTCTAATAAACAAGAAGAAGGTCTAAATTTGAAAAGAGAAGACTGACTGTCTCAATTTTCTATGTATGCTTGTGTAACATTGAGAATGTCAATGAATGAAAAAGCACTTAGAGAACATTGTAACTTTGATAAAGATTATTTTTAAGTGTGATTTTTTATATATTGTTTATTTATTTTTTTATTTGAGTTATATCATTCATATATATGATTAAAAGAGACAAACTTGGGCCTTAAGAGCATTCTGTTTGACATAGTCAAGAACCTTGAGAGGTAAGGTGTCCTTTTAGCTCATCTTCAAAACTTTAATGATTTTAAAGGTGTTATATGGTTTATATTAGGTTATTTAAACTTTTTTATATACTCAAAAACCCTATAGGATACAAACTTCATTCAAACTTCAAAACTTCTTACATACAATCTTGTACCCTGCAATTCTCTTTACAACCAATCAAGAGTTTGAGATTTTTGAGTCTATTTGTGATTGAGTTAAGTTTAATTTTAATTCACATAGTTTCTCAGTGTTTGAATATACATTATTATAGTTTTTTTATCCTTTGAAAGATCCATTTGAGTTTGAAATCATCAAATTCTACCCTCTCAGGTCCATGTAGAACCCTGCCTAAGGTTTTTGGTCATTCTATGGTTAAGCAATATAGACACCTTTTCAAACCTTAAAATTTTACTTGGAGATTGATTTTATTGTCTTTAAATTGAATCAAGTTTTTTCTTGTATTATGTTCATGTGTGGAGTATTTTAGATCCAAAAATCATTTTTACAATCCCAGAGACCTAATTGAGGCCTAGATTCAAGAAGGTTAGGTTGAGTTAGTATAATTACCTTGATAGTTAGCTAAAAAAAAATTGTAGAGAGTTGTACAAACTTAATATTTATCTAAATATTTTTTTTTTTGTCTTTAAACTTTGGGTATTTGCCTAACCAACTAAATGAGTGATTTAGGAGGCTTATAAGGAAAGAAGCCTAATTGTAGAAACTTACATTTTGTTTTGGTTAACTCTCTCCCTCTACATCACTAAGCTTCCTAGATCAAAATTTATAAGCATCATAAGTGTTGGTATTAAAAAAAGAGGCTCAATGGTGAGTTTTTAGCCCTTAAGGGCTGAATGTGATGAACAGAGGGTCAAATGGTAAACATTTTGACACACCTTTTGATGTATTTATACAATGAACTTGATATTTACTTTGTCTTCACTACTTAATCAGCATTATGATGGGTGTTGTGTATTGATAATGCTTACTTGGTTTTTTAAGTATGTTATGTACCTAGCGTTTATTCCTGTATACTATGCAAATGCAGAGGTTAGTTTTAAAATATAGAAAATTTTATGAGCCATTTATTTTTACTTTCAAATTTTTAAATGGTTTATAAGACATATTTTATGATATTAAAATTTAGAACAATGTTTTTGAGCCAATGTTCTTTGCTAGTATCAAAATTAAGAACAATATTTATGAGACAAAGTTTTTTAGTGGTTTTAAAATTTAAAATAGCTTATGAGCCAACTTTTTTGGTAGTTTAAAAATTCAAAACTATTTATAAGCTAACTCTCTTGGGTGCATTTTACCCTTTTAATCCATTTCAATAGAGCACATATCAGTAGTCACTTTTATTCACACAACCATATTCATGAAAGCTACTTTTGATTAATTGATTTTGAGGTTTCATTAGATTTAATAGTCATCTATAGCAACTTGATTTTAAATTTTTAATTGTACCTAGGTACCTCATCAGGTCTAGTTATCGGGACCCATACTTATGAGCTTAAAAACTTTTTCTCTTTTACCACATCACAAAAGATTATCTTCTTAGGGGTGTTGGTGTGTGTCATCTCACACTTGTTGTGAAGTCCACCTTAGGTAATGTTGTTCCTAAGATGATTTTTAATATATGCACAACATTTTAAAAACCACATTTAATGTTTACAGCTATCCTCACATGCGTGAGAAAGGTTAGGAGTTACTTGGGGAATTACCCCACCTTTAATTCCACAAATAACATTTCCCACTCACCTCTTGATTTTTATATATAAGGAACCTTTGTGTCTTTGTTTGGATGGAGCTTAGATTTAGTTACCCATAGTTGGTGGATATGTATTATTTTAAGAGAGCATGTGCTAGTGAAACCATTGTTGGTTACACACATACATTTTATATTATGTTTAGTTAATAAAGTTTTTTTTTTTAGTGAATATCTCTTTAGATTTTATGAATACTTTATGTGGATGATTTCTATGCTGAAATTCCTAAGATATTTATTTCTTGACATATTTTCAGTGATAATAATTATTCCCCAATATAGGATCAATCTACGTTGTTCTAATATGTAGTTACACAAGTATGAATAACAATCAAATGAAATAAGTATTAATCATCCATTCATATTAATAAATAAAACAATTGTAAAATATTATTATAATGTGCTTGAAATATAGATTTTTTAAAAAAAACACACATCCTAGGCCAAGATGATATCACATATGATCTTCAATAGATTTACCATTTCAAAAACCTATGACTCATCCTCTAATTCTCCTTAGAATTTATTTTTCTATTCAGGTTATACAAGGTATATTTTGATTCCTCATGTCCTCTAAGTATTTTAATATTTTATCCTTACTATTTTTAATTTTGTGACTATGCCTAGATGACATTATCCATATTAACATTTGATATTATTTCTCTTGATTTTATCCATAATTGATTTGGCCTTAAATAGTCCCAATAAAATTTATATGATTGTTTCCTCTCCCAATAGGTGCCCATCATTTAACCGTCACCTTTTTTTCCACATTATCATCATTAGTTTCAAGATAAATATTTACTTTTACCCTATTGATCCATATTTTGGCATGTTCATCCTCTATTCAAACTAGAAGTATTTGTCTGATATACACATCCATCATTGGATTGAACTCTTATTTATTTCTTTCAAAAAAATTCCCAATATAAATATCAATGTTCATTGAGCTATTGTAATTAAATTATTCCCTATGAAAAGGTATGAATCTCATTATTTGGTCATATAAATCCATGTCCTGGATTATTTTTATCCAAAACTAATCTTCTGACATCCCACTACATTTGACAAAGGATCTATCCAAAGCACACAAAATATTTTCCTGATACCTTATCTTTGGAAGGCATTATGATCTACCTCCATTTTTATCACTTTTTCCCCATACCTTTTTATTTTATTTTTCAACTCTTCCATCTCTTTTAATTCTTTTAAGGGTGCTAGTGGAGGATACCATATAGGAAATTGTAGTTTATTATCATTTAATGTATACAATATTTGGATCTATCAAGACCATAGAAGATCCTTTATTATTCATTTATATTCCATCATATATATGTTTTCCACAACATGGATCTTAAACATCTTAGGTTTTCTAATACCCACTATCTTGTGGTTTCCATCCAAAAAGTGTGGGTTGGAAAACTCCTTGAACTCATATACTTCTTTAATATCGTATGGATTAAATATAATTGAACCCTCTTGGCAAGTTCTATAAGTTTCCATGATATGAGACAAAAAGAAGATTTCTAATTTTCATAATGATGTTGATAATCTCCCAAAAGTCCCATTTATATCCTCATGGGTGTGTCCCACTAGAAGGAAGTTTACATGGGTAACTGCATGGAGTTGGGGGACAATTCCATGGATATTTTTAGTAACATGATCATGTTATTAAATAACATGATTGCATTATTTAATTAATATGATTATGTTATTTTAAAGTATGGTTTGGTAATCACTGATTCATAAAGTGATCGTATTATTAAATAACATGACCATGTTATTTTAAAAAATAACATGAACACGTTAACAATGTGATCACATTATTATTATTTTCAATAGTAATATCGCATTAGTAACATGATCATGTTACCTGTGTAACCAAAAAAAATCAAAATCTGAATGCAAAATTCCTTATTTTACATTACATCTTTCTTTGTTTCTTATGTATTTTCATTTCATGATTATGTTTTACGTGAGAGAGGCTAAACCTTGCCAGAATTCATCCTAGGAAGCTACTAATCGATGATGCTACCACATAAAAGAGGTAAGTGTTAAAAAACTACACCTATTAACCCTAAATTTTAGTAATTTTTAGTTATTTTCATTGTTTAATTGGTAATTTATTTGTTTTGAACAATGCATCCTACTAACCCTCCTATTCTTCTGCCTAATCATCCTCCCCCTCCATGGAACCATCTTGATCCTCCTCCTAAACCTCCACCTAACCTTCCTATAGTTCCATAAAATCCCCCAAGCAATCAGGAGAGTCTAGTTGAACACATTGTGGGAAATAAAATTGAAATTAAATAATTAATTGGGAGAATGGAGGATCCCACTTCCACCAACACCTACTGCACTTATCTAACAAATTCCTTAGAGATATTATTAGGTGAAATTGATTTTATAACAAGTCAAATTAATAGATGGAATTCATATCAGAATAGTTGTAGGGCTTATTATGCTAATAAATTGTTAGCACTTGAGGTTAATAACAAAGACATATCAAAATCCTCTATTTGTGCCTTATTCATTGACCCAGCCACCAATGCACCATTTTTGGTAACTGCTAAACATTTTCCAATCCATCACTGCCAACATAATTTAATCATAACAAATTTTTTGGATCGATGGTGGATGGTGTTTTATTATCCATAGTGTAACAACCATGAGGTCTCATTGTATTTTTTAAGGAAACTCTATTATGAGTTTGTCCTCAATTAGATTCTGAACTATTTTGATTATAGTGATTTTTGGGGCTAATGGAAAGGCTCTACAGAGGATCGATTAGGTACACATCATGTACCTAATAGACCTATAAGGATACATATCCAAAAGCCACTTAATCCTGAGATCCCCTATAGTTCAACAGGTCATGGAGATCGACACTATATATGCATTTAGTTCACTCAATGATGCACTCATTCAACATATGAGTAGGCTCTCATAGATTGATGCTAGAGATACACCACTTAGTGTGCATACCCAACCCCACCATTGTAGTTATTATGAATCTATGTGCATTGGACCTTCTAATGATGATGGTGCTAGTGGTTCAGAGGGTTTGGATAATATATTTATGAGTGATGATTTTTTTGCATGCACATTTGGTGTGCAGGCATCAGTCTTTACACAGATGTAGGTATATTTTATATAAATGTCATGTTAAATTTAAGTTATATTTTCAAATTTAATTTATCTAAAAATTAATTACATAGAAATTGAATAATATAAATGTCATTTTTTATGTCCCAAGAAGTGATGATGCCTTCATTGTCAGAATAAACATTTGTAGAATTTGATTAGACATAGCCATTGTTTACATTTTTAGATCCAGATGTTGGCCCATCCACTACTGCATCTATCTCTATTGGGATGTTAATATTATGCTCTATGTACATTTAGTTTATGTATATTTACCTTGTAAGTTTAAGTTAAATTTATCTATAAATGATCTTGATACATAGGTTCTAACAATCTTCCCTAAAACACACACTTACCTCTACCAAAAACATAACTCTGATCTTTTCTTGTCCTTCTTTTTCTTCTATCTTCAACCTATTTATCTCTTTGATCACTTTACATTTACTAGGTCTTTCTTTTTCTACCTACTCAATGGCTCTTAAGCCTCCTTGTATTCACTTAATGATCCTTCTCTACTTGAAGTCATTCTACTAATCAACTACCTATGAAATATTTCATTTTAACATCAACCTCCTCATTTCATATTATGTTTTCATATTCTCTCTCTTTATCCTTGCTCTATTCTTCAAAATATTCTTATGTGCTTTCATAGGTCTACATGCTACTTTGATTTTGTCCTTCCACAATACTCATAATACCATCTACCTACTCAATTACATCTCATTTCATGCATCCAACCATTCCACACAACCCCCAAACTTCAACTCTTCACTTAACTCTTCTTTCCTCTTTGACACATTCCTTCTACTAGCCCTTTTCTGAGGCAAACCTCCTTGTTCTGAGCAAACTACAAAGATCCCAACCTAACCAAACCCACATTCATCTACATACTTGGGGAAAATATAACTTATGTGAATGTATTGTGTATGCAAGTTTGTCTTATGGCATTTGATAGTCCCAATAAGATGATCAGTAAGGCAAATTCTCATGTTTCTTCCCTATTTCAAATGCCTATTTGAATAGCTAAGCCTACCACTAACTTGTTTGAGCATCAAAAATATATTAAGCAAGACTGCGAGCTTGCAGTAAGTGCATGTTTAAATGTTTTTTTATTATAGTTTAAAATTAATTTATTAATAATTTGTTAATGTATTTTATGTTAATTTTATAATAATACTTATATTTAAATAAGTTTAGTTGCAATCAACCTATGAGCATAGGACCTGTAGTTAGACCTTGGAACAATCCAAGAAATTAGATGGATCTACATCTACTAGTAGGGCATCGTAGGGAGAGTCTTATTTGAGGAAGGCAAAGAGAGGGAGGTTATTTGATGAATGGAATGTCTTACATGAGATGTGCTTTTTTGTATGCCTATATGGCAATTTACGCATTTTTGGCATTGTATATGCATATATGACATTCACCCAACATTAAAAACTATGTCAGTAGATGTATTTTTTTGTATTCCTATCATGGAAATCTATGTATTATTGACATTGTACACATGTGCCTATATTGTATTCCTATCATGGCAATCTATCTAATTTATATTTTGTTTCAATTTAAAATGTTATTGTTTAGTGTTGTTTTGATCTTCCAAACTATTATATATCAGATCTCATATTTAATGTTGTATACAAATGAGGATTAAAAAAATATTCTTCTCAATGATATAAATCTTGGATCTCCCATATTTTTTTAAATTAAATTTTTTATTTGATTGTGTGTAGTGGAAATGACCAATGACACTCTTATCTATTCTGCATTTATCATCATAGATCTACAACTTTTTAATTGATCATTAACATAATTTAATTTCACTTAAAACCCATACCTAATCATGTTCAAACTTGTATAAGGCAAAGACATATAATCATTCATAAATCCCTATAAATTTCTCACTCAGATACCTATACCTGCAAGTTACCCTATCTTTCACCTTCACCTGGCTCTAATTCCTTTTTCACTAGATTTTCTTGAAATTAGGCCTACTACTTGTATGCCTTATATGATTCTCATTCCTTTATATTTTTCCTCAACTCTTGATTAATCTATATCAATACCTCTTCTGCACTCAACTCCTTTTGGTGACCATGTACATGGTCTACTTCTTTGTCTTGGAAACATTCACTTTGCTAAACTTACAAGATGAACTTATACCTAACCTTGACTATATTGTATTTCATCTAATAAAAGGAAAAATTACTAACTTTAAATATAATATTGACTCATGAGACAATGATCCATCTTTGTCCAAAACCCTTTATCATCCCCTAATACCACCTAATGCACAATTTTCTCTTATATGTTTAATAAGGCTATGAAAGTCTTATTCATATGCTCTAAGATCATGAATAATTCCAACCTCACTTATCCACTCTTGTTCTCAACTCAATTCAAAATCCACTCTCAAACAATCTTCTTTTAAACTAGTCAATTACTCATTAGGTCTGCTCTTAACTAGTCACCAATCTCTTAGATCCACTCTCCTTTTGACTAATCTTATGTAAGACACTTTGGATAGGTCTTAGGAAAACTCAAGGATTTATGTAGGTGTCAAAACCTAAAAGAAATAAACCAATTATAAGTCTCTGATATATTGATCTATCATTCTCAAATTATATCTTTTTAAGTTTCTAGGTCTCTAGACCTAGTTGTTGCTCTAATAGGTCTCTAGACTCATTAATCACCTTGAACACCTCACTCCTAACATTCTATTGATTTTTAGGCCTATAACTTAAGGGTGTTAGGCCTCATAAAACTAATATGTGACAGCTGATATTTGAAAATATCATAATCCTGTTATAGCTCCAAATCACCTTGAATACTTAAAATACACTTTCATGTAAAGGTTAGTGAGAAAAGGGAGAGAGAAGCATATAAACACTGACAATAAATATTGTCAATGTTTAAGTTATAACTATAGTTTTGTTGTTCCAATATTTTTTCACAAAAAAATAACACTACCAACATGTTTGAGGGGGTGGATAATATCTAGGACTAGGTTCTCATCCTCCCTTCAGGTCTGATCGACAAACCCACCACCCATTTTGGCCGCAAGAATACCCTTCCCAATACAAGAAAAATGTAATGTTTTAGCTTAAGTTAAAACATACATAAAATGAAACCTAAAATTCATTTCCATGAACCATTAGATCCTTACCCTACCTCTTTAATCCCTATAATTTCACTCTAGATTACTCAGGTGGAACATTTGAGAGCAATTTGTTGGACAAGTTGTAGTGATGGGTCCAAAAATGCAATTTTTTGGTATTGAATAGACAACTTCTTGAGCTCTAATAGCCATTTTTGCCTAAAAAACCTCCACATAAGAATATATCACTTAGATAATATTTATATAGTAGAATTACATGTTATCACACCACCAAGACATTCAATCCACCTGAAAGTGCATTTTCACTATCATTTAAAAGTGTGGAAACACTGAAAACAAATGTTGTCAAAGTTTAAGTTGTGGTTGCATAACTGTGTTCTGATGCTTTCTAACCAAAAATGACACTGACAACACATTTGGGGGGTGGATAATGTCTAGGACTAGGTTTTTTTTCCCATCAGGCCTGTTCGACAAACCTACCACCCATTATGGCCTCAAGAACACCCTTCCCAATACAAGAAAAATATATTTTTTTAGTTTAAGTTCAAATTTGCATTAAAAAAACTTTTAAGTCATTTATGGGAACCATCAGATCCTTCCCTTGACTATTTAATCCCTTTAATCACATGCTAGAGCACTCAAGTGTAACCTTAGAGAGCAATTTATTAGACAAGTTGTAGTGATGGGTCCAAAAATGCAACTTTTTGGCATTAAACAAGCAACTTCTTGAGATTTAATTTCCATTTCTACTTTTGGGACCTCCACTTGAGAATATATCACTTTGATCACATCCATATAGTCAAATTACACATTATCACTCTACCATGATGTTCAAATCCACCTGAAAGTGCATTTTCACTTTAGTTTAGGAGCACGGAAATACAGACAATAAATATTATCAAAGTTTAAGTTATGGTTGTAGATCTATGGTTTTGATAATTCCTAACTAAAAATGACACTACCAACACATCTGGGGTGGTGGATAACATCTAGGACCAAGTTCTTGGCCTCTTATCAGGCTTGATCGACAAACCCACTACCCATTTCGGCCTCAAGAATACCCTTTCTAATATAAGAAAAATGTAATTTTTTAGCCTAAGTTCAAACACACATAAAAAAAACCTGTAAGTCATTTCCATGAACTGTTAGATCCCTCCCCTACCTATTTAATCCTTTCAATCACATATGAAAACAATCAGGTATAACCTTTGAGAGTAATCCGTTGGACAAGTTATAGTGATAGGTCCAAAAATGCAACTTCTTGAGCTCCAACTACCATTTCTACCTTTGGGACCTCCACCTAAGAATCTATCTCTTTGATCATGTCCAACCTAAGCTTCTCTTAGCTTAAATAATATATAATTCTCTATTGATAGTTCCAACCACGTGAAGGTGGAAGCTTATTTGGCACCACTATCCTACAAAAAATTGTTAGTAAGTAATTAAAAATGAAATTCATATGTACTACCTAGAAAATAAAAAGCATATGGTAAATTGATTACATCCACATTTTAAAAGTCAACATATCTATATATTTCAATCCAATGAACTACTAGGATTTTTTTCTAACCTTGATAGTATCAAGAATAGCTTCATGGTCTGAGTCCTAAACTTTTCATAGTTTCATGTTTAATGGCCTCCCATGATATTTTTGTAATTGAATATTCATTGCAAAAATCAAATTTGAATAGTGCAGTATCTACCTGTGCATTTGAAACTCTTCAAAAAACCATTGATCTAAATTTTTTATAGGATATTGTTGAAACTTCTAGTGACTACCACTAACCTAGTGGAATAGTCATTATTTTCTCCATCTATAACTAGGGAAGTCAAATTTTTCTTTCTTTCTACACATCAACATAAGTAATAATCAGTTACCTCTTAATTATCCTCATCTGCAATAACTATGAAAACATTCCTTGTATCACAAAAAATTATTTTTAGTGATAATATGAAGATATATAATGAGAATAAATTATATATATCTAAATTATAAATAATGAAAAATATTCTACCTAGATGCACTAGATCAGATATATGGTCAAAGTCATTTGATGATGTCATATTTCTAAGTTGAAATATTATTGAAACCTAATATATGTTGATTGGAATTAGAGGTTTAGAACTCCAATAATCCACCCACTCTTGCGACTCACACTCATTCCAAATATAGTCCACGCATGCAGAATAGAAACATGCCAAGTGTCTCATATGAATAATCCAAGAACTTGTATTTGAGATATGAAATGAGTGGAGGTCACTTGAACCTATTAAAGTCATACAATCCTCATACTTTGCCAAGTGTTCTTCCTCCATTAACCATAAATTTCTATGAATAATAAAATTTGGTTGAGAACCATAACACATGTTCTCATTACACCATTTAACCATGGTTTTTGCATTTGTCAAATGAACACTCTCTTCAAATTTCAACTCCTCCCTTGAAATAGCTCTTTGTACACATGTTATAGCACCTTCATGTTCCCCTTTTCCATGGATTACCTTGGTGAAAATCTAAATGTGTTCTACACTAGTGGTAAATTCATCTTAATCAACCAATAAAACATCCATGCATTTTTGAATTGTGATGTGCAATTATCTGACCAAATGTAATGTTGATTGAAATTAATGCTCCTCTGACTCAATTATTCATAGAACTTTTCAAAATAACCTTGCACATACTCTAAAAAATGTGATTGATCATCGTTGACATAGAAATGGTACTCCCATAATATTCTTCATTATTTCTCTATACTATTAAGTGTATGCATGAATGTTATATGCACATATATGGCAACTTGTGATGAGTTTTAATACTGCTATTGAACTTCTATTTAAAGTTTGAATGTGTAATTTTTAACAAATTCAAGTACTAAAACAATCATACCAAGTGTAAATGTATCCTAACTTATTTTTAAATGTTCATCCAACCATCTATCCCTATGTGTGTGCCTTGCATACTCATAAACAATTTTCTCCTTAAATTTAACCAAAAATTTAGAAACATCTTTTTTGTAACAAGTTCACACCTTTTAGACTATTTTTCATCTTTTACTTTATAAGTCACTTATTTATATTTTCTTAAACCAACTAATTTCTATCCAATTTCACTTGTAATCTCTTCATGGAAACATTTTTTAAATTCTGGTAATCCACCATAAATGCTACACTTTACATTTAAACATGATTTATTATGAAATAATTGTTTGTCTAGTCTATTGCAAAAGATAGTTGGAATAAATTTCTTGGTTGATTTTGGTGGTAATTCAATGCCACACTCATAAAAAATGTTGTTAGTATTCAAAGTACAATGAATATGGTAAAAAACATCATAGTGCATTGAAAATTCAACATGTTGCCTAAAACAATAAGTGGTGCATGTGTGATTTATTTTTACATAAAAAAAGTTTGGCCATCTCAAAATATCTTTAACAAATAGAAATTTGTCGATGTTTTTCCAAAAAATTAGAGTAAAATTGTGTTTGAGTCATATCCAATAATTTTTTTGGATGCATTTCACGGTAATGAGAACCAACTCTTCTTTTCACTACATCTCTTGAACTAGGCAAAAATCTTATATTTTCTTTCCAAAATTGAGCATGTAACTCTTTGAGAGTATTAGCTATAGCCTTGTCCTTTCATGGAAGTCTACTAGAGTTAACGTAGAGCTCATTAGTATTAGGTTCATTAAGTATTTCACGTCTTTCAAATGCTTGCATTAATGTTTTTTTTTTATATTAAGTGTTTAGCTTATTTTTGAAAGCATTAATTGTTTCTATGTTTGGTTACTTACTGCATAAGTTGTAAGTATATGTCAAGCAACATTATAATCTTGGGTGCATGATTTTGGGCCTATAGTATGATATGCATCATGTAGATTTTTAACAATTTTATTATTTTCATCATCCATGTTAGATTTTCTTAGTCTTAATGTGTACATTATAGGTCTTATCTTAATCAATTTTATCAATGAAACAAATAATTGACATCTTTGACTATCATAATCCAAAGTATGAAAGAAACTATCCCAAATTTGTTGAGACAGTATTCTTGAATGGTGATTAGACATTTTTTTATTCATTGGTTCTAAAATATTTTCATCAACTTCAATTAAGTACTTGTCTTTTCTACACACAATTCTTAAAGGTGTTGTTAATGGTGGAATTTGTTGAGAGGGTGTTGCAAAATCATTATTATTGTCATTGTTTAAAGGTGGGATGACATTTTATCCATTGTTTATTTCTTCATTATATGTTTCCATGAATTTTATTTTATTTTTAATCTCATGATTATTTGTTTGCATCAAATTTTACTCATTCATGGGGGTGAATCATCATACATAAACTCATCATCAACAAAATCAAAAACTTGGAACTTTGAATGTAAAATTTCAACATTATCTGATTCATTATTGTCATTTTCATTATTATTCATTTTATTATGGTCAATTTCATCATTATTCAATTCATTATGGTCAATTTCATCATTATTTAATTCATTATTATCAATTGGCTCATTATTTATGGCATTTAGTTTATTGGGATTAGGGTTTGTACCTTATCTACCACAAAGCTTTTGCAATCGTATCTTGTGTTTCTCTCTCAAATCTTCTAATTCATTTGGTGTTTTTTCTTCAACATCTTCCTCTTCCTCAAAAGTGATTTGTCACCCATCAAGGACAATTGGTAGCTTTTCAAAGGTGGGGTCAAAAGTACATAGGTCCTACAGGTCCCACAAAGAATGTTTATGGGGATAGAATTCTCAATTTGGGTTTAAAATAGATGTTGAAAAGTGAGATTAGTCTATAATAATAATAACATGATCGTATTATGAAATAATATGATCGTATTTTTATTGATACTAGGTTCTACTTTAACATAGACATTAAGAAGCGAGCTTTTTGTATGTTAAGAATAACATGATCATGTTATGAAATAACATGATCGTATTATTCTTAATACTCAATTGGGGTTAAGCATAGACATTGAGAATCAAGTTTTTTCTATATTAATAATAACTTGATCATGTTATTTAATAATGTGATTATGTAATACTTAATATAGATTAGGGATTAAGGGATTAGTGCATAAGATTTAGGGATTAGGGCATTAGGGATTACGGATTACATTTTATGTTTTAGGGTTTAGGTATTAGGTATTATGGCATGTAAGTTTTAGGTTTAAGGGTGTATAAAGGTATAATCTCTATATGCATGTGAACCTAATTTTTAATAAAAATGATGTTAATTAAGACTAAATCAATTGGTAAATAGGAAAAGTTTATAGTTTACAATTTAGGGTATAGTGTTTAGGTTTTAAGATATAGGGCTTACATTTAGGGTATACAGGGTCAATCATAAAGATAATTCTTAGTCTAAATGATGTTAATTTGGGCTAAAATGATTGGTTCAGGGTTTAAAGAGTTTATATTTATGGTTTAGATTTTATGGATTAGGAACTTTAAGGATTATCTCTTAGGGTATAGTTTTTAGGGTATATAAGGTACAATTGTGAAGTTGATTGGGATAAATTTGAGCTCCCTGAACTTATATCTATGAGTAAAAAATGTAATTTTGGGCTCAATTATCACCCACATCATCATAGATTGAGCTAATTAAGCTAATTGTGGTTTAATGAATGATGTGACTTTGACCAAGTTCATCCCTTATAAAGGATGTAAATTAGGGATAAATTATTGGTTTATCATTTAGAGTCTATGATTTAAAGGGTTTGGGGTTTAGGGATTTTGGCTTAGGTTTTAAGGTAAATGGTATTGGGCTTAGGGATAAAGTTAAATGGTATAGGGTTTAGGGTTTAAGATATTAGATATAGGGTCCAATCATTAAGGTAATTGAAGAACATTTGATCTGCTTGTTCACTTATTTACGATAATTACATTCATGTTTACATTTTTTATAAAAGTAGGGTCAGTTAAACCATACATTATACAATTGATTGAGCCATAAATTTGGTTTAGACCCTAATTACACAAATTGAATAATTAGATCAATTCCTGATAGAATCAAACTTTGAAGTTTGCCTAAAAGCATAGCTTGCTCTTGAAGGGGTTCAAATTGGCCTCAAATGCCTCCTTAATTAAATGAATCGACTCTTTGGTTAATTATTTATGACATGACATTAGGGTTAATTTCACTCCAAATCAAATTGAATATACACTTAAAATACATTTATGTGGTTCATTTTGACTGCAATTACCTCCACAATAAAATTAATTAACATTTTCATTCATTAGCTGATGACTCCAAGTTTATTGAGCTCAAAACCACATTCTATACATGTAGAACTTGCATATAAATAAATAATGTTTCTTTTCTTCAACCAAGCTAATGAAATTAGAGTTGATCAACCCCCAAATAAAATTTTATAGTCATGTAATTAGGTTGAAGGGGTTTAAAATAAACCCAATTTACTTCAGATGCATAACTAGATTGGTACTCTAAAGGCTAAGTTTTAGCCATAGGTTTTAAAAATGAATTTTATGACATATCATGATAAAATCAATTATATCATAAGGCATGTATGTTTTTGATATGTAGTGGGCATTAGGGCATATGGATTACAAATTATGTTTTAGGTATTAGGTATTAGGGTATAAGGTTTAGGTTTAAGGGTATATATAATGTTTGATCATTATATCCTATGTGAACCTAATTATTAATACAAAGGATGTTAATTGGGACTAAATCAATAGGTAAATAGGGAAATTTTATGGTTTAAAATTTAGGGTATAGTGTTTAGGGCTTAGGTTTTAATGTATATATGGTTTAGGGTATACAGGGTCAATCACAAAGATGATTGAGGACAAGTTGAATCACTTGGACCCATTTGTGACTATAGAATGTGTTTTTTTATTATAATTATACCCCATTTCATCATGCAAATTAAGTGAATTATTCAAATGGGGTAATCATTCATGTGATTTAGGCCAAACTGAGCCCTATGAACTTAATTCTTAGTCTAAATGATGTTAATTTGGGCTAAAATGATTGGTTTAGGGTTTAAAGAGTTTATATCTATGGTTTAAGAGTTTAGGGATTATGAAATTTATGGATTAGGGCTTGAGGTATAGGTTTTAGGGTATATAAGGTATAATTGTGATGGTGATTGGGGCAAATTTGATCTCCTTGAACCTAGATCTATGAGTAAAATATTTGATTTTGGGCTCAATTATCCCCTGTATCATCATAGATTAAGCTAATTAAGTCAATTGTGGTAATGAGTGATGGGATATTGACTAAGTTCATCCCTATGAACCTAATTCTTACTATATATAAAGGATTTTAATTGGGGCTAAATTTATTGGTTTATGGTTTAGGGTTTTCAATTTAAAGGGTTTGGGGTTTAGTGCATATGTCTTAGGGTTTAAGGTAAATGGTACAGGGTTTAGGGTTTAAGTTAAATGTTACATGGTTTAGGGTTTAAGATATTAGATATAGGGTCCAATAACTAAGGTAATTAAAGAATATTTGAGCTACTTGTTCACCTATTTCTGACAATTAACTTCATGTTTGCATTTTTGATAAAAGTAAGATCAATTAAGCCACACATGTTATACTATCAATTGAGCCATAAATTTGGTTTAAGGGCTCAAATTTGCCCAAATCTTGCCCCTAATTTCATAAATTGACTAATTGGATCAATTCATGATAGAATCAAACTTAATTTTGCCCCATGTCATATCTTGCTCTTAAATGGGTTCAAATTGGCCTCAAATGCCTCCTCAATTAAATGAATTAAATATTTGATTAATTATATATGACATGACATTAAGGCTAATTTCACTCCAAATCACATTGAATATATAATTTAAAAAACATTCATGTGGCTCATTTTAACCCTAATTACCTCCATAATTGATTTAATTGACATTTGTATTCATCAGTTGATGACTTCAAGTTTATTGAGATCAAAACCACATTCTATACATGTAGAACTTGCATATAAATAAATAATGTTTCTTTGATTCAATTGAGATAATGAAATTGGAGATGATCAACCCCCAAATCACATTTTATATTCATGCAATTAGGTTGAAGGGGATCGAAATAGCCCTAATTTACTTCAGATGCATAGCTTGATTGGTAATCAAAAGGCTAAGTTTTGTCCATAGGTTTAAAAAATGCATTTTATGACATCTCATGATCAAATAAGTTATATCATAAAAATTATAATGAGTTACACCTTAAAACCAAGTAATTATAAGTATTTAAGCCAACATATTAAAATGCCCTTAAAATTTTGAAGTCTAATGTGATACCATGACACCTTAATTCTCTATCCAAGGTTAGATACATTTCTTTTATCACATTAAATAACACCATAATTAGGGAGCTCAAGAATATATAAGACCAAATATAAAATTTGAGCTAAAGTTTAAATTTGGGTTTTTTGGTGTTATGAATATATAACATGATCATGTTAATAATGTGATCACATTAGTAACTAACATGATTGCATTACTAACATGGTTAATAACATGATCTAGTTAATACCATGATCACATTATTAACATGATCATGCTATTTGAATTTTAATTCAAAAATCTCATCTTTTGGCTCGAGAATGGTTTGGATTCCTGATCTAAAGGCTTAGACCTGTCAATCTATAGTCGAGTCTGAGAGTTCTGATAAAAATAATAAAATTAAACTTTGATCACCAAATACACTAAAAATTTCAATGGTAAAATTTAAAAAATTAATACCATCATAATGAGCATGCTCTCCTCTTTCCAAAAATATGATTTTTATAATTTTTTGACTAATTTAAGGTTTCAAACTATGTTAATTTCTAACTATACCTTTTTTATGCCACTACATGCCAAAAATATATATATGCTCATACATGTTAATGTAAAAAAAAATTCGTTGACCCAAGTGCAAAAAAAGTTATATGGTCACAAACTAGGCCTAATTATACACATATTCAAAAAAAATGGATTTTCAATTTTTTTGAGGTAGTTAGGTGTACTGCACGGACAACTATCCATGTTTTTGTCAATTTTCCAAATCTATTTACTTGAAAAATTCATAAAAAAGTTATTGATTGAAAAAATATAAAAAAATATAGGTCATAAACTAGAATATTTTATCTAAATTTTCCCCAAAGGGTTTAAAATAATATTAAATGTTGCTCAAAAAATGGTGTGCCTCACAGCCGTCTATCTACTTTATTTTCTTAAAAAAATAGAAGTTCCTCTTTAAATTTTAGATGTTTGATGCAGTTATACTTAACCATTTTTTTTTTTTTAAATGTTTTGGAAACTAGACTCAAAATGATACATTTTATATTCTTACACCATCTTCAAATTTGGATTGTATATATCTCAAATTATCTATAGAAGTTCACATTTCTGAAAATGTCCACGGGTAGGCCATTTTTTGTCCCCCAACTTTGTGCACTTACCTAGATACATAATGTTGAAAACCCTCCTTTCTATCAATAGAGATGTAATGCAATTAAGGTTATATTATTATTATCACTTGAATCATTATATAGTTTCAAGTATAATATGTATAATATTGTTGATTTTTTCCTAAATAAAGTACCTTTACTATCAAATTTAATTTCTTGAGAATGGGCAACATTTTCCCTGTACCATTTGTATTTTTAATAGACTTCATTTACAATTGTCCAAAATGTATGGATGATTTGATGACCCACTATTACATAATAAATCACCATACTCATTGATGATGGGTTCGTAGAGATTATTGAGACATAAAGCTAATTATGTGACTATCAATTTTTCTCCACATTTAATAAGTAGTAGGTAAAATTGGCCAAAATCCCCAATTTTATATCCATGTGTTATCATACCAATATATATAATTAATATGTTCATAAAATTACTTATTGAATTCACTTGTATGCCTATTCTTGGTATGGAACTTTTCATCTTGTCTATTTTATCATGCATAATACTCAATAATCCTTTGGGTTGTTCCCTTGACTGCATTCCAAGGGAATAGTGATGTGCATGAAAACTTTGAACATATTGATTATTCCATGTTTGTTACTCAAAAAAATTTAGAGTGCTTATTGGTATGTGGTGGATCTACATTTATTTTAAATCTTTGTACACACATCAAATGTGGCAAAGAATCTTTTCTTTGTAATCAAAACATGTGAATTCTTTTCCATATCTTGTTGAAGTTTGACTACAATGTTAGAGGAAGGTTCAAAAATTTAAGGTCCTCATTATACTTCTTCTATATTAAATATTAGGTATAGAATACATGAATAAATATAAGAGGAAATTGAATCCCATCGTGTCTTACAAAATGATCAAATGTGGAGATATATATAAATTTATGTCTATGATTCTTGATATACTAGTAGTTGTTATAATGTTATTTGACCTTATTTGTATTTTTATAATGTTATCATTTACTTCTTTCCCACTAACATTTATCCTTTAATTTTTATGTTTGAAGTAAGTGCTCCTTGGGATTCCATAATCTTTGTGCCATCCATTCTGATAGACATCCACCCCATCTAATTTTAATGTATCCATAGTTTTCTCCATAGATTGGTCATCTACATTTATGATGACATTTTTTGTTAATAATATAAACATAAAGTCCTTTCTAACCTCTTCATTCATGGATTTATTATTGTACCACCCAACTCTAACTAAACTAATAAGAAATTTGGAGAGACAGTGATGTTTGCAGCAAGGATCATTCTCTATGTCCTAAAAATAGAGCATTTTATATATTCATAAAGTCTTCAAGTTAATGAACTATCTAAAGAGGAATTAAAAAAAAATTGTAATCACAACTATAATTATTCCCTATGCAACAAGCTTTCTCTTAGATGAATATATATGGATCAACTTGGTTGTAGTTCACATGAACTTTAAATTATACGCACTACCTTGTAGTGAGGTCAAAACATCCAAGTGATCTATCCCTCTAACTTGTAGTGCACACCATAGTTTGAGAGACACAAATGTTTCTACCATCCAAGAAAAAAAATTGTTGGGTTTAAATGAGGTAGAGAAATCACTACAACAATTAATGACCTTTACATCCATCACACCAAAATTTATGGTCCCAATTTTGTATCAACAAATTTTATGGTCTTATAGTATAATATATTTAAATCCTTCATCTATGTCACCAAAAATGAAAAACATTTATGTTTTTAAATCACATAATTTTCAAAATAAATAACTTTATCTTTAAGAACAAAATTATTCGTACCTACATCTTCTTCCATAACATTATCATCCTCTAAGTCACTATATAGGGTGGATTAAATACAATCAACACTAATGGGTAATATGGATGACTTTGTATGCATGAACATTTAATTCTCTTCATAGGGGATATAATACCCCTTATTCATGATATCTACCAAATTTTCCAAGTCATCAACTGAATAAGGTAATCCAACCTTGCCATCCACAATATCTTGACATTGACAATAAACAAGCCTTTGCCCAAGGATCTACAATATAATTTAGTCTTTATTAGATACACTCTTCTCTATGCCTTTTGAGAATAAATCAACATGATCACCTTATCTAAACACACTAGACATGTTCACCTTCCAATGTATAAAAATAAGTCAATGTATCTATTGAGAAAAATATGCACTACGCTTAACTATTTCTCAAGCTTTATTTTCCTTGTAGAAAATGATCTTCTTAGATAAATACTTAAATTGATTATTTAATCTAGAAAATATTTATTAATTTTTTAGATATATTGGGTTCACCTCACTAAATTAATTAAAGAGACCATGGATTAAATAATGAATATAGCTAAAATAATGAAAAGCTATGAGTAGCATATGGAATTAAGTAAAAGATTTTCTTTTATTTAAATGGAAAACACATAAGACAAAATTTAGTAAAACAATTTTTACTTTAAAATAGCACCTATTGTTAGTTAAAAAAAATCCCGTTAAAGTTTTTATTTAAATATTTAGAAGCAAGATAAAATAAAAAGTGAAATATTTCATGGTAAACAAAGTTTTATGGGATAAAGATTTGGAAATGAGTTGTAGCTGTAAAATATACATAAGTTGGATAGAGTAAGGACCCCAAAAAAAAAAAGATTTTATATTAAAATATCATCTACTTGTGATACTTGGCAACTGGGAATATCAAATTATTTTCCCTCTCTTCTCTCTTTTTCTCATTCTATAAATGGAATATCTCCCTCATTGTATGAAATTAAGGGTTGTTGTTTTTGTCTTTTTCTTAGCCTTGCTTGGGCCTCATTTTGTTTTGTGGTGCCTTGGCCTCAAATTTTGTTAATGTATAGAAGACAAGACTTTGTATGTAATATTTTTCAGTTTTTTATACTTCGAGTAACAAATTAAAGATTTTGTCATTATATATTGTCTACTTTTTGGATTTCTTCTTATTGTGACAACTTTACTCTCACATTCGAGTTGGTTCTCACCTCCTGCATTTTCTCATACATTACTTTTCAACCTAATGTGCATGTTTAGAAATTATGGCTTCATACTAAGGTAGATGAGGATCCCAATGTCACCCATTTCAATCTTTGTGGATTACCAACCTTTTATTTTCTTGTTTCTCTCTTTCATTTTTTACTTGTAAGTCTTAAAATAACATTAGTCTAGGCAAGTTATCACTAAGATAGGAACAAAACCAGTTACCTCTAGTAGTTTTTCTATACGGATCAGACCCAAGTTGAGTAAAACTTCCCATGTTGTGTGTGAAGTTTAGGTAACATTTCAATCAGACACTTTTATTCATCAACAGTATCAACTATAATTTTAGAGGTAACTTAAATATAAAATTTATGTTTACATATAAAATATTTTCTTGTACATATTTATATCTATATACGAACCATATCCACTTAATGTGGAATAATAATAAGATGGGAGGTGCAAATTGTATATTAGATTTTTGGTGAAATTTGGTGGTGGAAGATCACTTTAAAATTTAAAATTTGAGAGTGTTCTTGATCCAGGAAGAAATGAGTCACTAGATATTACTAAATATTACCATTATTGCATATCTAGCCTTGCACTAATGGAAGTAGCATTAGCAGTAGGTTCTACATCTATGTGTCAATTTTTTATATCCATTTACACATATGTGTTATTGCAAATATCTTATAGTTTTAGTATTATAACCCTCAACTTGTCAATAACAATAGTCAATGACATCATCACACTCTTTGGTTATGAAGTGGTTGTTATTAAATATTGTAACAGTTTAACTGGTGTTTCATCTTCCATTTTTCTATAATAATTTACACTTATATTATTTTTAGGTTAGAGATATAAATATGTATAATAATTAAGGAAGTACATAGACATCAGACATCTAAACACTCAGATATTGTATAGAACTTAGCATAATAAAGTTTTATTATTAAATTTATACATTGGTTGTCATCTCTTTCTTGCTTTATTTAATGTTTGAATTCATTACACTTTCATATTATTTTTCACTAAAAACATTCTTCCATTCATAACCCGATTGAATCTATTTAATTAGGTTGTCCATTGAGTCTCTTCTTGGGCCTCATATTAGTGGTATTAGAGCATACATAGTTCATATCATTTCCAAGTGGTATCATGGTGTATCTAAACTATGTATATGTTTGTATTCCAAATCATATGAGGTCTAATTAAAATAATTTAGGACTCGAGACTCATGATCCTTTATCATATCTTCCTTCACATCCTTAAATGGGAGACGAATCTTCGACGATGCCAACTTCAAAAACATTTAAAAAATTATAAAGGATGTATTTCAGAGACAATGGGAAGATGTGGATTAAATTCATGTATGTAAATAAGAAAGTATCATTGATCAATTATTCCTACTTCTCAAGTAACATAGTCCTTGAAAAACATCTCATTCTCATTAGCCATTTGGTGGTCAAACCCTGTACAAGGTACATGTCAATATAGACATCCCTATGTTTGAAGGAAAAATAGATGTATGTGTACTAGATAATTGGCTTAAACTTTTATTTTAATATTAATAAGTTAATCAATTATCTAACAAATAAAATATTAAATTTGTGCTTCTAAAATTTTATTTATCAGTAAAGAAATGGTGGGAAAACTACTACAATTCACATGAGAATCATGAATATGAATTCAATTTAGATACATGAAATGGTTTCATAGAAGCAGTCAAAGGAACCTATTATCAAGTTGTAAACTATGATGACCAATACATCAAGTTCTCTTAGTTATGCCAAGTCATGGAGAAATATATACAACAATACACACATACCTTTCATACTTTGGTATCCATAATCAGGAATCAAAATTAATAGCAAAATCTTGTTTTGAAATATAGGTCATACTTGACACCACATATCTAGTAAGATATGTATTTATTGTATATATCTTTAATTAGATAAGCCTAAAGTTTTGATTTAAACTATAGGATAAAAGCAAGACATAATACTCTAAATCATATACTAATTAATAATATAAATATTCCAAGAATAATTCCAAACACCCTTGATGAAAGAATCAATAATCATCCAAAGACCAGAATTAGCAGTCCAAGACTAGTAAGTGGTGTTTAATTTAGAACTCCATTAGTAATTCCAATGAATAATGTTGTGCTAAGAAGGTTCTACTTTCATAGATTGAATTAACAGGTCAAAACACAACATAATCAGAGAAAGGAAAGTAGATCACGGATTTTGAGCCTAACATTATGGTAGGTACCACAAACATCTCTATTATCCTTATGAAAATAGATGAATCATAAATATTGTTCCATTCTCAAATGTGGATCAATATTCAACTACTACACTTCATTTTTGAAAATGGAATTCATAAGAATTTTATTTATCCTAAATAATTTCACAAACTAAACTTGCCATTGACACCTCACCCACAACAGTACTCTATTAGATGGTTCAGTTTGGGATCCAAGAAATATGTCACTCAATAGTGTTAATTGATGTACAACATCAAGATTTTTTAATATGTAGTCCTTTGCTACATCACTCCATTATAATTTTATGATCTTTTACTTGGTCAACCATATATTTACCATCGACATGTAGTCTTCAAGGTAAATCCCAAAAATATTGTCATAGATGTTGGTTATATGAGATACCACATACCATAATTATTCCCTAAGATATAACTCATTAGCACCAAGTAGTGTAAGAATATAGTCACATCTAATAAGTATTTTGTGATTTTAATGATATATTTGAATGTAATAAGTTCCTTTTAGAACAAACCCATACCACAATTCCTCTAGTAGTAGTAGTAGTAAAAACCTTAGAGTGGAAAATACACATATATTATTTAGGTACCAAAGGAAGTGCCTACACATTGTGTAGTAAAGCACACTATTGATTTGACCCCTAGACCACTTATACCTAATGCTTATTTATACCTCAAATCATTTATATAGAATGAATAAATCAATAAAAAATCCATGAACTTGTGGATAAAGGATATATCAAGCTCAAATCACCACCTTACATCATCTTTATTATTATTGCACCAAAGAAATATGACACATGGAGATTATGCATCAATTATAGAGTTCTTGACAAGATCACATTGAATAACTAATATCACATTCTAAGGATTTAGGACTTGTTGGACCATCTCCATGGTGTAAAATACCTCACCAAAATTAATTGTAAGTTTGGTTCATCATATTTTTATTGAACCTAAAAATATATCACAGATAACCTTCAAGACCAAAGAAGGTTTGTTTGAATGGTTAGGCATGCCCTTCGGTTTGACCAATGCACTAGATAGATTCATGCAGATGATGAATGACATTCTCATGCCATTCATTACCTTATTTGTTTTAGTCTAACTTAATGGCATCCTAATATTTATTGAAACATGGGATGAACATCTGTACCATATAGATCAAGTGATTGACACTTTGTAAAATCACAAGTTGTATGCAAACATGGAATTTTTTTCATTTAATATGTGTGAGATATAGTATCTAGGATACATAGTAGATTCAAAATGAGTGCATGTGGACCTGACTAAGATTTAAGTCATCTAGGAATGGTCACAACCACATAATCTCATAGATCTTCATAATTTCTTGGGATTGGAAATTTTATATAAGATATTTGTAATTGATTTTTCTAATGTGAATTAGAATCTAAACTAAGTTACCAAAGATGACATTAAATCAAATTTCATCTAGTAAACTGCACAACAAAAATCATTTGAAAATTTGACATGTAGACTTTGGTTCACACTAGTTTTTCCACCAAACCTTCAACAACCATTTGAGCTTGATACATATGCTTCTGACTTCACACTTAGATAAATCCTCACTCAACATGGTCACTTGGTTTCTTATCATAGTGAAATGTTCATTGTACCAATAAATAACTACCCAATCTATAATCATAAGCTTTATGTTATTGTTCAATAATGTAAGCATTGGAAGCATTATATATTGGGAAAGGATATTTTGATCCACATAGATCACAAGCCACTTCAATATTTTCAAACTTAGAATAAGTTGTAACAAGAAAAACATCAAAAATGGTCTTCTTATCTTTAGCAGTTTGACCTAAACATAAAACATAAGAAGGGAAGCATCAATCCAGTCATAGATTTTTTAGTCATCTACTGGTTCAATCTCTTATTTTAATACTTGATGCATGTGAACATGAATTCATCACATGGTCATAATTGTTTCCATATGACTTGAATTTTTTAGATATATATGGGAACTTACTTTGTAATAATTCAGTTCCATATTTCTACTTATAATACGGACTCCTATATCATCTTGGCTAGTTGTGCACTCCACATGAGGTAGAGAGAGATAAAATAATATGGGAGGCTCACTTTAGTAAGCTTGTATGATATTTTTTATTTCAAACACGCTTTTGGTGTTGAAAACGTACTTTTTTGGCCACATCACAAGTCTAATGTATTGAAATATATTAAGTCCTCTACGGATTGTACAATCTCTAAGTTGGTCAATAAGAAGTAAGATTTTTACACACCTCTATTAGTTCTAAAGATATCATGGGAATCCATTTCCATGGCATTTCTCTCAGTATGTCCTACTACCAACAATCGTAATGATTGCATTTATGTAGCAGTCTCTAGATTCTCAAAGATGGAAATGATCATACCTTGTAAAAAATCAATATTATCTCTATAAAAAAATCAATTTTACTTTCAACACACACACATATATCCACTTCAAAATCCTAAAAACTATCCTATTTGACATGGATACAAGGTTCTTGAGTAATTTTTGGAAATAATGTTGGTCTATGCTAGACATAAATTTGAATAAATCTACCACATTTCATTCACAAACTAATGGACATGTGGAAGGGGTAAATAGGATGATAGTTCACCTTCTAAGAGTGTAAAATTCAAAGAAGCAACACACTTGGGATGAAATCCGTCCTTTCATTCAACACATATACAATACAGCTTTGCATAACTCTACCTCACACAAACCTTTTTAGGTTTGGTTAGGTTTCCAACCTTGGGCACCCATCGACATAGATTATCCTATTCTACCATTAACAATAATAAATCCTTCAGCTCAAAAGGAATTTGAAAAAGTTGGTCACTTCACTGAGTGCATTTAATAGTAAGTGAAAACCATTCTACAATAGTCTAATGTGAAATACAATTAGTGCCACGCTAAGAATCAAACACCGCATACCTTCTATGTTGGTGATTGATTCTAGCTACACCTTCATAAGGAAATACGGACATGACCTTACCATAAGCTTTATCTACTTTGGTACAAGACCTATACCATCACCAAGAAAGTAAGAGATAATTTTTTTGAGCTTATTCTTCCAACTTACCTTGGGTTGCATCTAGTATTTAATGCATAACTCTTACACCATTAATTTCCACCTTTGTTGGATACTTTAGATAATGCAAAGACTCATCAATAAATAGATATCAATCTATATTTAAGCACCTTGGAAGAATCAGATCAACTCATTAATGCTCAAGTCAAAAGGACACTTCAACAAGAGATTCTTCTCTTCTAAATCATCAAAATAGGTCAAATTTATTCCCAAGGAAAATGGTTTATAGAAGTGCATGTTTCCAAAAAATTTCCACATCTTCTGCAAATACATGCAATGGGACCATTTATCTTCAATGAGGGGTGACTAATCTAGAAGGCTCTAGGTAAATATATATTACCGTTGTTGTACATCTAACCTTTATGTTAATGGCAAAAACATTGAAAGTAGGTTCCATACCTACATGTCAATTTTTTAGATCCAATTCCCCTTTTACTTTACCACACAGCTCATATAGTATTAGTACTATAGCCCTCAACTCATTAATAATGAGATTTAGTAATGTAACACACTCTTCAATTATGAAGCGGTAGTTACCAACTATTGTAATGGTTCAAACAATGTTTTTTCCTACTCCTTTGTATAATAATGTGCACTTTCATTCTTTGTAGGTTAGAGAGATAAATACATAGAAGAATGAATTTATGAATTACATAGAACCAAACATCTGAACTCATAGATACTATACAAAACTTAGCATGATAAAATCTTGATATTACAGTTCTACATTCGTTATCATCTCTTTATTTCTTTCCTTTCTCTTTGAATGCATTTCACTTTCATATTCTTTATCATTCATAAATTTGATTTCATTAATAACCTTCTTAAATCCCTTTAAGTAGGTTGTCAACTGGGTCTCCTCATGGGCCCTAGAGTAGTTCTAATTTAGATCAATAACCACCCTAACTTGAGAGAACATGCCAATATCATATGATTTAGATCAATAACCAACAACTTCATAAACACCCTAGAATCAAATATTTTAACAACTAATAAGTAACTAAGGTCATATTTTAGATGTCTACATTATAAAGTTGTATTTTTACATATTATACCTTCTATGTTGTTTAATATTGTAAAGCAAGATTTTTTTTTGTTTTCATCTTGTTTTATTATTTTAAACTAATGTCAATGTGTTTTTATTGTTTTAAAATATTGTTAATGTACAATATTTTTTATTTTTTAATCCCTTAGACAAACCCAACATATTGTGTGCATATACACTTGTATACACATTGTGGTTTGATTCACAATAGATACATAATGCTTATACATACTTATATAAACCTAGACAAGCATGTAACATTAATACTACATATCCACTTTAAATATCTAGTTTTTATATACATATATAGTTTTAAATATTGGAATTAATTGCAAATTCATTCTTGTTTTATGAGTGCATCAAAAGTATTTCTTGTTTTATGTGTATAATGAATTCATATCTTATATTACATTTTTCATCAAAAGTATTTTTTTTACATACCTAAGGGCTCAGTCAATATACATTAAATATTATTGGAGATTAACCTTATGTGTGTTCAATTTAGGCTAATTTAGCTTACCCTAAGTTTATATTTTAGGTATCTATTTATTATTATAATAAATTCACTTTATCATACATTTATGAGGTGTATCTCACCTCTTTTTTACTTTTGTAAGAATCTTGGAGTTACTTACATAAGTAACTCCTCCCCACACTTGTTACACATTCCCCTTCACCTTTTAGGGAGTAGGACATTTGGCATACACTAAGGAGGCCTTGTAAGGTCATGATGTGAATCTTATAACTCCCTCATCATTCCTCTTGCTCTATTTAAAGGGCCTTATCCTCCTCTCTTATACACTTTAAGCTCTCTCCTCTTCTCTATTCTTCTTTCTTTTAAGCTTATTTTGTGAAGATAATTGTTGGCAAGCCTTCTAATAGATGTGAGGTTTTTCTCCTTTTGATAGTGTCCCCAATTGACAAATATTCTCTCTCTCTATTGTGGATTTATTGCTTGTGAGGTAATATTGCTTCATTTTACATTCATTATTTTTTATGTTTTATCAGCATTAATCTCTTAGTTTTGGCATAATTCCTATTAAATACATGATGGATATTGTTTAGAATACCTAAGTCTTCAATAAATACTTTTTTTTAATTGGTAAAAGAGGGTTATGGATTCTCTTACCCATTTCATAAATAAAAATTATATTTACAAGAAGGTCCAGTCATGGCACAATTTAGATAGAACAAAGTTAGGAGAGTTACCCAAAGGGTAACCACCCCCAAAAAAAACTAGTTAAAAGCTTACAAAATTAGAAAAGGCCCTATTATTGAGACCAAAGTTGAAAGCAAAAAACCATTATGTGACTATATAATAACATTTGAAATTTTACCAAAACACACTATTTAATTAAAAAAATCTTCAACAGCCACTTCCACAACAATAGAAGTGAACAATTTTATGCAAGAAAGAGCAAGACATTTGCAACATATAACAAAATGGAACAAACAATAAAGATGGGGTATCTTCCACAACTAATCCACAAAAATGACCGAGGAAATGCATGCAAATCCATATCCAAACAATATATTGTAGTAATTTTATAGTCAGGCCCCAAAATTTTCACCCATCACATTTTTCACAACAAGAAGGCCTCCATAAATGCGTAGAAAACTTTTTCATGGCTAAACTCAAAAAAAAATCCCAATAAAATAGAGAAATAAGATTCCCTATTTTTTAGTAGTAAAGGCCCTCCAAAACTAAACTCCTTCTATTTTAAACAAAAAGTGAAAACCCCATCTAGTGGTTTCTGGTGTAGTGATAAGAAGGGATTCATGTAATATAGGCAACCCAAGTTCAAATCTCACTCTGTGATAAAATGCACCCACCTCCTGATGGATTTCCCCACTCAATGGGGCACCACAATAATGTGATCTTTAAGTTGTGGGCACATATAATGGTGATTTAATACTGATAATGGTTCCACACTCATCCTAGGGCCTAGTGATGTCCCTAGTTACCATAAGCAAAAAAAATCAAAAACCCCAAAAAATAAGTAGAGTAGGTAGGAAAACAAGCCTCCTATCATGATAGCCCTGAATATTCTTCCATAACCACTTAAAAATAGGAAGAAACAAATAAATAAATAAATAAATGAAAAAAACTATGGTTTAAAATTCCATCCATCTCTTGACTTCATATTCCCTATCAAAAAGCACATTATCTTTCCAATTAAGTAAATGGAACTTAAAAATGTATTAAAACCTCAAACCAATCCAATTAGTACCCATACGTCACACAAACCTCATATACATACTTGCCATTATTTTGGACTCTCTCAAATTAAATGGTGAGAAAGGATCTTTCACTTTGAGGGTATGAAGATTTTTTTTTTTTCATCTGAGACATAAACTTCTATAAGCATATGAGCCTAACTTGGTCAAAAAAAATCATCCTTATCCCCGATCTCTATTTTAATCCTAAATAATTTCTCCTTTATTTGATCATTCCCAAGCAACTTCACATATTCTCTCAAAATTTTAAAAGGTTTTGGAAAATTCACTCTCAACAAAAATGGAAAGACTCCTCCAGATTCCTATATTTTTATATTTATTGTCCATATCAAATTACATTTTGTAAGTAATAAAGAAAAGACCTAAGTAAGACCTCTTCCATAAATGGATTAAGATTCCACTTGAGGTCACTTGGAAGGACAAATTTATATACATGAGCTTCACATAATAGGTTTCTCTTCAATTATAAAGAGGAAAATAAAACTTGATATAATTTTATAGGTCGAGTTACATCAAAGCATTAAAAAGATGCAATCTTTCCTAATTACAAATTTAATTAGTTTTCAGTTGAAATTAATTAATAGACTCTCGGTGGGGGATGGAAAGAATAAAGTTGGGATATCATCTCATAAGGCAAAGTGAACATTTTCTTAAGTTCCTCAATATAAGTGTCCTTGCTCTTTATTTATTCTACAGATGTAAGGAATTTATCCTAAGCTACATGTAATTTATTAGTATTTTTCATTGCCAAGAGTACCTATTTCCTAAGAAAGCCCTCCACTTTAGACCCCTAATCCCTAATAAATTTCAAAGTACTTTCATGATCCTCCCTTGCAATGAACTCAAAAAAACATATCTGAATTTTCACATCAATTATAAGGGGCTTTATAGATAATAAGAAAAGAATGATCCTTGCTCATGGAAGCTTTCGTATCCTTATTAGCATCACTTACCATAAAAAAAACTCATTGGGGGTCTAAGACATCCCCCTAATAGTTATTCTAAGGCTCAAAAGTTCATCTTCTTGAAATTTTATTTTCTCTGAGGCTTCAAATATTTCTAATCTTGAATCGATAGAATCCACTTTTCCCAACCCCACCATTTATTCAGCAATCTAGCTTCTCCCAGAGATAGATCCTAGACATTCATATGTAGAATCACCAAAAGTAAACAAGGATTTTCCTTATTCAATGAGAGGTCACTCATTGGTTGTAGATCCCTATAACCTTTCTTTTATAGAATAGTATCTCTAATTCAAGTTGATCTTTTGTATCCAACATGTTGGGTTGAAAATCCTCCATTGATCTTTCGAAATAAGATGGAAGTAAAATAAACTTCATTTTCCTTCTATTGGGTTAGGATGTTTATTACGTAACAAAAATATTAATAAGACATAAGTCAGTCCAAGAAATAATTGGGTATTTTGTTTTGAAAACATCGAGGAAGAGAAGCTTCACCAAATTGTAGTGAGCCAAATAATTAGTGTTTCCTTTCTTTACTTATACAATAGTTCTTTCCAACATTTTGCACAGATTAAAGGGCACATTCATAATTATTTTATTATTCGATTGGGAAAGAAGCCTAAAGTGGTATGAAAAAAGAATATAAAATATTCCCTCACAAGTGATGTACTTTTGAATAAATAGAGCTACCAAAGGCCAAAGGTTGGGAATATAAATTTGAGTAATTCTATTGCTTATATCATGTAATATCATGCATCTTGTTTTTAGGGAGTACAAATTCATCCTTATCAAGAATCTATATTTTATTTATTAGATATCATTTTCTCTTTCTTGATCTAAACCCATAACTCTATAAATATTTTTCAGAATTCATATTTTTTTTACTAAGTACCATCTTTCTCTTTTTTTATCCAACCCCATAACTCTATAAATACTCTCCGTCATCATAAATATGATCACACTTCTAATTGTCACCACCCTTTCCTCCCAAATGTAATAAAACTCCTTAACAAATTTTTCATCCAACCCTCAAAACTTTTTTAAAAAAAATTGCATCCATTCTACATCAGTGATAACTTAAGGAAATCACAATTCTCCTTCAAATCTAAATGTTTTTCAAATTTATATCTAGTTAAAAGACATCTTATCAAACATATATGACCACTTCTCAATTTTAAAAAAGAAAATATGTTATAAAAATATTAATAAAAAAAACATGTTAAAAGTAAATTATAAAAAAAAAATACATATAAATACATAGACAAGCTTTTAAAAAAACACTCTATTGTCTTCTCATGTGTAATGAGAAACTAAAACCTAAGATCATTGAAACTAAATTCACTTTTCCAATCCCATTTTTATAAATTAATCAAATCAAACAAAACAAAATATCAAATCCCACACCCTCTGCCATAACTTGATATTTATGACCCTAATTTATGAGACACATGCTTTAAGTGGTGAATCATGTTAACATCACTCCTAACCTCTCCCCAAACATATCAAATAATTCACCTTAACTGTTTAATAATTGATAAAAATAATTGTATAGTACTAGATATCCATAAAGAAAATGGCATATGCCCACAATGTTAAAAATTGATTTACAGAAAAGTTTGAGAAAAAACTTACAATTGTTGAGCATAATTCAATGTCTATAGCCAATCAAGGGTCTTCTTTTCCTTGGGATGTCCTATAGCCAATCAAGGGTCTTCCTTTTCTTGAGATGGTTGGAAAGAGAAAATTAAATTAAGTTATAAAGGTGAAAATATATTCCCTATTTTATTTCAAATTTTAATTACAAGTTTTTTTTTTTTTTTAATAAGCTTTTTTTACTTAAACTTTGAATTTTTTTTAGTTAAAAAATAGTTTTAATATTAAATTTTTACATATGATAAAAATTAGTTATTATTTAATGTATGTTAGTTATTACAATTATATATAAAGTTATTATAGGTTAATTAGTTAAATGAACATATTGTTGTTAACAATATATTTTGTATTTAGGTAATTGATTAATTTAGTGAGTTATTAATAGGATTATATCATTTTCTATTTACAATAATAAATTTTTATATATTCGTAATATCTTGTGTAATAAAATCATGTTGATTGATTGATTGAATTATGTGTATGCTCTGGTCTGATAAAAACTATTTTTAATAGTTGGTATCGGAACAAAGACTCTAGAACCTTTATATACTTTTTATTCACTAGTGATTTTATATCAAAATAAATTTTAAATAGTATTGTTGTGTAGACCACATGCAATTACTATTCATACATTCATCTAATCTTCTTACAAATTGACAATCAATTCTCAATACTAACCATATGAAAATTTGTTGGCTCCACCACAGATCTATATTTTCCTTTCTACTTCCACCCTACTCAATATTTCTGTGGTTTATCCACCCATTACTGTTCACTATGTACATTTTAAAAATTGAAAAAGAAAAAAATAGATATATATTTTTATTAAAAAAAAATACAGTGTGTGTGTATATGTGTTTTACAGTATTTACAATCAAGGTTCTTGTACAAGAGTTGTTTTGAAATGGTGAATTGCACATTTGAGGCCCTTCATTCTCCTACCTGCGACCTGGTCTGATCTACACTGCATTGTATCCATCTTCCTTGCCACGTTGTACAGAGCTACACATATTATAGTTTATCTACAGAAGGATCTATCAACTTAGCTTTGAACGGCATCCGAACTCTACCTATTAGGTCCGCAGCTGCGCCAAATCCTTTCTTGGATTCATGCTTGACATATTTGCCCGGTGACCCCAACCTACAAAGCATTCAATCCACAACCTCCATCCTCACGAGCTCAGATCCACTACAAGTTGATTGGTATCCACACGGCATCCGCAACTTCGTCCGCTCTTAACCTCGGCGTTCTCTGCTTTCTCCGGTGATTCAACACGGCACTTATGTCAGCGGTGTACCTGACTCGATGTGCATCAAACGCTACCGCTCATATCAACCTCTAGGTCGTCTTCAAGCCTATTGAAATATCAGATCTGCCTATCTCACTCTCGGCAGACCTCAGCGTAGTCTCTAGTGTATTGTCGTGCTACCCAGGCTAATCCAGTTTGAAACGGCGAGCTATCTCCTCCATCAGCGGTGACCATCAGTTTTCTCTATCGGTGAATGAAGATTTTCAGGGCTCTTTTAATATTTTCGATTTGGTTTTAGGTATATGTTCATGTCCATTATTTTTTTATACCATTGTAGTTTATTAGATTTTTTGGTGGCTGGCTTTTTAGATCTATAGTTTTTAAAATGCTTTTATAAGTATTATATGTATTTTGTAATACAGTTTTAATATATTGTTTTTTTTTAAATGTCTTTTTTGGTTTAATGAATTTGTTTTGGTTTTGGTTTTGGTTTATTTTAGTATTATAGAAAAGTTTTGTTTAGTAATTTTTAAATTCTAAAAAAGTGTTTTAGTTTTTAAGCTATATAGTTTTTATTAAATGTGTTAAGTTTTTTCAATTGGTTTTTTAATGTTTGATTTTATTAAAAAAAATTATATTATATTTTTTTTTAGTTATTATGATTTTTTATTAGTTTAGATTTTTTAGAAATTTATAGATATCAAATGTTTCTTTTTTTAAAATTAATATTATTTTTGTCAAAAATAAAGTGGTTGGTTATTTTTTAAGTCGTTTATGTTCAATGACAAAATTTAGAGTCGTTTTTAGTTTTTTTTGTGTTAAGTCTTTTTTAATTATGAGTTTCCAATATGAGATTTTCAAAGTCACATGTTTGTAATCGAATGTATTATCGCGGTTGAAAACTGACACTCGAATTTCTCATCCCATGTTAAAACTAGGGAGTGAATGTTAGGAAATAGTTTTAACATTAATTTTTTATATATGGTAAAAATTAATTACTGTTTAGCGTATGTTAGTTACCATAGATATATGTAAAGTTATGGGTTAATTATTTAAACAAATATATTGTTATTAACAATATATTTTGTATTTAGGTTGGTTAGTTAGTTTAGTGAGTTATTATCACGATCATATCATCCCTATTTATAAATCATAAACTCTTATATATTTGTAATATCCTATTTAATAAAATCATGTTGGTTGGTTGAATGATTGATTAAATTATGTGTACCAACCTTACTCTGATAAAGACTATTTTCAATACTTTCATCTCTTAAAAAAATAAATAAAACCCATATTTTTTCCTTGCATGTAAATAAAAACTAACATGCACCCTAATTACCACATTTTTATTGATCCATATTCTTATTAGATGGAAAGTAACTAACAAAAACATGCTTGGACAACCTATAATCTTCTTTTGTAGCCAAATAAATATCTTAATAATCCTTACATTGTACACTTCTTTCTAATGCATCTTTTTGGAGATAATATTGTGTAATCTATAATATTATAGCTTAGTAATACCATCTTTGTTTTTTCTTCAACATTTTTATTTAAAAAACAATCAAATTAATGTAGACATTTATTAAGGTTATGCATGTAAAAATTATACTTATCACAACAGTCCAAACCCATTAAAAGTCTTTTTTTCATTTAAGGGAGAGTTTTAATCTATTATAATTTCTTTCTGAATGACCTAAATAAGAATAAACATGATGCCTTTACAATCGAAACATTTTATAAGAAAAAAAAATCAAAAAAAATCTTTGAAAATATAAATTAAATAAAATAAAGGATCATTAAGTTTAAATGCAATTTTCATTCTTATAAACTGCAAAAAGTTAATCTTAAAAAATCTATAATCCACAATTTAAAAATCTGCCAAGGAAGTTCCCAAATTTATGTCAAAGTTTTGAAATACTAAAAACTCATACAATTATATCAAATACTTATATTCTTGTACCATAGATTCCTTTTTGATATTTTATTCCTAAATTTGAACCTCAATGTTAAAAAAATTAAAGTCCCAAAACTTGAAGAAAGTACTAGATGCCTATCTTCTAATCTTAAAAAGGAAATCATGAAGCAATCATTAAAAAGATAAAAAATAGTTTTTGAATCAACCCCTTCCAATGATTTTTAAACCGTAGTTAAAACTAATACCTCTTCCAAAAACTCCCGTCCACTTTTGAAGAGATAAATACCTTTTAGAAGTAGTCTCTAAGTTAGAAAACATAAGATCATCAAAGATAGGCTCATCTTGTGCCATATTCTTTTCAACGAAGATCATATTATCAAAAGATAGATCCAAAGAAAAACTCACTTGACAACTCAGGTGAGAATCCAGAGATGAAGTTTTTTTTAAGAGGAGATATCAAAAGATGATTCTTGATTTAGGTATAAAAACATATTAAAATTTTTTGATAATTCATTTTTTGAATAATAAGTTTGATCATGATCTAAATTTGTGTCGGGATTTATATTTTAAGTTTAAAAATAATAATTTTTATATATTTAATAATTATGTTTTTATTATACAATTTTTTGGCCATAAATTTTATATATTTTGGCTAATCACTTTATGTTATTTGTATATGAAATGTAGATGTGTACACATGAGTATACACATTGTGCATAAGTTTTTGTGCATCTAAGTTTTGTTTAAATAGTGATTGTTAGTTTTACATATTTTAGTTACTCATTTTATATGGTATTTCTTTTAAAATTTATATGTACAATATATATCAATCATAGTATAAATATGTATACATTCAAATTTTTGTGATTTAAAATGCATTCAATGAATGCAATGTGCATGTAAAATAATATATGCATTTGATGCACTATTAAAACAATATGAAAGATGGAAAAGGCATGATTGAAATCTAAAACAAGATAGATGATGGAGGATGGTAAATTCCATCATTTCAAAGTAGATATATAACACCTATAAATAATTTTGTGTATGCACAATGTGCATATACATGTGTATGTATAATGTGCATTTATATGTGTATATATAGAATGCATCTACACAATATATATAAACAAAATATGCATTTGATATGTAAATTCAGAATGATTTTTTTATAATAGGTAAAATAGGGTTTTTGAAAGGGTCCAAATCCTTTTACATAATTAAAGGGAGGAAAAAATACAATAAGATTAAAACAACTAAAACAAAAAGAAAAATAAAGCAAGGGAATCCCAAAAAAGAAACCGTTATCTAAAGATAGGAAATTAACAACCACTAACAACAAACAATAGAGTGAAAACAATTACAAAACAATGACAGATTGAAGTTGTTAAAAATCATTTCTACCTCCCATTATTCTTATAATAACTTTATATATTTCTTAGTAATTTCCTTGTTATTATCCTTAATATGTTTAGATTTACTCAGATTCTAATGAAATTGTAATCAATGAAAACATATAATTATAGATTGGGATTATTTTAAAACAATAAAACTAGATTAAAATAAGGGTTTATTTATAAAATTAAAGTTCTCAAGTTTTACATTGTTTTCTCTTATTTAATAATAATTTTCTTTCACAATAAATATGCATAGTAGTTATCATTCTTAATTATTTTTAGGAATGATGTGCAATAGATATAAGTGTAAAAATACATGTACTATGACTTCACATGTGTGTGTGTGTGTGTGTGTGTGTATTAAATTCATTTGTATCAACATAATGTGTATGTTTATGCATATGTATATATTGTGTGAAAAGAGAAAATAAAAGATGTAAAATTATATATCATACTGTGAACACGTATGTATATGTGTGTATGAATAAATATGTGTACATATATGAATATACAATGTGTAAGTATTTATATGTATACATATAGTAAATAAAAAAATAAAAAAAAGATATTAAACTAACAATCATTAATTTATGATTAATTTTTACATGCACGCTATGTACACCCATGTACATGCACATTGTATGTATGTGTGGAGAAACAATGAACATATAAATGTTTATACTTGTGTATATAAAATATGTATATGTATGGATAAGCATATTGTGAATAAACAAAAATTAACCAAACTTAATAATACATTTGAAATTATAATTGGGATAACTACATAACCCTGATTTTTTATAAAAAGATATAAAATAAACTCAAGTGAAATTATCAGTGAAAAAATAAATAAATCTAAGAATAAATTAATGTATATATTAAATATGTTCATGTTTAAATAAATAGTAAAATAATGTTAAAAACTAGCAGCCACCAATTCTCAAGATTTATCTTCTTTAATACTCTCTTTTTAACATGAATACCATATATGACATGACGACTACATATAAGCTTATTTTCTAAACAAACAATAGATGCATGTATTTGAATATTGTGTATACAAATAAAAAAATGCCTGATGTATAAAATAAGGAAGCAAATAACGCAAAATTATTCGTCACTAATCTTTTAAAAAACCGTGTATTCACGTGTATGAGAGCATTATGTCTAAGACATATATGGACATCATGTAAGAAAAGAGAACAAATGATGTAAAATTTGAGGTAGTTAATTATAAAACTATAGACATGTATACACATATATGTACATGGTATATAAAATGAATGAACAATAAATGTGACATAAGTATTTCTTGTTTACATGTTATTATGTATAAGGAACATGTTTTCACATGTAAAAGGATAATGTGTGTACATATGTATATGCATGTTATATATAAAAGAGGGAACAAAACATGAGATGTTGGTGGTTGGTAATTTTTTAAGCAAATCTTATATGTTATAAATATGATTGTATAAGTGTAATGTGTATATGCATATATATATATATATATCATATATGAAAATATCAAATTAAAAATGTAAAATTGAAGGTTGTTAGTTTTCTTATATATATATATATATATATATATATATATATTCACATGTATAAAAATAAATGTGTTTACACATGTATATGCATGTTATATATAAAAAGAGTTAATAAAATATGTGAAACTGGCAGTCACTAGTTTTTTAAAACAAATTATACCATTTTTCACATGTATAAAAACAAATTTGTATATACACATATATATGTATGTTGTATATATAAAGTTTGAACAAAATATGTAAAACCAGTGTCCCCTAATAATAAAATTATAGGCATCTATACACATATATGTAAATTGTATATGAAAAGAAAAAATAATAAATGTGAACTAACGAGAGTTAGTTTTAAATAAATTCTATATGTTACCACAAGTAAAAAGATAAAGTGTATACATGTCATATATATATAATAAAATAAAATATAATATGAGAAACTAGCAGTCACTACTTTTATATATGAACTCTACATGTAACCAAATGTAAATACAAATATATTTGTATAAGCACAATTTATATACATATATATATGCATATCATATATGAAAAGAATGAACAAAATATGTGAAACTTATGATCACTAATTTTCTAAACAAACCTTCCCTGATTTCACATATAATGAAAGTGTATGTACACATTTATATACAAGCCGTACAGAAAAAGTGAACAAAAGATGTGAAAATCACAGTGACTATTTTTATTTAAAAACCTACATGTTTTCTCATGTATAAGAACAATGTGTATACAAATGTATGTGTATATAAAATGAGCGAACAATAAATGTGAAATAGTAGTTGTTAATTTTCTAAACAAACCATAGATGTATTCAAATGTGCTTGTATAAGCACAATGCGTATACCCATGTATTTTCACACCAAATATCATAATATATAACTATGTTTAGTATTATATAATATTATGTAAAATAATTATGTTTATTATTATATATATAATAAACATAATAATTAGATATATTTATATATAATTATAGTTACGATAAATTATTATATAAAAATAAAATAGAATATAAATATATTATAAAATAACAATTATTACTAATAATTAGAATGTAATCGAAAAAATATCATATATAATAATATTAGAAGAAAAAAATGAAAAATAAAAAACTATTATATATAATTAGATTGTGAAAAACTATTATAACAATGACATAATCTAATAATCATAACATATTTAATAGAGGGATTATGAAAAACTATTGTAATAATAAGAGTTATTGCACTAAGATTAGGGGCCAAAAAGATGATAATCAGGGGTGAAATTCATGAAATCGCTTAACACTTACGCATTTGGAATTAATGTGTGCATATTTAAGCTTGGTAAGCACCAAACATAAAGGTTTATATGCAATAATAGATATGTGTTACAATGCATGCATGTTATAATGTATTTACATTATAATGTATGCATGCTATAACATGTATGTGTACTAATTCATACCTATTATCATGCATGTGTATTTATAAAAAATAATATTAAAAACAAAATACAACATCACCTGGTGATCTATTGTGTCCACTGCCCCTAGATCTTCCTTTATTTCTTCAATTGCATGAAAGAGGGGGCTCGATTATTGATTTAATTCTAAAAAGGAAACATAAACACACAAAAAAGACACGTGGTGTTATATTTCATCCCCATAGCCTTAAGTCTTCCTCTACTACATAGATTGCATGTTAAAAGGGCCCCTTTTAGTCAAATTCACTCTAGAAAAAAAAACAAGGACGCACAAAAATGATACATGGTGGTCTAATATGACCTCTACCTCTAAATCGATAAATGTTGCCTCCATTGCATGTGAAATTGACCCTATTTATATGAATTTTCTCTGCAAGCAAAACATAGACACACAAAAATGACAAATGTGGTGGTCTTTAATATGTCTCATAGCCCTAAAAGAAAAAACATTGCCTCCATTGCATGTGAAAGGGCCCTGCTACTATAAAATCACTTTAAAAAGAATACATGAATATAGAAAAATGACACATGGTGGTCTAATGTGTCCCCTACCCATAAATATTCCTCCATTGCCTCGATTACATGTGAGATGGGTCTCATTTAGTTGATTTTTCTCTACAAATGAAACATGAACTCACAAAAATGATACATGGTGGTTTATTTAATCAGCATAGCTTAAACCATCCTATCTTTCATAAATTGCATGTGAAAGGGGACGCTTTTATCCAAATTCACTCTAGAAAGTAAACATGAAGACTTAAAAATGATACGTGATGGTCTAATGTGTCCCCTACCCCTATATTGGAAAAACATTCCTATATTGCATGTGAAATGTGCCATGTTGTTATGAATTCAATCTATAAAAATAACATCAACACAAAAAATGATACTTTTGGTGGTATTTAATATAAACCCTATCCCTAAAACAACAAATTTTGCCTCCATTACAAGTGAAAAGGGTCTTATTACCATGAATTCACTCTAAAAAGTATATATGAATGTATAAAAATGACACATGGTGGTATATTGTGTCCCCTACCCATAAATCTTCTTTTGTTTTCTCAATTGTGTGAAAGAGGGACATTGTTTAGTTTATTTTTTTCTATGAAGGAAACATGAACACAAAAAATGACACATGGTGCTCTATTTTCTCTGGATAGCCCTAATACTTCCTCAATTGTGTTGATCTTACATGTGAAATGGGCCCATTTTGGTCAAATTAGCTATATAAAAGAAACATGAAAACATAAAAATGACACATGGTGTTTTAATGTGTCCCCTACCCCTAAATCAAAAAAATGTTGCCTTTATTGCATGTGAAATGGGCCTTGTTACTATGAATTCACTCTAGAAACAAAACATCAACATGATAAATGACACATGGAAGATTTTAATATGTCCCCTAGCCCTAAATTGACAAATGTTGCCTCCATTGCATGTGAAAGGAGCCCAGTTACTATGAATTTTCTCTAAAAATGATACATGAACCAAAAAAAGGAAACATGGTGATCTAATGTGTCCCTTACCCCTAATCTTCCTTTGGTGCCTAGATTTTATGAAATAGGGACCTTGTTTAGTCAATTTCACTCTACAAAGAAAACATGAACACAAAAATTAATACATTGTGATCTATTTTCTCCCCATAGCCCTAAATTTATCTCCATTTTATTGATTGCATGTAAAGGGGGGGCCTTTTGGTCAAATTTGTTAAAGAAAGGAAACATGAGCACGCATAAATGATACATGGTAGTCTAATGTGTCCCCTACCCATAAATCAAAAAACATTGCACCTATTTCATGTGAAATGGGACTCATTACTATGAATTCACTCTACAAATGAAAAATTGACACTAAAAAAGACACATGTGGTGGTCTTTAATATGTCCCCTAGCCCTGAATCAATAAATGTTTCTTTCAGTGCATGTGAAAAGTGCCCCTGTTACTATAAATTGTCTCTAAAATGGCATGAACATAAAATAATAACGCACGGTGGTCTAATGTGTCCCTAACCCTTAAAGCTTGCTATGTTGCATTGATTGTATGAAAGATTAAACCCATTTAGTATATTTCACTCTAAAAAAAAAATATGAACACCAAAAAAGACACATGGTGGTCTATATCTCCCCATACCCCTAAATTTTCCTATGTTGCATAGATTACATGTGGAAGAGGCCCCTTTCAGTCAAATTCAATCTATAAAAGAAACCTGAACATAAAAATGACACATGTTGGTCTAATGCATCCCCTACCCTTAAATTAGAAAATATTGCCTCTATTGCATGTAAAATGGGTCTCATTACTATGAACTAACTCTACAAATGAAACATTGACACAAAAAATGACACAAGTGGTAGTCTTTAATATGTCCCCTAGCCTTAAATGGTCAATTGTTTCCTCCATTGCATGTGAAAGGATCCTTGTTACTATGAATTCACTCTAAAAAGGATACATGGACACACAAATATGAATTACAAATGGTGTTGTAATGTGTCCCCTATCCTTAAATATTCCATTGTTAGCTCAATTTCATGGAAGAGGGGTCTCGTTTAGTTAATTTCACTATACAAAGGAAATATGAACACATAAAAATGACACATGTTGGTTTATTTTCTCATATCCCTAAATCTTCTTCCATCACATCAATTTCATGTGAAAATGACCATTTTAATTCAAATTATCTCTAGAAAGGAAATATGAACACACAATAATGACTCACGATGATTTAATGTGTCTGTTACCCCTAAATCGGCAAATGTTGCCTCAATTGCATGTGAAATGGGCCCTATTACTATGAATTCATTTTAAAAACTAAATATCAACAGATAAAAATGATGCATGTGGTGGTGTTTAATATGTCCCCTAGCCCTAAATTGATAAACATTTCCTCCATTACATGTGAAAGGTAATTTATTATTATGAATTCACTCTAAAAAGGATATATGAACATAGAAAAATGACACAAGGTGATCTAATGTGTATCTTCCTTTGTTGCCTTGATTTCATGTGAGAGGAACCTCATTTAATCAATTTCACAATATAAAGGAAGCATAAACGCACAAAAATGACATATGGTGGTGTATTTTCTCTCCATGGCCCTAAATATTCTTTAGTTGCATTGATTACATGTGAAAATGGCCCTGCATAGTCAAATTAACTCTAGAAAAGAAACATGAACACACAAAAATGACACATGGTGGTATAATGTATCCCCCACGCCTATATTGACAAACTTTTCCTCTAATGCATGTTAAAATGACCCATTACTATGAATTCACTCCACAAACAAAAATATCAACCCAAAAAAATAGCACATATGGTTGTCTTTAATATGTCCCATATCCCTAAATCGATAAATGTTTCCTCCATTACATGTGAAATAGGCCCTATTACTATGATTTCACTCTAAAAAGGATACATAAACACACAAAAATAATCATGGTGGTCTATTTTTTTCATGCCCTTAAATCTTCCTCCATTACCTCAATTGCATGTGAGAGGGGCCCGTTTAGTCAATTTTTATATACAAAGGAAATAGAAACACACAAAAATAACACATGATGTTTTATCTTCTCCCCATAGTCCTATATCTTCCTCTATTACGTCGATTGCATGTGAAGGGGGGATTATATTAAAATTCACTCTAGAAACGAAACATGAACCCAAAAAAATGAAACATGTTAGTTTAATATTTCCTTGACCCCTATATCATCAATCTTTTCCTTCATTCCATATGAAATGGGCCCTAGTAAAAGGAATTCACTCTAAAAACAAGACATTGACATAGAAAAATGACATATGTGTGGTCTTTAATATGTCCCCTAGCCCTAAACTAACAAACATTACCATCAATACATGTTAAATGGGCACCATTCCTTAGAAAAATCTCTAAAAATAGTACATGAACACATAAAAATGACACAATGTGCTCTAATGTGTCCACCTACCATACATATTCCTCCCTTGCCTTGATTGCATGCAATAAGGGCCCTGTTTAGTCAATTTATATCTACATTATGAAATATGAATACAAAAAAAATGATATATGTTAGTATAATATGTCCCTCAAGCCCACATTTTTTTGTGGGTGTGATGTGAAAAGGAAATTTCCCCTTTCTTATATTGGGAATCCTCATCTCACTAGACTCAAATGGTCGAATATGTTGTTTCACAAACTATAAATGATATAATAGATGGATGGATGATGGATGATAGGTGGATGCATCCATGTATGTGTTATAGTATATTAAATACATTTTTGTTTGTAGGTGTGTTCACACTAGGATAGAAGAGGTCTTTAGCTATTTATCTTAGTTTTTTCATGTTCACACTAGAATATGGTTAAGCTTAATTTAGTGAGGCTTTTAAGTGGTTTTGAGTAATAACTCATTATATGCATGAATAATTTGTGTGAGTGCATGTGTGTTCACTTGCTCTAACTAATAGTTTATTCACAACATCTGATTGATTATTGTAAAAAAAAACTTACCATATTATTTATATTTGGGACTCCATGTTATAAGATTCCAATTGTATAGTATGATTGATATGAAGACAATATACATAGAGAATGAGATTCCAACCTTAATCTATGTTCGTTATTAACATTGTTTAAATTTGTCCAAACACTGCCAAAATTCCAAGACAAATAATACCCCCCTTTCTCATGATTAACATTGTTTAAATTTGTCCAAACTTCCTTCTTCCTAAAGGTGTTATAATGGTGATATTTGTCTAACATATTACCCTTTTAAGAGTCATGCTAACCAACTAAACACATTTCTTTGTCAAAAGTACATCGTTACACTGCCAAATTTTGGTTAGTCTAACCCTCCTCAAGCAAGTTCTAATTATCATTTGAAGTTAATTTATAAAAAAATAATTTCCTCAAATTTTCCAAATTCCATCTCTCATTTGACCTTGAGTCGACCTCTTTGTTAACTCAAGTTAGTCCAACTTGGGTCAACCATCTTTTGGTTTACCCGCATCCAATTCATCTTTAACCTTGAATCAACTTATTTGTTAACTCAAATCAGTCCAACTTGGGTCAACCCTCTTTTGTTTTACCCGCATCTAATTCATCTTTAACCTTGAGTCAACCTCTTTGTTAAATCAAGTCAATCCAACTTGGGTTAACCCTTTTTTGGTTTACCCGCATCTAATTCATCTTTAACCTTGAGTCAACCTCTTTGTTAGCTCACGTCATTCCAACTTGGGTCAACCCTTTTTTGGCTTATCCACATCCAATTCATATTTAACCTTGAGTCAACCTCTTTGTTAACTCAAGTCAGTCCAACTTGGGTCAACCCTCTTTTGGTTTACCCACATTCAAGTCATGTTTAACCTTGAGTCAACCATTTTTGGTAACTCAAGTCAACCTACCTTGGGTTAACTATTTTTTTTGGTTAAATCTATGTCAACTAATCATTTAACTTGGGTAAATTTATTTGATTTAACCCCTTCCATTCAACATCCATGCCAAGTTACATGTGAAGTGGAACTATGTATAACTTTTCTTTTGAGAAGGAAGGAGCCCATCACTCATTCGGGTATGATGAAGAGGTCAAATACCTGACTTATCAACTTGACTATGAAGTAACTAAACCTAGTGGGGAAACTCAATACACCCAATTTACTCACCATTATTATGACAATAAGGATGAACAACTTCTTAATTTGTTAGAACATGGTGCTAAACTTCAATCTGAGTTTCTAATTGAAAACTTGCATTATTTGGTGAGGTCTCCAAAAATGGAGGCCCTTGCACCACAAAACACTTTGACAAACTACCACATCAAGCCACTGTTATTCAACTTGCATCTATGGTTCAAAACCAAGCTTTGATCATGTCCAACAAAGGCAAAGGCTAACTTATTGACCCACCTCCACAAGCCCAAGACATGGCCACTCAAATCCATCAATCAAGCTAGGTATTGGATAATCTTGCTAATTTTGTAGCCTCCATGGCTATTCCATAATCATAGAAAAAACCATTTATGTAACCATTGCTTCGACCATTATCTATTAAACAAGCTCTACCACTTATAGAGAAAATTCAAGAGGAGACACCACTCCTAATCCAATTAGAGAATCTTGAATTGGGGAATCCAACTTCCAGCAATGATTCATCAATCATCCTCCTAATACCTAAAAAACCCTATAACCTTCTTTAGGCATGCCTTTCACATTCCAAAATACACCTTTAATTTCTCAAAACATTTCACCTATTTCTCAAAGCATTTCCTCTATCACTCAAACTCTTCCACCTAGAACCCAACAAACTTCAGCCAACCCGCAACAAGTTGTCAATCCACCACCTCAAAATGTTGTCACTAATCCCTAACAGTCATTGGTGGGTCAACAATATGTTACTCCTATCCAAAAAATGGTTGATTTTAATCAAAAGTATATTCAACCTCTTTCTTCTAATCAACAGTCTACTTCCTCAAGTCAACATGTTGCTTTTTCAAATCAACATGTCACTTATTCTAGCCAACAACAGGTCCCTCCCACTTCACAAAATATTCTAATGAATCAACAGCAGTTACTTTTTGTACCCAACAGGTTCCTTACCCTACTCAACAAAACCTTATACCACCTAACCAATAGTTTCTTATAATCCAAGACCCTAGTCATAGAGTTCATATCCCAAAATAGAATGTAAATAGGGTGGCTTTCCCTACTTATCTCAATCCCAATCAACATTAGGTTCATTCCTTGTCTAGTTCTCAATCTCCTAACGTTCCCACTTCCCAAGAGTTCTAAGAACTGAAAAGATCATTTTGAGGATACAAGTAGGGGGGAAAGTTCATAAATTAAAACTAGATAATATTTGTTCTTATCCTTTCGATATGAGTTACTTCCATATCCCTTACCCACATCATTTTGAGATGCCTAAGTTTGAAAAGTATAAGGGTAGGGAAGATCCTCGAAATCATTTAAAGGAGTTCTTTGTTGCTTGACAGGAAATGGATTATAATGATATTTATTTGATGTGTTTATCCACCAAAATTTTGGTTGGGCAAGCACTAGAATGGTTCATGCACCTTCCTAAGGGGTCATTGCAAAACTTTGATGAGTTATCTAAGAAGTTTGTGAAACATTTCTCCTACAATGAGAAGCATAAATTAACTATGGTTGATTTGTGTAATACCAAGAAATGGGAGGGAGAAAGTTTCTCTTCATATCTACAATGATGGCGAGCTTTAGCTTGCCAAATCCCTCATACACTTCTAGATACACAATTGGCAGGCATTTTTTCTTACAACTTACAAGGTTACTTGGCACACATTCTTAGACTACGGTGTGCCATAACTTTCAAGGAAATCATTGACAAAGGAGTACAAATTGAGAAATCACTCATTGATAAGGGTACTATTAAGATATACTCACAAAATCAAGCATGTCCCTCAACACCAGTCCAAGCTAGTATTCCCTGAAAATCAAAAACCTTTCAATAGGAAAAAATGTTGTGGGGAATGGAGTAACATAATCAAGACACATACAAATGGTGCAAATTTTTCCTACATAAAATAACACTCCCTCATAACCACTCACTTTGCAAAGACAGCTCCCCCAAAGGAACTATAATAGAAGAAGACATCTACATGACCTTGGAGAATCTCTTGAAGTGGTATTTTGCAAATTGGTTTCCACACACATGGTGATTTGGCCGATTGCTAGAGCCTTTCCACAAGGCCAACTAAAACCTGTTTGGTATAGAGATGATGAATATTATAAATACCGCAAGTTCAAAGGTCATAATCTTCATAGGTATGTGCATGTCAAACATTACATTCAATATCTAATAAACTGTGGAGAGATTAAGCTAAATAATGACGATTCAACCTCAAATCAAAATCTAGGTATCTATCAGAATACATTTCCTCAACATTGATCTACCATTCATGACAACCTCATACACAATAGCATCATAACTAGATCAATAGCCAAAATCAGGGCTAGAACCAGAACTAGCCGAATCATAGCCAAAATCAGAATAACCAATCCAATCAATTATATTCCCATAGTGTGCCCTTCAACTATAAAAACATTGTTGCTCATATTACAAGTAGTCAAGTGGGCACTATTCAAGTTAACTATCGGTCCTCTTCCAACACCAATTGTCATTCCATTTCTATTTTGGGACCTCCTCCTTTTGCAAATAACTCACATTTGAATCAAACTAGCAACACTGCTAATCAAATTCCATGGGTTATCATTCTAAGACCTAGTTCCAATTCTACTAATTACAGTATCCCTCCTCTACCTCAATATTGTGCAATCATAAATCGACGGTCAAAGGTTACTCTTCCTTGTCTACCCATCATCCACTTCCCCCCATTTTTCTTCACCCTTTTCACATTGTTCATCCCATTCACATCTCCAAAGCCACCATTTGTTCCACTATTAAATTCATGTCCTTGCCTGTCATCACCTCTCCTATCGATGCTTAGTTGGTCATGATACCACCTACTTCTTCACTCCTCTATAATCCTTTTTGTCTCCTCCCACTCTTTTTCCCTCCCATTTCCCTTTCTTCCACATGTTTCCTTATTCTTCATTTTCATCACCAAACCATTTTCCCCTAGTCTAATTTAGACCTCTCTTTACTCCTTTCATTTCATGTCACATCTCTTATCATCCCATTCCCCTGTACGACTACTAACATTATCTCACATTTGTTTTCAATTCCCTAATCTTATATTTTTAGCACATTCCTCTCACCCTCATCTTATGCATTTTTTCTTCATCTCATTTCTCCGTTTCATTTCATTTTTATCATCTTCCCTGATTTCACTTGGTGAAATTACTCATGTTTCATAATCCTTTTTCTTCTTCTATGTAAAGACTCTTACACAATTATTCCTCTTCATCATCATCTTTATCAATGACCTCATTGTCTTATCCATCCTACTTCATCCATCTCCTCATCATCATTAACATCAGCATCATTTTTTGGCTCTCCCTAACATCTGTCCATTAGCAATCAAGCTCCTCACCCATAAGGGTGTGATCACCAGTTTATATTTCTCCCACATGCATCTCCATGCATGTTTACCCACACCTTCCACTCTCTTACTTTAATGCATGAAATCTTATTAGGTTCACTACTTAAAGTACATCCATTTATTCCTTCAATGTCTCTATATGTTGTGCATGAGTACTCCTTTTGTGTTTTGTCCCTCTCTAGTTACTCCCCTCACCTCAAATCCAGTTTCCACCCCCTTTTCCCATTTTAGGACCAGTCGTATAACCTCATCCCATGGTTGCATGATCAAATATCCCTCTGCAAATCATCCTTGCCATCTCATTTATCCCACTTTTCCTATCCATCAACCTGAGCACTCTACATGCTTGCAATCACATAGCTCCCTAGCTCATGTTTGCCATGCCATATTTCATTATTTTGATTTCGAAAACCTAGCATTAGTTTTTTAAGTTAGTATCATCTTTGGGTTAATATCATCTCATCTTGAACTATTTTGCACCCGTACTCATTATCTAAGTTAGTTTCAGCTCTGGATTAGTACACTAATTCTTTCCTCAACTCTTAAATCATCTTTCTTTATTTAACATCTAATGAAATACAGTGGCTTGAGGTCCATTCTTTGGACTATGTATTCAACTCTCAATTTTATAAGGCCATCTCATCCACCCTTGTCCTAGTCTCTTGCCCTTTTGTAAGCTACATTATTAGTCTCTCACCCTTTTATGAGAAATTTTATTTTACATACTCATTATTTTTTGAAGCACATCTTGTTCTAACCCTAGATGAAGTGGACACCATGACTATATTAGTCATTATACGAGTGCCCACTCGTCTATCATCTCTGTCTTTCCTAAGATTTAGTGGACATTGTGACTATATGAGTCACTCCTCAAGTGCCCACTTTTCTTCCCCTAGACATAGTGCCCATTATGACTATCTTATCACTACACATGTGCACACTCGTCTATTCTCTTTCATCAACTCTCTATATGACGTGGTCCTTATGCATTTTCATTACGTGCACAAGTTCCCACTCATATTATATCTCTTTTTCTCTCCCTTGGGCCCTCACCCTTTTTCAAGTATTCTTATTTCCATGCCCTTGTCCTTTTTCAAACTCATTCACAGTCTCATCATTTTGCGAGCATAACCATTCAAACCCCTACCTTAGGTTCCTTTGCCCCAACTAGAAGGTTCCCTATGATTTTATTCCCTTCCCCCTATCTATCCTCCATGTATAATATTCTCTGGTACATAGCCTATTCCCAAAAGCCCAAAAACATTTGAAAATTTTTCAAAAAAAATCCAAAAATACTCAAAACAAATGGCTCACATTTCACCAAGAAATTTGAACATTATCTTAACCCATTCACCAAGTGAAAACATTTGAATTTGAGACCCATGACCCCCTTTTGATAACTGAAAAAAATTCACAAGTGGGAAACTTAACTTCTCTCTCAAATTCACTACTATTTTATCGTAATCTCTTCTTTCACGCTTTTGTCATTTTACGAGTACATTTCCAACTTCACCTTCCTCTATTTTTTTTCATCTTAGCTTCCCATCATCACTTTTTATTCTCCCCCTTTCTGGGATAACTACATGTGGCCTGAATACTATCCCCATTTTCATAGGCATTCGCACCATTTTCAATGGCAAGAGAGATTAAACTATGTAGGCAGCACTCAGGAGCATAGGGCCCTTGGGGTCAGTTCGGCCACTCTCTCTTCCTTCTTCCATCCCCCTACCTAATCTACTCCAATCATATTATCTTACATCATTCCACACAATAAAAACTATGTCATATAAGCAAACACTTTAAATCGTCGTAAGCTTATGCAAAACTCATGAAAAGTAAACACTATTTTATTTCATTAAAGTGTGAGGCATCACACAACTTGTACAAATTGGTGTCGGCACCATAACAAATTACAAACATATCACCTCAGGGACATGAAAAAATTCACCACTTAGGCATTGCACTTTAGTTTGGTTGCCCTCCATGTACTCAATTGGTCATTCATTGACTATGGATTATGCTTGCACCCTTCACTTAGAAATTTTCCTGATGAGTTGGCATCCACGACATCCCTCCTCATGCATGCTTGACCTACTGACCAATCTCTCCACAATGGTAGCACGTGAGCATAGGCTATGCTTCCTGATGTCTCATTGCTTTCTTGGGTATTGGTGGTTGTATTATACTCACAACCTCCATGCACATTGGTCCTGATATAGACTCATGTTCCCCAACTCGGCATCTCATGCAGTAAAACCTACACATCCTTTGTTGTACCCATGGCATCGGCTCTGACATCTATTGTTTTCGTAATAATTCTTCTACCAGATCCATCACTTGATGTAGAATCTAAAAAATACAAACATTCACCTTGTAGATCATAACAAGAGGTGGTGTTTGCCGATCATCCCTAGTTACATTGCCACTGCTCCTATTATACACCATTCGGTGACTTGGTGGATTTCCTTCTACATCCATCTCTGACTCACCAAGCCATTAATCACACAAATCCCATTTCCCACACATTTCTATCACAAGGGTTGTATAACTCTCGTGACTACTCTCCTTTTGTCATGTCTCATCATCTCCATTGATTGCATTCTTGGAAACATTCATGGATTCTTGGAAATAGTCATGCTACTCAACCATGCATAATGTCACTTATTTTTCATAGTCCCATAGTCCTTTTTTACTATCATTATTATGGATGGTTGCAATCATCCATGTCTCCCCTATCATTACCATGACAAACCATCATCCCAATAATCACCTAATGCTCTTCATATCCTTCTATTTTCCCTAAAAAATATTGTTGCTCTAATTTTTACTACCCGTTCCTTGGTCTCAAGAGTAACACCTTAATACCACCCACATACAAATGGTCAACTAACTACTTGTTTGTTTATTTTCTTTTCTGATTGTGTGTTTGTAAATGTGGAATGCTTGTTTACTTCTGATTATTTTTAGTGTGTTTTATTTCATTTTCTTTCTTTTTGCTTGGTTACCTTAGTTCATTGCATTATGCTTTACACTTACATCTTGATATTTAATATCTTTATGTGAAGTTATGAGTATTTGCATTTGAGCTTATTTTATTTAGTACATTAATGTCTTACACTTAGGTCTAGATTATTCCTATCTTGATCTTGAGTTGTAGACATTTGTATCTAGATTCATCTTAATTTATTGCATTATGTTTTACACTTAAGTCTTGATTATTATATTCATCTTAAGTCATTTACATTTGCATTTAAATTAATTTTTTACGTTGTCAACATCCAAAGTTATAATGATTCATTACTAATTATGGTATATAATGTCGGCATGCTAAATTAAATAAAAAACAAGAGGTATAATACAACAATGTTACGAAAAAACATATCTTGTTCACTAAACCCTAATATAAATCCATAAATATCTTGGCTAAAATATGTGCTACTCTTGATACCTAACAATCAATGAGCACATATCATGAGTCACCATCCTTTATCCAACTTTTATTCAATCCCCTTGCATCCTTCTTCAATCTTTATCTTATCATTCAACTTAGTATGTCATCACTTTTGGCCATACTTGTGCACTTAGTTTTTTGCGGCTTCTTCAGTCATGAAAAGTTGTTATACCATTCGCACACATGTTCACTCTATCCCATTAGTTTTTTGCATTCCCCAAATTCTATCATAAATTTGCTTTTTTTTGGGGCAAAGCACATCACTTATGCCCTATTTGGGGTAACATATCATTCCTAGCTCCCTACTTTTATCCTGTCTGGGGCAAGTCTAAGTTGGTAGCTTATTTTGGCATATATCACTCTGCCCTACTTGGGGCAAGTTCATCCTTATTCATTCTCACAAAGCTAGACATCCTAGCATTAGCTCCAGTGGCTTAATTTTATCCACGAGTTATTTTCCTCTTCTTATTTCTTAGCAATATGTGCTACTTCCTCTTTTTGAGGGCCCATTCGTTACAAATCTCTTTTCATCTAACCCCTCGAGGGGGCATCTAGGTCTCATCAATCACCCTACTGGGGCATCATTTAGAGCTCATTGGGGCATCAACTTGGACATCATTCTTCGATCATTACATCATCTTCCTCATCTTCTTCTCCTTTAAATGAATTTTTCATTATTTGAAAACACATTACTTCACCTTATGTCTCACAATGCCTTCTCAAACAAGGGCAAAATGTAGACACTACATTTTAGGGCATCATTTAGAGCTCACTGGGGCATCAACTTGGACATCATTATGTCATCTTCCTCATCATCTTCTTCTCCTTTAAATGAATTTTCTATTATTTTAAAAGATGTTACTTCACCTTATGTCTCATAACGCCTTCTCAAACATGGGGGAAAATGTAGACACTACATTTTAATCACTTTCGTGTCTAAACCACAACTGAAACTATTTTTTGCAATCAAAATGTGGATTTAATCAGAAACCATTTAATCATCCTAATTTCTCCACCCATTTGACATGTACTTCCTAAATCACATTGGGGCATCCCTAATTAGGGCAATGCACCATGTTAATTCTTCTATGCTACCAACATCCTTTCAAAATTGATCTTCCCTTCACAAAGTGTCTCATTAGCCTATTAAATCAAATCCAAATAAATTACAAATGAGGCCACAAAGTGTTCCTTCATATTAATTACCTAATCGCTTTATTAAGTTAATTAATTAATTCCCTAATTGGAATGCACATATCATGAATATTGAAAATTTAATAAATCCAATTATCCTCCTCATCCTCCAACTTGCCAATTTGGAAAGTACGTCATGCTAAAAGACAAACATGTGAAAGAACACTTTATTCCCCACTCACATGGGCAGAAGACAAATCCCATTCTGTTCACATGGCCTCTTCATTTTTCTCCGTTGATCTTCTAAATGAGATCAATGGCTCAAAATTACTCAACTTTGTTATAAATAGAGGGGTCGCCATCTATCTTAAGAAAGCTTCTTCATCCTAATCTTACTATGTCAAAATCCCTCTAGTAAAATCCCACATTACAAGTTTATTATGCAAAAATATCCTTAGAAGCTTCAACCTTCTTCTATAAATTGCCAAGCCACAACACTCTTAGTGACAAGGAGAGATGCCATCCACTTGGAATCGGCATTGATGAAGACTCTCTTGTTCACATGTCGAACACGAGCACGTTTACAAAGCCAACACACAAAGAAGTCTCTCAAGGAAGGTAAAACACCTGCATATCTTTCATTTAATTCTCATTTGTTTTTTTATTTGTTCATTCCTAGAGAAGAGGCTTAGGGTGTTTAGTATTCAAGATGTTTTTTATTTATATCACTAACAATCTTACTAACCCTCTTTGGATTACTATTTACTCAAAAAAAAAAAAATGAAAGCACACTTAGAGAAGGTCAACCCTAATCATAATATACATGTTCAAGTATAAATAGCTAGGGAAAGGGACAATTCACAAGAAACAAGAAGCAAATAAAGACCAATGCTTACAACAAAGGAAGAACATTCAACATCGTCATCCACCACCACAACAAGATTCACATATCTAATAATGTCGTGGGCCAAGGGATCCAAATCAAACAAACTAAGGAGGAAGCAAAGGTACAAGCCTTGAAACCTCTCCTAACATCCAAGGTTAATGGGTCACTAATAGTGGAGAAAAAATTGTTGTATCACACATGTTTCCTTGTTTCAACATGTGGGTAAATAGAACTAGATAGTCCTGAGCTAAGGGCAAGAGAAATCTAGCAAAATCTTATTGGATGACATGACAAGTTCAAGGTAAAACATACATTACATGACTTGCACAATGTGCAATAGCACCTTTAAGATGTTTCCAACCACAAACTAATAATTGAGTTGTGTGCCTTAAAATATTTAGGTGATGATATGTGCAAAATGTATCTACATAAGTTTAATGACTCTAAATCCCCTTAACACATTCAACCTTTGGGTTGCCATAACCCCATATGGCAATATTACTCTGCCTTTCTCTTCAACGTCAATTTTTACAAGGCACTTAAGAATCAACTTGCCTTGTAAGAACTTATTGGACTTATGACTCAACTAGTAGGACATATTTATCACATCCCTTTACAATGTTTTTTCTTTATGACTTACTACGTTTATTTTATTCTTTATTTCTAAGTGCTTTATGATTTGAACAATACAAGTGAGAGGATTTCAGTTAGTTTTCTACAAACAAATAGTAGAATTAACATTGTTGGCCATTAGCATCAATGATGTGAAATTTGAAAATATCATATTTGGACAAATATTGTAGAATGTAATAAGCATTGATGCAATTGCTTATAGTTCCATATGTAATTTTCAACTATATCAACACAATTTTGTTACTCGCAACACTACTTTTTAAAAACCAGATGATTTTTAAAAATGGTTTTCAATCTCTATTATTAATCTAAAACTAATCATAGAGGGTAGGTTAGGTGTAGGCATTGTTCTAGGATAAGGTTGATCGTTGCATTCACATCATCTTTCGTGCAATCACAACTTTAGAGTAGGTTAGGTGTAGGCATTGTTCTAGGATAAGGTTGATCGTTGCATTCACATCATCTTTCGTGCAATCACAACTTTAGAGGAGGCAAGGTTGGTCATACTTTCCTTGGCAATGGTGGGTGGACAGCTCAATAGAAGGGAAGATTCCCTCATCTAGGCCTTGCAATTTCCCCACCCAAAAAAGATCCAAAACAATAACGACGAGTGGGTGCTAGTACATGATATGGTGAATCCCTCTGCTAGTTGTGGTTGGGTGATCTGAATTCCAAATTAGTAGTGTTGGCAAGATGAGCTAACTAATTCGCTATTCTCATTGTAACTAAGAATGTGACTTGAAGTGCTTTAAATTAGCTTTCTAAAATTATTTTTTAGTCGGTTGCATTGATTAACCGTTGATAGGGTTCAATAAGAAGTTGCACCATGGCATGGCCCCAAAATAGATAAATTTTGGTGCAAAAGCTAAAACAACAAGTAGAAGTCATCAAATGTACATTTTGATTACATTTTTGCATTCCTCTCGAAAAATTTTAGCAATTTCTAAAAAATGTTATGTCAATCTTAGTTTGTATGCAAAATAAATGGCCTCCAAGAGTTAGTGTAGTTTTCATGGTTACAAAACCATTTGTTCATCTTCTTCTTATTCTTATTCTTAATTGTATGTGTTTGGGAGTTGGGAGTGTGTAAGGAAAGTGTGATTGAACAAGTTGCAGAGCATGTATGGGTGTTTGGGCATGTTGCAAATGTAAAGAGTGTACATGAAGGCCTTGAGAATGAAGAATCCCATAAAAGCAGAATGGGATAGTGGCAAGAGAAAGAGATCCCTCACTATTATGAAGATATCCCAAATAGGGTTTCTCCATAATAATCATGTCTCTTTTCAATTATGTTCTTGTGTGTTCTTGCTCTACTTACATGTTTAAGTTTTCATTTCAATATGAAATATTTTCAATTATGTATTGTGTACATTTCTTGATTGTTTTAAAGCTAATTCATGAGCAAACAACAAGCTAATCAGTGAAGCATTGTTAGTAATATAGAATTTGTATTGATGAGTTCTTTGTGGAATATGCACAAAATTACGGATTAAATTTGCATTAGAGCATGTTAGTGTTTCGTTGTGTGTGCTTGTTGTGGTGGACAATTGTGCAGATGTATGCCCATTACCAGGACAAGAAGTGCTAGCGGAGAAGATGTCTTGATTCTTTGGCAGCAAGGTTGGTTCATCGTACTACTATTGTTGTTAAAGAGGATGGTACACGACACTGTGGGCATTGTGATGTGATGGTATTTAACAACAATATTTGATGGATGTCAATAAGACACATAAGAGACGTGAAACAATGAATGCAAAAGTTCACAAAGCTAAGCATTTTGACAAATATTCTTCTAAAAGAAAGAAAGATTAAGAGAATTGCAAGCAAAGTACAAAGCAAGACATGTTCAACATGGATTTGAACATATTTTCCTTATTAAGGGCAACGTATGGTTGTACTTGAGAAAATAAAGACCCCAAGATAAAACTAAGAAGCTTAAGGTAGAACAAGTGGGAAAGAATGTTTTTAGATTGGATATGCCTTATTTTATGAAGAGATATTTTATTTTTAATATTGAAAGCTTTTGTTTCTTTGAGCCTTCCATGTTGGACAAAGGTGGTCTTTTGCACCTTTCATTGAAGCTCCTTACTCCTAATGACCAAAAGGAGTTGGACAAAAATGTTGTTTTGCAGATGAAGAAAGGAACGTCAAGCAAAGTGCAAGGGAATTGGCAACTTGGATTGAAATTACAATTGTCAAGCATATCCAAATGGCATTCAAAGAAGTGGGGAAGGAATTTCATCACTGCATGAGTTTCTAAGATTGTGGGACCAAAAACATTCTAATTGGGGAGATTTGATCCAGATTTCGAATTAGTAGTGTTATTAAAATAAGCTAACTAATTCATTATTATCATTGTAACTAAGAATGTGAAATACTTGAAATCAGCGTTCTATCACTCTTTTTTGGTTGGTTGCATTGATTAACCATTGGTAGGGTCCAAGAAGATGTGCCATGGTGTGATCCCAAAACATATAGGTTTTGGTGCAAAGCTTAAAACAACATGTATAAGTCATCAAATGTATTTTTTGATTACATATTTGGATTCCTCTTGAAAAGTTATGCAATTTTAAAACAAATGGCATGTCAATCCAAGTTGGTAAGCAAAATATATGGCCTCCAAAAGTTAATATAGTTTTCATGGTTGAAAAATTCCTAGTTCATGCAAGTGGTGGTTACATAATTGTCTCAATGGTTGTGTAACCACCGCGGTAGTTTCACCACGTAAAGTGACAGTTTCGTAACCACCCCAACGATTTCACCCGGCATGAAGCAATAGTTTAGTCCAAAGACAAAGGATAACGGGAGTGATGGTTGTAGATAGTTCCTCTTGATCTTTTATGTCTTTTTGGATTCTCATTTGAGTTTGTGATGTTGTAAATTTGTATAAAGATACATTGAGAGGGTCATTGTAAAGCAATTATGTGATGGGATTGAAGGGATGAGTAATTTACGGGGGTGATTCACTCACTCATTCAATCGTGTAATGGTGCCTAACAATTCTTCTTGATTGAAAGTGTTTGGGAGTTGGGAGCGTGTAAGGAAAGCGAGTGAGCAAGTTCAAGAGCATGTATGAGCATTTGGGCATGTTGCAAATGTGAAGAGGATCCATGAAAGCCTTAATAAGGTAGCATACTTGTAATAATAGAATGAGATAGTGGCAAGAGGAGGAGATCCCTCAGTCTTCTATATTTCTCGAAGGTAATCTTGTGTATTTTCAATTTTGATCATCTATTTTTCTTGCCCTGCTTACATGTTCTAGTATTCCTTTTAATATGCAACACTTCCAATTTTATATTGTGCACATTTCTTGATTATTTTAAAGCTAATTCATGAGCAAACAACAAGTTAATCAATGAAGCATTGTTAGTAGTATAGGGTTCTAATTGATGAGCTCTTCGTGGAATATCTATGAAATTATGCATCAAATTTGCATGAAGAGGCGGTTTCACTGAAATACAAAGAACATGTAGATCAATGATTGCAAATGGTGTTTCTTCTTCTCTTAGTCTTTTGGGATTCTCATTCCAGCTTGATATGATGTTGAATTGTATAAAGCACATTGAGAGGGTCATTGTAAAGCATTGGATTCTTTAGATTCAATAATCTATTGATGGTTTTAAGGCGTGGTTCTTGATTGTATGCATGTTCTGAAGTTGGAATGTGAAAAGGAAAGTGTGAGTGAGCAAGTTGTAAAGCATATATGGGTGTTTAGGCATGTTTCAAATGTAAAGAGTGCCCTTGACGGCCTTGAGAAGGCAATAGACTTGTAATTGCAGAATGAGATTCTAGCAAAAGGAGGAGATCCCCCACTCTTCTAGAGTTTTCCCCAATTAGATTTCTCCAAGGTAATCTTGTGTCACTTTTCAATTTTATTCTTATGTTGCTCTTGCTCTATTTACATGTTTCAGTATTCCTTTCAATACGCAACATTACAATTATGTATTGTGCATGTCTTGACAGTTTTAAAGTTAATTTGTGAGAAAACAACACACTAATCAATGAGGCATTGTTAGTAGTATATGATTCGTATTGATGAGTTCTTTGTGGAATATCCACAAAATTTTGGATCACTAGAATGACAACGCGAATGATTCTCTGTTGTCACCATTTGCTCTAATTGCTTCAGTTGCTTAATTGTCTTGTACCATGGCATTTGGATGCCCAATGGGCTATATATATTGTTGCATGATATGTTGCATCTTTTTCTTGATTGAAAATGTGTATTTAAGCCTTTAATTAACTATCATTTTTGTTGTTTAAAGCAACTTAACTCTTTCTCTAAATACATGAGATCGATGTGATGTTTTCTCCTGGACCGTGATCTCATTCCACTTGTTTTTTTTTGTATGAAGGACAATGTATACATGTATATTTAATTAGTAACAAATGTCTTAAATAAATTTATCCAAAAAACATAGATATCAATCTAACTTCATCCCCTTTTCCGCAATTTTTTTGTTAATTGGTGATAGATAGCCTCAATATAGCTACACCACTTATGTTCGGAAAAAAAAGGGGGCTCCAAACCCGACCATATGCCTAAGATATCACAATTTTAAGAAAAACTACATTATGACAGTCAAATGGACATCAAATTTATGGCCATCCATTAATTGTTATGCACTCACGGACAGTACACAGATTCCCCAAAATGGCACCTCATCCCATAACAAACAATTATTGGAATGGTATTCAATTCAGCAGGAAAAAAAATTGGTACAAATTAAAGGAAAAACACAAAATTCCAAACCATACCAATAATACACTGCAGTGGCATAATCATAGAAATACACAAAAATGTACAATTAAGTTACATGAATATTAATGCCTTGGTTTCTGATACTGGCAGGTGTTAAAGGCTCCAAAGCAACCATTATTTACTTGATTTTAAAGCCCCAATGAAGACTGGTTAGTTAGAAGAAAAGGCTTACATTCCACCATATACTTGTCATCACCTCACCTGGTCTCTTTGGTCAGATTGCACAATGCCCGAAAATGGCAACTGAGACTCCCTCTTATCCTTTACTTCAGACTTACCATTGTCGTTTCGACACAAAGCAAGTTCTTTTGGTTCCACTTGTAAAGAAGTATCTCCCTCGATTGGAAGAGTCTTCTTTGGTCCATTCAAAGCAACACCAAGAGGTATGTTTTCTTCCAGTGGAGGCTTTGACGTTGAAGGAGCATTACTAGATCGTTCACTCTCACACTTGGGAGATGGAGTGGAGGAACCTTGACCTTGTCGTTTGCTTATGTCTGATTGTAAATCACTTTCCAAACTGCTTATTGAATCAGATTTAAATCTTTTTTCCTCTCTAACTGAAGTATGAACTTCAGTAGATGACTTAGTGGTGCCATTCTTTCCACCATTGGATGCATTTTGATCTGAATATAAAGACTTTTTGGATATCCTCTCTTTACTTGAGCCTTCCTTGTCACTCTTTGGAATACCAGCTTCAACATGTGCTTCAGGAATGTCAACTTTTTTTTCAAAAGCTGCTCCGAGCAAGGTCTTGTCATTAGAATTCAGTCCCATTGAAGTCAACCCTTCCAGATGTGATTTTGTAGGCAATATTTCAACGCCATCTAAGCTTGGTTTTATGATCTTTGATTGTGAATCAGCAGCAGTAGCACCCCTCTCATTCTGCAAATGAATATTCTCTGTATCTAAACTGTCATGCTTGATACTGCCATTGGATAAAATTGTCTCAGATTCAGTCCCTTTAGACTCTGAAGTAACTACATTTGTGTGAACAGTATTCAACTCTTGATTACTTCGAAGAGAATGCTGTTTCCCTTTATCATCTGCATTCAATATTGAATTTTCAATAAGTAGGAAGCGTCGATTATTGGGCACCCTGACTCCTCTTCCAGAGATGGTTTCTTCAAATGGTATGTTTTCTGTCTCATTGTCACTGTACATTTTGTGCACGGTACGAATTGGAGTAGCCAGTCGAGCATGGTGATGTCTGATAACTCTTAAGAGGTCCAAAAGAATGGCTTCCTGTTACAATTAACCTATGAATATCATGTCTTGTAGTGCATTAAAGAGATAATTTGAGATAAAATACAAGCTTGGTGAAGAGCGTTTTAAGATGAGTATTCTGTATATCAATTAACAAAGTAAAAATCAATTCAAGATCAGTAGATTTATTTTGATACTAAAATAATATATATAGCTCCGTTCTTTGTTGTGTGAGATATGTCTGTGATTCAGACTTCCTGTAAGCCTACCTTGACACAAAGATACTCCTCCATATGGGGAGTGTTCACAAAGCAAGACACCATAATCTGTAAGCGATGCACCAAAAACGACTGAATAAGATAGAAAAGCAAAGAAAATATTATATAAATTCTTCTATCAGTTCATTATACAATCTATATCATCTGGATGTGGATAAGATGTTAGAGAACTATCAAGAACTTGTTCTGATAGCAATCTTCATAAAACAAAGAGATTCTGAACTTACCATAAGAGCTTGACTCTCTGGATTTATTTCCACAAGAAATGCTCTTCGATGCAGTCGTTGCTGTTCAACACGGGGGTTTTTTGCTAAGACTTTACGCATGTCAGCCAAAATTTTCTGGAATCGGAAATAGAAGCCACAACTCAGATTCTTATAACTTATTAACCCACCAAATTGATATAAAAAAACATGCTGCTATAAATTCTATATTTGTATAAAAATATATTGCAATCAGATTCTATTTGAAAAGAAAAAATCATATTAGAAATAATAGTTATCAAGAGCAGAATGCAAAATGCAAAAAAAAACATTAGGACAAGACCACCTGCAGTTGCACAGGTGCCAATAGTTGGACAACAACTAATTAAACAATAAATAATCTAAAATATCGGATAAGAAATGATAATGTTAAGAACTTTCTTCTGGTATAACTTTCATTTAGCATTTGAAATTTAAGGTTGTTCTTTTTGGCGCTGTGCAACTATTGGGGACTGTGAAACAACTGGTCGTCTTCCCCAAATGGCAACTCCACAGCATGTTGAAAATTACAAAACCACCCCTATTTATCAGTCACCAATTACTTACTACGATTTACAGTACCGATTACAAACTCCACAATATAATAATAAGAAACTCCCAAAGATATTATTTATTTATATACAACAGATTCAGATATCACATATGGAAGCACATAAACATAATTCACCAACGGAAGTTCCTCAGCATCTGCGTAAGACTAGTCAAACTCAACAACAGAACCCATACCTGAGGCAAGGAAGACAGTGCAATAATACAGAACAGACTAGATACCTCATCAAAAAACTCTGAAATAAAACACGCTTAAATTTTAAGCTAAGCTAAGAAAATCTAATTTGCCAGAAAAATATCATTATTAGAGAAAATAAGAAAATATAGTTTGTATTTGACAAAGACGTGCTCTTAAAGGAACTATATTAAAAAGAAGCTGCTATGATGTTTAAATTGGTACAGCAAACAACCACCTTGTAAATAATTAGTCCAAATGTTGAATCCTTGGTGTAGCGATAATACAAACAAGCATTACTCTTCTTATTTGCACTCCATGTTTCTGATGTAATCCTAGGCAATGAGGTACATCTACTATTTACATCTTATTGAAGTTGTCAATCCAGAATTTCAACATTGAAGACTGCTAAGACCAAAGACACAAACAGTTGTTTCTAATCACGAAAAATATGAAGTCTCAAAAGCATAGAGGTTTCACTCACACTGATTTCATAAGATGTTAAGTATAAATGTTGAATGATGATGTTTATTGGTTGAGTAATGTAATCGTTGACTGTCACATTAATATTGTCATTGTTATCAGTGTATTATTAATTACATGTTTTGGTAGCTGGCGTTGTTATGTTGTTAATGATTGTTTTGTCAGCTTTAGGTGGTATTGTAATGACTCTTTAGTTATGTTCGGCTGTTGACAGTTGTGTTTAACCTACAACATTTTAGTCGTGTCATATGAATAGAATGATGCACGTCAGGGGAAGGCCGCTATGTAACAGGTCCTCCCTATATCGAACTCCTTGTACTGAGCACTACATTTATGATATAAAGCTGTTCTTCTATGCTAAATTGTGGCATGTGTTTACAATTTTGTAATTGATGCTCCTTGGTAGTAGAGTTTGGATAACAGACATCTGGCAATGTTGCCTTTGCAAAGTCAGGTCAGGGTGACGTCAGGGAGAAGTGAATGTCAATCCAGAAGAACCATCAACGACGAGTCACGGCATTATCTTATAAGATCCGTGTCAAACGTAACCATGACGCACATTAACAAAAGAGTTTATAATGGTAAGAACATAAGTGTCGACAAGAAGAAGAAGACCAACACTATACAAGAAATTAATGATGCCATTGACCCTGAACAAAGGCATAGAAGAAGACAACACAGTCAAGGAGGGCACCAACAAATCAAACAGTCTACACAATTAGTGGAACAATAAGAAAGATGATAAAGGCTGCAATAGGCAGCCAGTTCTAGAAAAACAATAAAAAGAAGTATGAAGCAGAAGCGGAAGCCAAGGCTGAAGCATAAGTAGAAGTCAGATGTTAACAGTGATCCCTCATGGGCCTTCCAAGGATCTGCTACAGTTGTAATCTAGATCCTAAATCCCATTATTCATAGGAAACTAAGCTCTTACACCGGATTTTGCAAGGATTACTTATAAATTACAGAAATATAGCAGAAAATACATTCTTTTACTGCAAACTAAAACTACACGATAGAATCAGGAAAGATATATAGATAAACTCAAGTCTTTCAATTCAAAATGGAGCATCTCAGACTACAGGAGATTATCCTCTTCCTTGTGCACCTTACAAATATTTATAGCTTTGCACTTCACTGTTCAACTTCTAACTCTTTGTTTCAACTTCCTTTTTTCACTATGGAAGCGTTACATACAGTATTTTCTCATTCCTATCTGTTGTCTTATACACAAGTAAAGACACCCAATAATTACAAATTCGCTTGAGGCATTATATACAAAATAGTTTCCACAAAGTCGTCCTACTAGTCTCCCGGACTTAAACTGCTGTCTCATCTCAAGATACCGCATTGGTGACATATGCTTAGACTGCATTGGTGACATATGCTTAGACTTCTAGATGATTTAAAAATTAACACTAGATACAAGCCTGCCTTTTTCTCCCTAAAAACTATTTTCTGAAACTCTGTTCGTGGTTTCACAGGATGTGTTGTTTACTGGTTTCCACCTCCCTACACAATACTTAGTCATCCTTGTAGGTTTTCGACTAACTAGCATACTGGCCTACTGCCCTTATGGGTTTTCAGTATGTTAGCATAACTAGGTGGCCACCCTTTACATATTTTCAACCAACCTAGCCCCACTTGTAGACTTCAGTCTTCAAAATTCATTGGCCCCCAAAAACTTGCAAAAAATTTCAAAGCTGGAATTTCTTACAATGGTGGTGGAGGTGGAGGTGATGTTGGCTTTGTGAGCCGAGGGCCAAACGGCTGTATCGCTGGAGCTGGGGTAGATGGAGTTGCTATTTATTGGGTAGGCGCCTGTTGTGCAGCTCACAGTTGCTAGAGAAGTTGATTGGATAGCAAAAAAGTAGGTTCACTGATCTAGCTGCTAACTGTTGGTTCCGAATCTACGAGATCCGTCTTTAATGTCAACTTATCATAGTTACCGTATGTATTCAGACGAATATGGTCCAAAAACTGTTCGGACCGAACTTTATAAAGAAATCGAATTTGTTCGGTCAAATTTGATTCTTACTCGAATATTCTTTTTTTTTAATTAAAAAAATATATTAAAAAAAATTTCCAACCTTAAAAAAAATAAAAACACGTTTTAAACTTGTCGTGGGTCGTACGGCTGCATTGAAAGTGTGTGATCCCAAAAAAAAATTGAAAACCCTAAAATATTTTAGGATTTAATATTCACCATTTTGCTTTGCCATTTATAAATTTCTAATGGCGGTTTGAAAGTGAAGCGGTGGCGAAAGGGTTGAAAATTGCAGTCTAACTTTTTGTGGTTTGCTTTGTGAATGGCTTAGCGATTATGGCTCCTTTCAACAAGAAAGACAAAACAATACAAAGGAAAAAAGGATCACAAGATCAAAAGTTATTGTCATAAAAACAATTTGATGCCCTCTGATTTCAATTTTGTTAGAAATTCTAATTTTAATTTTTCTTATATTAAAAGTACAGTAACCCCAACCCTCATAGCATGCAAAAGTTGAGCAGAATAAGGCAAAAGTGCTTTCATAATCAGTGGACAAACAGCAGGTATAAATACAGTTAACTGTCATAACCTCCAATCAATGGCACGGTAAATGAAATTTTGTTTAATATTGCTATTTATATTGGTCTATAAACATAATTATCGGGACACAGGTATGGGTACAGGTACATGGAGATGGGGACAGATACGCCAGTTTTCAAAAAAATAGAATATAAGTACTCGGAAACGGCAAATATATATATATATATATAATTTGGACGGAAAAATATTATACAGACTAATATAACTTGAGAAAAACATTAATGAATTTTGAAAGTACAGAAATTAGATGTTGACAACGGACAAGTAATAATTATATTAATACTTTTCTTTCATATTTCATCATATCTAGGGTCAAAGGTACAAAATATATCAAAAAACTCTGAAATGCAAATCTCTAGAACAAGTACCAGTCTCCGAGACGAGTACTACTCTTTCAGACATGTTTTTGGTGCTAAGAGATGAGTCTCCGTGCAACAGTCTACAAAATACTCATGTATGGATAGAATACGTATGGATGTCATGAAATGTTGGATCCTTTATGGATAAATTAGGATGCTTTTCTGACATGATCTTTATATAGTTGATTAATCTATGACCTTTGTTGTGCTTTTGATTTTAAGAAACTGCTATTATGCACATCATTGCTAATTAGAAATAATTAGAACTTAAACACATTTCTTGGAAGCAAAAGGGGATGGATGAATTATTTAGAATCTACTCTCTTGTTTTGAGTCGGATACTTGATTTGCTTAATTTTAACTGTGGGAACATGAATTAGATTTATGTTACCAATTATAATATTTGAATCCTGCTTACTCTGTTAATTGAACAGTTAACTATCTAGTAAAAAAGAAAGCTAATGCTTAAGCAAAAGAAAATTTCTTCATAGGAAAAAAAAGACTTGCCCATATATACTCCCAGAAGCAAGAACAAACAATTCTCCCCGTCCAGAAACTTCCAAAAAAAAATTCTATATTAGTTCCTATAATCGATAGAAAGAAAATGTGTCGATGGTGTACTTACCTTTATTTTGTTCACATCTAAGTGATTGATAGCAAAATGAGTCATGATGCGCCAGTGGGACTTCTGACTGATGTTCCGAACAACAGTCATAGTAAACTTGTGATTTGGAATATGCACGGCCTCCCGGTCCTCCCCCCTAACAATAGTTGGTGACCACCAACCAACATGCTGAATGAACATTAAATTACAAAAAACATGTAGACATTAAAAGCTGGAAAATGATCTAAATGATGGAAATCGAATTGTACATCTATGCACACGAAAGAGAAATATACAATTGATATTAATTTTCCAAGTTGTGTAACTTCAACAATGCTTGACCATAGGAATGCAATTTTTTTAATTTACTGGAGTTTGCAATGAAGTATTACTGACCTCAACAATTCCAGAGACTTCATAACCATCAATCTTGGTTTGAATCCAATCATTCACAACAAATGGCCGGGTTGCATGGATCATTATGGATGACATGTAGTTGGTAAAAATCTACAATCAAAAGAGCTTGGTAAATTTTCAAAGTAGAATAAATATGCAATACAAAACTAAAGTACTTCAAAATATGTGTACAACGGTCAGATGCTGTGGTGACAAATCCGTCTTTAACTGTTTACCCAAAAAAACTAATTTATTTTTTAAGAGTTTTAAAATAACAATTAGACTAATAACTTTAATCTGAAATACTTGATACTTTAATATTATACATATTATTTTAATAATATATTTTTTGATAAAGTAAAACTATTTTAAAAACTATCTTACCCAAGTATTTACTAGATTGAAATATTCAATCTAAAATAATATGAATGATAAACACTTCAGTTGTTGTCAGAATACCTGGAGTTCAGAAGAAATTAATCTACTTTTAATGGGCCTGAGAGTGGGAGCTTGCATGTGCTTATATGTTATATAAAACTGATTTGGGTTGAGGGGTTGGAGATTTCTGATCTCCATCTTCAACCGAGGGGAACATGCAAAAAGGAACGGAGGGAAGTAACCCCTATGGAGGTTCCTTTAGACAAGCTGTTACTGTCAGTATATCTGGATCAAGAAGAAAGGAAGTGAAGATGGCTATTAATGCCTCGAGAAAGCAAACAGAAATTATGAACCAGAAACTAAGGAATAGTCTTGAGGCTAAGAGAATAGTATTGTTCTGGAGTTAGACATGGAGGAACTGGAAGAAAACATTCATCAGCAGGCCACAAGGGGCTTGATACGTCGCTTTTTGGGCTTGCAAATCTCTGTGGAGGATCTCTATGAATGGGCAAGAAATAACTGGAAAACTTGTGCTGGCTACGTGATTAGATCTTGTCTTGGAGATTATTTCAAAGCTACCTTTGCAAATTAGGTGCACCGTGAGCTGATTTTTCAGGGAGGTCCATGATACTTCTGTAATGCAGGGCTCTTCATGAAATATTGGCACCTCAAATTCAAGCCCTTGGAGGAAATGCCAGCCCAAGCTCAAGTATGTATTAGATTTTATGCTCTGCCTCGTGAGTTTGGTCTGATTATATATTCAAGAGTATAGGAGAATTAATGAGAGGTTGTATCTGCACCTCAACAACCACTGTCATGAATCTGTGTGGAGCTTGAACCTGATCAACCTCTTCCGAAGAACCTGTCTTTGAAAGCTGGAAGACTGGAGTGGATACAACCAATCGATTATGAATGTGTTCTTTTAGATGTATAGGTTTCCACGAGTATGGTCATTTGGCACGTCGATGTCCAATGGTAATTAAAACCAAGCTTCAAAACCAATCCGCACCACATGAAAAGGTTGATGAGGAGGGGTTCTGAAACCCAAGAAAAATATGTGACAAGAAGGTGGACAAAAAATGGGAGATCAAATCAAGAACGAAAAGGGCCAGACTAAGGAATTTTTTGTCCAACATCAAAAGATCCAAGAGGAATCTTGGCATAACAAGACAAACATGATAGTTAACCCTATAAGGATAAGGTTGAAGGAAGCTTAGAAGAAAACAATCCCATAACAAGTACACACACAGAAACGGAGGACATTGATGCCATATCACTGGAGAATGAAAGGGTGATTGAACCCCCCAAGGAGATCTTCGTTCAAAATAGGGAATTCTTGGCTGATACAGAGTCTTTGTCTAGAGAAAATCAAGACCAGAAAGAAAATGAGGCAAAAGATATGAAACAGGTAGAAAAAAGCATTGAAATCTAGATAAAGCAGAAAAAAGCACTGAAAATATACGAATTTAGGAAATATCACAGATAAAGAAAGAATGTTTTACTAGTGAAAATAAATCTGCGGACATTGGAAAAGGAAAAAGAGGGAGGATCAGCACACATGTTAAAATACAAAAGACACTTTGGCATAAATAGAAAATAGGTCTCAACCTTTGTTGGAAGAAGTGCTCAAAAAGAAACAAAAGTCTACACGGAATAGTCAGAGATTGCAAGGAGAGTAAATTTCATAGAATATCAAACAATATGTGTATCCACAAAAGACAACAATGTGTGCAAGGAATAGCTCTCATGCCTATTGCATGCTTACATAGTAAAAGAGGGAGAGGTCCACATGCAAGTTAAGAGGGAGGGTCCACTTGCAAGTCAAAATACAAAAGGAGACTTTGGCAGAAATAGCAAATGGATCTCAGCCTCTGTTGGAATAAGTGCTCAAAAAGAAAAAAAAGCCTACAAAGAATCCTCAGAGTCCAGACATTGCAAGGACAGTAATTTTCATACAATATATAAAAAGTTTGTATTCACCAAAGACAACAATGCATGCAAGGCATATCTCACATGCTTATTGCATGCTTACATAGTAAAAAGCTAGAAAACTCTCAAAGGCACCTATGCGATTGGCATGCGATGCAAATAATTAAAAGAACAATTGCATGCATGCTTTTAGTGTAGATTGTTTCTAATTGCTCTTTAGTCAAGGTTTTTTTCTTACTTTCTTAACAAGTATTGGAAAAGTGTTGCGTGACTCTTGATGTAATTGTGGGACTTGTTCCCTTTTTTGATAATACGCTATTTACTCTTTATCAAAAAAATGAATAATTTAAAACTATGCAATTCAAATAAATTAACATCTATATGATTAGTCTCCATTATAAGAATGATTTTTTTGAAATAAACATAGACTAAAATGACTTTTAATGTCGGCCAAATTGGTGTGTCGAATTGTTGTGATTGAAATAGCAAAAGAAATGAAGACTTTAAGAGAGTGAAGATTTTACCAAAATGGAGACTTACCAAAGATGACTTATCAACTTGCAAAAGATTAGAGAAAACACAATATTATCACCTTAGCCAAGTAAAGCGTTTAGCGATTAGAGAAAGCAAAGGTTAGCACTAAAGCGAAGTGAAGGCTTTAGCAATTAGAGGAAGCACAACTTAGCAGTTTAGCATAGTGAAGACTTTAGCAATAAATTAATACCTCAGTGAGGTGAAAACATTATAGATTAGAGAAGGCACAAGATTGACAGTTTCGTTTAACATTGTAGCAAAGCAATATAAGAATTAATCATTTCTGACAAACTTAAATGATACTTAGTAGTTTTTTAAATAAAACCCCTTGGATTTTTGAAATGGCATAACCAGGAGGGATAACTTCTATTAACAATACTTGGTCCCTGTAAGCACCCAAAAATTGTTGTGGCGCGACATTTGTGTTTGATAATGATTATCAAAACTAAACATCCTATAATACACATCCTATCTCTCCTATCAGCCTCAATTCAGTTGTTTGACATGTCTCATTCTACATTTGTCAAGAACCCTCTGCTTATGTTGACCTCTATTCAACTTCCCAGCAATGTCCGTTCCCAATTTGGCCGCTTACTCTCTTTTTCCCAGTGCTAGTGGCAAAACCGCCACTTTAGGAAAGGCATGATTATGAAATCACCCCTGCTTAGAGTGGCAGTTCGAAACTGCCAATCTACATTGACTGGTGGTATTGTCATGTTCACCCATGCAAACAAACAAAGGTATCAAGTTTCGAAGAGGGAGCATTGCACATGCCTTTGTCTTTTCATTTGCACCCTCAGTTCACTCTATAGCCACCCAACAAGCCAAAGTACCCTCATTTTCCTATATATGCATCCTTCCAAGCCATTGCCAAGGATCGCAAAAATCGTTAATGCAGCCCATTCTCTGTCATCTTGTGATTTACAGCAACTGTATTGTTGTTTCTACCATTAGAGGAGGTTTTGTCAAATTCTTGGAGTTGGTCTTTTTGCCTTTCTGTGCTATCCCAGGACAGTTGCGTGATATCCAAATCTTGTACAACCTAAGGACGCCCAGTCACCATTCTTCTTCAAGCTTGGTTTGTCATAGAACACTTGACAGGTCAGGGATTGTAGTTTGTTTATTTCATTTCCTAGATTAGATTTAAGTTAATGTTAGTGTTTTTTTGTTGTTTTTTTTATTTCCTTTATCATTTACAGCTCTCAGTTCTAGCTGCCGTTCTTTTCTTCCAGACAGATTTTGTGAGGTTGAGGTGAGACTTCATAATAGTATTTACCTTATACTCATCCACAATCCTCATAGCTCTTCTTAAGAGTTTTGTTTTCAAAGTTTATACTTCTGTTTTCAGTCATGTTACAATACTCTTTCCAATCCTTTCTTCAGCTGCCAAAGGTTATCGGAAATTCAGACTTCACTTTTTTATAGTGATTGTCTCAAACTCCCGCAAAGCCATACATTTAGATTTCAGTGTTAGGAATTTGTTTGTTCCTTCTTCCAATTGCTCAAATTTGTTTGATAAGTCTCTTCTTGTTGCATTCTCATTTGCTTGCCATTTTTCTTTACAATTCACTGTCCTCCGTTTCATATCATTTGGTTCAGGTCTAGGTAAGTGTTCACTTATCCTCACTTGAGTCATTATAGTTATTTGCTTTGATGTCCTTACCTGTTTCGGTTGTCCATTCACTTTTACAATTGCTGTTCTCATCTCTGAATTGCTGCCATTGCCTCTCTTTCATCTACTTTCAGCTTCTTTCTTCTTCACTCCTATGTTGTTTTTACCTTCTACAACATTCAAACAACTTTTGCATATGTTATTTTGCTGTTCTCTCATTGATTCTAGTTATTTCCAGCTTATGGTGTGTTTACATTTAGCTGTTTTGAAGCATTGCAAGAGCATGATAGTTGTTAACTCACTGGCCCTGTACATTATTAAAACAATCAAGCTCCCGTGTGCTAGTTTCCACTGCACTATAGTTAGATTAGAATCTCTACTTTCTTACTCAATCTTAGATCAAATTTTAAGTATTACTTGTGATTCGAAAGAGCCTAGTTCTAGCTTGGTTTCACAAGTTTGCTTATTTCTTTCATAAAGTTTGTTTAAGTAGTAGAAGCATTTAAAATGTTTAGTCAAGTGTGTATTAGTTTAACTTTCCTTTTCGCAATTAGCATTCCTTGCAAGTAGATTATAATCATGATGCATCAAGCTACTCTGAGCACGTGCTACCCCATCGATCATTCTCATCTATTTTTGGCCCATTCTTGCTTGACCGTTTCGTTGAGTAGGTTTTGGCTTTAGCTTTGCCTCTTGATGTCTTGTCTTTGAGTGACACTTTGCAGCAATATCAGCTCCTCAGACCCAGGAGGATCCTGCAGGTTATGCAACCAAACCTTGCCATCTCCAATTGGAATAACATTGACCAACAGCTCCGTCAATTAGTTCTGAGATCCACCCCTATCCCCATCTGTTAGTTCATCAATTTCAAGCCCTCAACATTTATTACAAGACCGCTATGGAATTTTGGTTACAAAGAGCCCAAGAACAAAGGGAACATTTGCAACAACAAGCTCAACAACAAGCCAATCCACTTCATCTACCGAATCCTTGAAGTCAATCTTACCCCGCTTTCTTCGGTTGTCTCAACCCTACCCTAGGAGATCGAGAGTGTACGGTGAACAAGTAGTTTTCCTTGCATATAGTCCCATTTACAATCCTATCAACCACTACAAATCCTACAATGTCTATACAACACCAAAACATACAAACATCACATATTTTGTTTTATTGTCCTTCTAGTACTTCTACCTACTCTCTACTTGACTCAAAAGTTAATGCTTACCTAAAGAAAGGTTAGTCCCTAGTATAGGTTCATCCCTTCTATTTCAACTAGCCAATGTTAAATATTATTTAATGGGGGCAAGTCATCTTGATTCCTCGCGTGATCAAGAAGTGACTCTTGATACATGTATTTTGACAGTGAGAATGACAAAAAGGCACCAACATGATATTGGTAAATTGAAAAGACTCCCATCTATGTTTACTCCTTCCAAATAAATGATTTGAATTATAATTGAGGATTCTAATGCAGTTCATAATATGAGCAATTTATTATTCCAATAGCTTTTTCTTCAAATTAAAAGAGCCCCTCAAATTCAAGCTTAACAATCTGCTTATTGTGTACAAATAATATTAGTTCTACCTTGCTTATCACTAAGTTCACACCATTCTTTAGTGATAAACCATGGGAATATACCAATGTGCTTCCGGAACTTCAAAAATACTACTACTTGTGAAGGTAAGAATTTTCTCAAGATTGACAGTTTTACTCTTCACTAGAAACTTTGTAGCCAATATGAAATTTTCAGCTTGATGGCCACTGAACCCAGACATTACTCGAGGCAGAAGTCCAGATAGATATGACACTAAAGTAATTTTATTAAATCGCACAAAGGAGAGACAAATAGAAGAATTGTGCCAAGGATATTAAAGAAACTTAGTTTCTCTACAAAAGCTTTTTCTAAGCCTCCACAACTCTCCATGTGGTGTTTGAAAGATAAGCACTAGTATGGAGCCGCACAAGGGTATCACAAAAGCAATAAAATTGTCTCACAACCAACAGGAGAATCAAAATCCTGGCACTCCAATAAGTCTTAGAAAATGTCAGGAAAAATAGTTTCACCATCAAAGCAAAAAAAGCAACCCACTTTCCAAATTCACCACGTACAAAGCTAAAGAGTATTGAAGACAAATTCAAGAATATACAAGACACTAAAAGTGGAGACAGAATGTTTGTCTCCCAGCTTGTTAACAGCCACCTCAAGTTCCTGGAAATCAAACTTGAGATAAGTTGTACTTATATTATATATTTTTCATTGCCAAATTCCCAAATTTCCACATGGTACGTCTGGACCTTCCCATGAGAAGGCACTCACCCTTAACATAATACAATCAAAGAGGTTTATGGGTACTACTAGTAGGGGTCATCAATGGCCAAAACCTTCCAACTCTTGTATAAGTCCAAATAGCCTTACAAATGAACAACATTGATTAAACAAAACCATGCTACTTGCAGGTTTTATTAATTAGTACATTTACACACATCTAAAAGTTACACCATGCCTTTCAAAGTCCATTATTATATAGCTTTAAGTAATAAGAATGAGTTGATGATGCCTTATATGTACGTACATATTGTTAAATTAAATTTATTTTTTACAAATATTTTGGAAGAATCTTCATAATATCTACACTCCAACATGAGAGTACTAAGAATGACACATAAGAACTCAATTCCATTTTCTTTAATAGATATCTGGATTCACACAACCATTAATAAAAAATCTCTAAATGCCAAATTAAAAGAAATTGGATTACTAAATATTATACAGTTTAAACTATTTGGAATCTCTTTGTCCAACCATGGTTCAACTCCTCCCAGTTTTTTTATCACATGAGTTTTCACTGTTTAAACTTGCAAGTCTACCTAGGCAAGTTTCAATGCAAAACTCGTGGTGAGTACTCAATGAGTCCAACCCCGTAACTCATAGTATGTATTTTGGGACTGTGGACGAGGTTTGTAGCTGCATTTGCTTCTTTTTAAGCCCATATGCCCACACATTTTCATCAAATAACATTTGAGCATCTTTCGAGCAAATTGGAGGGAGCTTATAGTGGATTCATAAAGCAGATTTGAGGAATTTCGAATTTCAAGTTAGTTCTTTTTTTCCAAGCATGTAAATTATTTATAAAATGTTAACATTAAGTTTCTAAACATTATTTACAAATTTACATGCATTCCATTCAATTCCCATAATTTTTATTCATGATTTAAGCTAGTTTTCATAATTTATGAATGCAATTGTTGGTTTTTTTCTATACATAGGGTTTATGGTTTAGGTTTTTTTTTTAATGTTTTTTTGTTGTGTTTGAACAAGCTATAGGTTAGCATATAATGTAAGTTGTAGCAATGGCATCCAGCTCCACATTAGCATCAGCTCAGTGAGTGGAAGTTGTACCATCAGTCAAAAGTATGCCATAGTTGGACCATCCGAGGGGAGTGTGATTTGCACAATCTGCTCGAATAAGGTTTCTAGAGGCATCAATTGCCTCAAGAACCATATCGCATGCATTCCTTGCTGTGACATCACATTGTGTCCCAATATCATGGAAGAGCCAAAACAAAGATGCAGGCAGTGCTTGCATTATAGGATGAGAAGAAACTAGAGAGGGTTAGAGTACAAGCAGCTATAGCAACAACCATTAATCCCCACTAGGCAGTGGAAATAGAGATAGATATGGTAGAGATTGTGGGCTCTACACGTTGTCCACGCATACGGCACATCCACCTCATCCACTTCGAGCAAAACTTAGTCACACATCTTTTTGTACCTAGAAACATACCTAGGACACAACCTTTGTTGCAAAGTACAAGGTGGAACAAGGAGGTGCACCAGGAAGCAAATAAGGTGTGTGTAAATTTCTAGTATTACAACATTCCCTTCAACATGGCAAAGAGCCCGTACTAGGAGTATTTGGTGTCATCATTGATAGTTGCATGGAAAGGGTCCAAGGCACCCTCTCCAAAAGACTTAAGTGGAAGATTACTCCAAAATGAAAACGTTGATGATGCCTAGTTTTTTGGCATGCTCTGAGCTGGAGTTAATTCGCTAATCATCTCCTACAAGTTTGTTCATCTCCAAATCATCTCCTAACAGCAGTTTTGCATGAGTTCCTTCTTTTAGTGCTTTTGTTCGTTCTATGTCTATTTAATAAATCTCTTACCCTTCAACGGTGAGCAAGGAGGAGAAAGCAATTAGTTTTATATTCAATAAATTTTGTAGGCTCTCATAGAGCAATTGCTATCTGTTGTAGCTCTGCTAAATCAAAGCATATGACTGTATTTTGCTTCCTCTACTTAATAAACAGAGTATTTGCTATTTTGATTCATTCAGCTGTGCAATCCCATTTGTGTCTTTAATAATTCTGAAATTGTTTTTAATTGAATATGAGTTTTCTGTGGGTGTGATTCATTTGGAATCACTTAAATCCTTTTTTGTTCAAAACCTTCACAAAATGTTGTTGCAGATTTAAAGTCAATTTTAAAAGAAAAAAGAAGAAATGGCAAAAGTTTAGATGCATCGTTCTTTCAAATGGGTGGATGGATGGAGATGGTTTTCTTGAAGTCAATGCCTCTAACAAAGTAAAGAATGCAAAAACTTTGAACCTGATGCTGGAGGAACTTGTCTTAGAGGTGGGCATCGAGAATTTTGTGTCAGTTGTCATTGTCAATGTAGCAGCATATGTGGCGGTTGGAAGACTGGTCAAGGAGAGACATACATCACTCTTTTGGACACATTACCTTGACATTCTTTTGGAAAACATAGGTAAAATCAATTGGGTGAGACTAGTTGTAGAATATGCCAGAAACAACACAAAATAAATTTATAATCACCCTTGGTTTCTCAGTTTGATAAGAGATCACAACAAGGGGAAAGAGTTGTGGAGCGGGTGTCAAAAGGTTTGCAATTAACATCCTAACATTGCAAAGTATTTGTAATTTGTTGGCATCATTGAAGCAGATAATTTGTGAGTCAAGCATGGCTAGCCTCAACATATTTACAAAAAGTTGATGGAGAGAAGACCGCAATGATTTTTGATGATATCTTTGCGAAAATCACTACAAATATCATCAAGGTAACTTCAAACTTCTATTTAGATTTCAAATCAATTCCTTTATTTTCAATTTGTACAAGTATTTATTTTAACTATAAGTTTGTAACTTTAATTTGTTTGTCAGTGTCAAAGCCTTTGCTGAGGGTTTTTCATTTGGTGGATGGAGAGCAAAACCCAATGGAATACATTTATGAGGCCATGGATAGGGCCAAAGAGGCCACCATCCAAAACTATTATAGGGGGATAAAGACAGATTTGATCTCATTTGGAAGATAATTGATCGGAGGTGAAACAATCAACTCTACCAACCCATTTATGCAATGGGGTACTACCTCAACCCCAAGCTTTTTCTTCTTCAATGGCTTCACAAATGTTAATGGGGAGGTTATGGAGGGCCTCTCAACATGCATGGATGGCACGTGAGGTTAAGGTGAGGGACCTCAATACTTCAATGTTACATAATTACAAACAGGCTAGGGGGAGGTTCTTTGCTTCGCCACCAGCTATCCGAGGGAGATCCACCCAAACACCAAGAAACAAAAATTGAAATTTTTACTTATATCTTATAAGTTACGAATTCACAATTATTAATTACTAACAAACATTTGAATATCATGCTTAAAGGTTCTTGGTGGAAACATTGGGGTGGAAATACTCCAAATTTTCAAAAGCTAGGCCTCTAAAATTTATCTCAACCTTATAGCGCTTTTGGATGTGAGCACAATGGAGTTTGTTTGAGGCCATTCACATGAAGAAGTGCAATAAGTTGATTTGGTAACGCCTCAATGACCTAATTTTTTTGCAATACAACCTTTGACTTCACACAAGAAAGATGGAGGACACCTCATAGGAGCCTATTGATTTGGATGAGATTGATCTCTACAGTGGTTGAACTACGCAAGATGAAGAAACCCCCTTGTTCACAAAGAATGAGATTGTTAATTTTGAGAGGCAAGCTATGGAGAATGTAGATAGTGGTACAACAGAGACGAGAGATTGGATTGGATGACATCCTTGTAGATGATGTCGACCATGACGCAAAGGAGGTGTCACTGCTATCTAGTACCACGATAAAGTTTCAGGCATAGCCTTCTAGGCAGAGTAAGGAGCCACAACAGAGTGTGAGGACTAGATCCTCTCCCTAATTTTTCAATAGAACAGGGAAAAAGAAATTGTACATTATTGTAATTTGTAACTTGCATATATATGCAATTTATGATGATGATTTTCAATAATTATCATCATAAATTTATAAGTTATAATAGTTATTAGTTGGTTGTATATGCATTATGATGCGATTTTGTACTCTATTTGTATTCAAATTTAATAGAAAACACTTCCCCAACATTTTCCATACTCATTTGATACATTTTGTATAAAATTTATGTTTTTTTAAAGAAATTACAGTATTTTTTTAAGTTACTGAGTTTTGTTGTGTTTTGCCGAGTCGGAAAAAATTTGGTTTGCCAAGTCCAAGTCATGTCCGAGTATGCAAACTATGCAACCAATGATTTAATGTAAAAGCCCAAGTGCATTACAAACTAATTTCAAGAATTTTTATTTTATGTGTTTCCTATACATCAAGATTACTTTTACACAATTCGTGATCATAGTAGCAACCTGTCTATTTTTTCCAATATCTGGCAAATATCTAATTCAACAAATTATTTTCTAAATTTGTTTACTGAATTTTTCTATACCTTCTATCTTTATTCCTGTTAAAGGCAAGTAGGAGATAGAGTTAGTACAGCACCAGAAAGTCCCTTCCCTCTTGATGCCACCGAAGATAGTCACATCCGTACGCTCCATTCAGACAGGAATACCACTCTCGCCCCTCATTCTTCAGGGTTTCTGTAAAAACCTTTACCTATAGGCTATCATAGTTGTTCTGAACCTCCCTTTTCTACAGCAGTAAATGTGAGATTTGAACCCCCTATTCTTAACAAAATGGGTGGAGAAGGTAAATTGAACAGGAATTACGAATCTTTTGAAGATAAATAACCATACTACGTGTCACTCCTTGTACGCAGAAAATAGTAAAGGAAAACGTTAGAGGGAATGCGATATCCATGCCTATATATGCAGGCATAATATATAAAAGTGCAAATATATCTAACCAAAAAAGTGTATGAAAGTATATTTCCAGAAAATTAAGAGATTACATTGACGTGGAAGTTTGCAGGAGGCCTTGATGCAGAAGAATATCAGCATTAGGAAGGGAATAGGCAAAAGAAATAGAGAGAATAGGCACCATATTATTCTCTAAGTTTTATTTAAACTAGGCACGTTAGGATAAAATATCAAAAGACTCTAGTTTAATAACTTCCTAACTGATTGAAGAGGCTACAATGTTGTCTAAAAATTAAGTAATGGTCTCTTCAATTCAAGGGCCAAGGACTAAGGTACTAAGTACAATGATTGTTTATTCCCTATCAAACTGCAATCATAGAATACCATTTAGTATTCTCCAACAAATTTTTCTTACATTGTATTGCTTGAGGCATATACAACAAATGCATACCAAATTGGGGTATGCCTTATAAAAACAGTATGTCAAGAATTTAGAAATTCAGTGCCAAAGGAATGACCTTTACAAACCATTGAATCCAAACTAATGAAACAAAATTAATTGAGTACAAACATGGTGCAGAAAATCATAATAGCCACGTAGGAAATAGCGCCAGAAGAAATTTATGTGGATGGCATTAAAATATTGATTCTTATAGGTCTGACCTCCCCCCATCTTTGAGAGAGAAAGTATTAAAAGTGTCATACAACCTGAATATCTAAGGTCACCTGTCTGCTTCCATAAATATGATGCTGCGTTGTTTTAACTCTTTCAAATTTTAACCTATATTGAACACCAAATTCACAAACAGCAAACAAAGGCATAGTAGCTATTCGTTCTAAGTCTGAATTAGTTAAGATGATAGAAATCAAACATAAGTGAAAAAAGTTCAAACATAAAATCTATGAAAGGACAACCAGCAGAAAGGCTGTTTAGCATATAGATGAATGCAGAATAAATTATGATTTGATAAGGTGTCTTCAACAAGTGTAACAATAAATAAGGAAATAATTGTCCAGACAAATTTGGAATCTCAACATATTTCTTTGCAAAACACCAGAAAAATGTACCTGTGTTTATCATAATCTATCTACCAAAACTAAGTAGTCCTGTTTTGGAATGTGTCCATTCTAAACATGCATTAACGCATTGGACTCCAGGAAAAACTGTATGGCATGATAGCTATTGTTGGGTTTGCCATCTGAAATCTAAAAATATAAGAAATAATCACCTCACGACCAGCAAGAGTCAATAATACTGTTCCAAAACCTCCAGCAAAGATCCACTTTTGGATGGGTAAACCCACATTCTCAAAGAACAAGGCTACTCCCGCCACACTCACTGCAGTAATAAGAGCATTTCTAATGAATTCAAATCCAAGCTGCAAAAGCAAAGCAATTTACACAGAAAATAAGTAACTTCGGGCAACATAAAATTTGAAGAAATCTCCAGAATCAAATTACAAACTGACACAGAAAAATCAAAACAGCCATGAATGAGGTGTACAGTAGAATAATAAAACAAATGGCAATAGCATACATTTCTTGTGTCCTGGTGGTTCTGGCGCTCCATCACAAATTTATATACCTGCTGAATCACGCTGCACCAAATTAAATGGAAATATTTGATTATTTAAAAGAATCTAGAAGAATTATATTATGGTGTACTTCAATAACTTACCTAGATGTAGAATATGGAAATGACAAGACAGTTGATGCTGATTTATAAATTACCTAGATATACAATACAAAAATGCCACAACAGTTGAGAGCGATCTAACAATGTCTAAGAGGGGCTTCTTGATAGCTTGGCTTGTTTCAGACGAAACCTCAACAGGATCGAATGCCCTGGCCAGAAATCCATTACTCTAAAATAAATAACATTTCACTTATGCCAAAAGTACTTGTTACCAATGTCCGCCAAATTTAAGCATTAAAATTCAACTAAAGCATCATACGAATTGCTACTAATCTCATCCAAGCACAATAAACACAGTAATGTTATGTTTGATTTGCAGTGATGTTACCTGCAAAGCAATATTACACCAGCCCATAGCAGGATTGGCCGCAAATAGGATGTCATGAGGTAATAAGTACTGCTTTTCTTCCAGTTCCGAGCATTCCGCTACACAAGATCATGTCATTCTAGTTTCATTTCGATTTAAAATGTCACCAAAGTACAATGTAAAGAGTCACAATGAAAAAAACCACCTCTTTTCGAGCTCTAGTAACAAAATTCTGAATAAAATTATTTTCTGTGATGTGAACAGGAAGGAAAAATACACAAATATTTAATGACATTCAGCAGTCATATTAATGTCAATTTCAAGGTTGGAGAACATACATGAAATACAACATGACGAATCAACTGCAGAAATGGCCCAAGACCCCATGCAGCCAATACCATGAGCCCAACTGCAGGAGCACATCGGAGTATAAGAGGGCTCTTTTGCAAAGCATTGTGTGCCCTGCAGCACTAACTAAACTTATCAAGAAAGCATTATTACTTATTTTTCATAGAAAATTATGATAAAAGTTTAAAACGCTAAATAATATATCATCAAGACACATCTCAACAATGTGGCAATTCACAAATCTTGACTGAGCCAGCAAATATGAGATGAAAAAAAAACCGTTCAATGATTTATCTTTGCCAAAATAAACATTAAAACAGATATGATAGGACTGTCAAATAGGCAATCAAAAGCTAAAACATGGGGTTGCAAATTTAAAAAAAAATCTCAAAGAAAGGCTTCTATTCATAAGTAAACCATCATGTAACAAGTATGCCTCTCCAGGTCTAATCCTGTTCATGTGTATGCAGTTCAAGTATTTATGTTTCCATACAACCTGATCGTTGAACTAGTTTCCCTTCTAAGAATAATATGCCGTCATATACTACTAATGCATATGCATGGTGTCCTCTAAACACAATTGTCTTTCCTATACCATCTTGGCCTCCATATATTTCTACACAATCAAGCTCCATATAGTTTCAAAAGAAAATACTGTGATACAGACCAGGTCATATCATTGTGCTTGACAATATCACCAGCAGTGTTTGTCAGACAGCAGATTTACACCAGTACTGCCATTATGCTACCGAAAAAATCAAGAAGCTTAATAAATTAAGATAAAGACAAATGTATAACAAAAAACAGTCCCAAAAAGCAAACTATAAATTTCAGTTATAGCCCTGACACTGGAAGTTTTTCCAGTTTGCCAAAGGTAAAGTAACAATTATACAAAATGAAGACACAAAGAAATGGCAACAACATCTAATTGGTATACCTGGTGAACATTATAGCACAAATTTTTATAGAAAGTAATACTGCTGGGTTTGGTTGTCCTGATTGACAAATGATAACATTGTGAACATTAGGAACTGCACCCAGTGGCATGTTTACTTTGTGCGACAACTTGAGACTCCAAGCATTTTGTCTCTGCAAGGTAACGCGTGAATAACATATGTTCAAACTATATAGCTGGTAAAAATATGGTATTAGAAAATCATAATCATGAAATACTTGATGTGATATCATTTTCAACAGATTTTAACAATAGAGCCTATGCACAAAAAACTTGCATTAGGAGACTTCATACTGTACATAAGCTGATACTTGCATAAAATCAAGGCTGAAAACAGCATCAAAAAGATATAATTAACACGTCATCGTGGCAAAATTTAAATCTAATTAGTGCAGTTAAAATAAGAGTTCGAAAATTTATGTGTATATCGAAGAAGAAAATTATGCTACTTAATTCACCTGTTAAAAATACAAGTAATGAAAGGAATTAATAGAGAAATTGGTTAGAAGAACAATTAAAATACCAGAGTGGATGTTGAGAGTCCATGACTTAACATGCACATCCGATTTTCTATTGCCCTGCATTTCTGTAGAACTTTATTGGCCTGCAACAATTACGAAAAAAGTCAACTTTACTTACCAAATAGAAATGATCTTGATCATTTCTTCCTAATTTATGTCTGATAAAGTAGTAAAGCAAAGTTTTGGTGCATAAATATTACATAAATTTTTCACATTCCATGCCATTACCATAACATGGCAATCACATTATCTTGCAGTGACATCTTTACCCCTTAAGAGAAGAAGCCTTAATCTTGTGGGCAACCACCAATCCTCTAAGACTCGGTTACAATTGGAAACTCAAGCTAAGAGTAAGAAGCAAAAACACCACATCAAGCCTCCATGTTTGTCCCAAAGGTCTACCACAAGGTAACATAGCAGCTCCTGATGTTCCATTTCCTTCCTAACAGCTGACAATATTGTCTGGTTGTTTCTGCTTCAACACTTGTCAAATATTTTGATGGCATAATGCAGCAAGCATGAGACAAACCTAAGTACAAAAACCTAGGAGATATTAGAAGTGAAAGATTCACCGTCAGTAATCAAGTGCTCTCTCCTGGTCCATGGATGTGTGGGTGTGGCCTTGAAGTAGCAACACATTGACCTCACAAATATTATTCTTCATCACAATCATTAAACCAGTTTGTTTGCCATCAAGTTTGAACCATTGCAAATAATTTTCCCTGAAGCACACTTACCAAGGTATGGCGGTACAAGGACAGATGGTACAGGGACAGGGATGGTGACATACACTAATTTTCAAAAAAAAATAGGTAGAAGGGTATGCACATGTGCCTAAATAATTTTTAAATTTCAAAATTTAAAGTAACTACAAGATTCATAAATGGAAGTGCTTTTTTAATGTTTGTTTTGTTGCAGAAATATTTTTTAGGGGGAGCACAAGACATCTCAGGAGATCTGTGGAAACATTTTCGGAAGTCTCCTGCTGTCCCTGACCCCATCTCCTGTATCAAATACAAATGCATAGCAGGGCTAGGATGCGTTTCTTGTATCCCTAAATGCAACAAGCAAAAGTCCAACTTGCCCTTTAGTGGCATATGAAATTGTAGATAAAGATTTAAGGTTATAGTGTGAGAACACAACAGATAATCAGGCTTAACATCCCAAATTCCAAATATTAAGTTAAGTTTGCCTCTTATTTTACTTCTAGTGTCCAACTTACCCTTTATTGGCACATGAAATTGAAGACAAAATTGAAGATTAGGGATAATGTGATAACACAAAAGATGATAAGCATAACCACCCCAATGGGAAACATAAAGAATAATTTTTGCCTTTAGGATCTTCAAGATCTTTACTTTGCTTCCATGGATGATAATGTAGTGTCTAGTTGTTTCTTTCTGCTCAATGAAAATGCTTCTAATCCAATGCTGATTTTATACACTTTTGTGTTTGACCATTCATATAACCAGCCTAATTGAAATTGGCTATCCAATTAATCCAATTCTGCATTTTTTTATGTATTTTAAGTGTCATGCACCTTTAAAGTACTTCTAGATCTTCTTTACAGTTTCCAATGAACAATGGGGGATCGCCGTAAATCATGAGACAACTCCAACTGTATAACTTTTATGATCCAGTTGTGGCATAGGTATAATTGTCTCCTAACTTCTAGTCTTCAAGAACTGATTGATGATAATTTTACACCTGCTTTAATAGGAGTTGTAGGTGGTTTACAACTTGTAATATTTTATCTCCCTAGGACATCCTAAGCATACTTTGCTTGAGAAATGAAGATGTTGTCCTCTTTCATTTAATCATATGACATAAACAGTGATTTAATCATAACACTATCATTTCAAAAATCACTTGATGAATCTTGCAATTCTTCAATGGTACAGGTTTCGATCCCTGCAATTATGAGATAATCAGCATATATGACCACGAAAAACATATTCTTGCCATCTTTAAATTAACATACAGCTATCATATTATGGACTTTGTCACCAATCGTCTCACTGGGCTACTTGCCAACAATGGCAAAGACAAGGCCTGTCCACTTTGTTACACTAATACCTACACAAAAGACAGACAACATTAGTTAACCAACACCCAATGAGTTTGGCATGGGAGGAGACCATCACCAAACCACGTCCAAATATGGGCATCCCTTGTTGTTCATCATCATAAGGCATCCCTAATCCAGGACACCAGCCAACTCATCTTCGTTGTATAGTCCAAAACCATTACAAATGATAAATATTTCAACAAGAAGAAAAATTCTCAGGAGCTCACAAATCAATGCCTCATAAAGTTAAAGCATTTTTCTTTACTTTGCTCAATGTCCTGACTCCCAAGGGCTTCTCAAGTTTCAGTGCTTCATGGGGTTCAAGGACTTCACAATAACCAATCAGCCAATGCCCCATAGGATCCAAGGACTTCACAATAAAAAGTCTCTTGTGGAGTTCAAGGACTACTCAAATCAGCCAAATTAATTATGGGGTTTGAAGACACACTCGACATGCCTCATGGACTTCACTAGATCAGGCAAAACGCATAGGGGACTTCACAACTGTCACAAACCACCTTATTGTACTTAGAACAATATTAAATAAATGAGAATAAATGATTCATAATGTATTTATAAGGACTTCACAATAACCAGTGTCTTCTGGGTTAAAGACTTCTCAAATCAGCCAATGCCACATGGGATCCAAAGAATTCACAATAAAAAGTCCCTGGTGGAGTTTAAGGACTACTCAAATCAAACGATGCCTTGTGGGGTTTGAAGACCCACTCAACATGCCTCACGGACTTCAATAGATCAGGCAACACTCACAGGCGACTTCACAACTGTCACACTCCACCTTATTGTACTTAGAACAATAATAAATAAATTATGCGTTTAAGTATTCATAATGTGTTATGAATTGTTTATTTCATTAATGGAAACTATTATGTGATTAGTTGTTGTTTAATGATGTCTCAAGTGGATTAGCATGATGATTATGTTTATATTTAATATGTGACTAACTGCATCTTGTGGTCGTGGTTGACTGTAGGACATCCCCCTCAGCTAGAGATAAAGTATCATCAGCGAGAGGACTGAAGATCTGGTGGAGGCACCATAGGAGAGAGAGAACATGCACACGCTAAATAGACTTCCTTAGTATTAACTGGTATACTGCAGTTTGTAGAGGTATGGTTGCATTTGCATGATGGCTGCTTTATTGCTTTGGATGTCGTCATTTACTTGTGCTGACTTAGGCAAAATTGGTGTGTCGCATTCTGTTTATTCATTTGCGTACATTCTTGAGATTGCTTTAACAATATGTGGTAATGTCTTCGGTTCAAGTGGAATGAGATTTAACTCGACTTCTTGATGCTTTCTGCTGTTAGAGTCACAGAGTAAACCCTGCTTGTGATGAATAACATAGTAGTCAGTTTGCCTTTTTGTGCGACTATGTTTTAGGTGGAGTTCAGTGTGTCATGGCTTAAGGTCTTCCTTGCGCTTACATCATAGCAGTTATGTGCTTGCTTGCTCATTCTCATTTAGAGCTTTAATATTTTGTGCCTATGTCTGTGTGTTCTGATGTTCAGATTCAGTGCTTAGCTCCTTTTGTATAGTCACATATTGTATCATATATAGTGTTGTGATGTTGAGCATGTTGGTTTAGTGGCATGACTTAGCTATGTTTGCCAACAAGACTTTGCTTTTTAAGATGGCAGTGTTTGGTTTGGCTTTACATTGTTAAGACCTTAATAGCCAGAAGATATCTATAGGCTTTTTGACACGTGCCAGTGGATAATTTTGTTAGGATTGCAATGGTAACTTGGAACTTATGTTGGTGCTTATCGACATGGCATATAAGGCAGACCCTGGGGCATTGTTTTAAATACTTATTGGTTTTTGGAAATGCTACTAAAGGTGACTTAAGACTTTATAATCATACCTTACAAAGCAGACCTTGGTGCATAGTCATTCAAATCTGGTTTGTAAATCAAAGTTTTTAAACACTTTTGTTTCAGCTGTTTGGTCTCTGGACTACCTTGGGTGAGTTAATCTTCAGCCATGAATTGCAATGGGATGAGATTGTAATTGGGGCATTTGACCCAATTTCCTTCTCTTTTGGAGAGGCTATGTGTAGGGTTTGCTTCTCCTTTGGTTGTGATTTTTTACTATTTTTAAGAACTGTGGCAGGCCTCCGGCCATGGATTTAGGGATTAGATATTGTAATGCAGTCAGTCAAGGAGCTTGTATGGAGTGATGGCACGTTTCTATTTTGGTTGGGTGTGTCTTCCAATCATCACTGCAATGGTAGTCACGAGATTCTTTAGGGTTTTTGATGGGATTGTTTGTATTCCCTTCAAGCTCGTTTTGGGGGATCTTGCTGGGAGATTTTGGGGACTGTATATTTTTGTGGAGCTATGGAAACTTGGGACAAGAATCTTTGTGATTGCTTCTTGTGGAGGATATTGTGCGTGGGTGGAAACACTTCAGCTCTTCTTTGATTTATACAGGCATGTCTTGAATGCTTCTAAACCTTCCTTTTCTTGTGATTTTGAAAGAGGTGCTTTGCTTGTATTTGGCTTACAATGAAAAAACCCTAATATAGGCTTAGTTTTTTCCTAGTATAGCTAGCTGTCTTTGCATATATATAAATGAGAGTTTTGTTGAAGATAAGATGCAGACCTGTAGGTAAATAATGTTATGTTTTAGAAGAGGAAACCCTTGCCTGAGAACAGATTGTGATAAGCCATAGGGAAGAACATAAGTATTTGGAATGCTGGTCTATGTGAAGTCTGTTGTGTATTCTTGCAAACCCTAGGTTTTTTTTTAGATATATAGGGTTGGGATGAGGCTTGAGCAATGGTAGTTCTGTTTATGGGGTGTAAATGGGAGAACCTCTTTGTATTCCAATCTCTATAGTTGTTTCCACTTCTGACTGTACATGTCAGAATTGTAGAGGACTTGGGGGCAAGGGGCTGGTGGAAACACTAGTGGGAGCTTGCTCCCACTACCTTTCCAAATACCACAAGCCTGCCAAATGCTTAAACCATAATGTATTGGTGTGGAATGTTCATCATCTCTCTTCAGGACTGCAATGCTTGTATGAATATGGTTGTGGTTACCCTTAAGTGAACTTTGAAGACCTTGATTTGTGGTATGTGCTTTCATGCAATCCGATATACGTGTTTTTTATTGGCAATGACCAAGTTCATCCCTGAATGTATTTTTGGAACACTAAGACGAGGGTCAACTATTGTACCCTGTGTTTGAGTTAAAGTTGATGGGAATGTTAGTGAAGGCAATGGGAACCTAGTTCCAATTGTCTTTCCCAACATCCTCATATCACCTTTAGGGATATAGTGCATTGTTATCTATTACATGTTGGACTCTTGATGCAAGAGCATCCAAGGGGTACAAACAAAATCTTGTATCAAACAAAAATATGGGTTGGGTTTGTGCGTGTGTGTGTGCTTTTGTGCAACTTGTCAACAATGTCAACAAAGTTGTTTGTGGTAAGAATTTCTTCTAGTTATATCTGTGTAAAAGCTGTTCGTGATCCAAAAGCTTTTACACAGTTATAATCAGAAGCAATTCTTGCCACATTTGACATGGATTGTGGAAACACTATTGTTCTTAAAGCTGTTCATTTTGAAGGAAATGAATGCACAAGGCAGAGAGCATCCCCAAAGGTCCAACACTTCAAAAGTGGATTGCACATGAGGTTTCAGTCATCTGTCAAGATTAGAATGACTCTTTCCAACACAAATGACAAAACCATCAATTTGCACAGTCACCGATTACGTAACCACAACAACCACTAGGCTGCAATAAGTGGCGGTTTTGCTTGCAATTTTTTTATACATAGAGTAACGGACCAGAACTTGAGAAAGTTTCAATGTTGAGCATTTCCAAGATGTTGGGGAAGGTGAAGAGACCCTGGCAATCAAGGAATGGCAGAGGAGAATCACATCAGAAAGAACAAGCACTAAGGAATGTCAATTAGCAAGTGAGTTGGCTCCAATTTGAGAGGGAGAGAGAGTTTGGGAAGCTTAGTTATCCAAGGAGAGAAGTGAGTATGGGAGAGAGAACCAATTTATGAGAGATTGTATGGGTGTATTTTCTTCATGTAATGTTTCAATAAGCCTTTAAGGCAAGGGAGTGAGAGTGTATGTGTATGAATCTTTTTAACACTGTTGAACATCAATTCAGCGAGTGCTTTGAGTTCCATGTCTGAGTAAGTGTGTCCACTGGTGAGTGTAAGCCTAGGCTACACAATCTAAGGTTGTCCTTCATTGGACCCCCTAACCATGACTACATCAATTGGTATCAAAGCAAGGTTTACCTTGCTAGGTTGAGTGTGGGAGGCTCTTGTTGAGTCTATTTCAGGTTGTGAAAAAGAAGTTTGTAATGTTGAGAAGACATGGCACACACGAGGACCTCCTGGAAGAGGAGGAAGAGCACCAAGAGGAGCAGACTTGGAAGAGATTTTGAAGGGAATCCAAGTGAGATTGGGTACAATGGAGACTGATGAACATAGAGGAGTTGTTGCAGATGTGAGTGAAGCTGAAGAAGGTAAGCCCATTACCAATATCATTTATTTTCAGGTAAAGAGAGCCCAGAAGAGCTCATGAAATGGACAGAGCAGTTAGAGTGTTGTTTTGAAAAGAAAAGTATTGAAGACCCCAAGAGGGTAGAGTTTGCAAGCAAACGGTTGTGTCGTAGTGCAGTTATATATTGGAGAGTCCTCCAAGAAAGGAGACAAGAGAAAGGTGAGAAGTTGGGACCATATGATTCCAAGTTGATAGGGCAAGTTGTGCACCCAAGAATGCAAGAATAGTGGTTGAGGACACTTCAAGTATTGAGGTTTAAGAGTGAAGAAAAGAAGATTGCGTTTGAAAGCGATAGGAGAGTGAAGTTCCCATTTGAGCAACACAAGTCTTTTTCGAAAAACAGCGGAAGGAGAAAGGAAAAGAGTTTCTCCAGGATGATGTTGTGAAGAGTGAAGAGAAGAAGATTGCCTTGAAAGGCAACAAGAGAGTGAGGTTTTCACGTGAACATCTAAATTCTGTTTTGAAAAACAGCAAGGAGAAAGAAGTACGTGAGCAGTCCATAGAGGAAGAAATCCTCATGGAGGAGGATATGGAGGTGATAGTTGTTGAGCCTAAAGGAGGAGACCCATTAATGGATGTTGAGGAAGATTTTTTTGTGCTCCATAAGTGAGAAGAGGTAGAACTATCATTAGAAAAGAATGGAGGTGAGTTTTTGTTTTCACCTTTACAAGGAAGGATGGTTGAGGACAACCAAGCAGAGTTGCAGGTTTCCATGAAGGAAACAATGTAGGTGAATGAAATGCAAGTGAATGCATATGATGAGAGTATAGTTGAAGACCATCTATATGAAGTACAGGCAGAAAATCAAGTGAAGAATGGTGATAGGGAAGCCATAGAGGTTGATGATAATGGGCCTTTGATAGTCCATCATGTGACTACAAGTTATGAGGAAAATGCAAGTAATGGTGAGGAGTTGGACAGCATGTCTACATGGCATAGTGAAAAGGCAGAAAAAGTGTTTGTGGGACCTCTTGATTCCCGCAATTTGGTTGATCAATGTGCAGGTCCAGCAATGGAGAAGATGGCAAAGGAGAAGCAAAAGTGCATTTCAGTCCATTAAACTCATATGCATGAGCAACCAAGAGAAGAGGTGGAACAAGAAGATACTATTGTTGCAGCAGTTAAGGAATTAGTTGGTAAGGACATGACAGCAATAGAAGATTGTCTTCAAATTAACATGAAGACAATAGAGAGTTGGGAAGTGATGGCACAAGGAAGTCCCCAAGACAACATACAAGTGGGAATTCATTTGGAGCAACAGTTAGAGGAGGGAGAAAAGACTCACAAGACCAAGTGAAAGAGACTAGAAAGAAGAAGAAGACCTTCTCAACAGAACAGCAATGGGTAGAGAAGAGTATGCATTAAGTCTCCATCTTCAAAGATGAGTATAAAGTGAAATGGTATATTTCTGGTTGATCCAAAGAGCATTTGGATGAGGGAAGAAGAAGAATGTCACTCATGTGGCATAGAGACAGAGAATGAATTGGAGATGGTGGATATGTTTCTATCAAGAGAAATGAAGGATGCACAAGGTGTTTTATATGTGGAAGCAACCCACATAGGAGTTAAAAGAAGAGACTCTTATGAGTCAAGGTATGCATTGTTTTCATATGGGAAAAGGAAGTGTAAGGTTCTTTAGACATGGCATACATGAGATATCAAGGAAGGTGAAGGAAGGAGGTTGCAATCAGCCTAGAGCTGATGTAAAGAGGATGAGGATAAAAGAAGACAAGGATGAGATGGAGCAGCTCAGTTTGGTATCAGCCCAAGCATGTGTAGAGGTGGAGTGTTGTAGGAAAGAAGAGAAGGTGGTATGATTTAGAAGAGGAAAAAAAGTATGAGTTGCATGCTTGTATGGGTGTGATATCAGAAATAAGAGATAAGTTAATTTTAGAAGGAGGTGATCAATTCAAAGCCAATGATGGCTGGAACAGCAAAGGTGTTGAAGACATTTGGTGGTGGTGGATGGATAGAGGTGGGCAAAATCCTACAAGAGACTGGAAAAAGAGAGAGAGAGACCATCTTGGAGGCGGACGGACTATGCCCAAGTAGTGGGCAAGGGAACGAGAAGGGTGATCAAAGTTAGGTGGAGGAGGATGGTTTGTGGCCCAGCAGATGGCTGGAAAAGGAAAAACCAATTGAACATAAAGCTTTTGAGGTACCTAACAAGGCGGAAGGGGAAACCGTAGTCAAGTCAATTGGTTAAAAGAATGATTCTACCATTCACCCTACCTTTGTGAGCTGAAGCTCACAAATTTTCAACCTCGGGTGTCTAATGCAAGAGCATCCAAGGGGTAAAAGCAATCTTGCATCAACCAAAAACATGGGTTGGGTTTGTGCACGTGTAGTTGTTTGTGTGACTTGTCGGCAATGTCAACAACATTGTTTGTGTCAAAGAAGATGAATTCAAAGGATAGAAAGCATCCCCAGTGGTCCAACACTTCAAAAATGGCTTGCAAATGAGGTTTCAATCATCTGTCAAGATCAGAATGACCCTTTCTGGGATAGTTGACGAAACTGCTGGTTTGCGCAGGCATAACTGCCAATTTGCATTAATTGGTGAATTCGCAACCACCGGATTGCAGGAAGTGGCAGTTTTGCCCGTGGTTTCTTTATATGGAGAGAAATGACCCAAAACTTGAGAAGTGTCAGTGTTGAGCGTTTCCAAGATGTTGGGAAAGGTGAAGACACATTCTAGCAGTCAAGGAATGGCAGAGAAGATTCGATTCAATCAGGGCAAGAGTTGAGAAGAGTCAGTTAGCAAACGAGTCAGCTCCAATTTGAGAGGGAGAGAGACTTTGGGGAGTCCAGTGCTCCGAGTAGAGAGAAGTGTGGGAGATGGAATCAATCCATGAGAGACTGTGTATAGGTGTATCTTCTTCATGTAATGTTTTAATAAGCCTTTAAGGCAAATGAGTGAGAGTGTGTATAAATCTATGTAACACAGTTAGAACAGCAATAGAGAGAGTGTTTTGAGTTCCATGTTTGAGTATAGTGTCTGAGTAAGTATGTCCATTCGTAAGTGTAAGTCTAGGATGCAAGGTCTAAGGTTGTCCTTCATTAGACCTCGTAACAATAACTACATCAATTGTGTTATAAATGATCCTCCACGCATCTCAACCCTACTTTAATTTTGGTAATCATTTAAGATATGGAACTGCAGTGCATTTAGATTACCGTAAATTTTGAACTAAGAATAAATCACTACGTTGAGTGGTGGCAAACTGCCTTGATTAATGTAGGTTCTTTTGTTTGATTTTGGTGGTGAATGCCTTAGGTGAAGGAGATGGGAATAAGCTGGATCAACCAAGACGAACAAAATTCACCTTGGATGATCCATCTCACTCCCATACCACTTCATTACCTTCCTATGGAATGTGTGTAAGTATATTTGAAATGCTTGTATGAGGGAAATCCCCAAGTAAGGAATGATACACCTCTTGTGTTGACTATGGTTTTGGAGCTGACTGTTTTAAGTTCGTTTAATGGTACATATTAGTGAGGGCAATTGGAGCTTACTCCCATTGACCTCAAGGTTGAACCTGCCATACCTTCTTGGAGATTTTTGAGGTAAAGGGTTACTAAATAGACTTAAATTGAATAAAGTTTAGTATTGTACACAGCATTACAAGGTTTGTTCCATTACGAATCTCTTCCCAAGGGTCAAGATCCTGATGTGAAGTGTTGGTTTGACTGTGTACAACAAATAAGAGTTGGTACTTGGTGATAAAGGCAATGGGAATTCAGTCCCATTGACTTCCTCACCACCCTCCAACTTATTGGCCTGTCGTAATCCTTAAAATGTTGGGGTTGAGAGGACAGAATGTCTTGTAATATATATTGTATTGCTTGAAAGGGAGTATTATCTTATATTAGTTATAGCATCATGATTTAAGCTTGGACAGAACCTTGTGTACTTTTATTAATAGCTTGCATGGTGGCATGATTGACTAAGGTAGTTGTCTGCTTACTCCTTGTGAAGCTTGTGATTTGAAATCCTATTGGATATGTTGGGATTGTAAACATGGAGTTGTTGTCGTTGCCTTGGCTGCCTAATTTAGATGGTCAAGAGTCATATACCTATGTTAAAACTGTTTTCAGTTAAATAGTATGAACTGAATATGAGATGGTTGTGCAACATGAACAATGGATCTAGAAACACTTGGGGGTTATTAGTGTTCTCTAGAAAAACCTGCATTTTATTGGGTTGAGTGGCAAGGTTTTTGTGGCTGCCAACTCATTTTCTTTAGCCAAAGCATGATTTTTGTAATCATTTAGTCTTGTTCATCATATTGTTTGGTTCATAGTGTTTGTCAAGGGTTGGCTGTAGATGGTGGTAATAATTTTGTTGTATTGTGTGGTTTTACTTGGCTTGACTGCATCAATGATGGTTGCTAGTACTTCTTGTTGCACATGATTCTCTGATTCTCTCACCATTTGGCTTCTCACATCTACCACCCTCGTTGAAGGGTAAGGCCACTCCCATTCAATAGGTGTGTGGGGGAACCATACGGCTCTGTGGTTAGAGACAAAGCACCTTGATGATGCTCTCCCTCTTCTGGCTTGATATGTTGTTGCTGCATTGAGACATTTAGTACATGGAGTACACACAAGGACGCTTTACTTGCTTTGAGGCAGTTGGTATCTTTTCATGTAATCTATATTGAACAATGATGTAAGATTCTGAACTATTGTAATTGTTAATCTATATGCATAGCTGTTGTAGTTATACTTTTCAGCGAGGTTGGTTGTGTTCCCCATATCTTCGAGTTTATGACATGTTGGATATGTCATCTTTTATATATATATGTATATCCAGTTGTACTTGTTCTCAATTGAGATTGATAAAGTAGAATGGAATGAGTGTTATACTTGCAAATGCATATTAATAATATAGGTTTAATAATCTATGTTGCTACAATTTTAAGTCTATTAAAAATCCCTAGTGACTATCTAATAGATCAAAGAAATAATTGGATTTATTATTTTATCAAGATCAATTATCAAAATATTGTATGTGTCTCACATTATCTTAATACGATAATTTTACTTTTACTTTCAACGTAGTGCTTCTTGTTTCTTATTAGTTCACGTTAGGTAAGGCCAAAGGAATCCATGTGGTAAATCGATTTCTAAACTCCGTCAATAGTACAAGAACATGTGGAAAAAAAATCACATTTTCGGGTGTTCAATCAATGGGTCGCTACGTTGTGGTGTCAGAGCCCAACTTCAATGCTCGAGCCTTTTTGGTGTTCACTTATGCTAATGCAGCATTGTTGTGTTTTGGCTCCTACATATACCATGGTTCGTACCAAGGGTAACGAAATTGGAAGCTATGTAATCTTGATGTGAATCAGCTGGAGAGGCTTGATCAAATCTTGGCCATGTTGATCGAGACCTAGGACCGAATGACCAACCTTGAAGAAGAAAATTGGGGGTAGTAGAATAATGAGGAAAAGCAGGAGAACAATCATGGTGAGGGTGACCAGAACCGGGATCAAGGGAATGGTGAACCGGATCACCATCAAAATGGTGGCGGCGGAGGCCTAGAGAACCATAGAGATAAGGAGACAGTTGATGCTCAGCGAGCTAAGAAGGCTCACATTGAGACTGAACTAACAGGGATTTGAAGCGAATTGCCCCACCAAAATTTGATGGGACCATCATAGGTGACGGAGCAAAGGCATGATCATTGAAATGGAAAAATACTTTCAGCTCCGCAATTTCTTAGAGGAGCCAAAGTGGTCTATGGACCATATCAGCTTTCAAGTGAGCCATCCTCATAGCAGAATAATAAGAAGTTTTAAATGGGGTTAACACTCGCAACCACCACCGAGAATCAATTTGTTACATTGTTCAAACAATGTTAGCTCCCTCAATTGTACTTTGATGGGAAGATGGCTGATTTTCAGAATCTCCACCAAGGAGATTTAAAAATTACTCAATACTGGGAACAACTCACCCGACTCGTCAAATACATTTCACAATATCAGAAGGATGAACATTTCCATATTAGGAAATTCATCTTGGGACTAAATCTGCAGATTGGGGTTGATGTGGATGTTCATGGACCCACCTCCATGGACCAAGTTTTTTAGAAAGCTATCAAATAGGAGAAATAGCTTCAATTGCTTGCAGCTACAAGAAAAGAGAGGAAGGAAAAGTTGATGAATTCACAACCTCCTCATGAAACCCCACCATTTAAGAAGAAACTTTGGAAGGACAACAAGGGTGGAGACTTTAAAGCATAGTTACCAAATCCGGCCGGATCTGCCCAAAATCTGGCTGGATCTGAATTTTTTTGCCTGCCCGGATAAATTCGTCCGGGTCAGCCCTGTTTATTTTCAAAAAAACATTTTTTTTATTTTTTATTTTCTTAAGGTTTTCTATGGTAAATAATGCCTAGCAACCATATATATTGTATAATATTAACATTTTATATTACTTTATTAATGTTTTTCATTGTATTTGTCAATTTTGCATTTTTATAAAACTATTCTCACGTATACGTATATATATATACACTCCAGATCGGATTTTTCGAAACTTTTTCAAGGATTTCGGATTTTCGTATTTTTTGGCCCTCCCAAAAGGATCCGAATTTCCGAACTTGGTAACTATGATTTAAAGGTAAATCTAGTGGGAAGAACTTCAAGTCAGGAAATTCTTCTAAACAGAGCAATCCTCCTAAAAATCGAAATGGGAATGGTAATAGTGGAGGAAAATCTTCTAATAGGAGAAGTCCAGCAAGAGGATATTACACTTGTGGTGGCGATCACTACGCCAATCATTGTCCTCGCAACACTCCTAGAGAAAATTGCAGACCTCCCCTACCTAGTCAGCAACAAGCCTTCCAATGGAAAATTCATGCGGCGGTTAATAACCACCAAGTAAATCATCAAATAACACATATTGAGGATTCAAGTACACTTTTTGCCCATTCGGTGACCGTTTTATTTGACATATGAGCAATTGAATGCTTTGTGGATCCTGAAATCTGGAGCAAATTTCGTAGGAGAGCCAACTATATGGCTAAATCTTGGACAATGCACTATGGAAACCGAGCAAAAAGGAAGGTAAAGCAATGTATGTTTGAGGCTGAGTTAGAACTTCCCAACTTGTCAACATCAGTTGATCTCTTTGTTACACCTCTGGGATCATATGATGTGATCCTTGGGGTGAACTAGTTATGGCAACACCAAACGAAATTGGATTACTTCACCAAGTCAGTAACTTGCCTTGATGATCTAGGAAATCCAATGAAAGTTCAAGAGGTGAAAAGACAAGTTAGCCTTCGGTAAATTTCAGTTATGCAGCTGAAGAAGGCATGAAGAAAGGGATGTATCCTTTACTCCATACACATCGATGATATAGAGGATAAAAAAGAACCTACCTTCGACAATTATCCCTTTCTCGACGAGTTTCAGGATGTGTTTCTTGAGGAGTTGCCTCAACTCCTACCGAGGAGAGCATTCAATTTTTCAATCGACATTGTGCCTAGATTTGAACCCAATTGCAACACTCCTTACCATATGATGACAACAAAACCTTTTGAGTTGATAACATTTCATGAAATACTTTCAAAAGGGTTGATTCGCCTAAACATGTCACCTTGGGGTGCACTTGTCTTCGTCAAAAGGATGGGATACTTCGACTTTGCATTGATTACCGAATGCTTGGTATAACAACAGTAAAGAACGGGTATCCCTTGCCCCACATTGATGATCTCTTGATTAAATATGTGGGGCAATAGTCTTTTCCAAGATAGATCTAAGAGCAGGATACCACCAGTTGAGGATTCATGAGGATATTCCAAAAACAGTGCTCAAAACTTGCTAAAGGTAGTAAGACTTCACAGTACTACCCTTTGGACTCACGAATGCACTTGCATCGTTCATGAACCTCATGAATAGTGTCTTCAAAGATTATCTAGGTAGTTCCGTGCTCGTCTTCTTGGATGATATTTTGATATATTCAACACTTGTGGTTAGTAATGCAACAATTGAGACAACATAAATTTTTCGGCAAGCTGTCAAAATGTGCTTTCTTTTAAAGGGAAGTACATTACTTAGGCCATATCATTTCGGAAAACAGCATTTTAGAGGACACAACCAAAACTCAAGCAATCATGGACTAGCCAACACCCAGAAATGTCCATGAGGTTTGTAGCCTTATGGATTGGCTAACTATTAATAGAAGTTTGTAGAAGCCTTTTCAAAGATCGCTGACCCCATCACCTCCTTGCAGAAAAAGGGTAAGATGTTTGGTTCATCTGAAAAAGTGTGAAAGGCCTTTTCAACTCCTTAAGGAGAGGTTAACTTCAGCTCCAATATTGAAGGTACCCAACCCAAACAAAAAATTCTTAGTGATCACAGTTGGTTCAGGTGAAAGTTTGGGCAGAGTTTTGATGTAAGAAGGTCAAGTTGTGGCCTAAGAATCTCGGAAACTCAAAATTTATAAGTTAAACTACCCTCCTCATGACCTAGAGTTGGAAACCATTGTTCATTCATTGCAAATTTGGAAACACTACTTGTTAAGGAAGCCATTTGAGCTCAAGACTGATCACTTGGGACTCAAGTATATCTTTACTCAACCCAACTTGAATGCTCGACAAACACGATGGTTGGGGTTCTTGTCTGAATATGATTTTGACATTGAGTATATTACGGGCAAGAAAAACAATGGCTGGTGCTCTTAGCTACCGAAGGACAACCTTCAAAGAACAGAAAAAAATTTGGAGTTGCTTCCTTCCGATGAGTTCTATTGGAAGGTTAAAAAAGCTCTTGCTAATGCTGCCCAGGATCATCGATACAAGTGTTATCAATTTGAGTGTGATGGGCTTCAAAGATTTAGAGGTAAAATCTATGTTCCCCACCTTGGCAGTATGAGGACTACAATGCTTGAGGAGGCACATGGTGTTCCTTATTCAGGGCATCTTGGAGCAACCAAGCTATCAACAAACCTAAAACAACTCTACTACTAGCCAGGTCACAAGAAAGATGCAACAGAGTTTGTGGCTTGGCGCCTACAGTGCCAATGGGTTAAGACTGAACATGTGCACCAAGTAGGACTACTCTATGCGCATGAGATTCTCAAGTGGAAATGGTAAGTTACTGGAATGGATTTTTTTCAAGGTCTTCCAAATTCCAAGAACAAGCATGATGTTATTTTGGTTGTGGTGGACAAAATCACAAAAGTTGGTCACTATATCTTGGGAAACTTAACCGATAATTCACCAATGTTGGGAAGAAGATTTGTTCAAGAAATCTTTAGATTGCATGGGATTCCCAAGAGGATTATCTTGGATAGAGACGTTCACATGACATCAAGATTTTTGCAAACCTTGCATGCAGCCTTGGCAAATAAGTTGAACTTTAGTTCCGCATACCACCCTAAGACCAATGGTCAAGTTGAAAGGGTAGACCAAGTTTTGGAAGATATGTTGCGAATGTACTGCATGGATCAACAATGCAAGTGGGAAGAGTATTTGCCTTTGGTTGAGTTCGAATATAACAACACACATCACTCAACCCTAGGAATGGCACCTTTTGAGACTCTTTATGGCAGGAAATGTTGTACTCCTACCAACTAGGACGACATCGAGGACTGTGTGGTTTTGGCCCTGAGAGATTGAAGGAGACGGATGAACGGGTTAAGCTTGTAAGGCGGCTCCTTATTGAGGTTGTCAATAAACAAAACAGATACACCAACAAGAAGAGGACCCCAAGACAATTCTCAATGGGATATAAAGTCTTTTCAGGGGTGAAACCGAAAAAGAGTTCAATTAAGTTTAGCAAGTTTGCCAAATTATCACCTAGATTTGTGGGCCCCTTTAATATCTTGGAAGTTATCAACCCGATTGCATACAAGCTTCCACTACCTCCAGCTCTTGCTCAGTTACATAATGTGTTTCATGTTTCTTTATTGAATAAGTATAATGCTGATTTCTCCCATGTGCTTGATTGAAAATCCTTGTAGGTTTAAGATCCATGGGTGGTTCCAGCTGAACCTCTGAGAGGTAAGGTCAAGTGGGAACAATACTATGATGAGAGTGCTAGTGGGACTTTTTCTCTTTGTTTAATTAATTAAGTCATTTTTTTATACGACATTGGGGACGATGACTCTTCCAAGTGGGGAAGAATGTCACAACCCATTTCTAGTTGTTGGACAGAAAACCCTTATTTTTAATAAATAAAAAATTATTTTGGAACATTTTTTGCTATTATATGTTATGATTAGAGAAATGTTTTGGTTTAAACATTATTTGGAACATTTTTAACTATTATATGTTATGATTAGATAAATGTTTTGGTTTAATATGCATAATATTTTATTTTGATTAGAATGGTTAAATGCCACTGGTTTTACATTTATTGTATCTAAATCTGATTCTTGGATTGGTTAAATGTAACAGTTTTGTCTTTAACTATTCATATTCTCTTGTTGATTTGGACTAGGTACCTGTTGTTGTCTAAGGTGGATGTTGGACATGTCTTCCTCCTCATAGTGGTAAGAACCAGACGGGGAGTATCATCAAGGAGAGGCACGACAAATTTGAGATGGGCATCTCAGGGAGAGAGAGATAACTAAACTCACAAACCACATTTGTTGTAGTAGTTTTGTGCTTGCTTACTCTTTTGCGTTTAGAGCATTCAGATTCTATGCCTATATCTGTGCGCTTACTTGTTCTGGTGTTCAGATTCAGTGCTTAACTAACTCTATATAATCCCATATTGTATGTTATTTCCTTGTGCTTGCTTGCATTATATAAAGTGTTGTGATGTAGAGCATGTTGGTTTTGTGGCATGATGTTTGGTCAACATGACCGTAGGTCACTTTATCTATGGCTTTGCTTTTTACAATTGCAGTGTATGGTTTAGCTTTACATTGTTTAAGGCCTTAATAGACACGAGATATCTATAGGCTTATTGACACACACATGTAGTTAATTTTGTTATGATTGAAAAGGTAACTTGGAACTCATGTTGGTGCTTTATAGTCTTGCTATACAAGGCAGACCCTGGGGCATCACTTTACATACTTATTGATTTTTAGAAATGTTAATAAAGGTGACTTAAGACATTTTAATTATACGTTCTAAAGTAGGCCTTGGTCTGTAGTCATTCAGACCTATGTCATTATAAGACATGGTTTGTTAGTAAAGTAATAAAATATTTTTGTTTCAGCTGTTTGGTCCCAGGACCATCTTGGTTTAGGACCTAGGTAATCTTCACCCACGACTTTGCAATGGGATGGGTTTGCAACTAGGTGATTTCCTAATTTTCTTCTCTCTTTTGAAGAGACTATGGGTAGGGTTTGCTTCTCTTCTGGTCATGATTTCTTATTTTTTTGAAGAACTGTGGCAGGCCTCACGCCATGGATTTAGGGATTAGGTATAGTAATGCAGTCAGTCAAGTAGCTTGTAGGGATTTATGGCAAGTTTATATTTTGGTTGGGCATGTTTACACTCATTAGTGCAATGGCAGTCATGAGATTCTCTAAGGTTGTTGATGGGATTATTTGTATTCCCTTCCAGTTCGTTTTGGGGAATCTTGATGGGAAATTTTTGGGACTGTATTCTTTTGTGTAGTTGTGGAAACTTGGGACAAGAGTCTTTGTGGTTAATTCTTGTGGAGGCTATATGTTTGGCTGGAAACACTTCAACCCTCCTTTGAATTATAATGGCATGTCTCAAACGCTTCTAAACTTCCTTTTCTCATGATTGTGAAAGAGGTACTTTTCTTGTATCTAGCTCACTGTGGAAAAATCCTAATCTGGGCTTATAATTTTGCTAGTATAGCTAGTTGTTTTTACATATATATAAAAGACAGTTTCGTTTAAGATAAGATGCAGACCTGTAGGTAAATAAATTTGTGTTTTAGAAATGGAAACCCTTGCCTGAGAACTTACTATGATAAGCCATACGGCAGAGCATAAGCATTTGGAATGCTGATCTATGTAAACTCTGTTGTGTATTCTTGCAAACCCTGAGCTATTTTTGAGGTAAATAGGGTTGGGGTGAGACTTGAGTAATGGTGGTTTTGGATATCAGGTGTAAATGAGAGAACCTCTCAATATTGCAATTGTTATAGTTGTTTCCACTTTTGACTTTAGAGGTCAGTATTGTAGAGGGCTGCGGACAAGGAGGTGGTGGAAAAGCCAATCAGAGCTTGTCCCCACTGCCTTTTCCCAACATCACAAGCCTGCCAAGTGTTTAAACCATAATGTATGGGTGTGGAATGTTCATCATCTCTCTTCAGGACTGCAGTGCTTAGTTTACTATAGTTGTGGTTATCCATAACTGAACTTTGAAGACCTTTATTTGTGGTATGTGCTTTCATGCAGTCTGCTATATGTGTTTTTACTTGGCAATGACCAAGTTCATCCCTGAATGTATTTTTGGAATACTAAGAAGATGGTCAACTACTGTACCCTATGTCTAATTAAAGTTATTGGGCATGTTGGTGAAGGCAATGGGAACCTAGTTCCCATTGTCATCCCCAACATTCTCATATCATCGTTTGGGATATGGTACATTTTTATCTATTGCATGTTGGACTGTGATATGAATGATCCTCCACACATCTCAGCCCTACCTTGATTTTGGTATTCATTTAAGATATTGGACGGTGGTGCATTTAGATTACTCATAAATTTTGAACTAAGGCTAAATAATTGGGTTGAGTGGTGGCAGACTGCCTTGATTGGAGTACGCTCTTTTGTTTAGTTTTGGTGGTGAATGCCTTAGGTGAAGGAGATTGGAATATGCTGGATCAACCAAGAAGAACTAAGCTCTCTTTAGATGACCCATCCCACTCCCATACCACTTCAGTACCCTCTAGTGGACTGTGTGCAAGTATTTTTTAAATGCTTGAATGAGGGAAATCACCTAGGAAGGAATGATGCAACTCATGCTGACTACAGTTTTGGGGCTGACTGTTTTAAGTTCATTTGAGGGTAGGTGTAGGTCAGGGAAATGGCCTCCCCAACACCTCTTTACCTTGTTAACAAGGTTGAACCTGCCCCACCTTCTTGGAGATTATTGAGGTCAAGGATTATTATGTAGTCTTAAATTGAATGAAGTTTAGGATTCTACTCAACATCAAATGGTTTGTTCCATTAAGAATCTCTTGCCAATATTCAGGATCCTGACGTGGAGTGTTGGGTTGACAGTGTAGGCACGGAAGAATTGGTAGGTGGTGAGGAAGGCAATGGGAACTCAGTCCAATGACTTCATCACCACCGTTATTGGCCTGTTGTAATTCTTAAATTTTTGTCGTTGAAAGGACAATATGTCTTGTAAGATGTAGTGCTTGAAAGGGACTATTATCTTATAGTCTTTACAACATGATGATTTAAGCTCGGACAAAACATTGTGGGATTTTATATCTTCTTTGCTCAGTGGCATGATTGACTAAGGTAGCTTCCTCATGAAGCTTGTGATTTGAAAACCTATTGGATAAGGTGGAATTGTAAACATAGTGTTGGTGTTGTTGCTTTGGCTCCCTAATTTAAAAAGTATGAACTAAGTATGAGATGGTTGTGCAAGATGAACAATGGATTTACAAACACTTAAGGGTTAACAATGGTCTCTATAGAAACCCACATTTTATTGGGTTAAGTGGCAAGGGTTTTATGCCTGCCAACTAATTAAGTCTTTGGCCAAAGCATGATTGTTTTAATCACTTAGTCTTGTTCATCGTATTGTCTGCTTCATAGTGTTTGACATTTTGTCAAGGGTTGCCTATAGATGGTGATGATGTTTTTATTGTATTGTCTAGTTATACTTGGCTTAAATACATTTATGATGGTGACTAGTAATTCTTGTTCCACATGGTTCTCTAATTCTCTCACCAGTTGGTTTCTCACATTTTCCACCTCATTGAAGGGTAGGACCACTCCCATTTGGTAGGTGTGTGGGGAAACTATAAGGCTCTATGGTTGAAGCAAAGCTCCTCAATTATGGTCTCCCTCTCCTTGTTTGATATGTTGTTGCTGCATTGAGGCATTTAGTATGTGGTGTACACACAAGGGCCCTTTACTTGCTGAGAGGCAGTTGGTATCTTTTCATGTAATCTAAATTGAACAATGATGCAAGATTATGAACTATTGCAATTGTTGAGCTATATGTATAGCTGTTGTAGTTTTACTTTTTAGCCAATGGGGTTGGTTGTGTTTTCCACATCTTCAAAATTATGAAATGTTAGACATGTCATGTTTTATGTATATCCAGTTATACTTGTTCTTAGTTAAGATTGATAAAGTAGAACAAAAAGAATGTTGTACATGCAAAAGTATGATGATAAGAGAGGTTTAATAATCTATATTGTTACAATCTACGTTACTAGCAGCTGCTACCCAACAGGGTTGGTATCATACCGAGTGCAAGTCCCAGTTTGAAACACATCTAGAAATGCCCAGGGTCCTATTGTGCAAGTTTGGGTACATCCGAGTTTGTCCTAAATGTTGTACCTATATTAATATAATGATAAGAATGGTTTAATAATCTTATGTTGTTACAATCTACATTACCAGGTACTGCTACCCAAGGGCTAGTCCCAGTACAGTTTTTGATACATAACGGGTACCGTTCCCGATTCAAAATGCATATGGGTTCTTCTTGGGTCTTGTTGTGCAAGTTTGGGTACGTCCAGGTTCATCCCGAACCAAACCCGGATGTACCCAAACCTACACAGCAAGTCTTGAGAGGAACCCAGATGTACCCACCCAGACGTACCCAAACCTACACAAGTCCCGAGAAGGACCCGTATGTACTCACCCGGACGTAAATGAAGTTGCACAGCAAGACCCTGTGAAACAAGACAAACCCAGATGTACTCAAACCTACGCAGCAAGACCCTAGGCGTTTCCAGATGCGTTTTGAATCAGGGACAATACCTGGTATGTATTGTACCGTACCGAGACCAACCCCTGGGTGGCAATACCCGGTAACATACATTGTAACAACATAGATTATCAAATCAAATTTATCATTATGCTTCTATAGGTACAACATTCAAGATGAAATTGGATGCACCCAGACCTACACAACAGGACCCTCGGCATTCCCCATCCCGGGACAAACCTGAATGTACCCAAACCTGCACAACAAGACCCTAGGTGTTTCCAGCGAGAACCCAAGCAAAAAAACTAATTCTTTGGTCTCACTCAAGAAAAGACCAAACATGGACTTGAAATATAAAATAAAGCATAGGAAAACCCTAAATTAAACTCTCACATCCATTTTATCAAAATAAAACACATATACCTCTCATTGCACATTATCTCTCACCTTCATTTTTCACACAATCGTCTTGAGATGACTTGTCAAGCTACATGAGGCGTTGAGTAGCATAGTTATCAACCACAATTGGGGTGTATGGAGGTAGTCAAACATTTAAAGGGCCACAAAGGTAAAAGGATTGATCCTCGATGATGGGTGGTGCGATCATGTGGAGTATTTGCTTGGTTTTACTGAGCCCATCATAAGTATGCTAAGATTTGTTGCTATGGATCATCCATGTTTGGGTGAGATTTATGATGGACTCGACTCAATGATTGAGAAGATTAAGTCCATCATAATGCCAAAGAGAGATCCTACAAAGAGGTTCTTCAAAGAAGTGCATTTGTATCTCATTGATAGGTGGAACAAAATGGCCACCCCATTGCATCTTCTTTATTTTGCCTTGACTCACAAATACTACAGCACAAAGATCATTTCTTTGCCTAGGAGAGTCCCACCATATAAGGATGTCAAAGTTAGTGAGGGGTAGAAGGCGACATTCTCTAGACTCTTCCCCAATCCAGAAGGAGAAGACACAGTTATGGGAGAGTTTGAACATTTCATGACCTCCACAGATCACTCCCTTGGCGCTCTTCGTGACAAGTACAAGGATGCTCATATGTGGTGGTACTTCCATGGGAAAGCATCCACCCACCTCCAGCGACATGCAATAAAAAATTTCTCATAGGTAAAATTTTGATTTTTTTTAACTCCCTATCTTTCTTTTCAACATTTTGCTTTAACTTTGTGCATTTATAAAGTTTAATTGACTTTGCAACTTGCCTCAATAGATTGTGAGTTCCTCTTCAACTAAGCAAACTAGGGTACATACTCCTTTATCCACTCAGTTAAGCGCACAAGTTGGCAGTGAAAAAGTCAAAGGATTTGGTCTATGTGCATTCTAGCCTGCCATTTTTAATACACAAGCAAGATGAGTACAAGGGGCAACAAAGTGTTATGATGTAGAACCAAAGACTATTGACTTGGAGCTTCCATTGCCTACCTTTCATTGCTTGGCACAGAGCTAGAGGTTTCTTCACACAACTTGCATAGCGGAGCAAGTGGGAGTGGCATTGTTATTGCTTATGGATCTAATGAACCACATAATGATGCTCTCAATGAAGAAATTGAAGACCAATAAAAATATAATGAATATGTTGATTTGTCTTGATTTTTGTGTATACATTGTTTTGCACTATGTACTTATTCTAGGACTAATCTAAGTTCAATCACTAAATATCATGACATCCAGCGTTGAATTTAAGTATGTTTTGTACTTATTTAACTTTTTTTTGTTTACTCTACATATTATGTAGTTAGTTTTGCTTATTTGGATATATTTTTAAAATTTTATATATATTTTTGTCCAGCCATACCCAGGCCCAAAAAAAATTATGTATCGGCGTACCCAGACCCCATACCCGTACCAAGATCAGCTACTTAGGTTACAGATTTATGCATGTTAAAAATGCTTGGTGATTATCTGATGGATCTAGTAAAGAATTTGATTTACTACTGTATCATGGTCAGTTATCAAAATATTGCATTTGTCTTATATTATCTTAATACAATAATTTTATATTTAGTTTAGTGCTTCTTGTTTCTTCTTGCTTGACCTCAAGTAGGGCCCAAGGAATCGATTTGGTAACGTGATTTTTGAAATCCGTCGTTGGTACCGGAATTCATGTGACAAAAAAACAATTGCCATGTTTTTTGAGGTTCGACCAAGGGATCGCCACACTTTTTGGTGGAAAATACCATGAAGGTCAAGCTAGGTTGCTCCTTTCTATTGGCATGTCTATTGATAGGCTACTTCCTTAGATGGCCCTCCTGGGCTCCTTCCCACAAAGGATGTCATTACTAGGGCTGCCAAAGAGGACATCTACAGACAGTAGATCCAGACTACTTGGATCTCCCCTCGTGAGCCGCTCAGCTCCCAGCTTGCTTTCTACGCCGAGCATTTCTTATAGGGGGCGGACGGTATCATTCGTCACCCTCACTATCTCCAATGCCATTGGTCTCACGACTTGAGGTTTCCCCTTGGCCAGATGAGAGTTTGTTCTCCCCAATTACATGTTAAAACAGACCAACACATTCACCGTCAAGGATGGATATGTCGTCTTTGCTCCCTCCAAGAGTTGGAGACCAAGGACCACTTCATTTTTAGATGCCCCATTTATTATGAGATCTGAGGAATATATCACTGCCTCTACAAAGACTCAGACAACACTTGCTACTTTCTTCAAACATACAAACTAGCGGTGCTTGGCTCTTTATCTTTGCGAGGCTATCACCCTCCAACGCTGATTCCTACAGGAGGAACCTAGAGGCTCTAGAGCACCCATATTGATCACCTCTCTCTTTCGGCCCATCCAGGTGATTGGTAGCACTAGGCATCCTTTGGACACCGATACATCACATATCAAAGCTGATAGATCAATTAGGCAGTGCTTCTCTCAGCACATCATTACTACTCAAACTACTTAGATCTCCAACCCTGCTATCTCCCAGCGTCGTGGCTTTGGCCCGCCCCGTCAGCGTAACTATGGCCCTGTCCGACAACATGGATCTACTACTTGCCATCTGCCCCCCAGACCACAATGGCAAACTAATATTAAGAGTTTCTTTTCTACTATAGGAATTACACCGGCCTTGGATGTTAGAGGAGATTCTGGAGGAAGTGTCTTGCTTCCTCCTAGGATCCCCCAACCTGGTTCCTCCAACCCTGTATACTCACTAGACAACATTATTAGATCTCTCACAGTGATCGATAACATCTTGCTCCTCCACTTCAGGCACAAACAGAGACATTTGATGAGATTTTCCTCCAATCTTCATTAGCACATGGCTTTTGCTTCGCCTCTCATTGCTATTCGTATTGGTTTCTTTGCCACTTGTGTTAGTGGCATGCTGTTCTATTTTGTTTTTCGTACTTTATTTCTTTGGTTCGCCTCTAGGATTCTCGCTTCCCATAACTTTCTATTGCTATTGGTTGTATCCTTGAGTCCCATTGACCTACTTTTGGTCATTTGTGGACATTAATATAAGTCCATTGTTTCTTTCCTTCTTTCTAAGTGTGGTCTTGCCCTTACCCGGTGGTTGCCCATAAGGTGGGCAATATAATATTTATGCAAACATTTTGCTAGCCCCTTTGTTATTACTAGCTAAATCATCTGTCCCATTTGAATGTAGGCAATCGTCAGCCTTTGTTGGATAATCTTGAAGTTCTAAGCAATCTTTTATGTCCACTAGGAGTCTATCTATAAGACTATAACTGAAACAACTGCAATCAATCTTGCATGCAGAGTGATTAATTTGTGTTATTCTATGGTAATTAATTTCAAAAAAATGATGGAAACGAAAAATTGCTGCCTTAATAGCTCCTATTTGATCATTGTTATGTCAGTGAAGAGAGCCAATTTTCAAGAAGAGGTCATCTTTCTGACATAAATCACTGATTTGCAAGTTTGTAGTTCTTCCAACTCGCCACACAACCACAATGCTGCACTGATTTGCAGGTTACTAACACTGCACGCTGTTGGATAACTTGCCTATGTTAGATTGTGCTTTATAAAAGGCTAGAACTGCACATTCGGTCACCATGCTAAGATTGCACTATACACTGACCTTGCTCCCCACACATGATTTTTTATGTTATGATACTTTTGAAAAAACATCATGACACCAAGTTATGTTGATGGACAAGAGTGACCATCAAATTCCAACCATGGTTAGTGATATTTGTATGCCTCTATGCTGCCCCATTTTGATGTAGTATTGACAACTGAAATGAAAGTGAACAAAAAAAATTCTCTTCTTAGCAAAATATAAATAATAGTAAGGCTGTTAATGCAAATTTCTCCCCACCCATACATACCTCTAACCAAGTAGAATCTCTGTGGTGTTTAGAAGGCCTTAAAATTTGCAAAAAATGCAGAGAAGTCGCAGTTGCCATCATAGCTATTGATTTGAAAGAACCATTAGTCTGGAAGAACTGTGATGTTTATCCAACCATAGAAGCCCAGTTCTTGATAAGTAATCGTACAGGAATTTAGGAATAACCAAGTACTGATGGAAGATAAATTGAATACTTAGACTTCTCCACAATCCTTTAGAGTGACGATGCTCCAGAACCTAATCACAACAGAAATATGAATTTCAGTCACCAACATAAGATTTCAGCTACTGAATATCTATAATTATAGCTTATTTAACTTTTTCAAAAGAAAAAAAAAATCCAAATTTTGAGAAGTGCATACAAGAATAAATGGCTTGATAGTCAAAAGAATTGTTCAACAATGCTAAAGGATCTCAAAGCAATTGCAATACACAGAAATTCTAACAGCATCACTAACGTTTCAAATTTTCAGCAGAAATTCTAACAACATTGATAATGCTTCAAATGTTCAGCAGAAATTCTAACATTGCTAATGTTTCAAATTTTTAGTGGTAATTCTAACAACATCACTAATGTTTCAAATTTTTGGCAGAAATTCTAACATCGCTACTGTTTCAATTTTCGTACAATTTCCAACTAAAGCATTCCTTAGCTTCTGCCATGAGTGGAGCAGGATGAGAAAATGCAAAACCTACAACATGATGATGAATTTGATGCTCTCGATGAAGAGCAAGATGACTATGACAACTAACTTTTAAGTTTGATGTAATTAATTACAGGATAATTATTGATATTTATGTTTAATGATTAATGATTATCATGACATTTAGCATTCGGTTGGTATTTTGTAATTATTTTCATGTTTTGTTTTTAATATCAACATGCAGACTATGTGGTTATTTCCTATGTATTAGGCTAGAATTTCTATATTTTTTACTTTTTTATATATATTTTGTACAGACGAACCCAAAATGAACCAGTAACTTAGGATAAAGGCCATCATAAATGCAAAAGAGCAAGATCTTGAGAAAACATTTTTCAAACAAGTGCAATCATATCTCATTGATTGGTGGGAATAAAAGGACCATTCAGCTGCATCTCCTTGCATTTGCATTGACTCCTAGATTCTACAGCACTGAAATCCTTTCTTTGTCGAAGAGGGTGCCACCATACAGCGATGTTGAAGTAGTTGAAGGGTATAAGTTGGTGTTCTCTAGGCTATTCCCCTATCTTGAGGTAGAAGACATAATTATGAGCAAGTTTGGGAGTTTCATAGCCTCCACAAGTCAATGCCTTGTCACTCTGCTGGACAAGTACAAGAAGGACGTTCATACATGGTGGTACCTCCATGGCCAAGGATCCACACACTTACAACGTCTTACAATCAAAATCTTGTCATAGATAAGATTTTTATTTTTTATATTTTTATCTCTCTTTTTGTTTTAATATTTAAATATAAGTTTGAGTTTTTACTTTCATAAAATTAATTTTTGCGATGACTTTGCCTCAATACATTGCGATTCCATCTTCATACAGGTGGAACTGTTGTACATATAGCTTCATCCACTCATAGAAGCGCAACAAGATAGCAACAAAAGTGGCAGTGTTGGTCTATGTACATTTGAACTTGCGCCTTATATCGCACAAGCAGCCGGAGTACAAGGAAGAGGCAACGAAACATTGGGATGTAGATCCAAAGAATGTTGACTCAGATGCTTCTATTTCCCACCATTCATTACTTCACATGGAGACTTATTTGACATCAAAGGACCCACATAGCATAGCTAGTGGGAGTGGCAATGGGAGTGCTACTCCTTGTGGTTCTAATGAACCACAATGATGTTGATGTTGATGCTCTCAATGAAGAGAAATATGACAATGAATACTAATTTTGATGTAATAAATTATTATTAAAATTTATAATTATCATGACATTTGGTATTCAATTAGCATTATCAATTTATCAATAGTGTTTTTGCTATGTTGTTTGGGTACGAGTACAGGAATGTCTCGTGTACAAGGGTACACCATTTTTCAAAAACCTTGATTTGGATACGTCAAGCGTATATATATATATATATATATATATATATATATATATATATATATATATATATATATATATATTACTCACTTTTTTAGTAAAACACTTGAAACTACATAGTATGAAAATATTTGTCTATAAAAGATAAAACACTTAATATATAATATTCATTCATTCATTACTCCAAAGACAAAATGTACATTCAAATCGAGAATAAATCATCTCAATTGCCCTCAAAATCATGAATGCCACTCCCATTATTTTTCAACTTTATCATTTACTAACGCTTTCTCTCGCAGGGGCTCACCGGTTCATTGAATCTCCTAGAGTGTATGCCTTAAGGGGTGCACAAGGAATGGGGTGAGATCAGCTTGGGGCACTTTGCGAGAGATGTTCTCATACTATTATATCATACCTACATCCCTTTATGCAGCCTTCATAACTCCTATGATGTCTCCTTGAAATCTAGAAACCTTGAAATCTGGCTAAGTTTGAAAACCTGAAACCCTAGAATCTAACTAAGTTTGAAATATGATAGGATCCTCCAAAACCTAGAATTTGCATCATAGCTCCTAGAGATCTGAAACCACTCTCAAACGTCTTGAAAGTATATAAATAAAATATAACTTAAAGTATAAGAAACTAGATGTCCCTATCTAAATGTAAACTTATACTTAAATGTTTATTTTATTACATACTGTTCGGACTTTGGTGTGGTCTTTAAAGTGAGGGGGCTGCTTTTAAAAAGAGAGAGCAGCAATTCAAGGTTTTCTTTTAAGTTTTTAGGGTACTTTTTTATTTTTTTGACTTCAAGTCGCCACAACCCCACCGAAAATGTCTCGGGCATGCCCAGAGACATCCGGAACAGTGTCAGACGTTTTTGGCATTGTTCCGCACGCCCGAGACGTCTCCGTACCGGAGACTTGCCCAGGCAAGAGTCGTGAGGGGCGTTTCCTGCAGCACAGTGTTTTTATGGTCATTTTGTTTTTTATATGCATAATATGTTTTTAATTCATATTTATTAAGCTAGAATTTTTATATTTTATAATTTATTTTATTTTTTGTACAGTCGTACCCAAGATTAAAAAAATCACCATACTGGCAAACCTGTTTCGCCATACCCTAAACGAACCGGAAACTTAGCCTCAAAGTTGTCATGAAGTACCTTGGAGGTCTTTTCAAAAACATAAGGAGACATGTCCTCAGGGCCAATCCCAAAACCATTGATGAAGCATGTGACCAAGCCCATTACATTGAGATGGATAGGAAAAGGGACTTGGAAAATCATCTTCTTCAAATCAATAAGGCACAACCTCGAGCAAGGGGAAAGCAACAGGAAAGGAAAGAAAAATGCTACTACTAATTGCAGAGATTCTAAGAAACATTGCAACAATTGTAATTGAAATAAACATTGTGATAAACAATGCTAGAAATTGCTGAAGAAGATTAGACTTCATCAACATGTTGCGGAAGAGGTAGGTGGGGTTGCTGCAGAAGATGTTGGAATGGATATTGGGTTGGGTGCTGAGGGGAATGAAGAGGCAATATCTAAAGACAATCATTCCAGTGGATCTCAAGGGAATATTAAGGATCTTGCATTTCATTTTTAGAAACATGAAAGAACTACAAGGACAATAGTAGATTTGGATCTCTTGAGGGCTCTTTCCAATGAACAAATGAGGGTTATCTATTATTTGTATGGATCTGCATGGAAGGCTTTGAGAGAGAAATCTAGGGAACCTTCCTTCAAAATGATTTAAATGTAGTCTATACTAGAAAGTTTGTGGAGGATGTTCTGGATACAAATGTTGTACTAAGGAGAAGGGTTATTTTTCCTCACAATTAGTGTCAAATTTGGATCTGCACTTTGTTCCTTCCTTCAAAAAGGTAGATATTCCAAGGGATCTAATTTCCATAGAATGTGAGAATCAGGCCTCTAGGACACTCTTGGGAAATTACTAGGAAGACAATGGAAAGGAAAATGTCTTCGAGAATGGATGGAGGACAATTGAAAAGATTTTCAGGGAAGTAATCTTCATTATCTTTGGAAAGGATGGTTTTTGGTTAAATTTCATTCACAAGAGGAAAGAGATAGGATTATTCATTCTCAAGGTTGGATGCTTAATTGGAAAAAGTTAGATCTTATTCCTTGGTAACAAAATTTTCTGAAGAATAATGTTGACCTTACACTTAATGAGACCTAGGTTTCATTATACGCCTTGCCTCCAAAATTTTAGAAATTAGAGGTTTTTCAACTTATTGGGGATGCCCTAGGGAAATTTTGTGAGTTAGATCTAAGATCTCTGGGTAAATATGTTTTTGCTAGTTGCTAGAATCAAGGTTCAATTGAGTCATTTCTACACAGGAACTAAAGCTTTGATTTTGAATGTTGGGGGTAACGAGATGGTTCAAACGGTCAAAATTTAAAAGATCAAACTAAGACTTGCAAGAGATATCTAAGTTTAGGTCATACTTCTAGATCTTGTGCTATGTCTGGAAATATCCTAGAGTCCTATAGAAGTTGGTCTGAGCTCTCTTTCTTCTAGTAAGAAGAGCTTTGTCTGACAAAAAATGAAGAAAAAATTTAGGAAAAAGAATGAATACTTGAGTGATGCTTTTGAACATGGCAATATTCTGGTTACAAAACATGTTACACCCCCTGCTACGGAAGAGGATTCTCAGCCAATTATAAAGTTGGGTTGACCAATAGGATAAGGACTCCTAACAATCTCAATTTGTATAATTTCAAGGGATCTTCAAACCAAAAATAGGAAAGAAACTTTTAATTTGGAGAGATTAATCAAGGAGTGTTTTATAAAGAACAAGGTGATAGGATTGAACCATAGATGGCAGAGCTTTCATTTCCATGATAAAGGGGAGGATCTAATTTGTACAATTTCTCAAACAAGGATGGCTTCCTCAAATCTAGATTTGGCAAAAAAAGGGGAAGAAAATCAATTGTGGAAGAACTTCTTGAAGATTCACTTGAAGCTATAAAATCTAGGTCTCAGAGGACTAGTGAAAATGTTTTCCCCCACAAGGAGGAAACTCCTCCTCTGACATTTGAATTTTTTAGAGGGTTTCCCCCTTCTTTGTATCCATAGGGCTACATTTTATGATGCTCTTGATTGACTTCTTCAAAAGGTCTCTTTTGTGAGTAACTATGATACTTCTTCATTTTTGGATTATAACAGAGTGGTTGATGGTTTCTATTGAAATTGTGCTTATCACCATTACTTTTCTTCTTTACCAATGGTTTCACTGTGGAGGAAAGAAAAAGCTAGGGGGGTTTCTTCAACATTCAATTTTTCTTTGTGGTGTTGATGTCAACTAAAATTACGTCACCTACAATCTCCTTTTTCGAAAATAATTATGATTTGAAAATGTTGTTTACAATTTGTTGCAGATCTAGGCAATCATTGCGAGTGTCCTTTCCCTTACCTCCTCAAAGTTGTTTAACCTTTCATGATTATCTACTTCCTTCTATAATGACTCACATAATTATACTACCCTTTGCATTACTTTTCTACCACCATATCAATGGTTTTTGATGACCTGTCTTTACCAATTAATCTCATCTTCATTTAAATGTGTTTTTTTATATCTGCTATGGATCTCTAAAGGCGATTGTTTCTTCTCTTTCAATTTATTTTAGAGATGGGAGAGAATATTAAGTGTAGTGAGTTAGATTCTCATTCTGAGTTGAAAAGTAATGAGGAATGCTTTAACATCCTCAGCCAAGTTGGATGGACAACTTTTTTTTAGCAACTTTGTGGTTTTGACTTTTCTATAGCACTAGAATTTGCAAAAACTTTCCACATCGATGTAGTAGTGGTGAGAGGTCTTAGAGTGGAGGTTTCCGAAGTAAATCTTGTCCAGGGTTATGAGCTTACCCATGGTAGGTGTAGACACTAAATCTGAATTATATAGCACCTCAAATTTGTACACTTGACAAATATATATCATGGATGTACCTTCAGCTTCTAGGCCTTCCCATTGTCGAAAGGCTCGCATACACTATCTCTTTGTGCCAAATTGTTTATCTCTTAGTCCGACCATATGCTATTCTGATGACCAAGCCTCTTGTACTAATCAAAATGTTGTAAACTTGCTTATCTTATGTCCCTGCAAGTCTTGGACCTGTACCTGTTTGACAGCTTTATGGACACCTAAGTCCCAGTCAAACCCCTACATCGATGCAAGTGTCTTGTTCCAATACAAATGTCTAGTGTCCTAAAGTCATCAAATTTGCAAATTGTGACATGTCCCTATGGTTGTTCTAAGTGCTTTAATACGAGATATTTCCAAAAGGGATGATATAAATTCAAGTTCAACCCTCATTCATTCACCACCTAGCATAGACCTAACAACTCACAAGGCAACTTACCAAATGCACTCAATCAAGCATTCAAGTGAGCAAAGCTTCCTTCTTTTATCCTATTTTCATATTAGTCATAGAGACAGCACATCTACAGGTCTGAAGTACTGAAGAAGCAGTCCATGAGTCATATTTGTCAAATTACAAGCTAGATCATTGTTGTACTTGCTTTCCACATATTGCACCGTTGTGCACACACAAGCCAACACATTTGGGGAGAACTATGTCACTTTAAAGCCATCTTTGGAGTAGTGGCTATGTAGGCAACACCCACTAATAGAAGGGTCTTCGGGGTTAGCTCGACACCGTGAGCCCACTAACCCATTTTTCCCACAGTCACTATGAAGATAAAGAACTAGGGTTTTGTTATTTAACAAGAAACGATAGTCCATGATCCAAATCTGAGAACACCAAAGTGAACGCAACACAGAACCCAAAACATCTTAGGAGGTCACAGCTAGATCCAACAGTATTCCGTACTGGACACCTACGTCTAAGTTAGATAGAAGCGTCGATGCAACCACTCAAGGTCAATGCAAGTGTCTGAGGCTACAGGCTGCAAATTTCCAGAATTTGATGACTAATCCAGTCTATTTTCAACATGTTCCATGTCAGATCTAAATGCACACAATTGACCAGCTAAGTATTCTTGTTTTTCATTTATCACAATATCAATCACTAGGTGTACTTACTTTTTTTAGCATATCCTAATATTTAAATTCAGAATATTGTTTATCTGAGTTTGCAAATCAATTGCCTATTATAGATCTGTTTATCACCCTTGTGCTTATTCATTTATATATTCTTAACCTTATACTATATTGACCCATCTCAATTTAGGGTCAAACATTTGGTGAACCCGATCTATATGAATACAATTTTTTGTGCTTCCTAGGGTTTTCAGCCAACTAGGGTTTCAAATTGTTGTACTTTTTCATTTCCTATTTATATTATTTGTATGCAGCCTAGGCATAGCCCTAGATTAGGTGGTGTGCCCATTGAACACATTGAACTTCCTCTCCTACCACCTGAGATGTCTCAAACCAAAGAAGGGCCTAATCCTATCATCCATGATTATACAGATGTTGAGAATGAACAACATATTGATGAGGTTATCATGGAAGAAGATTCTAATAATGAAAACCATGAATCTAATGAAACTAATGAAAATGAGTAAATAGATCACGAACAAGTGCAAGCAATTGCATTGTTTCGTGATCGTATTCATCAAAACCCTGAATATCTTGATGAAATCCAAGGACCATATTAGAAACTAAAAAAGCAAAAAGTGTAAATGCACAAGCATGTTCATCTATTGATCATACTATTAGAGCTATGGGCCAACCCCATATACCAACAACCCTCCCCTTGGGCACACCACCACCTGATACTTCTAATGAGGGCACGAGATATGTGTTCACACATTTGTTCCTTGAAACTACTATTGCTACAACTTACATGGGAAACATAAATAATTCAACCCAATTACCAGTTTCAATGCCTCAATCCATTCAAACTATGGGTACACCTCCTTTGGTAACTTCCCAAATTTCCAACCTTAAAGACAAAGAGGTGCATGCTCTTGTCCAAATTGTAAAACTTTTGCAAACTAAGGTTACAAATATTGAACAAAATTCTATAAAATCACCTTGTATCATTGATTCAAAAGAGGTGCTACATAACCCTCTTGCACCAGAGATATCTTTGCACCCCTGCCACCTGATTTTTTGCACCTAAATTCACATTTTATGATGGCAAGGGTGATCATGAACAACATCTTCGATCTTTCTATGCGGTATGCCTTGATTATGCCTCTAATGATAAACTTTTGACCAAATTATTTCCAAAGAGCTTAAAAGACTATGCTTTAAGGTGGTTCTATGATTTACCAATCCAATCAATAAATGCATTCAAACCTTTTGCAAATCAGTTTTTGGCCCATTTCTCTATCAATATCATCAAAAAGGTTTCCTCTGCCCAAATCGCAAAAAACAAACAAGGAACCAATGAACCTATCAATGAATGTCTTGAGGTACAAGACAATGTTAACTAGAATGACCAATCCAATGGCAGATAAAGAGCTTCAAGACATCTTCAAGTAAAATTTGTTTGACCCATTACATGAGTCCATTGTTTTCAAAAAATTCAAATCTTTCGATGACTTATGTCATATTGTTCGCAATCGTGAAATGAAATTTATCTCATTGAACAAACTTAAGTATGCAACAAACACACCAACTACATCAAATACCAAATTACTATAAAACAAAGTTATAAGGTAAAACCCACAGAGTCTAAAAAGGAAACAACTACCACGATTAATGTGGCGTCACAACAACCTAATCGACTTGTCTTATCCAATGCACCAAGGAGACAATTTACATGCTTACCCGAGTCTCCAACTTCTTTACTCTCGAGGCTTGTGGAGTGTCACCTCATATCTCTCCCTCCTATAAAGGTTGATATGAGTCGATCTCTACCCAAAGGATATGATGCAAATGCTTATTGTGACTATCATCAAGGCCCTGGGCATTCTATGTACATATGTTTTATCTTGAAGCATAAGATCCAAGACCTCATCGATGACCAAAAAATTATATTTGATGATCCTCCAAAGGAATCAGGTTCGCAACCTCGTGACCACCAAAATCAGAAAATATTTAACAATTCTTTGCAAGATCATTCTAAGAAGGATCCAGAAGTAAAAATGGTATATAATGCACATCCTCCTCCATCACATTACGGCCACCCATTGGATGGGATTATCGGTACTTATACACGGCATACACCTCCTTTGGTTCAGAAACCCTCTATTACTTTCGATGACAGTGAGATTGTGGATGACAATTCAGATCTTTATTCCTTATTCATTCGCGCATACCTTGATCACCAGCTTATACACGGTGTTATGATTGATAATGGTGAACGTGAGAACGTCTGCATCATGACTTTACTTACAAATTTGGGTTATACACAATGATTTACATCCTTCGACCAAATCAGTTAAAGCATTCAATGGGACATCACGGCATGTTCTTAGTGAGACAGACTTACCTTTACAGGTGGGTCCAGCACATCTAGTTACTACATTTTTAGTTATACCATACATGGGAGTCTTTGATATGTTATTGGGATGACCTTGGATACATACTCTCTATGCAGTACCTTCTACAATGCATGGGTGTGTTAAATACATTCATGCCAATTGGGTAGTCACAGTTTCCGGTATTCCATATGAGCATCCACTTGAACAAGAAAAGTTTATACCCAAACAATTAATTATAAAACCTACTAAGGTTAATCTTCCGCTAAAGAGAAAGCAACATACAATTCCCTTTCCTAGGCGACTGATACTTAAGAGACCATTGCATCAGAGACACACAGTGGATCCCATGAGATCCTTATCCACTACACACCGTATTCAGATATCTAGAGCACCTAAATATGTTCCTACTCTTGCTACTTCAAAAAAAACCACAGAACACTCAACGATGGGTTCCACGAACCCCTACTATTGTTGCTTCACGACCACAAAATCCTGCTATACATACGCAAAGCATTACAGATCCTACCATGCCAAATATTACACCTATACATGCTCCTTGACAGTACCACCAATTTATTGTACCAGGTTTCCAGTGGGGAGATACCTATGAGCATTCATTAGATGAGATCATAGGATAGTTTTTTCTTTGCAAATATTCTAAAAAAACCAAAAAAAACAAAAAACTTCAAAAATCCAAAAATATTTTCAGCATTTACATGCTCTATTAGATCCTTGGCATCTATATTGTGGGTTCCATGTTGGTAGATGGCATATCAATAGTTTTTATGTACACATGTTTTTCACACATCATTTGAGTGTGATACAGGCATACACAGCTACATGATCTATTCTTATACGGATGTTGGGCCTTCCTTCTACTCGTGTCATATAGACATTGGGGGCATTCGATTCTTTGATCTTGATATACACAAAGGTTATACGGTTCTATGATCACTTTCCATTATTATGTTTGAACTTATGTACTTACACATGCCTTTATCCATGCTTATATCTTTCACAGTGTAACTGATATTCTATGTACTTGACGTTTTTGCTAACACATATATCCAGAAGCCAGTATGCTATGTTTATGCTAGTTGCTTGCATTTTTACTTTACACACTTCCTTGAGTGTCTTGTCTTGCTTGTTGAGCATTTGAATATGCTCCATTGTTTGCAGCCCCCGTGCCTTTGTTTGCTTACTTTGACATTTGCATATGTCATTGTTTGTTGTATGGACATTTAAATATGTCATTCTATGCTTTGTGGACATCTAACTAGGTCATGTCCCTTCAATTGTGCGGCATTTGAACATGCTGCTTGTTTGAGGTCTCTTTAAACTATTGTCTTTTGATTTGCTTTTGATTGCTCGTGTGTGTGATTAATTGTTTGTTGAGCTTGTATTGTTACTATCTAGACGATGCCATGATCTATATCATGCATCTTAGGGCTTGATGTGATCACATTCTACGCGCTTCAATGATATATCTACTTAAACATGTTTCTCCTATATGTTGCATGGTTCATGCACAAATTATACGGTTATCTTATCATTTTGTAGTAAGGTAACTATCAATTTCTACTTCCTCTCACCTCAAAAGGGGAGCATATTAGTGAGGGTATGTCATAAAGACATGGCTTCCACATTTGTCATAGTTCACAGATTCAAATATATAGTGAGCGGATGTTATGAAAGCATGTTCTCCACATCTATCATCGTTTACAGATTCAAATATACAATGGGGGCATGTTATGGAAACATGTTCTCCACACTTATACCGGCTCTCAGTTTCAGATATATAGTGGGGGCATGTTATGGAAACATGTTCTCCATATTTGTCACGGTTCATAGATTCAGATATACAATGAGAGCATGTTATGGAAACATGTTCTCCACACTTATACCGGCTCTCAGTTTTATATTTCACTGGGGGCATGCTTTGGAAACATGTTCTCCACACTTACACAATTGAAAAGTGGCCAAATTGTACAGTTATATGATTCAAATACATATTTGTGGTAGAATTTTATACATCGGTACCATTGTTATATCTAGGTTTCAGCATGAGACATATATAAGGTGCATATGATATGCAAAGAGCACCTAAATTGTAAAATAAAAATCAGTTTCAAATTTCAAAACACTTCTATGAACTTTAGCTCACCAGGTTGGACTGTTACAGAGTATTATTGAGCCAATCTACTGCAGTACTTGGTTCACTTTTGGTATGGTTTAGGGGATTAAATCACTCAATCTTGCCAAGTTTATAGGTTGGACTTGATTACATCATCCAACCTCACCAAATTTATAATGTGGGTTGACTTGGATCAACTCATGCTCACCAAGTCATAAGTATGATTAGATTGCATAGTTGAGCTAATCTCAACTGTTGGGTGGCAACTCACTTTTTCTCCAAGGTTGGGGGCAAGTTTGTCCTTTAACCTCTATATACGTGTCCTTTAACCTCTATATATATACACACTTCCATATTTACATTTGTCATAATCTCAGTTTAAATGGTTCATAATGATACATCTTTTCCAAATCAAGTTGTCAAAAGGCAATGCGATTATATCGATACATAGGTGTACTCTTAAACCTTGCTCTTTCTATTTCAATCATTACAATGCTTTTGATTTCAAATTAAATGCATTGATTATATATTGTAACATGTTCTTGGTTGCAAGTCAGTCACCAGCAAAGCACTCAAGTGGGACTCATGCAAAGGCAAGGTGTGTTATACACACCTAGATATGCATTCATTTTTATTTGAACAAGCAATTTCATTACTAGATTAAAGGGGAGGCAAATGTAGACATTAAATCTAAATTATATAGCACCTCAGTCTTGTACACTTGAAAAATGCATATCATGGATGTACCTTCAGCTTCTAGACCTTCTCGTTGCCAAAAGGCTCACATACACTATCTCTCTATGCCAAATTGTTTATCTCTTAGTCCAACCATATGCTATTATGATGACCAAGCCTCTTGTATTGTTCAGTGTTGTAAACCTGCTTATCTTCTATCCCTACAACTCTTGGACTTGTACTTGTTTTCCAACTTCCTTGACACTTGCGTCCCAATCAGACGCCTACGTCGATGCAAGTGTTATATTCCAACGCAAGTGTCCAATGCCCTAAAGTCATCAAATTTGCAAATTGTAACATGTCCCTATGGTCGGCCTAAGTGCTTTAATACAAGATATTTCCAAAAGGGATTGATATATACACAAGATCAACTCTCATTCATTCACCACCTAGCACAGACCTAACAACTCACAAGGCAACTTACCAAAAGCACTCAATCAAGCATTTAAGTGAGCAAAGCTTCCCTATTTCATATCAATCATAGGGACAACACATCTACAGGTCTAAAGTACTGAAGGAGTAGCCCATGAGTCCTATTTTTCAAGTTGCAAACTAGGTCATTGTTGTACTTGCTTTCCACATATTGCACCCTTGTGCACACACAAGCCAACACATTAGGGGAGAACTATATCAGTCTGAGGCCCTCTTCAGAGTAGTGGCTATGTAGGCAGCGTGCATTGACAAAGGGGTCTTTGCGGTTAGCTTGACACCGTGAGCCCACTAACCCTTTTTTCCATAGTCACTATGAAGATGAACTAGGGTTTTGCTATTTGACAAGAAGCGACAGTGCATGATCCAAATCTAAGCACACCAGAGCGAAGGCGACACAGAACCCAGAATATCCTAGGAGGTTGCATCCAAATCAAGCAAGTATTTCGTACTGGATACCTATGTCCAAGTCAGACAAGAGCGTCAACGCAACCATTTGAGGTCGACGCCAGTATCTGAGGCTACAGGGTGCAAATTTTCAAAATCTAACGATTGATCCAGTGTATTTCCAACCTGTTCCATGTCAGATCTGAACATGCACAATTGACCAACTAAGTACTCTTGTTTTCCATTTATCGCAATATTAATCACTAGGTGTACTTACTATTTTTAGCATATCTCAATATTAAATTCAAAATATTATTTATTTGAGTTTGAAAATTAATTGGCCTGCTACAGATCTATTTATCACCCTTGTGTTTATTCATTTCTATATTGTTAACCCTATACTTTATTAACCCATCTCAATTTAGGGTTAAACAATAGGAGAAAGGTGGTTTGTTGTGAAGGCTAAAGGAAGGCATTACAGAGACTCCTAAAGCAAGGAGAAACTATGCGGGACACAAGAAAGGGTTTTTTAAGAAATTCTCTTCCATCATTCTCACCACAAATCACTATTTATCATGCAGCATGACTTGTGAGGGATGTTATTCTCTCATTGATGGGTATCATATTAGATTGCTTCCACACTTACACCATCAAGTTCTTCTAAATATTCCATATTTTATGCTATGACTGTTAGAAAAAACAGCTTATGATGTCCAAAGGGAAATTTAAAAGCTTTGGCACACCATGGCCTCATAAAACTCTTGGTAGTGGATGCTTTAAAGAGACAGTATACAAATTTTCTTTGGGTTTATCAATGTATTTGCACAAAGGTTCCAATCATTAGGTGTATCAAAAGGAAAAGAAGAGATTGTGAAAGTAGTATCATGCAAAGTGTAGAGCATCTGGGGTGGATGGTGTGGAACACGGTTCTTCTATGGAAGGGGTTATGAATATGGAAACAAATTTCTTGGGGTTTAAATGGGAGGAGGTACTAGGATCAAAAAAGGAGGTCATCCATACTGCCTCAACTTCTTCATCCTTGTCTTTGGAGCAAGCATTGTTGATAATAGAGTCACAGAGAAGAGAGATTATGGCTTTAAAAAAGGTTTTAGAGGAAAATGGGCTTCCAGTCTTTCATTCCACAGAAGGGGCGAATGTTGACAAGGGTAAGGGAGATGTCCTTGATGTGGAAGTCTTGCAGGGTCTTGTCAAACAATTACAGATTGAACTTGGGGGGGTAAGACTGGAAGCTTCTAAGGTTGCAAAAGCCAAAGACAACCTTATTTCTGATCTAAAGTTTGCTCTTAGCAATGCTAGGAGTTTGACCTCACAAATAATGGTTTGCAGACCCCCTCCTAAGGTTTATGCACTTATTTTGAGATAAAGATGGCTATGTTACTATTTGTTGCAAGCCCTAGCTAACAAATCTCTTCATATCACTTCACCTAACTTTTTTTGTCAAGCTTTTTGAACTGCTTCTGACATTGATAATAACTTATTGTGTGAATCTTATATCCACAACTTTGTCTTGCCTACAAATTCTTTATGGAACCCCAATCCAATTTTTGGAGATATCAATGTACTTCCCTTCTTATCTTATATCCATGATGAAAAATTATGTGAAATACAAATAAGGGATTATTCTAATATGGAAAAGCCCTGGTGACTCTTACTTCGAGTAGACCATCCTCGTCCACAAGTAATGCTCATGTCTTCACACAAAAAATTGCAAATTTCCTCTTTCACTTCCTTTGCTTTACCTCCAGAAGGGAGGTTATGGAAGAATTTGCGAGTTTGGGGCTGGAGTTTTTGTCTAAAGTTTACAATCGCTGCAGATCAAGATGGGATCAATTTCCTACTATGCTGAAAATGAAGGACCCACATTCTCCTCATACTTTGTTTCATGTTTTTCCTGAATGATTTTATATTTTCATTCAATTCTTGAAGTAGGGGAGGCATAAATTGGTCTCAGATTTCAACCACCTTTGCTCTGGACTCCGATAGCAGATTGAAGGCAATTCACTTTCCTCAATGGGAATCTTCAAGCTCAAAAGTGGAAAGAAGTTGACTTAACTCATGCTTTTTAAGCTCAGACGGATTCTCCTAAGGTTTCTCCAATGGACTTCAGACCATAGTTCACATACTCGTACTCGGAGAGTACTCGCCCAACTCCCTAAAAGTTTATTCAGCGATTATTCAACAACCACTCGCCATTATTCGACCAAAAAAAAAATTCTCAAATTTATTAACAAAACTTAAATTTTATATAAATACCAGAAATTTGCAAAGGTTGTTGCAGTGTTCTGGACGCTTCTGGAATATTCTAAAGCGTTTTGGATGTGTTTTGACTGGGTACTCGACAATCGGCGAGACTGGCACAGTACTCGCAGAGGGTTGAGTATTGGCAGGGGTGGCGAGTCTGCGCGATTTCGAGTAGCAAATACTCATTTGGGGTTTCATTCGGCGAGTACTCGCCCACTCGTCGAGTAATTGCCGAGTATATAATCTATGCTTCAGAGAATATTGTGGAGAAGAGCTTATCAAGCTTATCGTCCCAAATTGTACTAAAACTTAGGGTTAGTACGGTGTTTTGGTGGCTTCAGGTTTCCTACTATGTTCTTTCCTGCTGACTAACTTTGTCTCCAGTAGCATCTGCAGCCTCTGAAGTTTTGTGTTTCAAATATAACATTTGACGCTTTCTTGCTTTGAAGGAATGTTCTCTTCTACAAATACAGCTATTGAAGTTATATCTACAATCATAGGTCTTTTGCAGTTGCATGAGAATTTTTTTTGCATTGGGTATACTTTACAGATACTGAAGCAGTTTTCATAATGCACCCAGAGATTTTTTGATGGTCTTTGTTGGTGACTGAGAGTTTGTTTTACTCTCCCTTTTGGTTTAGGAGCACTGGTTTACTCCTCCTACTACCTTTTTTTTCTAGAAGCCTTTTGGCTTTTCTACGATCTCACTTTGTAAACTTTTTATATTAATGAAAGGGATGAGGGACCCTACAACTCTTTTTTACTGATAAATAAAAAAATCAATGCTAGAAATTGCATCCCAAAAACTGAAATAAAGGTAATTCCAAGAAGAGCATGACAGCCATGGTGGACGACAAAGAAATTATGACCAGTTCAAATGTGGATGACAAGATTTTTGCACTTCAATATAGGAGGTATGTTTGAGTAACAACACTCAAGGTAATGATTAATTGTCTAAGCTCTTTCACATCAAAATCAAAGGTAAGGATGAACTGACCAAAGCTCTTTCACATTAAAATATAAATAAAAAGGACAAAAGTAGATGCATTGTTTGATTCATGTTCTCAAGCAAATATGATTTCCCAAAAGTTGGTAAAGTGACTTGGATTAAAAGCATATGTTCACCCTCGTCCATATTCATTGGGATGGGTGAAACAAGGTGTAGAGATACATGTCACCAAACAATGCAAAGTTAAGTTTGGGATTAATGAGTATTTCATTGATGAAGTTGTACTAGACGATGTTTCTCTTACCACTTGTGGTGTAGTGTTTGGCAGGCCCTACTTGTATGAGAGTGATGCGATCTTCATAAGGAAAGTAAACAAGAACTGGCTAATCAAGGAAGGGGAAAGCTGCATCATCAACAATTTCCAAGGTAAGGTAAAATTCTCTCTAGTTTCAGTCAACCAAGCAAAACGGCTTATCAATGCTAGTGGCAGACATGCATTGCTTAAGTCATAGATAAACATGAAGGGATTCAGATTGTTCTTCTGAAAATCTGATATGCACTAACAAAGAGCAACAACAAACGAGTGAGTTGTTGCAATCATTAAAGAAATTTTATGAACAGCCTAAAGGCACACCACCTAAAAGATGAGAGGTTGAGCATGAGAATCATTTGCTACCAAATGTCCCACTCCCAAACATTGGATTGTATAGACAGTCTTTACTGGTAGCAAACAAAGTGAAGAAGAAACTCCAAATCCTGTTGGAGAAGAAAGTTGTCAGACCTAGTTCATCTCCATATGGGTCTCACAACGTTATTGTACTAAATAATGACGGGACATTGAGGATGTGTATTGACTAACTGGACCTTAAATAATATTACCATAAAAACTCGTTACCCTCTTCCATGGATAGATAACTTGTTGGACCAGCTATAACAAGAAAGATACTTCAGCAAGTTGAATTTGAATTGAGGTTACCATCAAATTCATATGAAGAAAGGAGACAAATGGAAAACTGCATTCAAGACAAGGCAAGGACTATAGGAATGGTTAATACTTCATTTGATTTGTGCAATGCACCTACTATATACATGAAGTTGATGAATAGTCTACTTTAAATATTCATATATTCTTGTATGTTATTGTACTTAGATGACATTTTAGTTTTTGCCAAGACATATTAATAAGACCTAACACATTCGGCTCGACTGTTTAAGGAGAACAAGCTGTTGTTAAATAAAAAATGAGTGAATTTGCAAGAGAGTCCTTGGTGTACTTAGTACATTTCATTAGAGGAGAGTTAAGGATTGATCCAAACTCGATTATGGCCATTCTCAATTGGCCCAAGCCTTACAGCGTGAACAAAACAAGGAGCTTTTTAAGTGCTGCCCAATATTTGAGGAAGTTCATAGCATCATTCTCCTCATTTGCAGCTCCTTAGCATGCCGTAATTGTATGAGTTAACTCTTTTTCATGGAGTAGGAATCAACAAATTGCTTTTAATCAAATGAAACATAAATTAATAGTGCACCCATGTTAGCCCTGCCTAACATGCAGCTGCCCTTTAAGATGGGAATGGATACAAGCAGTCCTAATGCAAGGAGGTAAACCAACATGTTACCATTCTAAAATTTACCATGGGGCAGTTCCAAACTATCTTACAAATGATAAGGAGATGTATGCACTTACTCAAGCAGTCAAAAAGTGGAAGCACTACTTGTTGGGTAAGGAAAAATCATTCATACTTATTACTAACCATCAACCTCTCCAATATTTGTAAGCACAAAATAAATTACAGCAAGAAGACATTATAAATAGATATGTTTCCTTCAAAAATTTCATTTGATCACGTATAAGAAAGGTATTATTGATATGTTAGCTGGCATGTTGTCCAGACCACCTTTGATAACATCTTTGGGCACCATATCTCAGCTAAAGCCATTCACACATAAACCTATAGGGAGCAGTATGCAAAAGATACAAGTTTTGGGCAAGTATCTCAGCAAATACAAAATACAAGCATGGCAGGTTTGGACGCCAAAGAAGACTACCGCCCAAAACAAGAACTGCTCTACAAGTTAGAAAAGCTTTATATGCCTAAAGACAAAAGAGTGAAGCTTGAGAGAGAAGCTCACACCTCCAAAGTACTTAGATAATTTAGAGTGGCCAAAACATTAGCGAAACTGTAAAGTTATATCTATTGGCCTAAGACACAAAATGATGCTTTGAAATTCAAAAGGGGTTGTGTGTTATGTAGCGCTAGCAGGCCAAACAACAGAAAATTGGGTTGGATATGCCATTACCGGTGTGCCTACTAGGCCTTGGGAGAGTATCTCCATGGAATTTTAGGGGGCTGCCTACTTCAAATAAAGGGCATGCCTATCCTTTTGTTATAGTTGACCGGCCTGACAAAATGTGCATTCTTGGTCCATTCAAGGGGCATGAGACGGCCAAATTGTTTTTCACTAATGTTTAGGTGCACTTTAGTTTTACTACACTGTCTCTAATAGAGATGTGCGGTTTTTGGGCTGGTTTTGGACCACTTTATGATAAAAGGTGGACACCACAATGAAGAGCTCTACAACATTTCAATCACAAATTGATGGTCAGACTAAAGTGGTGAATAGGACATTGTTGCAGCTCGAGAGGGTACAATAGGAAGCATCCTAAGAATGAGAACTTTGTATTTATTCAGCATTCCTCTAATAGGGTTGTGCATACATCAACCAGAAATTCTCCTTTTGAAACATGTTTTGGGTCTTTGCCACAATCCTTTTGATTTTGGGATGGGGAAGCCAAGAGGAAAAGCAGATGTGACCAATTCAGAAATTCAAAGAGCCTCAAGATTCATAGACAAAGTGAGGCAAATCCACTTGCAAGTGCAACACAATCTCAAGTTACAAGGCAAGGAATGATCAGCATAGGACCAAACATAACTTTCAAGTCAGGGACAAGGTATGGCTGTACTTGAGCAAGGATAGACTCCCAGGTCAAGCACAAAAACTTCCCCTCATTGATGTGTGTGTATTGTTACGTGTTCCTTTTGCATGTTTCATGTTCCATATTCATCCCTTCATATAATCCTTGCAATATGGACAACTCTAAGAGTGAATGTGCATGGGCATAGTACTAAATCTACACAAATAATAAATTAAGTCATGGACAATGATTCATGTTGTTGAAAAACAAACAGTAAACTGGGTTAATTACAGACCAAAAATATACAACTATCAAGAAAGTTCAAGCCATGCACCAAAAAGAGGATGAGATTCAGTGCCAGCCCTGAGCAGCTTTGGCAAAATAGACAACCCTAACACCTTCACTGTAAGCCAAAGAACACCAAAATGGTTTGTGTATGCGAGCAACATTTGCGGAATATATATATTATATATATCCTTTAATTCTTCACTTTAAGCCAAAGGAAGGAAAATAACAGTTTTTTTATGCAAGAGAATTTGGTGTTACAGATACTTTAAGATCTTGACTCTAATCTAAAGAATGTAAATACAATTTTCATGTGCACACAACTTTGACAGAATAGATACCCCTAAGACCTTCGCTCTAAGTCAATAAAATTCAATTTCCCTTTGTGTCCAATACCAAGGATACGTTTTCAGCATGCTCTTCAAACAAATTTTAAAAAAAAGACAAATTATACTGACTCTAGTTATATTAAGTGATTCATAAATAATATAAATAACTGACTAACTATATGGTTAGCTAGTTATATATTGATTATTTAATGCAAAAAATAAATAAGAAACAGGGTTTATAAGTTTAGAAGGGAAAATAAAGTTAATATGCTCCACTGAAGTTAAAGTAACATTATTATTGAGCATTAAGCATGTTATAATTTCCTGGGAGAACGATTCATTTTCTCTTAGGGATCTGGGGATGGTACATGGACACAAAACGTCAGAAAATTAGATATGTATTACAATGACATTGAAGAACATGATGTACCCAAAAAAATTGAACTCAAAACTCTTATCACCTGAAAATATAGATCATATATATATGCAATTAAAATGTTTTATTCACAGCAACAGGGGCAAGGAATTGAAAGCGAGACATTCCAATTGTTAGAAATAAAAATATGTACAAAAATTTAGAACCAATTTCTAACCAAAATTGATAAAATTGGGGTCAAAATGAAGAGTTCAACAAACCTGATTTCCCTGCGGACAAATCTCCGAAGGCTTTTCGACTAAATAACGAGAAAACCTACATCAAATCGTCCAGGCGATTCTACTGCAGCAAATAATCCCCGGTCACTTTCAGTGCCTTTTAAAAAAATGTCTGGACGACGGAGGGTTTCAGAGGTCTCGTGGCAATTTCAAATGTATAAGCATTTGTCTGTTAATTGTTCAATGTTTTTAATTATTCGAAGGACGTTTACGTGAAAATGGTAAAGCGGTAGGCCCCACAAAACCCAGGGAATTAAGTTAAGACATCCTTCATCCTTATCTTAATCACTTCAAAACTTGCATCAATAAAACGTGCGTATTGATCTAACTTGAGGGCTAGGGTTGGGTCGAGTCTTAACTTTTTCTAAGAGTAATTTCTTATCTAAAGTATTTAAGTCTTCACTTTTCGTAAGCGTAACATCTCATCTCAAGTATTTAAGTTTCAACCTTTCCTAAGAGTCACTTCTGATCTGAAGTATTTATTATTTGTGAAGATTCATAAAAAACACTTATTGATATTTGATGGATAAATAGGTCTGAAATTAGAATATAAACATGTAGTCAATTCTTATTTAATAATTTAATTCTGGAGCAATAAATGATAAAGTGAGGGTTTAGTAAAATATTTTGATTTTCATGTAATTTGGAAATAGTTGTTATAGTTTGATAATAAAATAAGGGTTTTTGTGGTAATACAGTGAGAACTCAAAAAATTTGCAGTGTCTTAAGCACTTCCTTAAAATCGTACATTTCACATTTTTTGTTTCCAAAATTGTGGATTTCACATTTTTCGCAGATGGAAAATATTCAAAATTTAATTTGACAAATGCATTTGTTAGGGCTAGTGTTCCAAAAACCTTCACTCAAAATTTTGAATCTTCAATCTCATTCCTAGGAAATTGCTCTTCTTCTCCAAACCTTGATAAGGTGATTGACCTTGTTATGCTCGGGGCCAACAAAGTTTTTCAATACTTGATGCTTGTCATGCCCCTGAATGGTACACAATATTGATGACAACATGTCACGTAAAAATTAACTCAACCAAACAGTCTAGTGCAATGCAAGTGTGTTCTTTAATGATCTTCAATGCTATAATGAATGTTTGATTTATTCTAGAATGCTCAATAGAATTCAGGTGTAAATACTAGATGCTCTTTCAAACTCCTTTATATTATTGGATGCCTTCTCTATATGTTTGCATCGATTGCCTCATTCATTGATTGTCTCGTTGTCTTTAATGCATTAATGTACTTGTGTATTGATAGACCTATTGAATTCAAATTAGGACATTATTGATGCACAAACTAACAATAAACATGTGAAAAAGCTGAAATATATAACCGACAACCCTTGAGGGACCCCTAATGGGTGAAAAGAGTTGGACCCATAATCATACAATGTACATTCTATAAAACCTACACGAACAAAGGAAATAGGGGGGAGGAGAGAGAAAAGAGGGGAACACAACACAAAACAACAAAAAACATGCCAATAAAGCCTAATATGGACCGATATATCAACAAACATATGGGTACCCTAGAATAATGTAGTTTTATGACTAATAAATATCTAGGGGCCATTTTTAGATATCTACATAAAGCTCCACTTTGATGTGTGTGTGCATACATATCAAAGTAAAACAAGAAAATGATGGATACAAAATTTTATGCCCCTTGAATCTCTCACAACAGACTCCAATGCACCTATGAAACCTAAACGGACATTTATGTATGGGTAAATGCCTTTAACAAGATTTTAGTTAAAAAATGAAAAGGAAAAAAACTAAAAATGACACACTTGGTTTTGTTAAAGATGTCAGGATGCCCTTATATGAGTACCATGTCTCTGAATCTGTGTTAAATATTGCATACATTTCTATGTACAATTACTAGTGAAAAAAATCAAGGCTAAAAAAAAACTCAAAATACTAAAGAGTCAAGGTTGAGAAATATCCTTAATGTATCTCATAGTAGAAACAAGTGACATGTGTTGGGTATGTCTAGGAGTAAGAAAAATGCCCTAATCTATAGAAACAAAGTGATATTGAATATTTGGAGCTTAGAGTCTAAAATCTAGATAAAATGAATGGAATATATTCCCCCCTTCTAAGATGTGAGATGAACCTATGAAGCGCATATCTCAAAAGAAAGGGATTACATGAATCATGTGTAAGATAATATATAAAATCATTTATGTCTAACAGAGAAAGATATCATCTTAGAAGCATGTATTTTATAAATTAATTACCCCACATGATCATGTGATGTAATCAATATTTAAGTGCAAGTGTAATATGCCCACGTTGGAAAAATGTAAGTAATGTGAAATAAAATGATAAAATGCCCTATAAGAAGGCAAGATACAAGTAGTATGGTACTAGCAACATGAGATATAGAAATGCCAAGCACAAGTATGAAATCTTACCCTAGATATATGCATGATATAGATCATGGTATTATATAATATACCAAACATTTGGTAACAACATATAATATAATAAACATGTCACATATGTGATGAAGTACATAGTAAACACTGCAGACATCAAAAGCACACCTAGCACCTAGCAAGCATGTATCAAACGCAGAGCAGACATAAAAAAATAGTTAAAGTGCATTAAACATAAATTAAACACACCAAACACACTGAAAGTGTATCAAATACTGACTAGGCACACCAAGGAGTAAAGACATAGGAAACACAATGAAAATAAATCAAGCATAATGAAGATATGTCAAACATAGAGAAAACACACTAAAGGCAAATGAAATACTGAGCAAAAAATACAACTATATAACCAAGCACAAATCAAACATTGGAGATAAGAATAGAATCAGAATGGTGAGTACTTATATATGAAAGCACTAAGCATATGAGGACATGTCCAACAAAAAGAAGTGTGCTAGAGAATATAAGAACACATGAGAACCTAATATGATACAAATAATTAGTGAATATATAACTTAAAAAGATACGTAGAGGTGCCTTGAGAGTTACCCCTAGCCTATTGTGAATCTTCAATCACAAGCATATACTTGTTACATACACGTCCTCCATCTATTTTGACAATCTCGTTAGTAGCATGTAAACATCAATAGTTGCATTATAACCTCTTTTCGTTGGGTCAATAATCATGAACATAAAATGTGTACTAACATATTCATAATATGCAAAGTTTTTTCAATACTCACTTAACAAGAAAAATACAAAGGAATTTTCAAATGACAAGTAATAATCAATTAAATCAACCAATCACATAAAAGGAAAGCAAGCACCAACTGAAAAAGCAAATAAGCTATCCGTAGAAACCCATAACTTCCATCAAAAATTTGTGTGCTTACAAGCATGTTGCCAAACTAAATGTGTTATCATCATGTGGAAGTTAGCGTGGGCTTTTGGGATGTGATAGAGCAAACAAAACCAAGGGTAATAAGTATTAATGAAGAAAAAGAAGAAGAATAGGCTACCTAAGAAAGATAGAAAAATGAGTGTAGTAAGGAAGAATGAAAGCATAGGAGAACAAGAAGCTAAATCAAAAGTCAACAAAAGCAATACATCATGAAGAAGAAAAATCATGGAAAGCAAGTTGGAAAGAAATCAATGATGCATAATCAAACCCATGAAAGCAAATGAAGATAAATGGCTCTAAAATCCAAATAAAACACAAAGCAAAATATTGAACAAGAAAATATTAAAAGTAGAATGAAACCAATAACACCTAAAAATTAAGCAACACGAGAGTATAGAAGGACACGAATGGGTGACCTGATCATATAAAAAGACTAAGAAATAAGCATGGATTCCCAAAATCCATGCAACAAACTTAAGAATGGGGAAGAAAACACAAAACAAAGCAAATAAGTGAAAATCAAAATATCTACAAGAAACAAAGATAGATCATTTGCGAACATAAATAATCAATTAGATAAAGCTAACTAATGATATGATAATAATGAAGTGATTCATCATCATATTATATATAATTGTAAACCTGTGTATTATCAAGATGTTAAGATTTCCATGATTCTAAGAAAGATAACACATTGTCATCATCATTGTCATCATTTTCACTATCTATTGTACCTTCTTGCATAACAATATGATCTTTGTATGAATATTATCTTAATTAAGTGGCTCAATATATTTAAGCTATTCTATTTGTGGAGTGGCAATATGTTGTGATGAACATACCCTTGAAGGTGTAATCCTAAGTTATTGAATCTTATGTTCTTCTACATGAGATCTAATATTTGAATAATCCTTTGGTATTTATTTTAGACAATGCCTTTTCCTGAACTTCTTATTGTGGTGGATAATTAACATCTCTTATAGTTGTAATGTGTTGATATCCATGGATTTTTTTAAACATTGTTATAAAGTTGATGGGATTACTCCCATTTGATGTATACATGGTCTATCAATCAAAACATCATAATATCCATTATTTTTTAGCACATTAAACATACAACCAATTGGTTCTCTATTAATTCCATCATATCCCATGATAATTATTGAAGTACTGGCTAAGTCTCTCCTATAGATTCTATGATCATTTATGAATTTCTCAATACATACATTGGCACTTGAACCATTTTCAACTATAACTCCATCTTTTTTTATGCAAGTTAATCTATGAAATCTCATATGAATAATGGTCCATGTAGGATCAATCATTTGTAATATCATTACCTTTAAACACAATTAGAGGATCCATCTTCCTTTTAAAATTATTAAACACCCCTTTAAATCTATAAAGTGGATGAACATTAGGAGCTTATGATGTTTCCCTTTGATAATTTATATCTATCATATGAATGTTTTCTTGATATTTTGGTTGAGTATTATGACTCGAAAGAGGGTTGTCAAAGACTTGTAAGTGTTGATTTGATGAAGCCATTGATGTTGGTGCAAACATATAATTGCACATAGTTTTAATTTAATCAAGGTTAGCATTTTAGCCTAAGTTAGTAATTTTATTACTACCCAACTCTATAGAAATAAGAAAATAGGATTGCCTTTGGATTAGTCAATAGTAACTCAACTTTCCTGCAATCGAACAAGTTTGCCTAAATCTAGGATAATCATAAGAAAGGAATTGGACTATAGTTTTCCTATAAAAATTTCTCTTCTCCTCCCATATGTATTACTTCCATGCATTCTATGAGATTTCAAGAGCTTACATGAGAGGTTTTGAGAGAGAGGAGAATCTTCCAAGTTAATCATTAGAGCTTATAGGGTTTGTTGTCTCTTTAGAGGAACTTTTTCTTGTATATTTCATTTCTCTAATATAGAGCTTTGATTTCATATTTCCCCCCCTATATGCTATACATTGCTTAAGTTTATGTAGAGATGATCTTGGCTAACTTCTAAACAAGGATTTTCCCTCACATGGTTCAAAACACTCTTTCATGGCATGAGAGCCTTTATTTTTCATTCTTTCAACATGTTTATAGGAATAAATTTACATTTTTTAAGTCTTAGATGTTTTGAAACATTTTTGGGTATTTCAAGTTTGAAAAAAATATTTTTTAGTTGTGGTATTAAAAAAATGTTTTTTCTCTTTTAGGGGCAAATTGGGTGATTTGGGCCTTTTAGGGTTGTTTTTTAGTTTTATTTGGTATTTTTAGATTTTTTTTGGGCTAGGCAAATAACTTTTAGTAAAAATATGAATTGGTTTTTAAATTTTTCAAAAAAATAGTTTTTTTTTTTTTCAATTTATCATTGATTTAGCAAATCCTATAAGATTGCTAACCATAGAGGTTGAGGAGGTCTTCAGTTGGGTTTTTTCATTTTCAATCCATTTTGGAAAAAAAAAATATCCAGTTTTAGATTTTTTTAATTGGATTTTTTATAGGTATTTTACAAAAAAAATTAAAACCATTGTTATCTTAAGACATGGCCTTACACACCCTGCCCTACCACAACCTATATAGGTATTCTACAAAAAAAATTTAAAAACATTATTATTGTAAGACATGGCCTTACACACATTGCCCTACCACAACCTATGTAACATGTCCCAATTGAGTTCCTCAACCCTCTTCCCATCTGAAAATGCTCCACCAAGTTCCCTTGTTTCTCATATCAAGCCTCCTCTCATTCCTAACTTTGTTACAGCCTCCACCAATGTCTCCCTCACAACACACTCTACTATGTGTACTTTGCATTGCCTATGCTTTACATGACCCCCACTCCCATTTGACCATACTGCCTTACTCCCTAAGCTCTACTAAGCTCTCTACCATGCACCTCAATCTAGTCTAATCCTTTTGACATAGCCCAATCTCCCTTTTTGTGTTATGACTCTTTATATATTCCATGTGAGGAATTATTTTCATTGCAAATCCTATCTAGGAAAGTAGAAAATATTTTTGAGGCACTTTTATGGCCTCATAAATACCAAAGAGTGAGTTTGGTATGGAAGGAAGTCTTTTTTATCACAAAACACTCATTTAGACTGTCGTACTATGGTATCCCCTACAAGGCCTCATTTTTTTCATATATCATAATTTGTAAACTGTGCATCTAATTTTGGTGTCATTTTATTTTAAGTGAAATTGATTTCATGAAGATTCCATATGTTTCATCTTTAGGACCCCTAAACTATATAAGCACATCCTTTTTTTATGATGCCTTCTAGGCACCTTTAATCTTGATTTGTGATAGACTATATCTTTTGAATTGTGGCTTGAAACTTGATGCAGTTTGTTGATCATAGTTATTTTTTTGTGAATTTTTCAAATATGCAGTCAAAATTCATTCATATTGTATGAAAACATAAACTCTTTTGTTTCCCATTTTCAATTAACTTTGTAGCCAGGGGAAATTTTGTTATACATTACCCAATTATAAGTAGTTAAAGGGTTTTTTTTACTTTATTTGAGTGAGTTGTCTCATTATGAAGATATTATAAAGGAATTGAGTTTCCTTGATCATTTATAATGTTTTTGTGTTACAACCTCCAAACACTCACGTAGGCAAATAATAACTTATCAAAAATTACATGTTGTTCTATGAATAATATGCACTTCAAGAGGACATGATTTTTTTTGAAAAGAATAGGACGCTTAAAACTCACAGCTCCTTGTGTCTCTCATAGTTAGTATACAAATATGACTTCATCAAAACATTGTAAGGAATTGTCTCCTTATTGTAACAACAACTTTATATTATAGACTCCACTCCTCCCAATCCACATTCATTTTGTATGTGTCCTTTTGATGCACTTTTAGACTAATATTGGACCCTAGATCATGAGAGACATTCAATTTATGATACATGTGATTTCTGATCATGATTTCCAATTTTAAGGCACATAATTTTGTTGACACTATGGATATGCTTGCTTAATTTGAGAAACACATTATTGAAATTAGTTGTTGTCTTCTCTACAATATGGCATATTATGATGGAGGCTTTGGAAAGCAATATTAGGAAATATTTTCACCCATCCAACCTATTTTTTTGACATGTCATCATTACATCAAGGTTATATATCGTGTTGGTTCCCAAAACCACACACTAGTTTCATTCCATTGTTTGACAAGGTGACTAATAAATTCCTAACTCACAAGCACTCATATGGACTATGTGAAAAGGTGGATGAACTGCGATTGCTATTATAGGGCCTAGTATTCTCCCTTCATGTTTTGCCTAAGGGAACTCCCCTTACAGTCCAATTTCACTAAGATGGAATTTACTAACTACACCCTTAAAGATCTAACTAACGAATGCAACCCATTATGCATATTGGTCCTATTAATTGTCATTGATGCATTAAGCACACATTCATTAATAAAACAATATATATGCACTATAATTTGTATAAAATAAAGATAGCACAAAACTTAATTCACAAAACCTTGAAGACTCTTATATACAACTAAGGTGAGTTAAATTATGTGACCATTTAAATATCCCAAGAGTGTATAGATGATCTTTACATATATTTGTGCCACATTCTCAAAGAACAAGGAGGAAACAATTTAAATAAGTCAATCTATCCTCCTAAGACCAATGCCTCGCTATTCCACTAGGCATTTCATCACACTTCTTACACATATTTTGTAAATATTTATCATGAATAATTTTACACACAGTGCAAATGGAAAAACACATCATATATATGAATATGGAGCCCCTTAAGTAGGAATTATATTTATCATTTATAATATTTGCTTCACCTTCATATAATGAACTTTGAATAGCAAAATTTAATTCATAGAACACTATATGGAGTAGATCAATTATCAAATTATAAAATATATTACATGAATTGTTTATAACCTCAATGCAAATTCACTTCACAAGAATCACAATTGGTGTGACATTTTCCTAATTTTATAGGACCTGGAACTTTCATGACTCTAAAATAATCTAACCATTACTTTCATTAACTAAAACAAAAATAAAACACTACTCAACTACTAAATATGTGCAAAAAATAAGTTTAATATGGGAAAATGGGCTCTTATAACAAAATCATGCCAGAAAATGGAAACAATATCTTTATGATAGGGAAGCTCCTTCCTTTTATAGCTCCAAATAAAGTTTACAAGATCCTCTTGATGCATGTGATAGTTTTCCTTTCAATATGTTTTGTTGCATCTTCTCATAACTTCTACTTTGCCCAAAACAATTGCCTATGTAAAATACCACATGTATGTGGTCTTATAATAACCTCAATGTGCATTCTTAGTGCCTAAAGACACTATTGTATGATGGTCACATGGATATATTCAAAATATATGACATCACTTTTACATAATGGACGCCATTTATACTATATAAATCAACATAAACTATTTAATGTGCTTATGCAAAACACACATAGATAAAAATAAATAAATAAACATGAATTATTTTCAATTTGATGATGCCAAAAGGCCTTTTCCAACTTAGCCCATACTATATCTAATGGTCTTGACACTCTAGTGACAAATTCAACATCCTTTGTTATCATTTTAATGTTCACTTTCATGAGAATTACGTACTAATTGACCAAGACTTCATATCTAAACTTCAAGTTGATCACTCCCTCATATGCCTAGATTAGGCCTTTTTTGTGGGCATTTTATCTTACTTCAATGACTTTTCAAACTTGTTAATGAGGGTCTTGATGGTCTATTACCACTCTCCTTTGTTTTTTAAACTATCACCTAAGCTATACAGAGAGGAAATACCTCTTAATATCATATCATTTGTGTCCACTCGAGTTGTCAAAGCCTTTTTTTTTTGCCTTATCTAATTGAATCTTTAACCTTCCCAAAATGGACATAACCTTGGTTATTTATATTATATTTTTTTTAATACAAGGGAATAATCCCACTCTGCTATCATAATTTCCATGTTGCTCCTTGTTTCAAGGTTGAATTTTAACACCTCAACTTACATTTGTCTATCAATCCATTTATCATGGATAGCTCAAATTTTGGTCCAAATTCTAGTTGTTTGGCTTGAATTTGGCTTTCCTACCTTGATAAGCCCCCATATGATTTATTATAAGGTATATATGGCCCCTATTTTAGGCTCAAATAATGCTAACATGGTTTTTTTATAATGGGCATACAATGCCATTTTCTCCCCATCCTTAACAATCAAAGCATTATTTGCCATCTCTATTTGTCTCTTCAATTCTACAATATTATCGTCTACAAGCTGAAATGATTGAAGTTGAATTGGAACATCATGCACCATTAATGTTCTTTGACTCTTTGTTGATAGTGACTTATTCTTCAGTTAGTCATTATTCTTGTGATATGCTTTCAAGGTTTATTACAATAATATGTTCTCATGCTTGAGCTTAACACAATACTTTTTGAGTTATTTGGATTGGTTTTTAAATAGTTTTTTATTGAAAACATTAAATGCTACTATAGAAAAATATTCTCCACTGATTAGTTGGCTAACATGTCTCCCATATTGATCAATTTCAGAGCACGCGAAATTTTTGGCCTTCATCTCACACATAGGTTTTTAATGTATGGGAGCCATTGTCCACTTTGCAAGTATACCCTTATCATTATGAAACTTGGTGTCATGAAAGCTTTTTCAATTTACTAAAAAGAGGCATTGACACCTATTTTTTTTTAGGGTTTTCCTTATATGGTTTGATGCATTTTTAATGCCTTTTTAGGATCCCACCCTAGTGATATCATCATGTTGTTTTCTTTTAAAACCTATTTTACTATTGTTTGAGTTAGAGCTCATATTCTACCAATGGTTGATTTCCTTTAGTTTGTCTATTCACAACCCCTCAATTTTCTTGGAACTCTCTAGTCTGCATGAATTCAAGGTTTGCAAGAAATTATTTCTGCTCCAGGATTCCTTGATCCTCCACTTCTTTATCATCCATAGTTTCTATAACAATATAACATTTATCTTACTCAAACGCTTGTGGGTCGATTTATTCTATGTATACTTATCAATTGATGGGATTTTGCACAACCCTAGTACCTAATTACTTGGGAGACCGACTCTAAGCCTCTTCATCTAATACAACCTTTTGTGCCTACTCCACTTCTTTATGGACCTCCAAGCATTGGACCTATTGTGTAATAAGTTTTTTAATTGGGGATTAATTATATATAGGTTGGGCCAATGTTACAACTCTCTCTTCACCTTTCATTCCTAAGATCAATAGTTATTCCATCTTTTAAAATTCCTACATAATGAACTTGATCATGTCAATTAGTTCATCAATCATGGTGTCTAAGAAACATATGAATGGCCACTTTTCTTCCTTCTACTACCTTGGAGGTCATACTATTTGTATTAGATCATAATATCTCCAAATTCTTTAAGACTTTCCATGTTTCTTGTGATGTATTCACTCATACTAAATAAATGGTGGTATCTAAAAGGTCTCACAATGGCCCTTTTGTTAACATCAATGACTCTATTAGGATCATATGTCTTGATATACACTATAAAGAATTTATATATACCCATTATTAGTCCTAGGGTTCTTAATGATACTCTATTTTTGTAGACACATAAATTTGGTATTACACACTTGACAACATCAATCATGACACATCTTGACATAATTAGATTTATGCATACACAACTCTTGTACACACTTTAACCTATCTTTCTACTCACTTGTCATCTTGACCAACCCAATTTATAAGTATATGTACTCATGATCACCTTAGTCTATGTAAGAACACTACATAATCCTAAGCAGACTATTGTCATATCCTAAATCATTAACTTTCACTCTCATGATAGTGTCGATAATAGTCAAATAGTTATGGTTTATCATAGGTGTTTGCCTCTGCTAGTAGCATCTAAAAGCTTTCAATGACTACTTTTCAAATTAGGACATATCTATTAAGTTGGCATAGACACTTTTCATAGTTTAGTCATGGTGGGAAATATCAAAAAGACATCTATATATACAAATCAAGCCTAAGATCATACTCACTTGCTCATTACTTGGTATTCACATGAAGAAATCCATTGGCATTCTCTTGAGACATTATCCCAAAGACATACACATTTTAAACCCCCTCAAAGGAGTAGACCTAGAACTAAATCTAAATACAAATTGTAGGTCAAAGTTTCATGTTTTCAAGTGTTGAAATCCAAGCATTGCATTACATTATAACACGATTAGGATGGTGTGCACACACACATAGTTAGGATAACTTTGTGTGGTTTGAACTTTATTTATAGTATTAGAACATATATAAAAATTAAACCACCTAGTGGGGAGTGGTTGGGCACGTCCAACCCATCTCTTTAACTTATTTTTCAAGGTTTCTCTTCTATCAAAAGTGCAATTAGGGTTTGAAGGTAAGGAGTAAAAAAATAAGTATAAGCACATAGGACCAAAGGCAAGAAAACTTATATTTTTTTGTTTATAGGTGTAAATGTAATGATTTTAGGTAGCACAAACCTACACAATCAACTGGGATAGTAATGGTAGAGTCTAGAGAACATTGATCTCCACATTGGTCTAAAATTCACCAACAACATCCACACAAGTTTTGAGTTCCTATTTCCTGATCTAAGTAGTATTTCCTAATCTAAGTAGTATTTCCTGATCTAAGTAGTCATAGAACTAATACAAAACATTTTCAAACACTATGATGAATGTAATGAGTAACAAAAATTAGAAAGTCAATTAAGTGTATTTATTCTCCCTTGCCTTTTTAATTCTAAATATATAGCAAGTGTGATTTCAATATACATTTTATATTCATATGTGTATGGTTAATGCCCTATTATATTTTTTAATCACAAACTAATTGATCATTATTTTGAGTATGGAAAACCCTAGGTTTTTTTTGCCCTAGGGTTTCATCTTTTCTTCTTAAAGTTTCTGATTTATCTTGCATTAGGGGTTGAATTTTGGATCGAATTTTTTATTTTTTATATAATATTAATGGAAGATATTATTAATGTTTATTCTCATAAATGAAATGCATTTACTAATTTTCATGATCAATTTGATGATATAGATCAATAAGAACTTACTAAATATTTTAAAATGAGTCCACACATGACTAATGCATCGCTCCATGTAACTAGAGATGAAAATAAAAAGCTTGTTAAGCAAGCTATAAATGAAGAGCAAAGTGTTGAAATTTAAAAGGATATTAATCCAACTTTTAGAGGAATCATTTATGTAATAGAAGTTCAGACCATTACTCATATTACTATTATTCATATGGCTACACAAGTGATGCCCACACATGGTATGGGGAAATATAAGTTAATATTTAGATTTATATGGCTATTATCATGAATCATAATTATGTGCCTCTTAGGTTTGTTACTCATGACATAATCTATTTCTTCTAATTAAGAGCTTGTAAAAACTATTCTCAATCTTCAAGCTAAAGTTTCCCAGTTGGAACAAGGTTCTTATAAAGCGGGTCATTCAACTAATTTTCAAGCATTATTAGATTATCCTTTGGCCCCAAAAAAATTTGTGTATCCTTTGCATATAAGATTCATTGCACCTAGGCTTACACCATATGATGTTAAAGGTGATCCAAAACAACATCTTAGAACCTTTCATGCAACATGCTTAGATTATTTCTCTAATGATAAGTTATTAGCCAAAAAAATCCTATGAGCCTGAAGGACTATACCTTGAAATGCTTTTATGATCTTATTGTCCAATCAATACATGTTTTCAATCCATTGGATGATAAATTATTACCTCACTTATCTATCAATATTAATGAGAAGGTTTCCTATGCTCAAATTGTAAAACTCGAGCAAGGACCTAATCAACCCATTAGTGACCATGTGCTCCATTATAAGACTATGGTCTATAAAATGACAAATCCTATGGCTGATAACAATTTTCAAGACATATTAAAGAAAAGATTACTCTCCTCTCCATGAGTCATTTATGTCCAAATAGTTTCAATCTTTCAATGACATGTCATATAGTCAAACCATGAAGCTAAGCTAATTGCTATGAATAAGATAAAGTATGGGACTAATCCTCCAACATATTCTAATTCCAAGTTTGAAATCAAACAAAATTTCAAATCTAAGGCAAATGATACTAAGAATGAGGCTAAAGTAACAAACAATATAGTTTCATAATTTACTAATAGGATTATCTTATTAGCTGCTCAAATATGGAAATTTACATGATTATTAGAACCTCCTCATAAAGTGTTACAAATCCAATTGAGTGTAATCCCATATCTATCCCTCCATCAATGGAGGTTGATATGACAAAGGCAGAACCTAATGGGTTTGATATCAATGCATATTTTGATTAGCATAAATGTACAGGACATTATACTAATAAATGTTATGGTATGAGACATAAGATACAAGATTTAAATGAATAAAATATTATTGAGGTGAATGATGCTAATACTATTACAAATGATTTTATTGCACAACCTAATATGAATATTAAGATATTATTAGATCCTTTTCCCAAACATATGACATAATAAACCAAGACTAATGTTAAGGTGCATAAAACTTATAATGTACATTCTCCTTTGAATTATTATTCTTCTAGAACTAAGGAGGATCATCTTATAGATGGCTTTATTGGTACATTAAGATACACAAATACAAAGACATTCGATCACATTAGATGACCATGATATTGTTGATGATTCTACCAATGTGCCTTTGCTTATATATGCTTTCATTGACTCATGTCCTATACACAATGTTATGGTGAATAATGGGCCAAGTTAAAATATATGCACTATGACATTACTTACTAGTCTTGGATACACACATCGATTTGACTAGTATGACTACTACAATAAAATGATTCAACAGAAAATATAAAAACCTTCTCGGGGGCATTATATTACCAATCATGGTAGGTCCTACACCCACTACTAATTAGTTTGTAGTCTTTTCCAACACTAGGGAATTCGACATGCTATTAAGACGTCCATAGATACATAAGATACCTACAATACCATCTTTAGTACATTAACACTTGAAGTATATGTATATATATAACAATTGAGTGGTTACGATTTTGGTTATTCCATGCAAGTATCCCATTCAACCATATACATTTAATCTATCATTTTTATAGCAATGCATTTTAAAACTTGTATAGGTTCATCATATAAAGTTAAATCAAAGGCATGTAATTGATTTTCTTTAAATATCGATTCTCCAATGTCCATTACATCAATGATCTATTCAAGTTTGATAGACGTTACCTAGTCCATCACATATTAAAATAGTTCTTCAAGCTTCTTCGTGTGTTCCACAACAAACACCAACACTTTCTCCTCACATAAAAGAAAGTCCACAAGCTACTATGGCTACTACATATACACAATCATGTTGAATTCTCACTGATCAATCTAATACCTATGCATGAGCATCTTATTGATGAGGTCATGTGTTATCTATAACATAATTTAATTTAAAAATTAAAAATATACAAAGAAAATTTAAAAAATAATAATAAAAATTAAATATTTAAATATTAAAAAATTAGGACCTATAGATGACATGATTTGTTAGTATACATGATTGATTGACGTTATTTATCCTATAAATGGTGAATTGCGTATCTATTCTTTTAGTACATAATTTTCACTGTATGCATGAGTGGGATACAGGATATACACATTACATGTGGTGCATAGACATACAAATGCATGCCATTGTTATACTTGAGGACTATCTTTATACATCGAGGGTATGCCTAAACTAGGGGCATCTTGGTACACTTTATAGGTTATATATTTCTATGCCATTCCATTGATTGTAGTGGACTACGTAGATTATTTATACATGAATTTATTTTATGTATAATTTTTAGGAGCTATTTTCTATGGATAATGTGCATTATTATATTAGGCGATGATATTGATTGATTATACATACTAACATTGCTTGTTCTTGCATGTTTGATGTTGATGAATATTACATTGTGTGATCATTGATGTGTTTTTTATTACATGTTTTATGAGTGCATTGATTAGGTTTTTTCATGTCATGTCTCACTTATGTTAGAGGATCCTTTAGTCCATGTCATGGCCATGTCGTGTACGTGTCAAGTCAGAGTTGAGCCAAAGTAATGTTATGTCTTGAGTGCTTGTGTGCTTTGTGATCATGATATTATGTGTGTATGTAGTTACATATATGATTGTTATTGGGTTTGGTGTGATTATTTGTGTCACACTTTCTTCTATTGTGTGAAATGTTATGATTTATTTCATACATCTATAACATTACTTATTATTGAATGACTGGTCATTATATGTGCTTTACATGACATTTGTATACCCATTGCCTTGAATTTTATGTTTCATATGTGCTTGAATAATCAAATCATTATATGGTTACAAATATTATCATGTTTATATGCATGCTTTACATGATTACATTTTTACATATAACACATGAATGGTGTAACTCTTTATTTTGATGTGAGTGATTTGCAGGCTTCATCCTTCACCTCAAAAGGTGGGCATATAATGGGGCTTGTCTTAAATATTTAGGCCATGACAAACATATACTTCACATTTTGGATCAGGTTATGTGATTCAGATGGGAAATATCAGATAAATTGAGGCATATGTGGGGCATTCTACATGATTGTGAAGAATAATTGGGATATTTTATGACATTCTTAGACTTATTATATGGGTCAAATTGAGTAGATTTATCAGATTGAGAAAATTGATGGATAGTTTATGGCATTTCTATATCATTTTGAGGTACAAAGAGATCAAATTTTTGGCATGAGTATTTTTCATACAAACATTAAATATTGATGGGGAATGATGGTACTTGTTTAACTCTAAAGTGAAGATCTCTCTAGGTTGAGATTACCTAGATGCTTATTAAAGTGGTATATATAAATGAATAAACATAAGGATGATAATTAGATCTAAAATAGGCTAATTGGGTGCTAATCCTAGATATAAATGTATACTAAAATTCTTTTGCTAGGAATAGGCTAAATATAGAAAATACAATTAAGTTATGTAAGGGAAATGATATAGAAGTAATATACTTAGCTTGTTTTGATGCTAATGCAATTTTGGATATTGAACCTATAAGAAGTAGATTGAAAGATGGTTCTAGAATAGTCTTCAGATTTTAGATATGATGCTTCTAGAGCTCTAGACATTAATGTTAGCCTAAGATAATTACGTCAATACTATTGTCTGGGTTTGATGCAAGCGTATTATATATATTACCTATTGGAAAAGGATTTAACCACCTCTATGCTTCTGGGTTTGACTTTGCCTTCATTTTACTACGTTCAGATTTAGGTCATGGATTATCTCTCCTCATTAAATGTCAAAACCTTAGCTCTTCATCTTCATAATTACTTTGAGGTAAAATGGGTTAGTGGGCACATAATGTCGAGCTGACCCTAAAGACCCTTATGCCAATGAGCATTTCCTACATAGCTAATACTCTGAAGAGGGCTTCAGACTAATGTAGTTCTCCCTTATGTGTTGGATTGTATGGGAATCATGCAATATGTGCAAATTAAGTACAACAATGACCTATATTATAACTTGGAAAATATAGCTTTTGGGTTGATCCTTTAGTACTTCAGATATATAGATGTGTTTTTCCTATAATTGATATAGAAATAAGAATAAACAGGGAACTTTGTTCAATTGCATGCTATTTTGTCTGAATGCTAGGTGAAGAATGAATCACGGTTAATCTTATATTTATATCAATCCCTTTTGAGATGTAACTTACATTAAAACACTTACGCTGACAATTAGGGTATGTTTCATTCATAAAATAGATGAATTTAAGGCACTGAACACTTGTATTGGGTTAAAACACTAGAGTCAATACTAGTGTTTATCTCAGACATTAACGTTTAGGGAGAAAGAAAGTAGGTACAGTCTCAAGTCTTAAAAAAGTGGAAGATAAGTAAATTTTGAGCATTATGGGAAAGATAAACGGCCTAGGTTATCAACATAAGATTGGTCAGACTAAGATATAGGCCAAGAAGCATAAGATAGAGAAGATGTGACATTTGCAGAAGCAAGAAAGATTTAGAATTGAGAGGAACAACCAAGGTCTCAATTTTCAAAGTGTACAATATTGAGGTGCTATATAATACATAAATATCATCTACATTTCCACCCTTGAATCTAGTAATGAAATTGCTAGTTTAAAGGAAAGGAATGCATACCTAGGTGTGTATAACACACCTTATCTTTGCATGTCTCTAGCTTAAGATATAGGCCAAGAAGCATAAGATAGAGAAGATGTGACATTTGCAGAAGCAAGAAAGATTTAGAATTGAGAGGAACAACCAAGGTCTCAATTTTCAAAGTGTACAATATTGAGGTGATATATAATACATAAATATCATCTACATTTCCACCCTTGAATCTAGTAATGAAATTGCTAGTTTAAAGGAAAGGAATTCATACCTAGGTGTGTATAACACACCTTATCTTTGCATGTCTCTAGCTTGAGTGCTTTGTTGGTGATTGACCTACAACTAATAGCATGTTATAGTATATAATAAGTGCATGTAATTTTGAATTTAAAGTACTTCAAATAGATTAAAATTGAAAGAGTAAGGTCTAGGAGTACACTTGTGTGTCGATGTAACCACCTTCCTATTAACAAGTTGATTTAAAAAATATTTATCATTGTAAGGATATGAAACTTAGATTAGAACAAATATAGATAAATCTTGAAAGTGCATATATACAAGGAGATAGAGAGAAATATTGGAAGGCACATGCCCCCAACCTTGGAGTAAAGGTGAGTTGCTACCTGAAAGTTGAGATTAGCTCAACTGTGCAACCTAATGATATTTATAACCTGGTGAAGTTGGATGATATAATCAAGTACAACCTAAAAATTTGGAAAGATTGAGTGATTTAATCACTTCAACCATACCAAAAAGTGAACTAACTATTACAGTAGATTAGCTCAATAAAGTCCATAAAAGTCTGATCGGAGTATCAGTACGTAAAAGTTTATGATGTGGTAACAGTCCATAAAAAAAATTTAGAATATAAAATTGATTTGAATTTTTAAATATTATACATAAATTACAAAGCATATGCACCTTAGATATGTCTCATGTTGAATCTTTGTATAATAATGATATCAATGTATAGAATTTTACTATAATTTTGAATATGAATTATATAATTGTGTGCTTTGGTCAATTCGGAAAATTATGTAAGTGTGGAGGACATGCTTCCATAGCATGCCCCCATTATATATGTAGAAATTTAAAAATGTATATATGTACCAATGTGGATAACATGTTTCCAAAACATTCCCCCATTGTAATTTGAGGATGTTGAATATTGAATAAGTGTGGAAAACATGCTTCTAAAGCATGCCCCACTGAATTTGGAAATTGTACCAAGTGTGGAGAACATGCCTTTATGACATTCCCCCACTAATATACCCCCCATTTGAGGTGAGGGAAAGATAGGCATTGGTAGTTACCTTAACTTAAAAAGATAAGACAACTGCATAATCTATGAATGGAACCTTGAAGTATAGAGAAGGAACATGTCTAGGTAGATATAGAATTGAAGTTAATAAACCTAATGTGATCACATGAAGGCCTAAGATGAATGATAAGGATCATGACAACATCTAGATAGTAATAATACAAACTCAACAAGTAAATGAACACACACACAAGAACATGCAAAAGCAAGTCAAAATACAATGGTCCAAGGAGATCATAAATAAGGGGCATGTTCGAATGCTACACAATTGAAAGGACATGACTTAGTGAAATGTCCATAAAAGCAAAAATGACATACTCAAGTATCCATACAACAAAAAATGACATATTTTTATGTCAAAGAAAGCATGCATAGGCACGGGGGCCATAAGTAAAGGAACATATTAAAATGCTCAAACAATGAATATAATAGTAAGGTAAGACACTCAAAGAAGTGCATAAAGTAAAACATAACTAACCAACATAAACATGTCATAGTAGCTCATGGATCAAATGTGTTAGCAAAAAAATGTCTAGTGTATAACATATCAAGTACCATGTGCAAGATATAATCATGTTTAAAGTCATGTGTAAGTACATATGTAAGCTCAATCATGATAATGAAATGTGATCATCTAACCATATAACCTGTGTGTGTCAAGATCAAGAAGAAGTAGCCCACAATGTTTGCATAGCATGAGTAGAGGGAAGGCCCAACATCTAAAATAGGAATTGATCATGTATGTGTGTATGTATAAGTAAATGAATATGCCATCCATCAACATGGAATTGACACATAAATGTTAAGGAGACAATATAACATGTAGGTGCTGAAAATATTTTGGATTTTTTAATGTTTTTTTTTTATTTTTTGGGTATTTTTGGAATGTTTGGAGTGGAAAGATCATCCTATTATGGTATCTAATATATGGTCATATAAATATCCCTAGTGTGAACCTAGTGCAATAATATTGTGATGTTGTCAAGAGGCATGCATAGGTTCAATATTTATCACTGCAATATCAATGAATCTTTACATATGTAAAATATGACTCTATGGTCATAAAGTAGTAGTAGACTCTATGGTCATGAAGCAATAGTAGGAATAATAGGAGTAGGGGTTCATGGAACCCATCATTGAGTGCTTCATGGTTTCTTTGGATAATCATAATAGGAACATGTGTAGGTGCTTTGGATATCTAAACATGGTGCGTAATATATGAGGATTATGTGGAATTCATTGTATGTCTTTGATAAAATGGTCTCTCAAGTATTGGTTGCCTAGTAAAGTGGATTGAGTGTTGCTTATCATTTTGTGGTGAATTAGCCTTAATAGGCTTAGTAATTAACTATCTAGGTAGTAACTATAATCACCCAATTGACATGGATGCATTTAACACACTCATGTACTATAGAAGGTACTACTTGAAGTGAATGGATCCAAGGTCTTCCCAGTAACATATCAAAAATTCCCATGGAAGGTATAACTAAAAAGGTACTAACCACATATGCAGGACCAACCTATAAAGTTAGGTCAATCTCACCAAGAACCTTTTGGGAGGTGCCATTAAGTGCTTTAATTGATATAGTAGAAGAATGCAAATCATGATGAACATAACCCAAGTGTGCAAGTAATGTCATGGTGCAAACATTTTTGCTTGCACCATTATCAATAATAACATTTTGTATAGGCTAGTGATCAAGGAATCCTTGCATGAATAAAGAATGAAGATCAGAGTCATCATCCTTAATATCACTATCATCAAAATAAATAGATGTTCTCTAAACCATAATATATTTATTTCATGTATAAGTACCAATAATACCATCTATTGGGTGCCCATAATGTGAAGGAAGAGGATGTGTGTTATATGTCATTTGCACTTATGGTTCCTTCATAGAATGGTTTTGTAAAGGATTGTTAAATATTTTATATTTTTTGGTGATCATTAGGTTGTGAACCTAATTCCTTTAGAGGATCTTCAAATGCAATCTTTTGGTCATCAATAATATCTTTAATCTTGTGCTTCAAGGTAAATCATCTATTTGTAAAACACCCTAGTCCTTGATGATAATCATAATAAGCATTCACATCATATCCTTTTAGTAGAGGTTGACTCATATCAACCTCAATAGGATGAGGAAGAGATAGAAGCTGACACTCTAGTAATTGCAAGAGTAATGAAGCTGGGGACTTAGATAATTGGGAAAATTGACTCTTTGGTGTATTGGATAAAACAAGATGATTAGGCTACTATGAAACTATGTTAACTATGGTCGTAGTTTCCTTTTTAGGCTCAAGAGCTTTTACCTTATAACTTGGTTTAATTATGAACTTGATACCAAATATAGATTTATTTGGTGTGTTTGCTACATACTTGAGCTTATTTAATGAAATAAACTTCATTTCATAGTCCTATATAACATGGCATAAGTCATCGAAAGGTTTAAAATTCTTAAAAACAATGGACTCATGTAAAGGAAAAATCAAACTTCGCTTGAATATGTCTTGATAATCCTTATTTTTCATATGATTGCTCATTTTAGCTAACATTGTCTTGTATCTCAATACATATTTATTAACAGGTTCAATGGTTCATTATTTGATTTTGGCACTTTGATCAGAAGAAACCTTTTCAAAAATATTAATGGAGAAATATGCTAAAAATTGATCTGCAATAGGTTTGAATGCTTTTACGGATTGGAGAGGTATGTCATATAACCACCTCAAAACATAATCCTTGAGGCTTCTTTGAAATAATTTGGTTAAAAGTTTATCATTGGAGGCATAGTCAAGGCATGCCACACAAAAGGATCGAAGATGATGTTCTAGATTACCTTTGCCATCATAAAATGGAAATTTAGGTGCAACAAAACCAATTGAAAAGGGTGCAAAGATATGTCAAGTGTAATAAGGTGCAACACATCTTGTGAATTAATAATGTGAGGGGATTTTAAAGCATTTTGTTTAATGTTTGTAACCTTGTCCTCCAAGGTCTTTATAAATTGAAGGAGTGTTTGAACTATAGATCCATTGGGATTTAGATCAGTAATTTGAGTAGCCATCAAGGGGGATGTAAACATAGTTTGAGTAGTAATAGGCATTGAAATTGGTATTTGTGTTGAAACAATTGGTAATTCCATGTATATGTAGAAACAATTATTTTAGGAAATAAAGGTTGGAAGATATAATCTATACCACCACTAGATGTAGGTGGATTGATAGGTATGAAATCATTTATAGTACCTTTTAAGTATTCACCATCACTAGGTGAGGAAGCCTTAGTTTTATCTTGTTTACTTATTTCATCTCTTTTAACATACAAAAATGCATATATTAAGGTTTTTTTCTTGTTGAGATGAGTAATCAATGCTTATTTATCATCTATTTTAAAACATGCTTTTACATTAACATTTTCCATTGCTTTACAAATGAAAAATTAGAATTTCTAATAAAGTACATCAATCAGGAAAATAGAAAAATCATAAAACCCTAGTTAACCTAAGATTTAATGTTCAAAGATCGGTTCACCAAATGTTTAACCCTAAAATGAAGGTTTATCTAGGTTGAGGTTACTTATATTCTTATTAAAGGGGTATATGGGAATGAATAAGCAAAAGGGTGATAATCAGATTTACAACAAGGGTGCTAAACTTAGATATAAACATACACTAATTTTTTTATATGAAGAATAGGCTACATATAGAAATCATAACTAATATATGTATAAAATTGATAAAGAAGTAATATACTTAGCTTATTCTAATGCCAATGTAGTTCTAGATTTGGAACTGGCAGGGAGTAGACTAGAATCCAATTTTGGAATAGTCATCAAATTTTAGATCTGACACTTCTAGTGATCTTAACACTAACATTAACCTGGGATAATTACATCGACACCATTGTCTGGCTTCGATGCAAGTGTCCTATATAAAATACCTATTGTAAAAACATGAGACCACTTGGATGCTTGTGGGTTTGACTTCACCTTTGCTCTAGTGCATATTCAGATCTAGGATATGGGATTGTCACTTCTCATGAAATGATAAAAACCTAGATCTTCATCTTCATAGTGACCTTGGGGAAAAAAGGATTAGTGTGTACATGATGTTGAACTAAGCCTAAAGACCCCTCTATCAGTGAGCATTATCTAATAATCTGAAGAGGGCCTCAGATTGATGTAGTTCTCCCTTATGTGTTGGTTTGTGTGTGAATCATGTAATATGTGCAAAGTAATTACAACAATGACCTAACTTGTAACTTGGAAAATATATCTCTTTGGATGCTCTTTTAGTACTTCAGACCTGTAGATGTGTTATTCCTTTAACAAGCATGAAAATAAGAATAAATAGGGAAGCCTTCTTTAATTAAATGTTCTTCTATCTGAATGATAGGTGAGGAATGAATGAGGGTTGATCTTATATTTATATTAATACTTTTAGGGAAGTAACTCACATTAAATCACTTAGGCCAACCATTAGAATATGTTTTATTTGAAAAATAAATGACTTTAGGGTATTGGACACTTGCATTGGGTCTGAACACTAGTGTCAATGCTAATGTCTATCTTGGATGTTAGTTTCCAAGGAGCAGGAAAGTATGTATAGGCTTATGACTTGCACAAGTGAAATATAAGTATATTTAAAGTATTTTGGATAATATATAAGGCCTGGGTCATCAATATAAGACTAGTTGACGTAATATATAATCTAAGAGGCAAAAGATAGAGCAAATACAAGAATTATGGAAGTGGTAAAGGTCCAGAACTGAGAGGAACAACCAAGGTTTGAGTTTACCAAGTGTACAAGATTGAGGTTCTATATAATTCACAAATATCATCAACAATGCTATCTAATCATGGTTAATTCAAAATTTCAATTGACATATGAACCTGTTTTGTGATTCCACCTTTGTATACATGATTTTTTTGGGTTCCATAGAAGATTTATGATGATATTTTGAGTGGTGCAGTTAAGGTTTCCATGGCACTTAACTTATAACACTTATTTGTCTCTAATAGGGATCAAGGCATTTATACTTCTCAACTCATGGTTTTAGTGATTACATCTCTTTGGGGCATAATCACCCTATGGCATTCTATAGATGAGTTTAAAAAATAACAACTTGATTTGTATACCCTTAGTTGTATTCAATCCTCAAATTATCAATATGAAGTAATTCAATGATCTACATTATTTTATATTTTCTATTATGAGTCGAAATTGATCTGTACATGTTACCTTATAAGATTTACATAGATAAAATAGAATATATGGTGCATACATGTTAACTGTAGCTCCAAGAATCTAAATGGTACCACTAGTGTTTGGTAGGGTGTTGAAACAAACCTCTAAGAGGCTAGAAGGCTCAGGGCTTCTATGGGCTACAAGAGATCTATAATAGCTATTTAGTTTGCCAACTTGCACCAAGCTATAGATAGAATTATAAACTAAGTTATGGATAACATGATCAAGCACACAAAGGACATAGGTATCTCTAGTGGATCCAACCATAGTAAATCAAGTAGTTAAGACTAGACTATTGATTGCATACAAATTACAGAAACAACAATACCATATAACGAGAGTTAACAAATGAAATATAAATCTAGAAGCTAAGGCACTTTTAGGCCAAATAAAATATGTTTTAAGAAATAAATATGTTTTCAATCAAGGGTTCAAGAGCATGCCTAGTCTAGGTTTGAGCTATCTTTCACTTTCAACACTATTGTTTACAAACAATGCAATGTTTTAGTTTAGCAAGAGAGAGAGATTATCTAAGCAAGTTGTATAGTTTGTTTTGAGCATGAATATTTATAGTATACAATGAAGAATGTTTCAAAAGAGATTAGTGTCATGTAATAAAGTAATATTTCAAGCAATTAAAGTACTCTTTAACCATATATAAATACATGAAACTTCAAAAACTACTCTAAGCAATGCACAAAACAACTAAATCACTAAAATGAATCAAACCCTAGAATATATACTACTCTATATAAACAAAGAGTTTCACTTTATAAAGCAAAGTGCCATCATATCAAGCTCAAGAGAGATGTACATAATTTATACCAACTGATTGTCCAAACTAGGAGCTAAGAGAGGAAGAAGATCAGGCTGTGTAAGCAGAGTCCAGACCAAGAGCTAAAAGTTATGGAAAAGGTGAAAGAAAAAATGTCAATCTGAGAGAGCCAATGAAAAGAGCATAAGAGACAAGTTCAATGGAGTCTCGAGGGAGCACAAAGAAACCCACAAGCTTTAGGAACATTATATATAGTAATTTGAATCACCAATAGAAGATATAATAAATTAGGGCATCCCCTGTCATAAAGATAGCTATTGTGCCAAATAAGAACCAAGAGAGATTTAAGGAGTCATCCAAGCTTTGAGTGTGAATGATCAAGTGAGAAGATTAGAGTAGAAATGCAGGAGAAAATGAATGTAAAGGATCAAATTAATGAGGAAAAACACATATATCCCAACCCTAATACACCAACAAGCCAACAACTAGTCATTTCAAACCATTTGAGAATAAGCTGACCCTTTTTAATGCATTCTACTAGGCCATAATCTAGGTTTTGGATTTTGTGAAGGAAATATGTGGCCTAGGCCATGGTTTTCCTCTTTAAGTCATGGCCTAGGTCAAATAGGGGCCTAGGGTGGTCAACAAGCTCCTAAAAGGGTCCCAAAGGGTCCTTAGAGACCCTGTCTGGTGTGAGAAAAATTTAAGATGGTTGGTGGAGGTGTAGGGGATAAGAATGACATGAAGAAAAGTTCCAAGTGAGTTGAAGATGTCTCTAAGTAAGATAACTAGGGTTGGTAGTCTGCACATGAGTTGATGTGTAATCATAGCGAGGAGTAGGGTCACAAGAAATACGATTACATATGCCCTCGAGGTACAAGTAGTTAGTGTTCAAATGAACAAGGAGTGTTGTGTAATACCTAAAATTCATACCAAAGTGAAGGAAAACAATAATTGAAAAGATAAAAGGAAACATTACCTGCACTTACTAGATAAGGATGGTGGTGGATACAGTTGATAACACAATCCATGTGTGAGAGTGCAATGTTGTGTAATTCAAAATCTAATTCTAGCTCTTGCAAAGAAGGGACACAAGTGATATCAAATCAAATCATACTATCCAAATGACATTCACTAAGGCATCAACCCTAATTTTCTCCCTACAAGGTATATGGGTGAGCTGGACACCGTCAAAGAAAGAGAGCAAATTACATGCCACCTCAAAGAAGGGTAGTAACTCAGAGCTAAAGATGGCCCAGACACTAGTGATTTGAGATATGGCTAAGAGTGAGTTAGATAATAACTACACATAGCATGCACCTAACTCATAGGTATCAGTCAAGGTTCCAATGATTACGGGATGCTCAACAACATTATTTGTCTCATTGGTAAGGAAGAAACCAACTGTAACAAGTTCATGGCCCTATGAATCATAAATAACCCAAGCCACAATTATTAGTCTTGGGTTGCCCTGACTGTCACCATTTATGTGAATCACCACTAAGAGGTACACCATGATGGGGGTTGAGGACATAAGACTAGCAACTACTGAAAGGCAATCTCAAAACAAGGTGGTATAAATGAGTTACACGAGGGAAACAAATAATGAAACCAATACATAACCACAATAATTGACCACTACTGACCATGAGAAGAGGTAACAAAGGAAAGTGGGGGGAGTTAAAAAAAGATGAAGATCAGTAAGACTAGAGCAAGTCATGAACCACCGTAGTCAGCTAATGACCCTACCTGCAACCATGATGAAAAAGAAAGAGAGGGAGTTAGAATGGATTGACTATGGGAACAAAGAAATGACTAACTAAAATAAGTATAATATGTAACTTCTATCCTTGTGTAATTCAAAATCCAATTCTAGCTCCTACAAAGAAGGGACACAAGTGATATTAAATCAACTCATACTATCCATAATGACATTCACTAAGGCATCAACCCTAGTGTTATCCCTATGAGGGATATGGGTGAACTGGACACCCTCAAAGAAAGAGAGAAAACTACATGCCACCTCAAAGAAGGTTAGCAACTCAGAGCTAAAGATGGCCCAGACACTTGTGATTTGAGACATGGCTAAGAGTGAGTCATAGAATAACTACACATAACATGTGCCTAACTCATAGGCATCAGTCAAGGTGCCAATGATTATGGGATGCTCAACTACATTATTTGTCTCATTAGTAAGGAAGAAACCAACTATAATAAGCTCGTGGCCCCATGAATCATAGATAACCTAAGCCATACTTATTAGTCTTGGGTTACCTTGACTGTCACCATTTGTGTGAATCATCATTGAGAGGTACACCATGATGGGGGTCGAGGACATAAGACTAGCAACTACCAAAAGGCAATCTCAAAACAAGGTGGTATAAATGAGTTGCACAAGGGAAACAAATAATGAAACTAATACATAACCATAATAGTTGACCACAACTGACCACGAGAAGAGGTAATAAAGGAAAGTGGGGGGAGTTAAAAAAAGATGAAGACCAGTTAGTAAGACTAGAGCAAGTCTTGAACCATCACAGTTAGCTAATGACCCTACCTGCAACCACAATGAAGAAGAGAGATAGGGAGTTAGAATGGATTAACTATGGAAACACAAAGAAATGACTAACTAAAATAATTACAATAAGTAACTTCCATCCTTGGGTGCCCACGAGATGGAGCACAGGTTGAGGAGGTCAATGGGGATTTGAAAGGGGTCCTTAGGACTAAAATAGGGCTAGAATAGGACCATGAAAGCCTTAGATTAAAAAATGGAAGTTGTCAATGCACTCAAAATGTACCAAAACCCCTAAGATGGAGGTTTCACGATTTGGATGCCGAAATGTGTAAAACACCCAAAAGGGGCCCACAAAAAGCAAGAAAAAGGGGTATAAAGAGAAAAAAAGAGAGAAAAGCGAATCATTTTCACTCTTATTTTTACTCTGAGAGAGCCAAAATAGATCCCATGAGTAACCAAATCTCAAGTGGAGTGAACAAAGACACGAAAGCATGCCATAGACATACAAGATGGTCTAGGTAAGTCTTTTGAATGAATTTTTGTAAATTTATTCTTTTTGGGGGGGTTTGGGATGCCCTAGATGTGTTTTGACTCATTCTGGATGATTTTGAGGATGAATCAAATGAAACAAGGACTCATAATGATGGGCTAGATGACATAGAGAAAATAGATCAATGAGAGCTCAAATCGTGGCCCATAGAGTAAAAAATGGGGAGCCCTAGGGCTCCCCAAGATGTTACTACACAAGCCACATCTTGGCTGGGCCAGGCCATGGCTTGGGGCACTACCAAACTATAAAAACCATGGCCTGACTCATTACCAAGCCATGGATTTACCCAAAAATCTATAGCCTAGGGTAGTGAGGCCCCAGGACAGGCCCTGGGGAACCTGAAAGAGCCCAGGAGGTCTTGGAAGGGGCAAAAATAGAAAAAAAGGGGGAAAATAAGCAAAGTATATATATATATATATATACATATATATATATATACATATACATATATATATATATATATACATATACATATATATATATATACACACATATATATATATATATATATACATATACATACACACACACACACACACACACACACACACACACACACACACACACACACACACACACACACACACACACATACACACACATATATATTGTTACTGATGTTTACTCATTTCATGGCTAGCATGATAATCCGTTTACCTATTTGCTTACTTGTGTAGATGTACAAAGGAGTTAGCATACTAGAGGAGGGAGAGGCTTAGAGGCTTCATAGGTGTGAGAACAACTGACACAAAGAGCTGAACCATGTGTTGTGACCAACTGGGAGAGAGTCCCATCATAATTAGGTGAGGAGGTAGATGCTCTACCTATGGAGGACTAGGATCACCTACAGATTATAGGATTTTGGACATTAGTACATGTGCCCTCATTGTGTTACTCCAGGGACTTGGTAAACACAATGGTGACTATATGCATACCAGAGAGACATATGTTCCAACTAAGACCTGAACTAGAGGTTATCCTTAACATTGAGGATGTCTACTAGATCTATGGCGTAGAACCTACATGCAGAGAGATAGAACTACCATAGGTACATGATACAGCTACAATAGAGCTCTAATTGGTGGGACTCCACCCTCAGTGGAATAGATATGGGGTTTAGATCACACAATAGTCATTAGAGGTACCACCACTTAGGTAATGATAGCAAGTACTTTGGTCAGGAGGTGCTATGCCTGCCAGAGTATGGTATGACTACCATTCTCTTAGATAAGAGTTATTCAATACATAGAGGGAGGGCAAAGATACACCTAGGGCTAGTATATATTAGGTGGATTATACTAGTAGTTGGATCACATTTAGTGCATAAAGGTGAGCAGATTGACACAACCTAGCTTACTCATGTCCTAGCCTTATGAGAGTCTCCCACTGACATAATTGAGGACACCATAGGGCAATGATGCATATCCTGCACTAGAGGAGGGTACTTCATGGGCTACATGGTTCATAAATAGGGTTGGGCCTATGCAAACCACCTTAGATTCAGATGTAGTAGGTAGCTACATCTATGATCCCTATAGATCCATAGTGTGGCCAAAGGATGCATGGGTAGAGCCCTACATTGAACAAGAAGAGTTTTAAGGTCCATAGGGGCTATACCATCATCCAGGGAGATAAGCGTTAGTGGTGAGGGAGAGATGAACACAATGTAGGCTAGTTAGGGCTGAACATAGTAGCCAACTAAGGCAGAGCGAGGGGGTAGTGGTGGGGAGAGGCCACCATGGTGAGGACCACTGCTACCAGGAGGACCATGACCTGTAGGGGGTTATAGAGGCCATCATCACTACTAGGTAAGACAAGTATATTTTATAGATAACACTTTATCTTGTACTCATCCTTAGAAAAATATGATATGTGACTAACATATATGCTCTCTTTATGTGTGTAGGAGACCACCCTAGCTAGATTGGACCCCAGGTGGACCTATTATTGAGGGAGTTATTCCATGATGTGGTGGAAATACCACTAATGGAGTGGGTGTCACATCTACTAGAGGGGGTAGAGCTACATACTTATTTTTATCAAGTGGGTGTATGAGCCTCACTCGAGCTAGTGAGGGCATGGCACCAGATACCACATCTAGAGGCAAAGTCAACATGGCACGAGGTAGCCACAGTATGACTAGAGATAACTACAACATAACACAAGATGTCTATAGAAAAAACTGATACACAACTAGCTAGATTAAAGTTCAAGATAGATTAGTTGTGCATTGGGCTAGCCTGAGAGCATATGTAGCTAAAGATGGGGCAAACTAGCTGACGTCCCTAGAGTAGATGATTGCTCAATAAGTCACTAGGTAAAGATCAAGGTCTCCACTAGAGGCATGAATACCATAGACATAACTCAGTCATAGGCTGTCTAGGATAATATAATATGTATAGCCATGCGCATGGTAGTTTTGGGGATTACAAGTCCAGGGTCATAGGAAGCCAAGTGATGTACCTAGAGAAAAACATATATATTTTTATGATATATATATATATATATATATATATATATATATATATATATATCTTTACAATAATTATCACATGTGTGTATATGATTTTGTGTGTGATATGTATGCTTCATTTGATATATACTACTAGATATAGTGTGATTAGATAATATGAACTGTTAATAAAGAACCCACATGCACACACACATATAAGCAGCATAAAGATTAGTGTTGCTAGAAGAGAGGAAAGGCTCACCCTACCATCATAGGCAACTTTCCTAGAGGGCATTGTATGCCCTAGACATGAAATGTTTTGAGGTGGAACCCATTGATTGAGTGCTGCATGGGCTCACCTTTGAGGGTCAAGAGATGATAAGCCCCATTCTCCAGAGAGACAATGATAAAAAAGGGCCAAACCACTTATGCATGAGTTTACTCTTCTTACGATGATCCTTATCCAAAATGAGGACCATTTCACCTACCTTTAATTATTAAGGGCACACCAAATTCTTAAGTTGGTGGTGTTGATAGCACCAGTAAGCACGATTGTGCTCAAGAGTGGCCAAGCATCGCTCATCTAATTTCTCAAGCTTAACCAGGTGAACGACGTGTTCTTCATTAGAAAGAGATCCAAATGTATTAACCCATAATGAAGGGATTAAGGCCTCTAGTGGAAGAACAAGCTCAAACCCATACATGAGTGAGTATGGGGTTGCCCCCATAGCTGTTTGAAAGCTAGTTTGATAGGCCCAAAGTGCAAGATAGAGTATGAGATGCCAGTCCATCTTGGACTAGGCAATAGTACAGAGAAGCATCTTCTTCAAAGTTTTATTTGAATATTTTACTTACCCATTTCCCTAAAGGTAATGGTAGAGGAGAAATAGTGCTTAAACCCAAAGTGTTTACCAAGCTCATGCAACTTGAGGCTTTGGAAGCCCAGGCTATTATCAACTATAATCGTAGCAAGGACCTATGGCCTACAAATAAGTTGGTTTAGGATGTACTTGGTGATGGTATTCCCATACATTCTACTAAGAGACATAATCTCAACCCACTTTTTAAAATACTAAGTGATAGTGATGAACCAATGATGGTCATTAGAAGAGGTGGATTTGAACTCATTGATGAAGTTGAGAGACCAAACCGAGAAGGGCCAAGGGGTAGAAATAGAGTCTAAGAGGTTAGTAGGGGCATTGATGGCATCCCTAGTGACTCGACACATATTACACTTCTTGGTGTATTAGACTATGTCCTTAATAAAAATGGGCTAGTAGTAAGCCATCCTGATAATACGCTAAGCAATGGCTTGCCCTCTCAGATGGCCACCACAAATGCTCCCATGAGACTCCTCTAACAAGAGAGGATTATCCTTAGGGGTGAGGAACTACATCAACTCATGATTGAGACCCCTCTTAAATAATATGTCACCTAATCCAAAACTTAGAAGTTTTGATTGATAGATGATTTAAGAACACAAAAATAACACAGTAACAATCATTTCTCTAAGAAGAGATGTTTTATTACTCAAGATTGCAATACAAACATATGCTTATCTCTGGGAAGAGATGCATCCTTTCCATTTTGGGTTCTTAATTTATACATATTTTGAAGATAGGAAGAGGATGTGAAAGGTCACCAATCTTGAGGGAGATTAAGTGGTTCGACTTCCACGATTTACAACAATACATAATTTGAGGAATTACTATTTTTAGAAACTTACTATTTTTAGATTGCACTACTAAAATTGAAATTTGGGTCACTTCCATTGTGTTTTCTTGGTTCAAAAACCACTGAGTGAATCTCTGTTGCATCTCACCATGTTTTCCTCATTCTTAGCTTTCCAACAGTTCAAACGGGGAGTCAATCGAAGCTATGGTGCAAAAGTTATGGTTCTTAGAATTTCCATCATCAATTGGGGTAGAACCATCACCCAAATTATCACATGAATTATTTCTTAGATCATTCCTCCCTCCTTGAGAAGCAATGGTCCCCATTACATCAATATTCCTCATCAAGTGTGGTAGTTGTGTCTTAATTTGATTCTCTATGAGCCACTCACCTTAGTGGCTGAGTTGGCCCCTTTTGACCACTTGATAAAGTAGAATAGAGCATTCTCTTGTTGTCTTCATCCAGGTGTCCATAATTTGATCCTCATCTATTAGATCAAAACTCTGTAGATCAAACTCATCAATGTGTAGTTGTTATACTACGACTAAAGTGTCCAACAAAGGTAGATGATATAGTTTGAAGAGCTCCACATTGAATATTGGATGCAAACCAAGGTAGACTGGTAGGTTTAACTCAAAAGCATTTTCTCCAAGTTTTTTGGTGATGGTGTAGTGATCATATCATAGAGGCCAATTTTTTTTTTGTGGGCTTGCAAGTTATTCCTTTTGAAGCTGCAACCAAAACCTTGTCACCCATAGTAAAATGGTGTGCAATCTTATGTTTGTCATGGAATTGCTTATACTTCTGATTCATCTTCTCCAAGATGTCATGAACCTATTGCTAGATGTGTTGCATTTGTTCAATGAACTTTGTTACTTTTACTACCTCAGATCTCCCATGAGGTGTTTATTCCATGGTGGAGAATGGAATGGCTATATCAATTGGTGAAATGAATTAGAACTCAAAGCATACTTGGAATGGACTATGCTTGGTTGGGTTGTGCAGGGCCCAATTGTATCCATGTTGTATGACAAGAAGCCCCTCATCCCATGTATATGGATGTTTGGAATGATACATCTGAATCATGTGAACAATTAAGTGGTTCACCACTTCTATCTAACCATCAGTCTATGGATGGAAGGTTGTGGACTTCATTAGCTTGGTATCCATCATCTTCCATAGAGTGGACTAGAAGATGCTCATGAACCTGGTATCTCTATCTGAGATAATGGACTTGGAGAGACCAAAATGGAGCCATACATGACTAAAATATAGTTGAGCAGTTTTTTTAATAGAAATTTTTCTTACAAGCAATCATGATAGCCATTTTTGAAAAATGATCAACTACAACAAAAATACAATCCTTACCTTGTTTTAAAGTGGGTAAACTTGAGAGAAATTCCATTGAGATAGATTCCCAAGGCATAGTTCGTTCTGGTAATGGCATGTACAATTCTTGCTTCGTATTTGTTGGCTTGGATATCACACATGGGGTGCAAGATTTGAGGTACCTTTCAACATCCTTTCACATATGGGGCCAATAGAAGTGTTTTTAAAGAACTACCAATGTCTTCTCTACACCAAAGTGTCCAAATGCCCTTCTGAAATGTGCTTCCCATATCATCTTCTATTGCTCTACAGTTGGAACACAGATGTGCCCCATGTGATAGAGGACATTATATTGTAAATAGAAATTAGAAACATTTGTACCTTCTTGAAGCACCTGATATGCATCAAGAAAGGTAGGATCTACTTCATATAGAGCACCCCAAGTGGCAGTCTCATGTCTGTACAGCTCAAGAACTGTTATGAGTGCAGTAATTTATGGGTGGATTAAATAATCTACAACCATATTTGAGCTCCCCTTTTTGTGTTTGTTTATTAGATGGAATTACTATAGATATGTGGCCCACTTTTGGTGACTCTCATTTCATAGTTTAGTATGTGTTTGGATGAATTCCAATGGTCTGTGGTCAGTGTGGATGATCATCTTTTTCCCTAAGATGTAGTGTTTCCATTATTTGCAAGCTTGCACAATGGCATGGATCTCCTTATCATATGTCAGGTATATCCTGACTGTATCAATGAAAGTTTCACTATGATATGCAACAAGATGGCCATGTTTCATGATGATAGCTCCCATGTCATATTCATACGCATCTATCATCAACTCAAAAGGTTGATGTAAATTAGATAAGGCAAGAATAGGGGTTGAGAAAAGTCTATTATTCAAATTCTTAAATGCCCTTTGTTGTATTTTGCCCCACTAAAATGTAGCTTTATCTCCTCCTTTAGTCACTTGGGTTAGTTGCCAAGCAACATGTGAGAATCCAAGAACGAACCTACGATAGAAATTTGAAAGAACCAAGAAGCTACGGAGTTATGTGAGGGTCCTTGGTGTAGGCCATTCTTGAATAACTCAAATATTCTCTGGATTAACATAAACCCCTTCCTCATTCACAACGTACCCTAGGTACTAAATTATTTTCATCCTGAATGTGCATTTGTCAAGATTTTCATACAACTTGTGCTCCCAAAGAGTTTGAAGCACCTTACGAACATGTTGCAAATATTCTTCCCATGTTCTGATGTAGATGAGTATGTCATCCAAGTAAACAACCATGAATGAGTTGGTGAAGGGTCACAGGATGTCATCCATCATCCTCATGAAGGTTGCAGGTGTGTTAGTCAAGCCAAAAGGCATAACTAACCATTTGAAGAGCCCCTCCTTAGATTTTAATGCAATATTCTAAACATCAATGGGATCAATGGGAATTTGGTGATACCCAGATTTGAGATCAATTTTGGTGAAGAACTTTACACCACAGATTTGGTCTAGTAGGTCATCAATCTTGGTGAGGGGGTAGTGATTCTTCACAGTGATTTTATTCAGGGCTCGATAGTCAATGTAAAGCCTCCATGTTCCATCTTTCTTTGGTGCCAAAATAATTGGGCTACCATAGGGTGAAGAGCTTGGCTTGATGTGACCCTTTTGAATCAATTCTTGAATCTACCTTTTTATTTCATCACTCTACAAAATTGATATATGATACATAGGACTGTTAGGCAAAGGTGATCTTGGGATCAAATCGATAGAATGTTTTACCTGGTAGTGAAGTGGAACTCCCATGGGTGACTTGAATAAGTCATCATATTCTCCCATGATTTGTCCCATTTGCCTCTATTTTTATGTTGATTATGTAGTCAGGACTACAACATCAACCTTCTTGGATTTCTACAGTTTGACCACCATGAGAATGAATTGATTTGTCTTCTCCACCAATCTCTTACATTTCTTGGCACTAATCAGTGAGATAGATGTGGGAGTTGTTACCTTTGGTACCCTGTAGCACCACGTTCCAAGAGTAAGGGTGATTCTTTGGGTTCATGATTCATAGATGCCATGTTGATCATACACGAATGGCTGACCAAGGAGTACATCATAAACATCTAGACTGACCACATCACATAGGACTTCATCTTGGAAAGGTTTTATTGCATATGAAAGAAGACACTGATGGGTGACACAAAGGTCTCTCCCTGGGGTCAACCATCCAATACTATATGGCTTTGGGTGAGGCTTCATGGATAGATTTAGACTTTTCACAAATTTAGTAGGGATTAAATTCTTTTGACTCCCACTATCAAGAATGAAATGTAGAGGCTTACCTTTTACCCATAATTTAGAGTGAAATAACCTTTCCTTGTCATCTGGCCTTTCCTCATGGATTTATGATGAAGCAATGATGGTATTGAGCTTAGCATCTACAATCTCTTCTTCATCCTCTTTAATTATAGTTTGTGTATGAGACAGAGTAGTAGATGTTGAGTATTGTGACTTAGAAAGCAGTGACTTGATGGCTCAACATTCTTCTTTGGAGTGAGTTCTAGTTTTGTGGTAATCACACCATTTCCTAGTCTTCCCCTTTTGGGGTTTCTTATCTTGAAACTCCTTTTGCTTCCAATTTTGTCCTCGTGTTTGACCTTCCTTGTCACTTTTCCATTTTGAAGGCTAACTCTTCATATTCTTTCTTCCATGATTTTGCTCAATCTTCACGGTGAACTTGTATGCCTCATCAAGGGTTTCCAAATTAAAGAGTTCTATTTCCCCCTGTATGTACCATTGTAGTCCACCATGATATTTGAGATTCTTATGTTTCTCACTTTCTTGGATGCCCAATCTCATAGACCGAGAATGAAAAATGTCAATGTAATCTTGAACAGATTGGTCCTTACCTTGGTGAAGTTGTTGTCATTGTATGTACAGATCATCATATGCTCTAATGGGATAGTATTCTTCCTTTACCACTTCCATGAAATCATCCCAGGTAGGTTCCACCTCAAGGCCAATGTCATCTATACTAAACCTCGTTTTGTACACTTCCCACCAATTTTTCATGGGCAATGATGCTTTCAAAAGGGCAAAAGTGATCTTTTCTCTATCGGTGAATTTATTTACAGAAAAGTAGGAAGATAATTGATCCAACCAATTTTTTATTGCATCAGCATTGATTTTTCCTTCAAATGTAGGGATATCAAAATTCACCTAAACCTTGAATGGTGTTGGGACACTAAAAGGGCATTCCATAGATGAGGAGCTAGGAAGTGCAGTTGAGGAGCCAAAATTTTCCATCAAAATTTGTTGGAGAATTTGGGTGAATTGTTGCAACATCTACACTTGTTGCCATTGGAGGGATTCATTCATCATTTCCTTAAATGGATTAGATGTCTCAGTGTTATCTACCATTTGAAGTCATTTGAAGTGAATAGGTGGATAGTTTAGAAGCTCTATTGTTTTTCACCCAACCTTCTTATAGCCTAACCTCATCCTCAAGATCATACACTCTCAAGACAAACCGCTCTGATACCACTGTTCTAAAACTTAGAAGTTTTGATTGATAGATATTTTAAGAACATGAAAATAACATAGTAACAATGATTTCTCTGAGAAGATATGTTTTATTACTCATGATTGCAATACAACCATATGCTTATCTCTGGGAAGAGATGTCTCCTTTCCATTTTGGGTTACATATTCATTTATACATACTTTGAAGGTAGGAGGAGGATGTGGAAGATCACCAATCTCAAGGGAGATTAAGTGTTTCAACTTACACAATTTACAACAATACATAATTTAAGAAATTACTATTTTTAAAAACTTACTATTTTTAGACTGTACTACTAAAATTAAAATTTAAGGCACTTCTATTGGGTTTTTAAGGGTTAAAAACCACTAAGAAAAGTTTGGTGCCATCTCACTGCATTCTCCTCATTCTTAGCTTTCCAATAGTTTAAATGAAGAGTCAATCAGAGCTATGGTGCAAAAGTTATGGATCTTGAAAGTTCTATCATCAATTGGGGTAGAACCGTCTCTCAAATTGTCGCCTGAATTATTGCCCAGATCACCACCAATGATGACATAGTGGATGATGAGCTTATAGATCTGATAGCATTCTTATGAAGGAGCATCGATGGGATAAGAATGGTCCTCAAGGTAATGGTCAATGTCTTGATACCAATCACACTCAGAGACCTCAACATGGTCAACCAAGTAGACCATCTCATCTGAAAAGGCAACATCAACCAATTTTGTGTTAAGATTGGGTAGTGGGTACTTAACAAGTTGGTTAGCCATAGCTAAGCCCTTGGTGTACTTTTGGTTAATGATGAGGATGTCAAACTCCTAAATAAGCATGATCCACCTTGTAGTCCTGCTAGTAAAATGTGTCTTACTAAGCAAGTAGTGGAGTAGATCCGACTGGACAATCACATTGGTAGTCTAGACCAATATGTAATGTCGTAACTTATTCATAGAAAAGATGAGAGAAGTATTAATGCTCAACAAGGGAGTAGTTGAGTTTAAGGCCAACTAACATGTAATAAATGTAGTAAACAACTCTTTCCCTATCATTGTCATCCTTTTGGCATAGTATACCCCTATTGGAAAGATCAGTGATAGAAATGTATAAGATGAAATCACATCCCTCAATGAGTGCATCAAGATGGAAGGATTATGAAGCATACACTTCAATTCTTAAAAATCCACTTGGACTTTAGTAGACCACAAGAATAGAGTGTTCTTACATAGGAAAGGTGTGAGGGTTATGGATTTATGAGCATACTCCTCAAGGAAACATTTGAGAAAGTTATGTCTTTCGAGGAAGGACTGAAACTAAACAAGATTACATGGGGGAGGCATCTCAAGTGTCACATTGATATTCTTAGGATCCACTTCAATGACCCTCTACAAAATGAGGAAGCTAAGAAACTTTCCCTTAGAAATGCCAAAAATGCACTTCTCAGGGTTGATACTGATGTGATACTCTCAAAGATGCTCAAAGATGATCTTTAGGTCTCGCACATGCTCATCCCACTTATGGGATCTGATGAGGAGATCACCAACATAACACTCAATGATCTTATGGATAAGGTCATGGAAAACATGGGTTATGGCATACTGATACATGGACCTAACATTCTTTAGAACAAAAGGCATGATGGTGTAACAAAAGATATCCCACAGGGTAGTGAACATCATCTTGTGCTGGTCTTCAGGTGCAATCCATGTTTGGTTATACCCATAGAACCTATCTATGAGAGACATGATCTCAAATTCAATGGTGGAATTAATAATTTTATCTATCAAAAGAGTAGGAAAATTATCCTTTAGATAATCCATATTGAGATCTTGGAAGTCGATGTAAATCTGAATAGCTCTATTCTTCTTGAGAATGGGAACAATGTTTGAAATCCATCGAGGGTAGTCAACAACTTGGATAAATCCTACTCAGATGAGTTTCTCAATCTTTACCTTGACTAACTAGGATAATTTATGTGCCATTGGTTGTTACTTTTGGTGAATGACCCAGGTCCCATCATCCATAATGAGATTATGGAAAACTATGTTAGGATCCATGCCCTTCATATTACCATATTCCCAAGTGAATACATCTACAAAATTCAAGCAAGAAGGTGACCAAAACATCCCTTTCCTGGTGAGTAAAGCTAGCATTGATCTTGACAATCTTAGGCCTTATGCCTAAGTGCCAAGGTTGACATATACAGATCCTTCAACATCCATAACACTACCTTCCTCAAAATACTCAAGCACGAGAGGAAATTACTCATCTACCACTTTAGGTTCAACTTCTAGGAAATTCACTATAAGAATACCTATTGTTGGTCCATCCATAAGAGAGATCTCCAAACTAATATGATCAAGGGGATAATGATACTTATGGAAAGCTCACATGATCTTGGTGTAAGATTTTATATCCTTGAATAGGTTGCATTCTATAATATGAATAAAACAACACTCGAGATTGGACTCAGCTACTCTAGTGGACTCAATGGGAGACGCATTGAGAGCCTATACTCTGATAGGCAAAGTGTGACATAAGGGGGAGCTCAACATCTAGGGAAACATCCTAGAAGAGATCTTTGAAAAGAGATGAACTGGCCTGGCATCCTAGAGTGGAAGGAGTCAACCAACACATGTAGAACTCTCAAGGAATGAATGCAGATCAGTACTCAGCTAGATCATAATGCTCATCCTTGAGAAAATGAACTCAATAGTAGGGTGTGTGTGGGAACCTATAGATCCCCATGAGGAGATAGCCAAAGCCTTGCCTAAGGGCTTTATTTTATGTAAATCAATTCTTAGGGATCTAGGTTAGCCTCCATGGTGTGAACCTCTCCTTCATTCACAAATTAACCATGCAAAAAATAGCCATCATGATGACCTACATGGCAACGGTTCAAGGATGGTCGAGAATAATGTTTTATGAAAGGTCAAGGCCTAACACACACAACTTGATTCTAACTATTTTGGTGCCAAACTTGACCTGGAGATTAATGTTTCCCACCGATGTAATTATGTTTTTGTTGAAACCAACATAGTTATGATGAGAATTAGAGAGATTCTTTCAATTGATCTTGAGCTCATTGAACATGCATAGGGGCATGATATTTAATGAAGCTCCTTCATAAAAAATACATCTCTTAGCATGACAATCATCAACTAAAGTCTCAATATAGAGAGGGAAATGAGCCCTCTTTACTATAACTAAAGCATCTCATAAAGAGCCTGGGTTAAAAGATAGGATAGGAAGATGAGAGTCCTCATGTGCATTGAATTTGAACAATAATTCAACATCATCATGTAGTGGACCCTCATGAGAGAGACCAAGCTCATCAAAGATGAGTCCCCTTTGCTTCATGGTAAAGGTGAAGCAGGTCCTAAATGGAGATCCTAGCTAAGAGGCCTTGTAATTCTTCTATGATGAAGTAAGGATGTTGTCTATCCTAGGGAAGGATGTTACACCTAAAGTTTAATTTGACTTTAGGATTCCCTACCCTTGTGGAATGGACAGGAGGCCCAATAACACTAGTCTCTCCAACAAGGTCGGTGGCCCAACCAGAGCACGTGTTGACAAAGCACTCATACCTAGTAGAGGCTATGTTGATAGCAATAATGACTTTGCTACTATTGTGCTTGGATTTCCCTCTTAAGTCAGCCTAGGAGGTGGATTCAAAAGATGTGGAAGAACAAGAAGGAGAGTGAGGGGCCTTAGCCTTTGACTTCTTATTCTTCTCCTTGTCATGGTCAGGCAGAGGCTCCTTGAACACATTCAACTTGTGGTTGGGTTCTACAAAAGGAAAACTCTTTGATGAAGGTAAGGCTTGCCCACCAAAATTTTGGGAAACATAATTGGCATCATCATGCCCCTTCATCCGATGGTAATTACAAAACTTGGTTGGGTCATATGGAAGGACTGTCTATTGTTTTGTTGCTCTTAATTCACAAGTCTTATTTTTAGTTGGCTTCTTGCTAAAAGCATTCACCTTGTGGCTTTATTTCTTATCCTTATTCTCAGGAGGAGAATTAGTGACACCATCATTGGTTGTACTATAGTTGTCATCACATGAAGAGAATCAGTGACACCACTACTGGTCATATTATGATTGTGATCACATGAGGAGGATGACTTTTGGGAAGGTACAGGTTGCATGCCTACACACACCTCAAATACTTCAATATTTAGACACTCATGAAAAACTTCATCATAAGTGGTGGGTTCACACTTAATGACATCAAGGTGAATCTCCTACCTCAATGCTCATGTGAACATATCATAAAACTGGTCATTCGAGAACCTAGTCCTGCACATATGAATGACTGAATGCCACCTATGCATAAAATCAAAGTTAAAGTCACCCTTAGCCTATGCCATGGAGGTGAGTGACTGGATGTTGAGGTTAAATGGTCTAGATATATCAAAATAGTGGAAGAAATCATCAAGAAGGAGCTAGAAACTAGAGAGAGAATCAAGAGGTAGATTCTGAAACCAGATAAGAGGTTCAGCTCACAAAAAATAAGCAAAGAGCTTTAACATCATGCCTTCATCTTGTTATTAATCCATACACACCATCATGAATATCATAATATGATTTGTGGTACTCGAGTCCTGAGTCTCATTAAACTTAGGTAGTTCAAAGATAGGAGTAGGAAGGGGAATAACACACACCAAAAGGGCCAAAGGATTCTGATGAATATCCTCATAAGCACAGTTCGCAATAGGCTAGAAATGAGCTCCAAAAGGGGGATTATGATGGTAATTATGTTGTATATGCTCATAGGCATCACCATAACCATGACCATGGAGAGGATGATGTCGAGGCAACTCCTAATATGGATGATGCTCACAATGGAAATCATCTCTACCATGGGGTGGGGAATGGCCATGGGAAGTGTGATTGTCCTTATGAGGATGATGGGAAGACATGACATACTTATGGAAGTGGTCATGATGACTCAAATATCTATGATGCTGGTCATGTGTCATTAGACGAGGGTCAACCAATAAGTGCTAATTCTCTTGATAGGCATCCTATGGATCTCTAGTCTATAGGTGATGATCAAAATCAACACACTCATGAGAATCTCTAAAGGAAGGGCTAAGAGGATGGGAGGACTCCCCATGATGGGGATACCTTTCCAAGTTGGAATACCTATGACCCACAACATGGATATGGGGGTTTTCTTGAGTTATAGTCTCTAGTCAAAAAAGAGGTGGGGAACTCATGCAAGAACTAGTTGAGGTACTCAAAACTGAATGGGTGCAAGCTCTATCTCTAAAAGAAGCACACCATCAACTCCTAAGGGGAGAAGGATACACTTCATTCACCTAAAGGCATCTATGATAATCATCAATTATTACATATAGTTTATCAAGTCCTAGTCAAGTAAAGGGATCCTCATCACCTCAAATGGGTTAAGGAGATGTGGCATGAGGCTAAGATGAAACATCCTTAGATAAATGAAGCTCAGACTGGTGAAAAGGAGACCGAGTCTATTGGTTATAGTCCTACCAATATTTTTACCTTTCAAATGTGGCAGGGTGTGGACTACCATGCTAGGTCGAGGGAATCTCTTGGTTCTTATGATGTCTATGGCATTCTATTATAGCCATAACTTGCTCATGAGTGAGCTCAAGGATGAGACCCTAAATCTAATGAGATTGGCATCCCAAGGGTGGGAGATCGACCATGGATGCAATGAAGCAAAATCAACATAGAAGATAATCGAAAAGGTAAACCAATGGAGAACCATTAGGAAGAATGATATAAAATTGAAGTATGAGAAAACAACCAAGGTGAGAGCTGAAACATAATTGAAAGCAAAGCCTAACAACTGACAGAGTGGAATGAGATAAGAGAGATATAAATGGGGTAGAACTAGCATGAGACCATATGTGATATCCCATTGAGCATGTCAAATGTAGCTCCAAGAATCTGAATAGAACCACTACTATTTAGTAGGGTGCTGAAGTAAACCACTACGAGGCTAGAAGGTTTAGGGCTTCTATGGGTTAAAGGAGATCTATAGTAGCTATCTAGTTTACTAGCTTGCACCCAGCTATAGATATACTTGTAAACTAGGTTGGGGCTAGCATGATCAAGTGTATAAAGGACACATGTATCTCTAGTGGATCCAACCATAGTAAAGCAAGTAGCTAAGACTAGACTATTGATTGTATACAAATTTCAAAAATAATAATACTAAGTAACGAGAGCTAACAAATGAAATGTAAATTTAGAAGCTCAAGCACTTTCAAGCCAAATGAAAAATGTTTTAAGAAATAAATACATTTTCAAGCAAGGGTTCAAGAGCATGCCTAGTTTAGGTTTGAGATGTATTTCAATTTCAACACTATTGTTTGCTAACAATGCAACGTTCTAGTTTAGCAAGAGAGAGATTGTATAAGCAAGTTGTATAGTTAATTTTGAGCATGTATATTTATAGTATGCAATGAGGAATGTTTCCAAAGAGATCAATGACATATAATAAGGGAATATTTAAAGCAATGAAATTACTCTTTAAACATATAGAAATGTATGAAACTTCATAAACTACTCTAACCAATGCACAAAATAACTAAATCACTAAAATGAATCAAACCCTAACATATATACTACTGTAAATAAATAAAGAATTTCACTTTATAAAGCAATGTTCCCTCATATCAAGCTCAAGAGACATGTGCAGACTTTCTACTAACTGATTATCCAAGTGAGGAGGCAAGAGAGGAAGAAGATCAAGCTATGTGTAAGCTGAGGGCAGACCAATAGCCAAAAGTTGTGAAAGAGGCGAGGGAGAAACTACCAATCTGAGAGAGCTAATGTAAGGGGAAAAAGAGACAAGTGCAATAGAGTCTTGAGGGAGAAAGGAGCAACCCAAAAGCTTTAGGAATAATATAGATAACAATGTGAATCACCAATGGAAGTTGCAATAGAGTAGGGCATCCCCTATCATAAAGAAAGCTATTATGCCAAGCAAAAACCAAGAGATATTCAAGGAGGTAGCCAAGCTTTGAGTGTGAATGATCAAGTGAGAAGATCAAATTAGAGATTCAAGAGAGAGTGAATGTAAAGGCTCAAATTAATGAATAAAACCACCTATATCCCAACCCTAATCCACTAACAAGCCACAAATTAGCTGTTTCTGATCGTTTAAGACCAAACTAGCCCTTTTTCATGCATTCTACCTAAGCTAAAAATTTTGTGAAGGAAACATGCATCCTAGGATGTGGGTTTCCTCCCTAAGCCATGACTTGAGTCAAACAAGGGCTTAGGGTGGTCAACAAGCTCTTGAAAGGGTCCTGGGGGGTCCTTAGAGAGCCCGTCTGGTGTGAGAAAAGACCAAGATGGTTCAAGAAAGTGTAGGGGATGAGAATGACATGCAAGAAAGGTCCAAGAGAGTGGCAGATGTCTCTAAGTAGGATAACCAGGGTCGGTAGTCTGCACGTGAGTCGATGTGTAATTATAGGGAGTAGGGTCATAGGAAGTATGATTACATTAACATCAAGTGCAATAATCATAAATATCAAATTTATTCATTTATCCTTTATTCTAGCATTTTCAATACTATACTAAAAGGAGGGAATTTTTAAACACATAAATTTGGTATTAGGCTCTTGGAAACATCACTTTTAACACATCTTAACATACATGGACTTATGTATACACATTTAACTCTTGTACACGCATTCCCATTTTCATCTACCCACTTATTATCTTAGCCAACCTAATTCATCAATATACATATTCAATATCACCATAGTCTATGGAATAAAATCCCATAATAAAAATTAGATTATATCCATATTCCTAATCACTAACTTCTCTCCCATGATGGTGTTAGCAATTGTCAGATAGTTATGATTTATCACAGGTGTCTGCATCTACCACCAGTGCCTAAAAACCTTAAATGACTACTTTTAAAATTTAGATTTCTTCATTAGGTAAACCTAGACACATTTCATGTGTAGATCATGGCATAAAATATTATAGTCATCTATAAATACATATCTAACATTTGGTCACTTTCTCTCTTGGTTACTACTTAGAATTCACATTGAGAAATCCATTAGTAATCTATTGAGACATTATCACAAATGCATACACATCTAAAAATACCTAAAAGGAGTAGCCATAGAGCCAATTATAAATATAGAATGCATGTCAAAGTGCATGTTGTCAAGTTTCAAAATCCAAGCATTGCATTGAATTCTGACTTACACATGATGGTGCACACACACCTAAACGGGACAACTGAATATGGTTTGAACCCTTTTTAGAGTATTGAATTGTAAGAAACACTTAATCACTCAATAGAATGTGGTTGGGGTTGTCCAACATAGATCTCTAACCCATTTTTAAAGGTTTGTCTTGTGTCGAAAGTGAAATTAGGGTTCAAGACAAGAAAAGGTAAAATAAGGATCAACGTGTAGAATCGAAGGCCAACAAACATACAAAAGCAACCTACAAGTGTAGATGTAGTAATCTGAGGTAGCATAAACCTACATAGTCAATTGTGATATTACTAGAAAATTTTGCATAGTACTATACACTATAGAGGTTTGAGCTTCACTAAAAACACCTGCATAGGTTTTGAGGTTATGTTTCTTGATTTGAGCACTCACAGAGCCAGTAAAAAACATTTTCAAAGACTTTGATGAATGTAGTGAGCAATAGAAATTAAAAAATTATCTAAGTGCATTTATTGTCCCTTGCCTTTTCACTTTTAAATATAATAAGTGTTATTTCAATATACCCTTTACATTTAAGAGTTCTATGGTTAACGCCCTAGTATACATAATTTGAATATTCAATAGTTTTATCATATTTATATGTTATTAATCACAAAATATATAAAATAATTTTTCAAAGTGAAATATCATACTTTATAGTAATATTTTATTCTAGTCCCTATTGACACTCCAAATTATTCATCATCAACTACGACTAATTGCCTCATAAATTCTTGTACCAATAGAATGTTAGGCTCATACATGAGTAATTTGTAAGGTGAAACCTTAGACTCAAAATATTATGTAAGTAAACCTTGGTTGTATGTACTAATATACCTAATTATGTCTTAAGTGGTCTTCTATATCAGATGCACATTGGTAACTAACATGACATTGATATGATAGGACCCATTTTAAAGGTTTAACCTCATATTTTTTACACACTCCCTAAATATCTCTTAATGTAGTGGTGGGGGTAATGTTATGGAATCAAATTTTTACACCATATTATTAATTTTACTTAAGTATTAAGTAAGTTAGCATATTTTTTATTTTAGAAAATAAGAAAATTATCCCACATGTGTATTTATATTGCACACATGATAAGTTGGCCACCCACATCAACATAGGTCTTTTGACCACATGTGTTAATCCAACCTCTTCAATTGATGGATGTTAAGTTAACTAACTACATTTAATATGGAAAGACTTTCCTATAAAAGATTTCCCTTCCAATCCCATTGGAGCAATGAAAAGCTATGAGAAGCAATACGAGGGAGATAGCTCATAAGAAATATTTGACACATGAGAATTTACATAACTTGTATTAATAAGTTGTCATATAGAGCATTCTTGTTTAATATAATAATAACACTCTTAATCATGTAGATGTGTATGGAGTCACGTGTAGATATCATGTGGATTATTTTTTACAATCCATAAAAATCCTAACAACCTATGGCATATCACTTTTCTATATTTGTGTGTTACTTTAAGATATATCACTTTTCCTTCTTTACAGGATACCAATGGGGCATATCACTTGTTCCTCCCTTTTTACACCTTTACTACATATGCTTTAGTTTCGACACATTAGTATTATGTTACATATTACTATTGAATTTACATGTTGATATGTTTTTATGGTTACATACATGTGTTCACAAATGTGCTTTCAACATTATAACAACCTTTTCTTAATGTATATGACACATGATATATTTAATCATTTTCTTTTGAGATGAGTGATATATATGACACCCTCACCTCAAAAGGGGAAATATATTCAACATATTTTATCTTTGATTACATATTATAATAGGTTCCAAGTTATAAAGGTTACATGTTATAGATAGATTACAAGTACCATATGTTTACTTCTTTGGTTAAAATTCAAATTCTTTCCCCATAGAATGGTTCAGTTGGATCAAGTTTTTAGTTTATAATTTCTCTAGTCGCTTGGCTAGGGAAATCAAGGTCCATGATTGGTTTTAGAGTTTTAGAGATAGAAATATGTTTTTGATACTAATAGGTGCATTCATTAATCTACTTACTTTTAATATTCACTCATTCCATTTGGTTTCATTTTATGAACTTATTGAGACATTGATATACTTATATGCATTCATGTTCAGTTCTAGGTACACTTGAGCTGTTGAAATTGGAGCATTCATATGGATCTTGAGGAACAAAAAGTCTTCATCCTTCATCCCTATCAATTATACACTTTTTTATTTTACTTTGATATACACACACACATGCATCAAAGTGGGGCATTATGTAGCCACCTAATTTTGGTACAAGTAATTGTCATGTCTTTGTTTATTTGCTCCATTAGCTTACATTAGGCTCTTTTTGATACATTTTCCATTCATAATTTACCCTTCATAACCTTCCCTCATCTACATTTCATTATGAACACCTTTAGATCTAACATTTGTCTACCTTGTGATTCACTTAGTTGTTTTACATTTCATGTTAATCTTTGTTTCATGGGAATTTTTATCTTGACTATTTTCAGAGTGGTCTAAAATTAATCTTGACCTCTTTTAGAATAGTCTATGTTAGTGTAGGCTTTTTCCCACTTTTAGTTTTACCTACACGGTTGTTAGTCAACTTGTTTAGGGTTGTTAAGGCCATTATGGGAAAATAAACTTAATTAGTTTTCTAATTGTGAGTTGAGTTGTTATCTTTTTAGTAACAAAAAATTCTTAGCCCTTGGTCATATGGGAAATAAGCCCCTAGTCACTTTCAACCAAAAACTGCTTAATTTTTACTCCAAAGGGCCTTAAGCTTTTTGTGAGGAAATTGAATCACAATTTTTTCAATCTTATATCCAAGGGAACTCAAATTTATTTTGGGGATGTTGATTCAAATATTTTCCACAACTATTTTCGACCAAATAATTTCATGTGAACTCATATTTTCAAATGACTATAACTTTTGATTGGTAACTTGGATTTGAGTGTCATATTTTTCAAAAGTGTTTATCCAGTTCTTTCATACTTACATATAATTATGACATTCAATTATCGCAAATGGAAAAACAATGTGCTACTTACTCTGAGAAAAAAGGCTTCTATAAGATAAATATGAATGAGGATACTAAACTTGTAGTAGGTGCATAGAAAAATAAATGGTTTAATAGATATAATCAAGCACATGGTTGTCTTAGTTTGTCTATCTCTCCTGACTTATGAACCACACTATAAAAACTCTTTGGGAAGCAAGATGTGATGAGAGGTAATGAACTAGAGAATGAGCTCATCAGTTTGAGCCCAGGTGATTTGACACACTATAAAATTTCTTCACTAAGTTTAAATCTTTGAGGTTGTAGTTAAAAGAATGCAGAATAAATAAGAAATATGATCAACTTATTCTACCTATACTCTCCAAACTGGGTCCAGACTATTATGTGTTTGTGTCCACTTTCCATGCCATAAAAAGTGATTTTGGAGCTACATGGAATATGCCTTGTTTAGATACCTTTATTTTTGGCTTGAGTCAAGAGTAAGATAAGTTGATACAGATGGGCATAATGTCTTCAAAATCCCATGCACTTTTTGTTAATAAAGAGAAAGCTTGAAACAATAGTGAGAATAAACAAAACAAAAGGATCAAGATAAGGATGCAAATCTACCCACCTAAAAATCAAACAACAAGTCCTCTTTTTCCACTATTAAGCCTAAGAAAGATTAGATCAAATATGGGTTTAGCTCAAAAAATCATGATGAAAGAAAATGTTTGAATAAGCAGATTGACCAACTATCTAAAATACTCGAGAAACACAATATCAATATCCCTAATTTTACCAATCATAATTCATCAACCATGAATCTTGCAAGTCAAATGACAATGGTAAAGAAAATACAAAGAGGGAATAGTAAGAGGAAATTAAAGGGCAAGGCCCTAGTTGTAGTTTTACCTCTGACTCCTACATAGGTCATTGACCTCGGGGCTTCACATCACATGACCTCTTCATAGATAGAGTTTAGTTACTTAGAACCATGTGACATGTTATATATACAATTAGGTGACAACACTTCTAAAAAGGTTCTTGGGAGAAGGTATGTTAAAGTGAGCGGTGGAACATTCACCAATGTTCTAAGTGTTCCCTCAATTTCAACTAATTTCTTATCCATTTACTAGATCACTCACCTTGGTTTGGGTATGTAAGTTGAGTTCACTCCAGGTTTAGTATATGTTCGAGAGTTTTGCAGTGATACTATATTGGAAATTATAATGGTTAATCATCATACTTAACTATACAAATTTTTGCACTTTACTTTTGACTCTCCTTCAGATTTTTTTTCTTCGAGATCACATAAACTTGATGATATTTTTAGCTCGAGCTCTCATATGATATTGATGACTATTCTTCTAACATAAATGACTACAATAGTTGTGGGGGCACACCTCCACCATCTCTTGTCACCTTCCTAATATTGAATAGTTATCTCTTGATCAACTTATCTCTGGTCCACTTCAAAAATTATAGGGAACATGTATAATGATCTAGGACACATCAGCTATCAGGTAGTCTATTTCATAGTTTTAGTGCATTCCATAGTGCTTCTTTGCCTTTGCTTCCATTGCACCATCATTGTATAGAGTAGTTGGCCCTCATAAATTTCAAAAGAAGAATAGTTACTTGTATAGGAATCACACCTTGGTTGAAGATCCATTAGGCACTTGGCAGACACATTCATTATTCCAGGGTGATCCACTCTTTACTATATCTACTTCTGATCCATAATCACTTCTGGGAACTCTGTTTTAGGATACATGATGGCTACAGGTGGTTGTAAACTCTAGTGGATATTTTTAGCTCTCTTATCTTCTTTACTCTTTTTTTGGAGAGGAGTTTTGTCGTATGAGTTTTCTCCTTTTCTCCTTTTTATGGGATTTGTATTGTGATTGGGTACCTCATTGGGCCTCATTATCGAGGGGTTTTTTTTACCCACCTAAACTACCCTTTAGGGGGGATGTTAGTGTAGGATTTTTACCACTTTTAATTTTACCTACATGGTTGGTAGTTAGCTTGCTTAGGGTTATTAATGTCATTAGGGGAAATACACTTAACATGTTTTCTAGTTGTGAGTTGAGGTTTTACCTTTTTGATAAACTAATCTCTCACTATATAATGTACTTCCTTTATACTTGTTGGCTAATCAATTAATGAAGTTCAACTTTAATTTTCATCTTACTCTCACCTACTTCTAGGGTTTTGTGTAATCTGTGATGTTTAGAGATCTTGGAGTAATCTAATAGTCTAAAAGTGGTTAAGTGTTTTGAAGTTCCTTTGTGTTACCATGCTATGTTTTCACATACCTTAATTTTTAGCTTTTACACCTTTCCATAGCCAACCTACGTGTTAAGATGTTCCAATTTTATTTCAAAATATGTTTGTAAATACACGTATTCTAGCTTATTTTATAAGATATCTAAATCTAACATATATCACACACTTGTTAAGAAACTTGTACATTATGTTGTTATCCACTCTCTATTTACCGAAGTCTTGTGGCTACATTCTTGTACCAAAATAAGGATTGCATTAGATCATATAGCACTATCAATTATAATAGGGAGAGAAGGTGGAGACCTTTATCACATTGGGATGGATCATTCACATAGAACTACATGAGTCTTGATTCTCAATTTGCAAGATATGTAAAACAACCCCTAGTCAAGGGGCCTTGGCTAGTAACTCTGCACACTTCCTTTAGTATTGGATGTTTTTTAATATATTTTGGAATATTAGGGTTACATCAAAGGATAAGACATATTGACACTACGCATGAAATTATGCTTATTAGAGAGAGGATTCCAAACTTTTACTACTAATGAAAGGTTTTAGAATTTTTTTGAACCTAGAGATTTACAAAGCCATTTTCACACATGTCTGACCTCTTTTGTCCTAGCCTATCATTTTTAATTACATTTGAATTCACTACCCTTTTTTGAATATTATGAAACTGGTCATCATCACAAATCATTGTCTATTTTCTAGAGGCTCTTTTTCACCATTCTAGATAATGTTTCAATCATTATCAAAACTCATGCAAATAAGAAATAGGGTACATTTGTAGGAGGCAATAGGATCCACACATATAATAATATAAATAATCAAAATAATTTGTAGAATATAATGAATATTAACATAATATAAGATATGGAAACTTGTCGATGGAGGGAAGGGGTGAGCACTGCAACTCGCCGCCAAGCTAGGGCAGTTGTGCCCTAGCTTATGCCTACATTCACAGAGGCTATGCAGGAGTGGTGTGGGAGTGAGGCGGGTGAAGAGAAAGAGCGGGGTTAGTGTTGGAGGGGAGACATCTCTGCTAGAGCATAGGGATGGAACAATAGGAATAACTTGAAACCAAGGGGGAGAGGAGCTTTAGTGAAGTGGTAGGCAGTTTTTCACAGAGGCAGGAAGCTAGAATGAAGGATTTTTCTATTTTAAGCCAGAATACAGGGGCGTAAGACAATGGCTCAACAGGGGTTTCAAGAATTACAAAAATCAACGGCTACTTGGAATGTTGTAAGGAGAGATCTAAACTTGTTATTCCTTTTGATATGATAGCTGAGGATGTGGAGTATTATGCCAAACATTCAATATACTGCAAGTTTTTGGGGCTGAGAGTTTCTCTACCTTTTCTGGAGAATGGGGCTTGGAGAGTATGGGAGCCTGAGGGGAGATGGAGGTTGTGCTACTTGATAAAAAATTTCTTTATGGTCACATTTAATTGTTTGGCTAACAGAAACTAGGTTTTTAAAGGTAGACCGTACTTCTACAACTAGGTTGGGCTCTTTGTGAAACCATGGCATGCTGGTTTTAACCCTATTGAGGAATTGACGAACAGGGTTCTAGTGTGGGTTCACCTTCCTCGAATGTCGATTGAATGTTGTCAGGAAGATGTTCTTTTGATGATAGCCTCAATGCTTGGAAAACCATTGGGGTCATCCTCACAAACTTTAGGTAAGAAAATCATGACATTTGCATGAATTTGTGTAGAAATTGACTTAAGCAGACCTTTGCCAAATGTGGTAGAAATGTGTGCTGGATCATATTCCTGGATACAACAACTGGATTATGAGACCTTATCCTTTAGATGCTACCTTTGTCATGAGTATGGACACCTGGTGAGAAGGTGCCCAAAGGCTAAAATGGAGGAACAACAACCTTCACCCCCTCCTCTAATGAATAATGCCGTGACTGCTGAGAAAGGGAAGAGGAGTGGGGCTGATGGAGTTAAGGACTCTGAGGGATTTGTGAAGGTTAAGGCCCAGAATAGAAGCAGAGGGCATAAATGATCCTTAATGGAGAGAGAAGAGGATGATTCTTTTAATAGATTTGAAATATTGGATGTATTGGGACAACAAGAGATTATCCCAGGACTAATCAACAGAGATCAGATGGTGGAGGAGCCTAGAAAGGTGGACAATACTACCTCTTCTCATATAAGGCAATCAGAGGATGCCCCCTTACCTATAAACTTGGATGGGCAGGGGGGAGTGCATAATTTAGTTGAAACAACAGGTGAGCTGGATTAGGGAGTAGAGGTTGGGGAGAGTCCAACACAGTCAGAGGCGGTAGAGGCAGAAAAGAGAGGGAAGGCTCCTTGCCTGGGTATTCTTCAAAAGGAGGGTAAGAAGGGAGCTACAGAGAAAAGTGTGAAGGTGGGGTGAAAGAAGGACATGGAGTAGATAAAGATGATTGGGGAGAATTTGGTGGTGTCTGGGTCGGTCAAGACCTTAGACGCACATTTCTTGCCTCCCTCAAAATGATCACAATTTCTTGGAATGTTAGGGGCCTGAATAGTGGCCCTAGACAAAAAGCTATTCGTGATTTAGTAAGAAGTCATGGTATGGATATTCTATTTCTCCAAGAAACCAAGGTTTTAGTGGAGTACATGATGGCTATTGCACCTAGGCTATGGGGGCAGGGTTTATGTCAATGCATTGGGGCCCATGGGGTAGTGGGCGGATTGGCTTGTCTCTGGAATCCGTGTAAGGTTCAACCAGTGGCTTGGATCATCTTCAGATCTTTGTTATCTTTGGTCACCTTATGTATGGAATTAGGGGAGTATGTTCTCCTATAAAATGTCTATGCCCCCAATGATTTGCAAGGTAAGCTTTTGGTCTGGAACAACATTCAGCTGGTTCGCAATGAGTTTCCTTATCTGCCATGGATCATAGCTAGAGATTTTAATACGATTTTGGACCTTTCAAAAAAGAGAGGTGGTAACACCAAATTGGAGCCATCATCTCTTCTACTCAGAGATAAGATTTTGGAACTCAACCTAGTGGACATCAAACCAAGTAATGGTCAGTTCACATGGAATAATAGAAGGTTGGGAGATAGTTGCATTGCTGAGCGAATTGATAGATTTTTGACTTCATGTTTCTGGGTGGGTGGTAGGTGGTATTTAAGATTTGAGATTTTAGACTAGTGGGGATCAGATCACTTGCCAATTAAGCTTACTATCTCTTCTGCATGGAGACAACAGAAGCCACCTTTCAAATTTCAGCTTATGTGGCTGAGAGACCAGGACCTGTTTGGGCACGTCACTGATTGGTGGAAAGCTAGGAACCTATGGAGGGTACTGAAATGTATGTGTTTGCAAAGCTCCTCCAATTTTTAAAATACCATCTTCAGAGATGGAACAAGCAGTGCTTTAGGAACATCTTTCAGGAGAAGGAGGCGCAAAAAGAGCTAAATGACATTACTAGACTGATTAGAGAAGAGGGACTGTCTGAGTTTTTGCTGAAGGAGGAAGAGAGGGTGGTCAAAACTTTGGAGGAATGGGAGTTGAGAGAGGAAATATTTTGGAATCAGAAGGCCAAAATTGATTGGCTACAGGAAGGAGACAAGAATACCACTTTCTTCTTTAATTCAGTGAAAGCCACGTAGCATGGTAATGTGATCACATCTTTGGTTACGAAAAGGGGAGAGGTGGTCTCTTCTACAAGAGATATCTGTAATGAGGTTGGGTAGTATTTTAGCTCCCTATTCCATGAAAATGGGTAGAGGGACATGGCTGCGAAAGACTTGATTTTATCTTGTATTCCCTCCATAGTTTCTCGTGATATGAAGGAGCAGTTGATGAGGCCAATAACATTAGAAGAAATAAGGAGGATTGTTTTCCTGATGAAGAAAGGAAAAACTCCAAGACTAGATGGATTCCCAATTGAATTTTATCAAGAATTTTGCGAGATCATTAAAGATGACTTAATGGCAGTGGTTCAAGAGTCCCAGAATAACAAATAGATGCTTCGGGCCCTGAATTCTACTTTCTTGGCCCTCATCCCAAAGGTAGAGGGGGCTGATAGCTTCAAGCAATTTCACCCATCTCCCTTTGTAATGTAATTTATAAAATTATATCGAAGCTGATTATCGAAAGGCTGAAGAAGTGGTTGAAGGTGCTGATCTCTGAGGAGCAAAGCAGCTTTGTGGAGGGCAGGTAGATTTTGGATGGGATTGTGGTGGCTATGGAGGCTATCCATTCTATGACCAGGTCGAGGGAGAAGGCTATGTTTATCAAGTTGGACATGTCCAAGGTGTATGACAGGGTTCGGTGGTCCTTTCTTCAGAAGGTCTTGGAGGCTTTTGGTTTTGAGGGAGATTAGATTAGGTGGGTTATGAGCTGTGTAACTTCGCCCTCATTCTCAGTCCTGGTTAATGGGGAGCATTCTTATCTATTTGGGGCCTTGCGTGGATTGAGGCAAGGGGACCCTTTATCTCTCTACCTGTTTCTTCTCTTGGTTGAGGGTCTTGGTTGGCAGATAAGAGGGTATACCAGGGATGGTGGGATCCAAAGTTGGATATGGGGAGGGGGCCTTCCAGTTCTTTCTCACCTTCAGTTTGTGGATGATGTTTCCATGATGGGCATGACCACCATAAGGGAGGCAAGTAATATTCATAATTGTTTGGGTGCCTACTTGGTGGCCTCAGGATAGGTTATAAATGAGGAAAAGTCTTCCATCTTTTTCTTTAACACGCCTATGGCTATTCAATAGAGAGTGGTTGATATTCTCCGATTTCAAATTAGAAGCCTTCTGTTAACATATCAGGCGATCCCTATTACTTCAGGGAGACAATCCAAGGAGTCATGGCAGGTGATTCTGAATAAATTTAGGACCAAGGTGAATCACTGGATGCACAGGCAATTGATTCAGTCAGTGGTCTAGGCCTTCCCTCTCTATAGGTGCATGCTATAGGTGGCACCTGGTAATTTTGTTAAGGATCTGGATGCTATGGCTAGACAGTTCTTGTGGGCTGGTAACCTATCATCGACAAAGTGGAGTCTCATTAGGTGGGAGATTGTTTGCAGTCCAAAAAGGTTTGGCAGCTTGGGGCTTAGACAGTCTGTGCTTGCTGGTATAGCCCTAGTGGCTAAGCTGTATTGGAGATGGTGCATGGAACAAGACTGGGTCTGGACCAAAATCTTGTCTCATAAGTATTTTCCTGGTATTCCCCAGTAGGATCTACCTAGGTACAGCTTGTCAAGGAGTGGCTCGATAATTTGGGATACTCTTAAGAAAGGAGCTGCCTTGATCAAGAGGGGTCTTTTTTGGATCTACAAGGGGGGATGGAGGCACAATTTTGGCATGACTCTTGGGACGGCTTTTCCCCCATCATTACTCAGTATCCTCATCTGCAAGCACTTTCCCAGAGATTTTGTGAGGCCAAATGAAATAAGGTTAGCAACTTCAAAACCTTCATCCCTTATAACCAATTGATGGAAGTGAGGTGGAAGCACCCAGAGGAGTGGCTGATTAGGGATATGGAGGTAGAATGCATGGAGCTGTACTTGATCCTTACTAGTCAAAACTACTGTGCTCTTAGGGGAGTCGATGAGCTGGCCTGGTCCCCTAACCCCAAAGGGAAATATATGGTTTCGTCTGGCTACCAGGAGCTGGTTGCGCAACAGTTCGCTAAGGGGAGGGAGGTTCCTTGGTGGAGAAGGGCCTGGAGCAACTTTTCATGGCTGAAGTGCAATTGTTTTATATGGATGCTGGCCTAGAACCGCTACCTTACTTGGGAGAACATTTGTAAGAGGAGCTTTGTCGGTCCTTTGCGATGTGTTTTGTGTGGTGATGAGGAGGAGAACTTGCCTTATCTATTTTTCATATGCCTATTCACTTGCCAGTTGTGGCATGCCTGGTGGGGCATATGGAAATGTCAGTGTGTGCACGCCTCATCTCTTGCTAATTTTTGGGCAAATTTGGGTAGACCGCCCTCTGCTGCACGCTTCTTACAGGATGCTTGGTATGCTGGTCTAATTTTTCTGCTTTGGCAGGTATGGTTGGAGAGAAACTAAAGAATTTTTAATAATGTCAAATTGGGAGTTGAACAAGTGTGGAATCGAATTATTAGAATGGTTCAAAGCAAAGGGCGAGGTCATTTTGCCTCTGGCTAAGGGGGACACTGAGTTGGTCGACAGGTTTGGTATGTAGGGAATTTTGCCAACTGTTGCTTGCATTAGGAGAAGCGGTGGGGGGAAGCAATGGATTTAGAGGAGTGGGAGATGGATGCCTTCTCTCGAGGATTTTTTGAAAGTTAACATAGATGGTTCCTTCAGGGGTAACCCTGGCCCGGCTGGTATTGGCGGGATTGGTAGAGACACCTTGGGATCGGTAGTTTTTATTCTCTCAGCTCATATGGGGGAGCAGACGGTCAATAGGATGGAGGGACTAGCTATTTTATACGCGTTGCAGAGAGCTTATGAGTTAGGATGGTAAAGGGTGATATGTGAGGCTGACTCACAAATTTTGATCAATATGATCCTAGATAGGAAAATTACTGATGTGAGCTGGCAGCTCTCCTTGGTTGTGCAACAAATTTTATAGATTAGCTCGCTTATGGATTCGGTGAGTTTTGTCCACATTCTAAGGGAATGGAACAGGGCGGCAGATTGTTTGGCCAAGTGGGCCTCGGAGGAGACGAAGGGGCGGAAGGTGGACGACTGGGCACAGTTGCCCAAGGAGGTAAGTCAGAATATGGAGAGGATTCTGAGTGATCACATGAGTGGTATAGGTGAGTGATGCTGGGTGGTTGTCTTTTTCTGATGTTCTCATTGGTTTTTGGGGGCTTCAGCCTTTTGTTGTATTGTACCTTGATTTTTTGAGATTAATAAAGTTTTTACCCCTTTTATTTAAAAAAAAAAACATAATATAATATATATTAGTTGGAAAAGATGTCCAAATGTAATATATTTAATGTATACATCTAAAATTCATTGCCTTCACTTGTCACTAATTTCATCTTGATTCCATACTAGTTTTATTTATTAATCACTTTTTATATCATTATCTGTTACTTATATCCCCATAACATTTTCCTCCACTAGCTCAACTTGTTCTTCCTACATTACACTTAACATCAATTAATCACTTCATTATCACCCTCTTAACATCCCATTTAATATCTAACTAAGCTTCCACAATTCTTAAAGAATTTAAAATTCATCAACACCTACTCTCACCTACCCACACTAAAATTCCTATAAATCACATCACTAATCTAAATCTAATATTCATTAATTACCCTAGACTAAATGTAGAAATTTCTAACCTTCTTTGAGCCTTGCACCACCCTTCCTAGAATTTTTCATGAATTTTTACTTTATAAACCCCAATCACCAAATCCTCTCATCGAATATCAATCATTGATTTTCATCCTCCTTTTCCAATTCTTTACCATTGATTTATCCCAAATAACTCTATAACTTGAGAGCTATAACCCCATGCAAGCCATCATTTGAAGGAATAATGCCATCACCTTGCCATTTTAATCAACTACAGAGTAATTAAAGTATTTATAAGCTAATGTGATACTAAATCTTGAGTCACATTGAACATGCAACATCCATTATCAATCATCAAGCTTCTCTTTTCCATTTTGAGCACATATACAACATCAAAGAGGAAGAATTCATTTGCAAATTTGAGGTAAAATGTTATATTGTTTGTATTTAATTTAGTTTCTTTTTAGATTCTTGTTTCTTTAGCTCAATCTAAGGTTTTGTAATTAGAATTTAGAGTAGGGATTTTGATGTGCATTTCATTTTTTTTTGCATCATACTCTAAATTCTTATTACACCACATTTTAGCAATCATAGTGGGATAAATCCCTTAAAAATTACTTGTTAGGACCCTAGATTATTTTATAAATCTTTCAAGTTCATTAGAAGATAAATTGGCATCTGAAATCCTCATTTTTTTGTGAATTTTTCATGCCTAGACTCACAGTGGCTTCAAACTGCATAGTAGTGCTTCACTCTATGTAGCATTGGTTTCATCATCAGTATTAATGGCTTTGATCATTGATTGTTTTGACCCCCTTTAACTATATGGATAACTATGATAGTTTCTTACTCATAGCTTGATTATTTTGTGCAACTGAAGCTAAGTTGTTATTCATGAATTCATGACTTCATTTATTTTCTAACAAATTTGATATGACTTATAAAAATTTCATTTTTTTATATGTTTCTGTGTAAGTAGTAAAGTTGTTAATGTGGATTAGTGACTTAGATTAAAAATTCAGTGGCTTAGACTCACCTATTAGTGTCTTTCACATCTATTTAACTATTTTCCTGTTTATGTGTAGGTAGTGAAACTACCATTCATGAACTAGTAGCTTCGATTGTTTGTATTTCATTTAGTTTGTTTTTATATTCTTGTTTCTTTAGCTCCATCTAAGGTTTTTTAATTAGAATTTAGAGTAGGGATTTTGATGTGCATTTCATTTTTTTTGCATCATACTCTAAATTCTTATTGCACCACATTTTAGCAACCATAGTGGGATAAATCCCTTAACAATTGCTTGTTGGGCCCGTAGATTATTTTAGAAATCTTTCAAGTTCATTAGAAGACAAATTGGCATCTGAAATCCTCATTTTTTTGTGAAATTTTCATGCCTAGACTCACAGTGGCTTCGAAATTCATAGTAATGCTTCACTCTGTGTAGCATTAGCTTCATCACCAGTATTAATGGCTTTGATCATTGATTATTTTGACCCCCTTTAACCATATGGCTAACTATGATAGTTTCCTACTCATAGCTTGATTATTTTGTACAACTAAAGCTAAGTTATTATTCATGAATTCATGACTTCATTTATTTTCTAAAAAAATTGATATGACTCATAAAAATTTCATTTTTTTAAATGTTTCTTGCAGGTAGTAAAGCTGTTAATGTGGATTAGTGAATTAGATTAAAAAGTCAGTGGCTTCAACTCACCTATTAGTGTTTTTCACATCTATTTAACTATTTTCTTATTTATGTGCAAGTAGTGAAACTACCATTCATAAACTAGTAGCTTCAACACCAATATCAATAGCTTTGGAAAATGTTTAATGAATGACTATTTTATGTTTTTTTGTCTAAATTCTATTCTTAATGGATTTGATTGATTATGAGCAGTTTTGCCTTTAAAATTAGTCATTTTGTAATTAAAATTAGTCATTATTTTTTCTATTAATGCCTAATCTATCCTAGTGGCTCTAAATTATGCAGTAGTAGTTTTGACATATGTAGTAGTGGATTTGATTTCTGACAGCTTGTTTTGTAGGTTACCCATCAAGATGAAAACCACATTATTAACTTTTATTTACAAGATCATTCATAAAAGAATCAAAATTCAAACCTCTTTGTAAATAATTTTTTAATCATAATCACATCTTAATCAAGTTAATTAATTAAATATTTGGTATATATGTCTAAATCATGTTAGCTTAGTTTTTTGTGTTAATGTGCATGTTTCCTTTGACCCAATATTGTGTATTCTCTCCCATCACACTTGTAGGGTGACCTTGGGGATCAAAAATAATTGACACCTTCCTTTTTTAATTTTTTTATAAGGACAATGTGATGTGGATTTAATCACCACACACTTATCATAGTCCTTAGGCGATTTGTGATGTGGATTTCATCACCATATGGTAATCCACACTCCATGTTCTAGTGGATTATAAATATGAAAGAGAGGTGTCATAAAGCTAAGTGGAATTCCCCATAAAGGATTCATGTATTGAGGAGGTCACACTCCAATACTTACATGTAATTAGGCCCCACATACCACCATTTATTTAGAGGATACCCTTAGAGATCCTCACAACCTAGATTAAGACCCTTCAATTACAAATAACTATCAATGCAGGGAAAAACCATATTAGAATATAACTCACCACATACATAGATAGAGTGAGGGTTGGGAGACCAACCTAGTCAACACTTTACATGAGTAGATCAATGGGTTTTTAGTTGAGTTTCACACCCTTATATGTTATTATTGGCTTGCCATATACTTGATCTTATTTGAATATTATCGAGACCCATGTTGTTTGTAAGCCTTAAACCAAGTAAGAACCCAAACCAAACAAAAATCTAAAGTCAATCAACATATAAACATTCCTTTTAACCAAACACACATTCCTAAATCCAATCACTATTAAGTGATAAGCTCAAACATACAACATCCAATCCAAACATCATAATCATCTCAATATTTGTAACTTGCATCAAACATCTACATCACAACAATCCCTAACACACCTCATCATAAGCCATCAACCTAAACTAAGCTTGTTAGAGTCCTAAAATCCTAGTCAAGTTTGAAATCCTGTATCTTAATCAATACCTAATCAAATATCCATCTAAATCCTACTCATATAAGCCCACATCCCATTCAACATCCTCTTATCTGGAGAAAAATCATCCTTAAAATACTCCAATTATTTAAGTGAGCCTACTATTTATTCAATCATTTGAGTTTGATTGAAAATCCTAAGATCAACCCAAAACACAAAATCATCACTTCCCTAATATTTCTATTCAATCTCCTGAACCTATCGATTGGGACCAAAAAATATCATGACATCCATCCTTTCTCCCATCTCCATCTATCTAAAGTAAAATTAGTCCACATATAAAAATCAATTGATTTGGATTTCATTTAAATTTGCTCAAGCTTACCCAAACATCCATCAAAATCAATTTAAACATCACATCAATCCAATTTTTTTTTAATTAAATCTTGAAACCTAAAAAATCCTCATCAATCATCACCACCTAATATTTGGCAGCTTACATCATCTCACCCATATAACACATCTAAGACAAGCATAATGGCACCACAAACCTAATACCACCTCAAGATTGGACAAATCTATTGTAATGAAGACCTTAAAAATCCTTGGCATATCAAATAAAATCATGATAGTAATGAAGAAAATCTTGTAAACATGGAAACACATGATCAAGATAATCATAATGACTTATTGGACACAAAACATGAAAGGGCTCGAATGGAATAATACCTTTATGTAATAAGGACCATATACTATTAAGGCTTATTGATGTTAGAGCCATATTACCCCTTAATTTTGATCTTAAAAATTTCTAACATCTCATAATCAAAAGGAACTCTAAGAGAAACCTATTTCTACTCATAATCATTTTGAATAAGAAGAACCCCATATGGAGTTTGTAAATACTAACCATGTCAAAAATGGCAAAGGGAAGTCCAACTTAGATGATCAAATGGAACAAGACCTTAAACAAGCTATGCTTGATTAGTTAAATCAAATCACCCAAAAAGTAGTGTATTCAGGCTCCCAAATAGATCTCAACACCTCAAAACCTCCACATTATAAGTCACCATCCAGAACATATCCACCCATCAAAAATCAAGAGAAACTTGATCCCCTTTCATCATTTTGCACTCCTTTTGCGGACCCTTCATTTGTTTAGGAATGGAAAGTAATGAAGGATGATCTTTAATGGATCTGAAGTGGTTAAAATGGCAATAAATACCAATTTGAAAATCTATTCCCCTATCTGCTTGACAAGGACATCTTACACATCCCTTTCCTACCATAATTCAAACCACCAAATTTTGAAAAATATAGGGCAAAGGGGGATCCAAGAGAGAATGCCAAAGAATTATTCATGTCCTATCAAGAGGTAGTGTATAGTGATGCTTATCTACTTAGGCTATTCCCTAGAAGTCTTAGAGGACCATCACTTGAATTGTTTATGCACTTACCAAAGGGATCAATAACATCATTCACAAACTTATCAAAAAAATTCATTAAGCACTTATCCTAAAATGTAGAACATGAGATTACTATGCTATATTTATAAAATACCAAATAATGTAATGGAAAAAGTTTTTCATCATTCTTGAAAATATGGTGTTGTTTTGCCAGCAGGTTTCCATGCACAATCCTTGAGAAATAAATTGTTACTATCTTAAGTGCCAACTTAAATCAATAATTGAATTTTAAATTACAACTTCAGTATGTAAATACTTTTGACAAGATCATTGAAGATGGTACACAAATTAAAAAGGCTTAATCAAGATATTTTCTAAAGATAATAAATATCAAGCCAATATATAATCAAACAAGTTGAAGTTCTTCAATAAGCATAAAAATGTGATTGGTGATGGAATTAATGATTCTAAGCATATCTAGACCATTTAGAAGTATAATCCTCCTAAAGCACAAAATACATCAAGAATCATTGTGATAAAAGGAAATATAGAGCAAGATCCTAAGAAAATATAATATACACCTCTTAATGAGCCAATAGAGAGTGTTTTCTATAAACTCCTAGCTGCAAACATGATTATGTTTCTAGAAATAAAGCCCTATAATGAAAATCAACTTAAACCTATATCATATTGAGAAGATGAATATTGTCTATCATAGATTTAAGGGCCACTCCACCAAAACATGCATGGATCTTAGGGATTATATTCAGGACTTCATTGATTGAGGTGAAATTGAAATTGAGGAGGAAGCATCTTGTTTAAAGAATCAATAGCTTGGTATCTATCAAGACTCATTCCCTAAGTATGATCAAAATAAGGCACATCAGGATGAAGGTCAAACCTTTCACACCAATCATGTTGATTATAAGAAAACCCCTTATAGATATGACTCAATTAATGGTCATGTTGATCACCAAAAACATCAAGTCATCCCCATCAAAATAAGGGCCAAGTCTCCTAAACATCCCCATATCCAAAGTCATCCCATTATCAAATCAAAACTAGAACATCTGAATGCACTTGAACCTTTGAGCATCCAATTATCAAAATTAAAGGTCAATCATCTGATTGTGCCATTGCCACATGGTGTGGAAATATCACTATTCTAGAGGCACCTCCTAAAAACCCTATCCAAAAGGCACCTCCAAAATTTTATTCCAATAACCTCCTTTAACTAATCTTGAGGGAGAATATGATCTCATCTAATAATTTGAGAAGACCCCAACTAAAGTATCTATAATGGACATTCTAAAAACACCCTTTGTTCATTGCATCATCCTAAAAACTCATTTCCCATGAAACCTAATCCTAATCTATTTTAGACACTCATTTATCACCTCTTATCCACCCAACAACTCACATTTGATCCAAATGAACTCCTTCCAATCAACCCTAGTGACAACAACCCCCTATATATCAAGGTCTTTATTATAAGCCATAAAATCAAATGAGTAGTTTTAGATAATGGCTCTAGGGTTAATTTATGTAATATAAATTTTATGAATCATTTCAGTTATTCTAAATTAGCATTAATATCTCAACTCATTACTATCAAGGTTTATGATGATGCTGAATGATAATCAATAGGAACTATTTATATTCCTATCATGGTGGGTATAGTCACTCACCAAACATTAATTCAAGTGGTGGATTTTGAGTTTCCCTACAACATCCTTTTTAAATGCCCCTATATCCATGAAATGCAAGTTGTTTTATTTACTCTCTATTAATGTCTCAAATTTCCTCATTCTGGCATGGAAGTCACTATCTTTAGTGATCTATAACCCTACCAATACTAAAAAAGGTTAGAGGGATGCTATCAAAATGTTGTTTATTATCCTAGAACTGAGGGTGATTCTCCTATCAAAGATAAATCCAAATCTCATATCCATCCAAAATGACCTCCCATATACATCCATAAATTTTCTTGTTATTTCTCACATTAAAATCATTCCCCAAGGATGTAATGAATATGAATATCACACTTTCTATGTTGGTGATCTCCTTATGTCACAACGTAGTTATGGATTACCTACCATGAGGGAATTCAAAGCAACATCCTGTCAATTTAGCAAGACAACATTTGTAAAATTTGGCCTTCTATTAGGTGAAAGGATAAAAAGATTAGATGACTCCTGGTTGTTTGAGGACGATGCTGCATCCTATTTTCAACACCTAATGCATCCTAACGTAAACCAAACGTGTGAAATCATGAACTATCATGGAAAAGGATTTGGAATTCATGAACAGGGTGTTCTATAACCCATACTAATAAAATATCATCAGTTATATTATGGCTTGGGATACAAACCACCAGGGGGTGACCCATATGATGTCATTTCTAATACTTCATTTTATTAGGAATCCTCATATAATGATGATGTCTAAAAAAGATTTTCTCATAGCCTTTATGAGGATCTTACTTCCACCAAAATTTTCATGGATGTAGCCATCCTTACCCTTAACCTTGACCTCTGTTACCCTAACCTTATTGACTGGGACCAGCGAGAGGAACCTTATTTTTATTTATTTTAGAATGATGAAGCAAAAATTGAGTTTAAGGGTCTCCATGATCATTTACCAGTTGATGACCAAACAAAGGGTTTTGACATCAACCTGGACACATGTGCACACTTTAGGGAACAAGTAGAATTCCCTAGTTAGGGAGAATAAAAAAATCAAAAGAAAATAAAAAACAAATGTATAAAAAAAAATAAAAATAAAAATGAATTCCTCTAGTGAAAATCTCCTTGAGGTGCTAGTGGATGAAAAAAATGAAGATCAAAATAATAAAAATAAAAATAAATACGTGTTTATTAGTGAAAACCTCTCTTAGTCACCAATGCATGGGTAATTGTGCTTATCCCTTAAGCATGGAATTAAAGCATCTGATAACCCCCAAATTATGCAATTAGATGACTCTCATAGTCCTAAAGAATAACAAGTATTTAATGATCTACTTTAGGAATTTTTTGATATAATGCAAACATTATAAGAATGTATTCTTCTTCCTTCCCTAACATACTTGTAGAATGAATTAGCATCATTAGTTGAATAAACTATTGATTTCAATATTGGAACAAAAGACAACCCAAGTATAATAAACTTGGGGTTACCCGTACTCCTGAAGAACAAGATATTCTAATAAATATTCTCAAGGAATTTATCGGTATCTTGGCATGGTCATATGAAAATATGCCAAGTATTGATCATTATCTAGTTTTTCATAATCTCATTGTACATCCAAATGCCAAGCCTATCAAGTATAAGCTTTGAAAGATGCATCCTAAGGTGGAACTCCTAGTGAAGGAAGAACTATTGAAATTCCTAGATGTAGGGTTCATCTATCTCATCGACTACTCAGATTGATCCAAATCTCAAATATTGTACATGTTAGCAAACCACATGGTGGAATTTATATCTATACTAATTTTAGAGACATTAATAAAGCATGCATAAAGGATGACTTACCCCTTCCAAATATCAACATGATCATTGTCTCAACTACTGGTTATGAAATGTTGTCAGTCATGTACATATTCTCTGGATACAATCAAATTTGTATTGCATTAGAAAATCAAAATAAGACAGTGTTCACCACTCTAGGGGAAACTTATGCTATCAAGTCATGTCATTTGGCTTGAAGAACATTGGTGAAAATTATCAAAGATCTATGATAGTAATCTTCCATGATATGATGCATGGCATTATTGAGGACTATGTTGATGACAACTTAGGCAAATCAAGAACACAGTTAGAGAATTCTCTAGTCCTTAGAAGGATATTTAAAAGACTGAGGAAGCATAAAGTTTGGTTAAACCCCAAGAAATGCATCTTTGGCATCACATCAGGTAAAATTTTGGGGTTCATCGTATCGAGATTAGGGATAGAATTTGAGTTCATAAAGGTTAAATAATTCATTAAAATGCCTCTGCCTCAGAATCTCAAGTAGCTAATAAGCTTATAAGAAAATATACAATCCATTCATAGGTTCATTTCAAAGATGGCTAATAGGTGTCATTCATTCAACCAAATTTTGAAGAAAGGGACAAAGTTTTACTAGAATCAAGAATGCCAACTAACCTTTGAAAATATTAAGCAATATCTCATGAATCCACTAGTTTTAGCTCCATAAAAACCTATAAAACCATTACTTTTTTACATATTAGCTGCTCAATATGCATTAGGAGATCTTCTGGCTCAACACAATGAATATAGAAGAGAATGAGTTATTTATTATCTCAGTAGAACTTTGGTATCATATGAGCTTAATTAATCTCCTAGAGAAAAGGCATGTTTAGTAATTATCTTTGCATCTCAAAAACTTTGTCATTACATGTTGAAAAACAAACCAAGCTCATTGCCAAAAATGATCCTTTGAAATATCTGTTATCAAAATAAGATCTAATAGGAAGATTGGCAAAATGGATCATGCTCTTAAGTGAATTTGACATTGAGTATGTAAATAAAAAGGAAATATAAGGACAAGTGCTAGCATATCAGTTTATGGAAGACCTTTTATCATATACTCAATCATTGACCACATGCTTTCTAGATGAATTAATCATAACCACATATACATGATAAATATAGAAGCTCTAATTCGATGGCTCATTCACTATTCATAGCTCAGGAGCTAAAATCCTATTTGTCACACTTAAAGGAAACCTAATCCCATAGGCCTTTCAAATTCAATTTCCTTACACTAGTATTATAACTAAATACGAGTTGTTTATTACAGGGCTTAAACTTTGTCTTCAATGGAATATCCAACATCTTAAATTTTATGGTGACTCCCAACTCATTATCAAATAAATCAATGATGACTATTAGAAAAAGTATGATAGGATTCTTCCCTATAAATGCATGGTTGATGATTTCAATAAGTATTTCTATAATATCACATTTGAACAAATACCTCATTCTAGTAATAAATCAATAGACATGATGAGTAAAATAAGATCTCTACTTGAGATGTCCCTAAGCTCACAACAATATAATTTCTTGGTTGAACAACTAGAAAACCTGGCTCACGAGATTCTTGAATAAAAATTCATCTATGAAATCACTGGTCCCAGTCCACCCTAGTATCAGGACATATACACTTGCCTTCATGATAACATCCTACCATTGAGCCTAAATCAAACCCATTATAAATCATTCATACAAAAGCCTCCCATTTCACCATACTCAACATCACACTCTAGTGTAGAGGATATGGTGGTTCCTTGTTGAGATGTTTAAATTCAGATGAGGCCAACTTAGCTATCAAGCAGGTCATTATGGTATCTATGGGGCACATACCACTAGGATGGTCCTTGCCAACAAAATCCTTTGAATTAGTTATTTTTGGCTAATTATGGACCGTGATGCATGCTAATATGTTAGAAAATACATAATATATCGAAAGCATAGAGACCTTATCCATGCTCCATCACAAACATTATAACCTATCACTAATCCATGCCCTTTATCTACATTAGGATTCTATCTCATTTGCAAGATTAACCCCTCTTTACCATTTCGCCAAAAGTATGTCATAATAAAAATAAAATATTTCACTAAATGGGGGAAGCCATGCCTCTCACTTATGTTACTGATACAAAAATATCAAATTTTATCCTTAATAATATCATCTACCATTATAACATCCCATCAATCATCATATGTGACAATGACAAATCCTTTAATAACATATATGTCAAACCCTTTGTAAGCATTTCCATATCCAACACAAATGGTCCACACCTTACTACCTGCAAGGTAACAACCAAGCTGAGGCAACTAATAAAACTATAATCAAAATTATCAAAAATATCATCAATGATGTTGGCTGTGATTGGAATCTACAACTTTATCCTACACTATGGGTTTACCACACAAGCATCCACACTCCTACAAGCACCACCCTATACTCATTGGTCTTCAGTGTTAAATCCATATTGCTAGTTGAGATCAAATTACCCTCTTTGTGCATCTCTTTACAAGGCCTCATTGATGAAGAAGAATATAGAGTTGCACAACTTCAAGATTTGAAATTATTGGATGATAAGTGAATAAATTCTTTAAAACACTTAAACTCATATCAAAATCATCTATAAAATCAATACAATAAGAAAGTGAGGCCAAAGGAATTTGAAATTGGTGATTTAGTCCTCAAGGATAATCAAAGAAACACCAATGCTTATCAAGAAAATAAAGAAAAGTTTCAGCCAAATTGGCTTGGACCCTATGTTATCATCACCAAATACAATTCATGAGATTACAAACTAGCTATATAGGATGGCCAGGAGCTGGATGAACCAATAAACATCAGGGATTTGAAGAAGTTTTATTGTTGAATCATGTTCATGTAGTTGCATCAATAAAACCCACTATAAAAAATAAAAATATATATATTTAAAGAAAATCAATAAAAAAATCATTCATCAAATGGTGAAAACCAATTTTTTGGTGCCTTTGGCAAGCATGGTGATGAAAACCAGTCTCCAAATTCTCTTGTGGAACAAATTATCTACAAGTATCTCATATTGCCTAGCTCATTTACCTAGGGGAAAAACCCTTCCCTTATCCATTCCATTATCTTTCTCCATACACCATCATGCCTATCATAAACCATCATACCCATCATCCTCATCCTCTTTTCCCATTTTGACCTTGGTTAAGTTATGCAGGCTTTGGAAAATGTTTAGTATGGAAACATCTCTTCAACATATTCCAACATAATGGCCATAGATGTTGAAAGAAAGAATGTTCAAGATAATAAAGAGAGTATGAAAATGACAAGGGGCATCTAGTCATTTGTACAATGTGACACTTGAAGAGTCTATTTGAGCCTTCCCTCCACCCATATGCTATCTTCTCATGCATTATCATTTTTAGCCACAACATCCTTCTATCTAATATCAATTCTATCCTATTAGCATTGGGGAAGGATTCCCTTTTTCTAGGTCTCCTATTTTTAAATACTATAAAACCCATAAAATTATAAAATCTAGAAAACCTAAAAATATCCTAGTATTTTATCCTAAATCCTTAGCAAAATCCATATGCCTATCCAAAAAGTCATCACGATTGTCCTGTATCTAATCAGTTATCATTACCTTGGATAAAATCAAATAAGGCTAAGTTGAATCATGATTAATTCAACCCACCCTAAAGATTTTTGACAAGCTAAAGGATAAGACATCGATCACATAAAACACATACATCATGTAATTAACATTCAAATCCTTGAGTGCTCATTTTGTGCATAACCTTTGTCATGTATATATCTTTGTTTCTTTATTAAAAATGTACTTATTGAGAGTTTAATGATTGTGTTTTACCAAATTTAGTATAATAATACCCTAGATGACAAACTACTATGTAAAATTAGAGGTAACAATATATCAATATCAAACACTCACTAATTTGAAACAATGCAATTCTATAAACTTACTCAAAACAATGAAGTAAAATAGATAACAAATACTTAGTTGAAAAATAGTGTTGCAAGAGGAATCAAAGGTTGATCATTTTTGAATGTGGCTATGTGCACACTAATATCAAAGATTTAGTATTGGATCAGGGCCTAAACAAAAACACCCTGGGTTGGACACTAGAGGGTGGCACTCCTATCCTCTTCCAATGAGAAAAATAGGGTTTTTGGGTTCTTCGTATCTTCATCTACAGAGCTTGTATCTGGTGCATGAGCTTATGATCATTATAGAGACCACTGTGTGACTAATTTCATTCAAAACCCTAACTCCTTAACATGTGAAGACCGATGCAAATCAATAGAGAAAAAGGTTTCGATGGTTGAAGTTGGGTGAAACCTTAACACCCCATGTATTGAGTGTTGCCTACATACCAATACTTTAAAGAGGGATCAATATTCATGTAGTTATCCCATACTATGGTGGTGTGTGAATAGATGGTGAAATATGCTAGATGTTGGTGTAATAATGATGTGATTAAGTGCATTAACTCTGACCTATGATTTGGAAGACATATTTAGACTTGATCTATGGGCTACTAGAGTTTTAAGTAATTAGAATTGAGAGAAATAAGTACTTTTGATCTCAATGTGTAATTATGATTCTGGTAATTTTAAATGTGAAAGATTATTCCATGAAAATAGGTTTAAAATTTGTTTATATAGTCATATCTTTGAAATTCATTAAAATGGAGCACACTAGGGATAAAGGCCAACCTTTTCATAACTTTTGATTTTCCAAATTAGTTATTCTTTGGTATGAAGACAAGAGAGGGGCAAAAAACACTAGAGCAATGTGCTATAGTCCCCTAGGAAATGGTATTCCAATGAGTAAATTTATCATGCTATGTGTTATGCAAGGCATAAAATATACCTAAAGTTGATAGGAACATGGAGGAGTACATTTAGGGGCCATTTACTAGCTTAAAAAAGTGAGTCTTCTACATGTAAGGTGGTTGAAAGTGATCAAAAGGGCCTTAAGATAGGTCTAGAGCTAAGTTTGTAAAAGAGTGGTCATAATTTCATGGTTTTAGCTTAAATGTTAATTTATGTGTATTAATTTCCCACACTTTTATTCTATTAATGCAATAAAGTGAAAGTATTAGAGCAAAAGGAAAAAGAGTCCATACCTAAACTTACATGTGAAGAGGAGGCTTGGATGTAGGCCATAATGTTGAGTTGTGCTCCACGTAAACGTGAAATAAACCATATATAATATTAGTTTTTACTTATGATGAATATCAAAAGTAAAATAAAATAAACTAGAGAGTGACAATGAACAAATACACCTAATTGGGTATACAAATCATTGTGTTTTCCTAGTGTAAAAATTGGTGCCAAAAACTAGTGATTATAGAGGTTTCTACCCTTAGAGTTTTCATTAACATTAAATAGCTTGGATTAGAATGTTCATGCCCTAATATTCATTAATATGTGAGTATTCTTAAGAACTCTAGGCATGTTTGACTCCATCATCATATACCAAAAGTAGTGAAGTAATTTAAAATCCCTATATGAACCTGAATAGATAGTTATGATGTAAAAACTAGTGCAAATAGTGAACCAACCAATGCAGATGGAATAAGGTTCAATTTTGGGTCTATTGTATACAATGTAAATAATTACATAAATTTTCTATTTCATCTACAAGACTGGTGCAAAAGTGAGCGATGAAAAACAATGTGTCACACACATGCCCCCAAACTAATGTCTGGTATATATAGATTTTGGTACTGAATAAAACAACTATGATTTTGAAAAAGCCCATGTGCTAATTTGGAACAACATGTCATTCATGATTTCCAAAAAATTGAGAAAATATGAGACAAAACTATGTGATTATTGAAATTAAGACTGTAAAATCATTGTATATTGTTATATATAAATTGAGATTCCAAAAAAAACATTAAAAATGCATGTTTTTTAGGTAATTGGACAATAATGCTAGGAAGGACATTAGAGAAATGCCTGCTTGTCCAAAATGGCACTACTATCTAAAATGGTTTTCTATGTATATTCTAAGAATGAAACTATGTAAATTGAGTAATTACTACCAAAATCTATCTATGTACTCATTTGGGAGGCTTAGTCTCTAAAACAAACCACTATGAATTCCCCCTCTTTTGAGGTGAGTTATTGATCTTATGCAAGAACTTAACTCAAAATAAAAAATTATGGGATAGATTGTTATGACATAAATATTTAAATATGAGTATTAGTGATAGCATGAAGTGGCATGGCATCATCATATATATAAATTGAGCATAGTAATAATGTGATATGCATGTAGGAACAAACATTCATAGCAAGATTATCTAGATAGATGTTGGCATTTTGGCACATAGATAAATGATCAAGCTGAGTATGTAACATTGAATAGAACTACCTAGGAAGGAATGCATGATATCTATCATGGAATTATAATAGCTGTATAGATGCATGATCTCCACCATGGCATTATAATAGCTGTATAGATGCATGATGTCCATCATGGCATTAAAATCTAACTAAATAAGTAAGCAAGGCATCATGGCGATGATGCACACAAACAAAGAGTACATGTAAAACATGAATAACACACAAAACACATAATATAAGGCCAAAGGGCCACATATAAGGACATGTTCACATGTCACTCACTCGCATAAAAACACATGTAAGAACATATTTAAATATCCTCATATGCATAGAAATAACAATTATGGCTTATAGCCACATAGAAGTACATGTTCAAATGTCTACACACATAACATACACACATAAAGACATGTTAAAATGTCTTCATATGCATAGAATTAGAGACATGATGAATTAGAGACACTCAAAAATTACATATTCAAATGTCCTCAAAGCAAACATATAATGCATATAAGAGATGAAGATAGGAAAGTAATATGAAAATCATGCATGATCATGTAATTTGATTAATAAGAGGTAAGTTGTAACCTATGTATATTTAGTAAATGAGATAGATATTAATATATTATAATGTTAGTTAGTGAGTAATATCAAAAGAAGTAATGCTAAAACTTGTGTATAGTATACCCCCAATGAGCTAGCTGATGAATGTGCTTATTATAGAAAGATTGTGTGTAGTCTGGAACTAAGTGGCAATAATCTAATTTTACTAGGACAAAATTGAGGTGAAGGAAACTAGAGTAGTGCACTTGTATATACCACAACACTTCTATTGAAATGTAGTTTTTGAGTATATAACAACTAAAGTAACTATAACTAAATCTGGGATTGATATTCTATGTAATCTGTAATTAGTCATGTACATTGGTGAAGCATGTATGATATAAAATTGGCTAACAAGTATGAAAAATTGTGCACAACTAAATTGATGTATGATGAAGTACATATAAGCATGCATAGGTCATGGTTTTGTTAGTTTCTAAAGTATGCTATTATTTTTATATTTTTGCATATATATGTGAAGAATATGTACAAAGTGAAAGACATATACTAATCGATGAGTCCTATAAGGTGTATGCAATGAGAAATTAATCAAATCTATAAATCAATTATAACTCAAAGAAGATAGATCCTACTTACACTTCCAATTGGGGATACATCAGATTATCGAGGTCATGACCAATATGGATCTACTAGACCTAATTAAGGGATCTCTTACCATAATAATATTACTAGGGAGGGTTCCAAAATCTCAAGTCAATAAAAACTACACAATAACCCTAACTAAGTCCTATGTTTTCATATTCATTAAATTAATAACAAGTATAGGAAAATCTAATCTAGTGCTCACCAAAGCTTGTGGCACAAAGTGGGGGTAATAAATACTAAAAGTAAACATGTATAGAAGACATATATTCATGTCAATGTATATGGAATCTTAATGTATGGAGGATAAGTTCAAATACATATCTATCTACTCTTACAAATGAGGAACAAATTTAGGAATACTTACTTTTGAAGATGAATCTGATGAGCCTCAATCTCTCTCTTGGCCAAGGTGCTTTATAAGAGGTTGTTGTGGTATGTAAGGATGACAAGGATAAATTAGATCTAGGCTACACAACCTATCAATGCATCCAACTATCTTGTCCACAATACAAGATACATATCTCCAAAGGAAGTATGAAACCCTAAGCTTACTCGTCAAGTAGAATGGTGGATAAACAAATGCACAATATATCTTACTTCTTATTCTCTTCTCTTAGAAATGGTAAAATAATTATTTTTATATAGGTAGATATAACCCTAAACCCTTTCAAAAGTTTTGGCCGACAAGTTCGACCTAGTATCATTATTGATAAAAACTCACTAGGTCACAGACTAGGTCAGTCAGGGGTTGACCTAGATCCTAAATAAGTTTTATCAATAAGATTACAGGGTTGACATAGCTGACATAGTCATGTAAAATATAAAAATGGGGTTTAGATTAAATAAAGGGCTAATGAAGGTGGTAAAAGACTATAAGAGTGTGCAAAAGAGGAGGCAAAGCTTTGAGGAATGGTTTTTAGGAGACAAGTGTGTAGATAATAAGTGGAAGAAGGGACAACAATCCTACGAAGCACCAATGGTCTACCCACCCCTTTTCCAGTGCACCCCTTAAGATGTGAACTTAGAGAGATTGAGACTCAATGGGTTCCTGCAAGAGAGAGAGCATTAGTAATTGATAAAAGCTTGAAAATATTATATGTATACATATGCCCCACTCAAAGGTCATCATGTGTCACGTACATAGGATGGTGCTTCAAAAAAAGAACATGATGACACATAATACTGATTCCAAATAAAGTGTAGTATGGATAAAATAATATAAATGAAAGGATATAATTGAAAAATACATACCTTTACTTACCTTAGTTTTTTATATAAAGAAGGATATGTGGGAAATGTAAAGGTGTCCAATGTGAAGAACATTAAGTGAACCTATATAGATTAGCAAAAAAGAGAATTTTTTCTTTTCAACATAGACATATAATAGTTAGAAATATTCTCTATGATGTCAGGATTCTATAACTTTTTACGGTTCAAAAAATGAGTTAGTAGAAATAAATATATGATCAAAATAAGGAATCTGATGGTAAATTTTTGAAGGGTAAATAATTTTGAATAGTAAATATAAATAGGGTGAAAAATAATTCATTTTCTATTATTTGTTGTTTTAAGAAAAATAGATCTCTGAGAGACCTAATGAAATCCCAAAGAGCCAGGATGGTGAGGAGATGATAGTTGAGATGGGGAGGATGCATAGCAGTCACAATAAGTACAACATAAGTAATCAACTCAGAATTTCAAAATTTTGAAAGTTTTTCATTTGAAGTTGAGTGATTTATTAAAAAATGTTAATTAGGCAAAATCTAGAGGCTAGAATAAACCCTAGGAAATTTTTAGGGATACTAAGGGTTAAACATGGTATTGGGTAGGAAGGGGTCAAATCAATAAATGCACAAGGCATTTATGACAATTAGTCAAAAATTCATCAAGTGAATGAAAAAGGTTGATTGGGTTGACTTAGTTGGTAGAAAACAAGAATTTGGGTGGGTAGACTTAGTAGGTCATGGTTGAGTTAGTTTTTTGGGGAAATGGGTTGACATAGTACTATATAGCTAACTTAGTATGTTTTCTAAGTGGTTAATATAGTATTGCTAAGGGAAAAAGAGGGACAACTTAGTTTGTTAAGTCCAAGGTGGTTGAATTAGTAATATATGACCAAATTAGTTAGTTTCTAAGTGGTCAATATAGTACTAAAATGAGAAAGATGGCTGATATAGTACTGCTAAGCCATAGGGTGGCTAACTTAGTATTGAAAGGGCCAATTTAGTTGAAAAATGGGTCAAATTGGTTAAAAATGAATAAATTAAGGTAAATTAGTTTATTTATTTGAATTTTGAAAGAATTTATTTTGATTATGAATGACATGGAGGTCTAATACATCTTTTGTTTGATTTTTGTAGAGACACTAAAGATTTTAGCAATTGGTGGATGCATAATAGCTACCTGATCTACTGGAGTGCTTGATAGATGTAGACAAAGCTAGATTGGTTATGTTGGGCTTAAGAGGCATTATGGAGATGCGATAGATCTAACTTAGTGTTGATCTTATGGTCATGTTCTTGAGAGCCTAAGAATGTTTGACCAACACATTTAGATGGGTGGTAGATGGTGATACCATATATGTTGGTATCACTTTAGAGGATGTCCATGCATTGCTTAGACTTCTTATATGGGGACACTGGTGATCACATGGACACCAAATGACCAAGAGGAGAGATAAACACTAACTCAATGGGTGACGTGCTTTTATAGGATTTACCCAAGATTGAGGTTGAGCTTATTTGATGTCTATATTACACATATTTTGGATATCTGGAAGGTTATGATATGACTTATGATAGCATGAGTGTTGTGTCATAAGTTAGATGACAAATTAATGTTGTATGTGATAGCTTTGTGCTAGTCCATATTGGACAATGGGTCATTTTATGACTTGGGTTCTATCATCTGGGTTCAACTCATGTATGAAATGTATGGGATGTTATTCATAGGGTATAAGATGATGGGACCAGTGGTAATGCTGAGTTCCTAGGTATGTGAGAGGTTCTTGATGTACTAGCTAGTTGGGTTGCCCCATGTGGTCGATGATCAGTTACCTCAAGTTTTGAGATAGAGACATGATCAAGTGGCATGGGTCATGACCGATATGCTAACACTATAGATGGTCACATGAGGAGAGATTATGTGATAGCCTTATGCAAAAATTATAATAATTTGGTTGAGTTGGGTGACTATGATGTCAAGGTTAGCATGAGTGTGGATCACAAACCACTACACCTGATGGATAGAGTCGTATCTAGTGGCATGCTTGCTAGGATAGTTTGGACTCCCTCACTTGATGGATCCTATAGTGGTGCCTAATTTTTGGGCTTGACATGCAAGAGAGTTGAGGGGAGAGGAGGAGGAGGATCCCCAATCGAGAGATTGGATATTAGACTATGATGTATGGGACCATGGACTGGTTGATCTGATAGTTAGTAACTATAGATGGCATGAACATGGATGCAAGAGTGTCATAGATACCATAGCTGACACCATAGTAGGAGGAGTAATGACCACCTCAATGGCACCAATGATGGATGTGCCAATGATGAGATAAATTAAAAAGGGTGCTCATCTAAGATGACCCATCAAGCAGCCCAGGGTGGAGTTGGTCTGTAGAGGCACCATTAAGGAGAGGCCTAAGGCATGCATGGGTGTTGAACCCAGGGTTTTTTTTGATTGAGAGGCATTCCATTGGTGAGGCACTTGGGGGATGAGCAATGGAGAGACTATGCTCAATGGATGAGAAGATGGGGAGATGGTGATTGGTGATACTAGGACAAGTAATAAATATTATAACTTTTGGTTTTTTGATATAGAAACTAGTTGTATATCATTGTAGATAGATAGATTTTGAGATATATATGTGATCTAATATCTATCTAGTTTGAATTTTATAGATCTTGTAGATGAATAGGAGGTCAGATGGTGATCCCTTGTGATGGGAGCACACCATGATACTTTGGATGGGGTGCTAACACCATATGACCCCACCACATTGGATGATCTCATGGTACCATCTACCCTAGCTTAGGCAGGCAAGTTAAAATTAGTAGGCAAGGTTGTGAGGTAACTAAAAGCATATGGACATGGGTTATAACCACTAGTATGGGTGGGAATAAGAGAGGTGTAGGCTTGGTAGGCCCTAGCTTAGGAGAGAGCTATGCATATGGCTACCACTATCTAGTTGGGATAGGTACAGGCTTAAGTGACCAATCTATAGGGATAGGTTGTAGGATTGATATCTTAGACAACCTCTTTACAATATACTATTTAGAGGGGATAGTCTGAGGCATCTATGGGTAGCTTGGCTAGGCCACAAGATAGACATGATGGAGCCCAAACTTAGAGTTGGAGTGATGTATATTTATAATTTGTATTAAAATGCATGATATATATAGATATATTCTATTCTAACAGTTGGATTTTGATCCTATGTGTTATATTTTGGTTGTGGTTGTGGATGCATGCATATATTTCTTTCCATCACATGTATTTTAATTTTATTGTATATGTTATAGAAAATATATGTGTGGTGTTTTCTTTTCTAGCATTATGTAGTACACATGCATGGTTAAAAAGAAACAAGCAAAAAAGACTTGACAAAGTATAATTAATTAAAAATAAATGCACTACACACTATATCACAATAGGAAATGTGTAATAACAAAAGAGGACTAAGTATACAAGAGGACAAAAATGTTTTTAAGCCATGAAAAATATTGGCACCAAATTAAAACAAGTAAAATCATACTAAATGATGTTGGGAAGTATGAAAATAATGTAATAAAATGGAAAGCATGTGAAAGATGAATGGTATAAAAATAAATCAATTAAGTCAATCAATCATACTAGATCATGTTGGGAAGTATCAAAGATAAAAAAAATTGGTAAAATGGTCTTAAATTAATCACACTAATTCAAGTTGGGAAGTATGAAAAACTTAAGAAAAGTGGTTAAAATTCTTACATGAAATCAGAAAATAAGAAGGTAAAATGTGAAAGATAAATGAAGTAAGCATTAAACATACTAAATCAAGATGGGAAACATGTCAATAACATGTAACTCATAATCAATCATATCTTATCTCATATTTGACACATGTAATTTTATGGTCATGTGGATATTGGAAAATTTTGTGAGGAAGGTGAGGTCTTATCCATGATCTTACACCACAACTCACAAATGGAACACCAATGAGGTGGAAACAATGTGAAAATATCGTAAAAGGGGATGTTTGAAATGATAAATGTAAAATTTTTGGTAATTTATGAGGAAGGCTAGGTCCTATCCATGGTCTTATAATATAACTCATAAATGGAATCCCTAGGGGAGTGATCAGTGAAAAAAATATATATCTCAAGGGAAAACATTAGGATCGTAGGGAATGAAAAAGGGAGTGTAAGAAGCATAACATAGACATATTGTAAGAAGACCTTAAGACATATGAGGCATAATAGAAACTTGAGAAGACACTGAGTGACTAGTGACCATTGATAAATAGAGGATACCTATATAAGCACAAAGTTGTGTAGGCAAATTGATTCAAGTAACAATTTAGGTGACAATTTGGGTGACGGTACTACCCCAATTGATGACAAAACTTCCAGGAGCCATAAATTTTGCACCATAGCTCTGATTGACTCCCCATTTGAACCATTAGAAATCTAAGAATGAGGAAAATGTGTTGAGATGGCATAGAGTTTTGCTTGGTGGTTTTTGACCCCTGAAAATCCAATGGAAGTGCCCCAAATTTCAATTTTAGTAGTGCAGTCTAGAAATAGTAAGTTTTTAAAAATAGTAATTCCTTGAATTTTGTATTATTGTAAATTGTGGGAGTAAAATCACTTAATCTTCCTTGAGATTGGTGACCTTCCACATCCTCCTCCTACCTTCAAAATGTGTATAAATGAAGATGTAATCTAAAATGGAAATCAAACATCTCTTCCCAGAGATAAACATATGGTTGTATTACAATATTGAGTAATAAAACATCTCTTCTCAGAAAAATCATTATTACTATGTTATTTATATGTTCTTGAAATATCTGTCAATCAAAACTTTTGAGTTTTGAATCAGTGCTATCAGAGTGATTTGTCTTGGGAGTGTAGGATCTCAAGGTTAAGGTCACGCTACAAGAAGCTTGGGTGGAAAATAATAGAGTTTCCAAACTATCCACCTATTCACTCCAAATGACTTCAAATAGTGAACAACATCAAGACATCCGATCCCTTTAAGAAAATGGTGAATGAATCCTTCCAATAGTAATAAGTGTAGATACTACAATAATTTTCTCAAATTCTCCAACAAATCTCAATGGGAAATTCTGGCTTCTCATCTACCCTTCCTAGTTCCTCATGTATGGAATGCCCTTTTAGTGCCCAAACACCCTTCAAGGTTCAGGTAAATTTTGATATCCCTACATTTGAAGGTAAAATCAATGATGATGTAGTAGAAAATTGGTTAGATCAATTATCTTCCTAATTTTTTGTAAATAAATTCACCAATGGAGAAAAGATCACTTTTGCCCTTTTGAAAGCATTATTGCCCATGAAAAATTGGTGGGAAGTGTACAAAAAGAGGTTTAATATAGATGACATTGGCCTTGAGGTGGAACCTACTTGGGATTATTTCATGGAAGTGATAAAGGAAGAATACTATCTCATTGGAGCATATGATGATCTGTACATACAGTGGCAACAACTTCACCAAGGTAAGGACCAATCTATTCAAGATTACACTGATATTTTTCATTCTCTGTCTATGATATTGGGCATCCAAGAAAGTGAGAAACATAAGACTCTCAAATATCATGGTGGACTATAATGGTACATACGGGGGGAAATGGAACTCTTTAATTTGGAAACCCTCGATGAGGCATACAAGTTCACAATGAAGATTGAGTAGAAACATGGAAGAAAGAATAAGAAGGAAGGTCAAACATGAGGCCAAAATTAGAAGAAAAAAGAGTTTCAAGATAAGAAACTCCAAAAAGGGAAGACTAAAAAATGGTGTGATTACCACAATATTGGAACTCACTCCAAAGAAGAATTTTGATCCATCAATTCACTACTATCTAAGTCATAATACTCAACATCTACTACTATATCTCATATATAACCTACTGTCAAAGAGGACAAAGAAGAGATTGTAGATACTGAGCCTGATATCACCATTGCTTTATCACAGATCCATGAGGAAAGGCTAGATGATAAGGAAAGGTTGTTTCACTGCAAATTATGGGTAAAAGGTAATCCTCTATATTTCATTCTTGATAGTGGGAGTCAAAAAAATTTAATCTCTGCTAAAGTTGTGAAAATTATAAATCTATCCATGAAGCCTCACCCAAAGCCATATAGTATTAGATGGTTGAGCCCAGGGAGAGACCTTCATGTCACCCATCAGTGTCTTCTTTCATATGCAATAAAACCTTTCCAAGATGAATTATTGTGTAATGTGGTCAATTTAGATGTTTGTGATGTATTCCTTGGTTAGCCATTCATGTATGATTGACATGGCATCTATGAATCATAAACATGAAGAATCACCCTCACTATTGGAATATAGTGCTACAGGATATCAAAGGTACCACCTCCCACATCTATCTCCCTGATTAGTGCCAAGAAATATAAGAGACTGGTGGAGAAGACAAAATAATTTTTTCTCATGGTAGTCAAACCAAAAAAATCCAAGAAGGCCAATGTTGCAGTCCTGACTACATAATCAACACAACAATAGAAGTAGATGGGACAAATCATAGGAGAATATGATGACTTATTCAAGTCACCCATGGGAGTTCCACTTCACTACCAGGTAAAACATTCTATTGATTTGATCCTAAGATCACATTTGCCTAACAATCTTGTGTATTGTAGATCAATTTTAGAGAATGATGAAATAAAAAGGTAGATTTAGGAATTGATTCAAAAGGGTCACATCAGGCCAAGTTCTCCACCTTGTGGTAGCTCGATTATCCTGGCACCAAAGAAAGATGGAACATGAAGGCTTTGTATTAAATATTGAGCCCTGAATAAAATCATTATGAATAATCACTACCCACTCCCCAGGATTGATGACCTACTGGACCATCTCCATGGTGCAAAATTCTTCACCAAAATTGATCTCAAATCTAGTTATCACCAAATTCCCATCAATCCCATCGATGTCTATAATATTGCATTCAAATCTAAGGAGGGGCTCTTTAAATGGTTTTTTATGCCTTTGGGCTCAACTAATTCACCTACAAACTTCATGAGGATGATCTATGATATCCTATGACCCTTCACTAACTCATTCATGGTTGTTTACCTGGATAACATACTCATCTACAATAGAACATGGGAGGAATATCTGCAACGCATTTGTAAGGTGCTTCAAACTCTTTGAGAGCATAAGTTGTATAAAAATTTGAGATGGAAACAATTCAGTACTTGGGGTACATTGTGAATGAGGAATGGGTCCATGTCGATCCAGAGAAGATTTGGGTTATTCGAGAATGGCCTACACTAAGGTCCCTCACAGTACTTCACAACTCCTTGGGTCTTATAAATTTATATCATAGGTTTGTTCTTAGATTCTCACATGTTGCTTGGCCACTAACCCAAGTGACTAAAGAAGGACCTAAATCTACATTTTAGTGAGGTGAAATATAACAAAGGGCATTTGAGAATTAGAAGAATAGACTTTGCTTAGCCCCTATTCTTTCCTTGCTAGATTTGCATCAACCTTTTGATTTGATAAGATATGTGTCTAAATATGACATGGGAGCTATCATCATGAAACATGGACATCCTATTGCATATCATAATGAAACTTTCAATGATATAATTAGGAAACACCCAACATATGACAAGGAGTTCTATGCCATTGTGCAAGCCTGCAAATAATGGAAACACTACATCTTGGGGAAGGAGATGATCATCCACACTAACCACAAACCATTATAATTCATCTAGACATAGAGAAAACTATGAAATGAGAGGCACCAAAAGTGGGCCACATATCTGTAGCAATTCCATCTGATAATCAAACATAAAAAGGGGAGCTCAAATACGACTATAGATTGTCTGAGCCACCCACCAATTACTGCACTCATAATAGTTCTTAACCTGTGTGGACATGATACTGCTACTTAGGGTGCTCTATATGAAGTAGATTCTACCTTTGCTAATAAATAATAGGTGCTTCAAGAAGTTAAAAATGTTTTAATTTCTATTTACAAGATAATGTCTTATGTCACATGGGTCACATCTATGTTTTAGCTGTAGAGAAACAAAATATGATATGGGAAGCACATTTTAGTAGGACAACTAGATACTTTGGTGTAGAGAAGACATTGGCAGTTCTTCAAAAACACTTCTACTGGCCCCATATGCAAAAGGATATGGAAAGGTACCTTAAATATTGAACCCCATGTGTGATAGCCAAACCAATAAATAAGAAGCAAGGATTGTGCATGCCATTGCCAGAACCAACCAGGCCTTAGGAATCTATCTCAATGGATTTTTTCTTAGGTTTTCCCACTTCAAAACATGGCAAGGACTGTATTTTTATTGTAGTTGATCATTTTTCAAAAATGGCTATCATGATTGCTTGTAAGAAAAATATATCTACTGAAGAAATTGCTCAGCTATATTTTAGTCATATATGGCTCTATTTTGGTCTCTCCAAGTCCATTATCTCAGATGGAGATAACAGGTTCTTGAACATCTTTTGGTCCACTCTATGGAAGATGATGGATACCAAGTTGATGAAGTCCATAGCCTTCTATCCACATACTAATGGTTAGATAGAAGTGATGAACCACTTTATTTTTCACATGATTCAGATGTATCACTCCAAACATCCATGCATATGGGATGAGGGGATTCTTTCCATACAACACAGATATAATCAGGCCTTGTATAGCTTGACCAAGGATAGTCCATTCCAAGTATACTTTGGGTTCCAACCTATGACACAAATTGATATAGCCATTCCATTCTCCACCTAAGAATACACACCTCATGGGAGATTTGAGGTAGCGAAAGCAAAAAAGTTTAATGAATAAATACAACACATCCAACAATAGGTTCATGACATCTTGGAGAAGATCAATTAGAAGTATAAGCAATGCCATGACAAACATAAGATTGTACACCATTTTGCTATGGGTGACAAGGTTTGGTTATGGCTTCAAAAAGAATGACTTGCAGGCCCACACAAAAAAAATGGGCATCTGCAATATGGTCCCTACATCATCACCAAAAAAGTTGGAGAAAATGATTTTGAGTTGAACCTACTAGCCTACCTTGGTCTGCATCCAATATTCAATGTGGAGCTCCTCAAACCATATCATCCACCTCTATTGGACACTTCAGTCATAGTAGAACAACTAGACATTGATGAGATTGTTTCACAGAGTTTTGCTCTAGTGGAGGAGGATCAGATTGTGGACACCTAGATGAAAACAACAAGAGGAGGCTCTAATCCACTTTATCAGGTGGTCAAAAGGGGCCAACTTAGCCACCAAGGTGAGTGGATCACAAAGAATTAAATTAAGATATAAATGACACACCTGATGAGGAATATTAATGCAATGGAGACCATTAATTCTCAAGGAGGGAGGAATGATCTGGGCAATAATTTAGGCGACAATTTGGGTGACAGTTCTACCCCAATTGATGACAAAACTTCCAGAAGCCATAACTTTTGCATCATAGCTCTGATTGACTCCTCATTTGAACTATTAGAAAGATAAGAAAGAGGAGAATATGGTGAGATGTCATGGATATCCACTTAGTGGTTTTTGACCCCTAAAAACCCAATGAAGTGCCTCAAATTTCAATTTTAGTAGTGCAGTCTAAAAATAGTAAGTTTCTAAAAATAGTAATTCTTTAAATTTTGTATTTTTGTAAATCATGGAAGTTGAACCACTTAATCTCCCTCAAGATTGGTGATCTTCCACATCCTCCTCCTACTTTAAAAATGTATATAAATGAAGATGTAACCTAAAATGGAAATCAAACATCTCTTCCTAGAGATAAGCATATGGTTGTATTGCAATTTTGAGTAATAAAACATCTCTTCTTAGAGAAACCATTGTTACTATGTTATTTTTATGCTCTTGAAATATCTGTCAATCAAAAATTCTAAGTTTTGGATCAAAAATACGTGTGTTAATAAGATCAACTCATGTTAGTTTTGAACAAGAAAATTAAAATAGACCTACCTTCCCATAATGTGTTCTCGTTTCTCAGGACCCCTTACAGAGCCATCGATCTACTATGAAGATTGTTTACTTGCATGAGAAAGTAGGTAGCACTAAGACATTTTTATTTTCCTTTTCTAATCTATTGGCCTACCACACCCCAATAGATATTAGCTCTATCATGAGGCCAACTTTGGAGTTTTAGCATCGATTAGAAAGATGAGTTGTGCTTAGAATCACATCTTTTAGTGTGATATAACTTTTGTAGTTTTAGAATTTTGCCTTTTATATCATTTCCTTTTGTTAAATGATTTGGATTTTTAATAGTTTATGGATTTTAAGATTCCTCCTCCATATAGAATTGGAATGACCAATTATAAGAGATACAGTGATATACATGAATGAGCTTAAGGCTTTGGCTAAAGAAAGCTAAGTATCCAAAGATATGACTGACTAGAACACTTAGGTTTAATGATGAATCAACATATTATCTCAAGTCTCAATCATGTGTATGATTATTTTGTAAAAGGTAATAAAGGGGAAGAAGGGAGATCCAAAGTGGACCAATATGAGGAGATTATAATGAGATGAATTGTTTGCTAACTGATCACATGCTAAAATGAGGAATGACTACAAGGAGTAAGGTTTATATAACCATAAAAATTATCCATGTTTATAGAGATAAGATAGAAAACAATCATGAAAAAGAATAAGGTAACCCTAAGAAATGAACTCAAGAAGAATAAGTATGTTATTTATGAAAAGGAATCCATAAGAGAATATAAGAAAAATAATGACATCATAAACAATATGAAGTGTGAAACAAAAGTCACCATGTGAAATAGATAAGAATTTGACATAATGTCAAATGATATAAAATAGATAAATTTAGATTTGGAGCACATATCCATTCAAAAGAAAGAAAGAAACATAAGAACACCATGTTTGTGTTCATAAGTATTGATATAATTGTCCACACATTATCCATAACATTTGATAAATATCTATGAAGCTGAATGTGAAATATAGCTAAAGTCTCATTGATCTTCAGGGAAATTTGAGAAAATACTTCACGTTGAATCTCTTTGACATAAAATGTAAGAATGCCTGAAGGATTATGCTAATGAGGGATATCATGTAGGGGATTCTTAGGGGAATGCATGGGAGTCAATTCTATGGGAGATGAAGGGGTCATAGATGGAGAATGGGCCACAGGTGAAGGAGTAACCAGTGGAGAGGGATCCATGGATGAGGGACTCATATTTGGAAAAATAGTAGGTGGAGAAGTGACCATAGGTGGTGGAGCCATGGGGGAAGAATGGGGAGCCTTATTGAGAGAGAAACCTATGAGAGAAAGGGTAGAAGGTGGAGGAATGGTTATAAGGTGATCCTTGAGATGTTACTGAAATATGTGACATTGATCAATATGATGTGTACCACATTGGTGCAAAAGTTAATATACCTCTCCATATTTGGGATATATCCAGGTAACACTTTTTGGGGACGTATAACGTTATTTTTGGGTTGAGTGGTGGGACATAAGGTGTCAATATATTATCACAACTTATGATAGTGTGTGGATGAATGATTTTATGTGCTATGGAAGCAAGAAATATGCTTATGAGTAGAGTTGGTAGGTGTACTCATAAGAGTGGAAGTGAAAGCTAAGGAAGATTGGTATAGTGAATAGTCTCTAGTCAAGTGAATAGAAACTTTATGGATATCACAATATGGTTGATCGACCCATTTGGTGGGCAAAGGAATAAATTGTGGTAAAGGGAGAAAAATATCACCAAGAGAAGGTGGGGTTGGTGGAAAAAATAGACAAGGATTGACTAAAGGAGAAATAGGAATGGGAATATAAAGAGACTCAACTAGAACAGGAGTGAGAATAGGATCCAAACTAGGTTCTAATGAAGGAGGGGCAAGTTACACAAAAGGCTGAAGGACAGTCATAAGTATCTCAAGGGTAAGTTGGCTAGAGGGGTCTTGATATCTAGAAAAGTGATAAGGACTAGTCATAACATGATCCATAATCATACTATTATGAGGTTCTTCAAAAAATGGAGAGGTGCACACCATCTCTACCCTATGATCAAGTGGAAAAATATTGAAATTAGGAATGCTTTAGGATGGAATACTAAAATATATACTGAAAGACTAAATCAAAGAGGAATGATAATGAATAATCTTAACATCTCAAGTTTGAACAAGACCTCCTAAAAATGGATCATCTAAGGTATATCCTTCATCATAATTAGGTGTATAAAGATCAATAACATAGGTAAGGATGATCTAGTCATCTGATGTGGTGTGATGAATGGAATGACGAGTCTTAGTTAAGATAACAAGTATATCATCATGAGGTGGTTGATGGGATCAAGGTTTCAAAAAAAGAGGAAGCCAATAAATGAGATGAGGTGAGAGATCTAAAGTTTAATCTTGAGATTAATATCATTAGGCTCATTATATCCTAATTAGGGTTCATTTTAAGAGGCCATGATGGAAACCCCCTAGGTTTGTTTAGGCAAATCAGATTTATAGCCTTGGAAAATCAAAGTGTGTATAGGAGGTGGAAAATCACCTTGTTTGTTTTTTGCATAACCACTTGACAAGTTGACTGCATTCAGTTGGAACCCAAGGTGACCTCATGCCATCGAGAGACATTATGCTATTGGGTGACAATATGCTACTAGGTGAAATTATGCTACCAAGAAACATTATGCTACCGAGTGACATTATGTTAATGGGTGACATTTTATTACTAGAGCCTGGGGTGACTACACTCAAAAATATGTATTATGGTATTGGGTGACAATATGCTATGCTACCAAGCATCATTATACTACTAGGTGATAGTATGGCACCAAGAAATTTTTTGCTATCACATGATATTATGCCACTAGGTGGTAACATGATGTTTGGTGGTAGCAAAGTGTCAAGTAACAACATAAAATTGGGAAACAATATAATGTCACATGGTAGCATGGTACCACTCAAAAACATCATGCCATATAATAGAATAATACTACCAGATAGTGTACTATTGCATGATAACATGGTTCCACCTATAAACATACTATCACATGATAACATGCTATTATGTGACACTATGGTATCGCTTGAGAACATGCTACCACGTGGAAACATGGTGTTATTTGGAATTATGTTGTCATGCAACATGATACTACTAGGTAACATCATGATTATACCTATCATCATGCTTATTCATGGCCCCATACTTCCACCACCCATCATCATGATGCTATGTGACACCATGCTTCCATGTGGTGCCATACCACCACACAACAATATGTTGCTGTGCATCACTGTACTACCAAACACCCTATTGGTAGGCAAGAATGTACCCTATTTATTTCCAATCATGCCAATTAGTTGCTTTGGTTCCCCTCTTGGCTTATAAATACCCCCATAGTGCCCTCATTTTCACACTTTGCTCAAAGGTTTTTCTCATCCTACCTTTTGTTTTCAGGCTTCACTTACCTATTTCAATTCTACACCAAACTTTCAATGGATTTTGCATATATGGAAATTCATAGTCAAAAGGGTGATCCAAAACTATATTTTCAAGAATCTATTATGTCTAGGTTTTTTTTGAATGGTGGAGTATCCAAAATCTTATGTTGACTGGATAGATCAATGTGAAGTCAGAGGCATGGTGCAGATGCTTCAATATGACATGATGATCAACAATAACCTACTGCGATCTCTAGTTTCTATTTTAACCATACTAAGAGCTATTTATATGTTCACTTTAAAAATAAAACAATATCATTTGGCACCTCTCTATTAGATCTCAATAATTTAACATGCATTCTATATTGTAATCCAAGTCCTGTTAGCACCAAGGTTGTCTTATATGACGTCGATAAAAGTTACTTAGAGTCGGTCTATAAAGTGGCCATTGACCCAGTTGGCAAGTGTTAGATTTATTAATGAAATAACATTTCTTAATTATTATTGAATCATTTATTATAAATATTTTGATATCCTAATTATAATTGCATGTTTTCTATTTTCATTACAGATAGTCAAAATGGAAGGGGAATCCTTGTTGAAAAAATCACTAATCTATTTCTCAAATCTATTATGAATTTCTTCCAAGTGAGAATTGTTTTGTAGGAAAGACCATCAAACATTCCCTTCTAGGATATTTAATATATTCTTCACTCTCTGTCAGGTGTTGTATGTGATTGGTGCACAGTTATATCCAACAAGATTAGGGATGAGTTAAATTTTGCATTTTTGAAGGACACTTGCACCATTTCATCTTCCAACTACATTTTGGAATTATATTTTAAGGGATTATATGATTTCCAAAATACTACAATTCCCATTTCCTTCCATCCCTCCATCAAAAAATGAAATCTAATGCTTTGTCTATTGAAGAACAATAGGTAAGTTTAGTTTTCCTAAGTTTCCTTTCTTGCTTTATACATATTTCAAATTTTAACATTTTTTAGCATGTTATTTGTTATGGGTGAGAGTGCATGCTTATGACATAAGAAAATATGTGGAAAACAAAGGTCAACATCCTCCAGAGGGATCTAGTGATACCCAGTCCATAGAGTCTTTGTTCAATTAATTTTGAACTGTGAAACACCCAAGAAGTGATTCTATTTCATCTTTGCTTCTAGGTTCCCCCAAATTTCTTTTAATATTTTTTCTTATATTATTTAATGGAAAAAAATAATTTTCATATATATATATATTTAAGTTGACTCTCAAATTTTTACTATTGAGGATTCTTCCATACAACACAATCGATGTTTACCAACTTACAACTTTCTTTTTGATTTGAAGTTTCTTAGAATTTGCTAGTTAATTAACTCGATAATTTACTCATTTTGTAGGTGAAACCACCAATGTCTCTCCCACAAGGACAATGAGATGGCAAAATCCAACTCCCACAAGGATAACAAGAGGGGAAGAGGCAACTCTGTCAAGGACAATTAATATGGAAGAGGCAGTCACCCCGACATGTAATAACATATTCAATTTGAATTTGCATTCATTTTATGTTTTCAAATTTACTAGTTTTGAATATTTTTTTTTTGCAGTCCACCCAACATCTATCAAGAGACTAAGAAGTATACCACCACCCCACCACCCATCTAGACTCAGAGAAGAGGAAAGAACATCTCCCTCCCTATACAAAGTAGAGGAAAGCTGTAAATTTATGATTTTCCAAATTTCTCTATTGGTGGCCTTTCAAGTCATAGGGTTTTATATGTTTGCAGTAGATTGATATAGATGAAGATTTTCTTGAGATTGAAAGTGGGCCCCTGATTGATGGTAAATTCAATCCACACGATTTTATTAAAGTTGCTAATGTGCCTACACAAGTGCCTTCTATGGCTACCTCTTCCCCAGCTAATCCACCTCACACTGATAATTTAAACGTCTTTAATGATTCCATTACTAATTTTTCATTAGAAATTCTAGTTTCATAAAATTTGCTTGCTAATCTAAGGGAAGGTGTTATTGAAGAATTTAATGATTTAAAACAATGGGAGATAAGGGCAAAAACACTTATCAAATAAATCAATGCCTGTTATCACAACCACTCCCAAAGAGTTAATTTGTTTTTGCTTGTTCAAAATAAACCCTCAAAGATTGATGCTTTATTCCAACAAGATCAATTTGGATTGATTTTTGTTGATAATTTTTACAATGATAAGATTTTAGGGATTATGATAAATAGGTTAGAAAATTTTAATGGAAAAGCCCAAGCATATTTCAATAAATGGGCTAAAGATATAAACCTTGTTACCATTTCAAAAGCAGATAATGATAAAGTTGTGGTAAGTTTTCATTATCTATAACATGTATCTTGGTTATGGAGAAGGATAAAGTTGTGGTAAGTTTTCATTATCTATAACCTTTGTATGTGCTTGACACTTATATATTATTTGTTGATTACAGGAAAAATATGAAAATTTGAAGCAAGAAGCACATCTTGTTAATGTATATTTGAAAAATGCCCACAAAAGTATCACCTTAGTGATTACATTGAAGGAAAAACTTGTTCTGTTAAATAAACAGAACAACACTTTGAAGAAAATAATTAAAGAGCATGGTATGGATCTAAGCATTTTATTGAAATAAAAAATAGATGCAGATCTAACTATTCCTTTAACAGGTGATGCAACAAATGAGGAGAGGGTGATTCTTGCAAATATGAATTGTACTATAGAGGATCTTCAGAAGGAAGGAGTGATAATGGAGGATCTATAGACAGGTCAAGATAACGGGGTTTCCATGGGGGGCAATGGAAAGGAACAAGGGGGTGGAGTCTCTACCAGAAAAATGTTAATTTGTTTTAGAGTTTATAATGCTCAAAATGACATTTTCTAATGTTTCAATTAGTTTATATGAGGGTTTTTTGAAAAACACTTGTTTTATTAAATGATATTTTATAGTTGTTCCAAATACTCTTGTTATATAATTTTAATATTATATATATATATATATAATATATTGTGGTCAATTTTATATATTGTATAGAGATAAATCAGAGTAAATATTCTATAGAATTATACTATTCTAGTATTTATAGTATTTGAATACATTGTTATACTTTTGTAGTAGTTATAGCATTAAAGGCATTGTTATACTGTTCTAGTAGTTTTATATTTAAATGCATTGTTATATTGTTCTAGTAGTTATAGCATTTGAATGCATGGCTATACTATTCTAGTAGTTTTAGCATTGAATGCATTGTTACACCATTCTAGTAGTTGTAGCATTGAATGCATTGATGATGGTGGAATTTGTAAATATGCGACCCCAACTATAGGAAAAATATTTCTTATATATTTGTGTAATGGTTCAAATGTAAATGTGTAATAGAATAATATTGGTGCAATTAAAATATTGTCTATGTTTTGGTTCAACAGTTATGCATGTATTAAATTTGTGTATATGCTCTCCAAATTACTATTATAGAAATTAAGATAATGAAAAATAACAAATCTTAATAATTAGAGTTTTAATGGCAAGAGAATTGGTGTCTTATGGTGCACCATGAATGTCTAGACATAAGACTTGTATGCTTCAATGAATGCTATAAAGAAATGATCTACACAATGTTAATTAGAATTATGATTGCTACTTAATGAATGACATACATTGCAAAGATATAAAAGTACTATTTGAAAGACACATAATTGTAATAGGATAAAATAATTATTAATTCCAATGTATTGAATAAGATTCATGATTGTAACATGCAAGAAGTAGATTACATAATTTAATGTATTTGAAGATGAAGGAATATAAAATATTTCAAAAAATAGTAATTTCTATACTTATCAAACTAAAAGCTGGGCAACTGAAACAATCCTTGAGAAACTTGCTCATCATAAGTGTGATTTGCATCTACCATGCCAATGTCATATTCAGTCTCAGTATTCTCATCCTCTGTATTGGTAGCTGTATTAGTCACGCCTCTTATTTCAACCAGAGAACTCCATGTTGCGACTAATCTATCATATGGAAAATTGTACAAAAATAATGTGAAACATATAGTCTCAAACAAGTCTCTATATTTTTATCCAATCTATTTCTAAGTTTTGACTTCACGAAGGATAATGCACTAAACACTCACTCATCTTCCACAAAACCCAAAATCATTGTTTGAATAAGTTCATATCATCTAGAATATTCACTATTACTTTCTTGTAATACGCTACTTGGATAACATTTTTTCCATATACGTGTAATGGCACCATTTTTTGTTGGGTCACTTAAACACTGAAATTTATTTATCATTGTAATCCTAAACTATGTTGACTGAGATGTTAGTAATTGTTTATTTAAAATACCATTAATATAAACTCCATTTGCATCTATAGATTTACAAAAATTAATAACAATTATACCCATGTATTTCTAAAATAATTTTCTAATCTATTCTTGACTGTTAACACTATTCCAAAAAATGGGATTCACAACTCCCATTCCCTCCAACAACTCATCCCTTTGAAAACATTATTTGATATCAACAGATAAACTTTGTGATATTTTAATTAATTAAATTCATGTTTTAGATAGAATAGTATCATATAGTAAACATGTCACAGGTACATTTTTAGGTTCAACTCCCACAACTTTAAGTCTTCTAGAGCATGTGTGCATTAGGATGTTAATGCCATTTAACATGACACCAATATGATCATGTATATTGAATTTCAAATAACTCTTTAGATTTTAAAAAAACTATCAAAATTTTCTAGGTTCTAAAAATAAGTCCATGAAAGCTTTCATTTGATGTGTATAATATATCTAAACACTGACATACACATTTTCTTAAACATATGAAGTCAACAATATACATAGATATCTCTTGGGCATGTTTCATTAAACAATTGATTTCCTTAAACATTGGAAAAATATGACATAATGTGAATAAAGTTTTTAAATCTATTAATCGACACAATATATCTTTTACTTTGTCAACTTCCCTATGATATTTATACATAAACCCTATCAAAGATGGATATTCCTTAAAAATTTTGCATGTAGGTTCATACATGGAAATCCATCTGGTTTCAACATCTTTCAGTATTTTTTTACCATCTATCACCCTAATTGAAATTTTTTGGAAATCCATAAATCTTTTTGGGCTTCTTGACATGTAAGCATGCAAGTCACGAATAAACTCTTCCACTTTTGTGACATTACTGAATGTGCTAACAATTTTGTACATAAGATTCATCCAATATGCCATGCAATGGATTGGAATCATAAACAAAGAAATTATTATTTGAAGATGAACACAAAGACCCTTTCTATGCTCCTACATCACTGATGCACCATTAATACCAACACACACCAAATTCATAGCTATGGCATAATCATCCATCCCAACACTCTCTTAAATTGGATACAACCAATTTATTAAGGTTTCTTGCATTGTAATTTTCTACCATTTTATAGATAGCTAAAAGATGAAATTGGCTTGAATATTTTTCAAAGGTATACACATATATGCAAACCCATGTTGTGCTATCAACTATAGTGACCTCATCAATGGATAGAGAGATAAATAGTGATCTCTTAACACTTTATTTCAAATCTTCCTTCTTAATAATGGCTAGACATTTTGCCATTTCTCAAGCACTGTTATTTGACCAATGTGATTATGGAATATCTAAAAACCCATTATGTTGAAACAAAATTTTTTAATATATAAAATTAGAAATGGGTCTTCCTTTTTTTAGAATGTGGAAAATAGTAGAGAACTGTACATATTTTGCCTTAATATTAGACTGCATAACTTTTCTAAATTGTAATTTTATTGTTCCCCCTTTCTCAACAAGATGTTTTTGTCATTTCTGATCATTTTCATATTTACATGCATATCTTACATGCATGCATTTTTCTCCATTTTTCCATCTGTATGTTCTTGTTATCTGCTCGTCTAGGTGCTTAACAAATATATATATATATATATATATATATATATATATATATATTTTCCCACAATGTTTCTCAATTGTGTCTAATTTAAGTTACATTTTGTGTTCTTTTCCAAGTTTTAAACGACAAATTATACATCTACTTTCTGTTAGAGGCTCATTACCATTTTTTGGTTCTACAAGTTCTATAAATGGATATTTTACAACCCGATCAACTTGAAAAGACCTTCCTATTGGCCATGTACTTCTTTTCCTCCATCAAACTTTTTGAGTGGAATTTTCAACAAAATTTGGTGTCTAAAAAGAACTATAATTTTCTTGTGAAGTGCCCAGAGGAATGTGTTCTAGTGAAGTGCCTAGAGAAGTGTCTTCTAGGGGTGGCATTTCATTAATAAAATCTTTGAGTGGTGAGAAGTTATTAGGATTAATTCTTTCTAATGAAATAGTGTCAATATCCATGTCAATTTCTTCATTGAAATGGTTTTACAATTATTCTATAATCAAAGAAATTTAATTGATATTTTAAAAAAAGTTTTAAAATTACCTGTATTTATAGTGCTTGTTGTTTGCATAATCTTCTTTCTTGGATTTCAAAAATAAAACATGATGTTGGATTTTTTTGGTATTTGCTATGGTGCTTTACCCTTATCATTACCTCTTGATGCCATAGTTTTGTTGCCAAGTGGTTTAGTACTACTAGATTCTCATCTGCTATCAAGCATCAAGCTACTATCATGAGCACAATGCTTCCAGGTGGCAATATGCTACTACACAACACATTACTTTAAGACACCAATCTACTATTATGAGACACATCACTATCAAATGCTACATTACCATTACATGGCACAATACTACTATGCATCAGGTTGTTGTCACATGACACATTACTATCAGGCATCAAGTTACTATCACATGACACATTACTATCGAGCATCAGGTTACCATCACATGACACGTTACTGACTGGCATTGGATTTCCATCGTACAACATAGTGCTATTGAATCCATGTTATGATCATATGATAAAGTACCACTAGGCATCTGATTGGGATTACATGACATAATGCTATAAAATGTTAGGTTGTTATCGAGTGGTGTATTCTTACCATGTGGTTCAGTTGCTACTAAAAGTAGTCAATTAGTGCAATCTGACATCAAGTCTTAAGATCTTTGTAATATGGTAAAGAAAGATAATTTGGTGGTAAGTTCATGACCTTTGGAAAATATGTACTATATATATATATGGTAAATTACATGGATAAACCCATAATTATTGTAAATCATTGATGAGCCGACCCCTAAAAAAATGACATCCCAAAATTTTAGGTGAAAGGGTCCTATGCTGCAACTAAAAAAATCACTAAATTCAAATTCCTCAAACCAGAATATTCATGAATTAATGAGTATTCACCAATAAAATTTACCCTAATCTTGATGAGTTCAGGGTGACCATTTCAACCTCGAGTGGAATTGATAGGGGAGTTAAACCATTAAGATTCATGAAATAGAATACTTTATAAGGGCTCAAGGGTAGGAATTTTGAAGACACTGTGCTCTTAGAATTATCCAAAATTACAAGGATTAGTGTCACCTTAAATCCTTTAGATGGCTCTATTATGAGTAAATTTGACACATTAGCAAGTAAAAGAGGCAACTACTCCCATGCAATGAGTCCATTGCCTACCAGGTAAAATGTTATAAGATAAAAGAAAATTGAATATGATCACCTTCACACAAATGGTGATAGGTGGGATGATAATGGGGATCCACACATAGACTAGAGGAGGCATTTGCCTTCAGTCATAGCCTTGACACGTGCTACATGTGTATTTGAGATTACACTTAGAATACCCAAGCATTTTGATAAAATCAAGAGAGATAACATAAGTGCCAAAACCTTCATCAATCAAATCATGTTTGACTTAGATATCACCAATTTGGATACTGATAAAAAGAGGAGGATCATCCACATGAAGCAAAATATCATCCGAGATCATGGAAGTAATGGGGAATTTGAGGGAAAGAGAAGTGTCAATTGTTTCATCAACATATATAGACATCTTTTTGCACTATTGTAAAATTATATCTTCTTATTTGGATAAGGTGGATTCACATCCTTCTAGGGGAGGATAAGGGATGTTCATTTCAAACAAAAGCTACAAAAGATGATTATGATGCTGCAAAGAGGTCTACATAAGTTTGAGAAATGGGATATTAATAAGCTCCATGATAAGATCCCATTCATCATAACCCATAAGAGGACTATTGGAAAGAGGCGCATAGTGTTGAAGGAGGTCCTTAGAAGTAGGAGTTGAAGTGCATGTGAATTTATGTTGATAATAGGTAGAATATTTAATTGGAAGACAAGTTTGTTGATCATCTTGAGAATATGGGGTAGTTAATACAGGTTTGGTTTGAGAATAAGTGTTGATAAAAATTTGAGTATCATTGGTGATAGGTAAAGAGGATGGAGAAGTGGTATAAATGGTATGAGAAGTGTTATCTAAGGAGGTGTTGTAATTGGTTCATCAAAGGATATGAGGTATTCTTGCCCTAGTTCTATTAAGTGAGTTTGAGAAGAGTCTTGGATTACATGAAATGTGCAAGACAATTTAGGGGTGTGGATAGGATGAGGATCTAAGAAATCAATCACCCTTCACATATTAGTCATATTGACCACATTCTCTTCAGGAATTGGGTCAAGAAGACTTTCAACATTATTGGTAGAAGGGGTAGGCTTGTCTTGGTTATCTTGGTGAGGGTCTTTATAGATGGCCAAATGAGCATTAACCTCATTCAAAGCTTGAGATTTATTTTATGTTTCATGGGATTTGAAGGCAATGTCATAGGTTTATTGACATTTATGAATGATATAATCATGGTCAAAATTAATACCAAGAAGAAAATCCATAGCTAAATTATGAAGTTGCCTACAAGTCTCATGAGAATGACCCCAACTAACGTGAAACCAACAAAATTTATTAGGATCATATTAAGATTTCATGGGTCGAGTGGGATCAAGTTCTTGTGAGAGAGGCCTTGGTAGACACTTTTGTAATTTTTCTAAGGATAAAGGTTTATGAACATTGATGTTATTCATTGAAGATAAATGAGGATTAGTGATGTGGTTAGGATGGGAAGCTTGTTCCAAAGTCTAGTTGGGAAGAACATCTTAAATAGTATGAATGGTATCATAAGAGTTAGTGACACCATCATTTTTAATATGATGGTTCTTATTATTTATTAATATACGAGTACCCATAGAAGGTTGAGATGGCTCAAATTGATTCATAAGGAAATATTGATGCTTGGCTTGATCAATGATCTCTTCTAAAGTACATGGAGAGAGAGTTTAAACCTAATATTGCAACTTGGGAAAAAGAGAATTTGTAAATATATGAAAGAGGTTGTCATCTACCATATTATGCTCACATTTTTTAGACAAGGTCTTCCATCATTTGATGAAAGCTTATATGATTTTGGTCTCAAGTTGCTTACAATTGATAAAATGGGCCAAGGTATTCTCATGGAGATCACTAGTTTGGAACTCTTAGACTATAGTATTGACCAAGTCTTCTAAATTAGTGATGGAATGAGATTTGAGTTGGTTGTACCAATCTAAAACATCATCCATGAGATTCTTTGCTAATAGCTTGGTAGTGGCAAAAGTATTTAACTTGAACTAATCTTTATATATATTTCCAAATGTTTTTAAGTGGAGTGTAGGATTGGTTGACCCATTGTAAATAATGGTAGGGGTGATACCTCCTATATTGATATTATCAATTTGAGATGTAAGAGGCTCATTTTGAAGATGATTGATTATTATGTTAACAAGTAGAGGTTGAGGGATAATATTACCATGGGAATACTAAAGAGGAGGTGGGGGAATATTTTGGTTATGCATGCCCCCTGGCATCTGTTGAAGGTGATTTTAAAGATAGATAAGATAAGTTTGCATTTGCATCTTTTGATTTTCATTGTTAGTTTTGAAAGCATTCATTTGATTAAGAGTTTGTAATAGGATTTTATGGGTTTGAGTTGTATTATTGGCATTGTGTGAAGTATTAGAATTGGTAGTAGTGGCTTGGGTACCACTATGGGTGTTAGTAGTAGCTTGAGAAGAATTATTGGTGAGTAAGGTACTACTGACATAATTTGCTTCTATGGAAAAAGATGCACTAGTAGAGGGATGAGAAGAAGCAACACTAGAAGCATGATTAACATGAGTAGTAAATTATGCATTAGCAAAAGAATTGAGAAGAGTAGGTCTTGGAAGAGGCCCACTAGATGTAGAACCTACCATGTTAGTAGAAATACTAGGCATGGAGGTGGATGAAATCAAAGAGGAAGATGTCATGATATGAGAAAGGGACAAAATATAGGGAAGAGGCTGAAAATCAAATAAGATAATATCTCCAAATCCATGTGAGAATGTGGGAGAAGGTGAATGGGGTTCCTCGACTTGATCACTAATCATGAGATGGTAAATAGTAGAAGGATCCTTTCCTAAATGTCGAGGAAAATCATTGATGAAGAAGAGCATTTATGGGGTATACTCTAATTTAGGTTGATCTTCAAATGAAAAGAGAGGATTACAAAGTGAAGAGGAATGAGGAAGGGTCCTATAGTTTGTAGTGCGAGTGGCTACATACACATTACTTTCATCTAGGGTAGGAGTCACTAGTTGCTTATGGGAGAACCTATTAGGGTTGGTAAGACTCATCATACATGTTGAATTCAACTTAGTGTTGTCTTTAAATAGGAAGTTCATGATGAAGAAGAGAAATTAGGGAAGACAAAGCTGATACAAACATGATGCAAAAGAGTGTAGAGTTGACTAGGTTGACATAGTAATACAAATAGGAGAAAAAATAGTCTGATAAAGATACAAAGTTAACCAGATTGACTTAGTAATATACCCTGATAGGCAAAAAAAGTACCAACTTGACCAAATTGACTTAGTGCTACAGTTAGGGAAAAAGATAGTCTATAAGAGACTGTGTCAAATAGAACAATAATGTACTAAAAATAGAGAAATTTTTTGCAATGTAGTTGAAGTAAGAAGTGAAATAAAACACATAAATAATTGGATCAATGAGAATGGTCCAATTGGCACACAACACAAAACCTTGCACCAATGTTGGTCAATGTAAGTTTTTGCAATACAACATACAATGAGTAGAGAGAAAACAATCAACTAAAAAGTAAATGCTAGTTAAGTGGTCATCCTGAATGTTGTTAGATTATTATAAAGTGTTATTTTAAGTGTGATAAGGAAGTTGGTTGGAAGTAGGGAAATAAAAATCAATCTATGGATAGTTTCAAGACATTTAGGCTGAAAGAGATATGTGTCGGCAATGGTACTGGCTTGGTATTGGGGCCTACCCTCTCACTTCATAATCCTGCATTGATAAGGGTGTCAAGTGATTTGACATTATACACCATTAACCACATGTTTATACTTGGATAGAAAACCAAGTTGACTTCCCCCTTGGTGATGAAATCTAAGTAGGTAAGCCTTGGGTAGACAAATGTTTAAATGTGTTTTTAAAATTATGTGATTTGGTAGTGTGTGCAAAAAGAGAAAAATAATGAAACTAAATGGAATATTGAAAAACCACCTAATTAGACTATGTGAGCTACTTTAAGCATGTAAACAACTAAAAATGAAAGTGTGAATTAATTACTATCATATAATTGTTAATTCCCAAATTAAAAATGGTATAGAGTCAATTCAGATGACATATGCAAAAATTATAGAATAGAGTTGATAAGGTCGCTACTTTATGTTAGGTTGTGGAGCTAAAAGCTTCACTGATGCAGACATGGAGGAGGTTGCTAAGAGGTTGTTGAGTTACAGAGCAACTAATGTCGGTCTGATCAATCGACGTCAGTCATATCTAGTGAGCAGAGCAATTGACATCGGTCAGGATCGGTCGACGTCGGTCATCTCCAGCCAGACAGGGACCGACGTTGATCACTTGTACGGTTTTAGAATTGTCAGTTTCATGAACAGTTTGTTAATGAACCAGTTGTTTGCATGTTAAAGGCTAATTTTAGTCTTGGAGCTGCGGATCTAATTATTATAATTGGATGTCTAATTATTGTTTGCATGAGATATATTTAAGAGACTCATGGGCTGTATTGTAAAGTGTGCTAGTTTGAGAGTTGAGCTTGGTTAGCTCCTTCAATGTGAAGAGAGCAAGGGTAGCTCCTCCTAGTGCCACAATGCCAAGTGTGTATGATCAGGTAGATCTGTAGGTTGTTGCAAGATCTGGTAGAGATCCATAGGGGGTGCTGGTTTGGATAATTAGAAGGGTTCTTCATGTGTGTATGATCTCAGTCGGTAGGTGTGCAAGGCCAGGTTGATCTGTGGTATAACAAGATCAGGTGAGATCTACATGGTAAGTAAGATCATTGATTTTTAGGTGTGTGTGTGTGTGTGCGTGGTCTAGGTTTGTAGGTGTTGTAAAACCAAGTTGATATGTAGGTGGTAGCAAGATCAGGGAGATCAGCAACACAACAGGTAGCAAGATCAGGGGAGATCTACTTGGAGTACGGTGTGTACTCAATCGTGGAGTACATGGAGTACTTGTGTATTGGTAGTAGTGATACTGACTGGTGGTACTGGTAATAGTGATACTGACTGGTTGGAGGTGAACACCAACTCTGTGTTTGAGTTGTGTGTTGGGACCGTAATTGAGAGAGTGAACTCTTGAAGGTGAATTACTGTACACTTGGTGTGGGAAGCCTATAAGGTGTGGAAGAGTGTGGCATCTCTTCATTGTAATTTCTTTCTAAAAGAGTATTAATACAATTGGGTATTGTCTCTCATATTTTGTGTTATTTTTGAATTCTAGTTACTTGTGATTCTAGTTAAATTTTGTGTTTAGTTGCTTGTACATGGTAATCAATTGTGCTTCCTAGGTCCTATCACTTTACTATAAAATCAAGTCCTTAAGAACTAAATTGACCAGGCAAACTTAGTATTTTAAACTAAAGATAGACTATAGAACTAGGTTTATCAAGTCAATAAGGTTTTGTTGTAGGATTGTAGTTTTGAAGATTACAAACTTGTGCAAAATAGAATTGTGATGAAGAACTGAATTGAAAGAGAGAAAGAAAGGAACCTTGGTGGGTTGGTAGATGCTAAAGATTGAATTTTTTTGTTAAAGTGCCTTAAATGTTGCTTGTAAGTTCTGCCAACTATGTTGACTAGGGGACCTAGTTCTGTGAAAACCTTGTTTGTTGAATCCTATTAAGATGACTTAGTTGACTTAGTTGACCTAGTTGGTTATGTAGATACTTAATAGAATACTAAGTCAACATACCTGACTTCGTTTATTATTTTGGATGATATTTGAGAGACTAAGTTGACCTGTTCAACATAGTCTGTTATCTAGAATTGAATAAGAGTACTATGTCAACCTATTCAATCTAGTAACCTATATTTGATCAAGACCTACACAGAAAGAACATAGTCATTGTTGATGTGATTGTGTGTTAGACCTATGCACCTAGGTTAGAACTATATTGGCTTGGTTGACCAGGTATTGTAAATATAGAAAAACAATATAATGATAGAAAATGAAAAATGTGAAAGAGAACTTGCAAGGGTTAGATTCACATCAGGTTCATCATAATGTATGTAATGAGAAATGCATCAAATCTATAAATCAATCCTAACTTAGAGAAGATAGATCGTACTTACACTTGCAATTAGGTATACATTAGATAATCAGAGTCATGACCAATATAGATTTGCTAGACCTAATTAAGGGATCTCTTACCACAATAATATTACTAGGGAGGGTTCCAAAGCCTTTAGTCAAGCAAAAATATGCAATAACCCTAAGTCCTATGTTTTCATATTCACTAAACTAATAACAAGTAAAGAAAAATCTAATCTAATACTCACCAAAGCTTGTGGAACAAATTGGGGGTAATAAACACTAAAATTAAACATGCATAGAAGACATATACTCACATCAATGTATACAGAATCATAATGTATGGAAGAGAAGTGAAAATTCATATCTATCTACTCTTACAAAGGAGGAACAAAGTTAGGAATAGTTACCTTTGAAGATGAACCCATCAAACCTCAATCTCTCCCTTGGCCAAGGTGATTCACAAGGGGTTGATGTGGTATGTAAGGATGACAAGAATAAATTAGCTCTAGGCTACACAACTATCAATGCATCCAAAATAATTCTCCACAAGACAAGATTTGTATCTCTAAATGAAGTATGAAACCCAAAGATTGTTCCTCAAGTAGAATGGTGGATAAGTAGATGCATAATATATATTACTTCTTCTTCTCTTATCTCAAAAATGTTGAAAATATTGTGTTTATATAGGCAAATCTAATCCTAAACCCTTTCAAAAAATTTAGCTGACAAGGTCGACGTAGTCAACCTAGTATCATTATTGACAAAAAATCACTAAGTCATAGACTACATTGTCTAAGGGCTGACCTAGACCCTAAATAAGTTTTGTTAATAAAATTACAAGGTCCATAGCTGACATAATCATGTAAACTATCAAAAAGGAATTTAGGTTAGGAAAAGGGCTAATGAAGGTGGTAAAAGACTAGAGTAGTGTGTAAAAGAGGAGGCAAAGCTTAGGGGAATGGTTTTTAGGAGACAAGTGTGTAGATAACAAGTGAAAAAATGGAAAATAACCTTGTGAAGCACCAATGATTTGCCCATCCCTTTCCTGGTACACCCCTTAAGGTGTGCACTTAGAGAGATTGAGACTCGATAGGTTCTTGCAAGATAGAGAGCATTAATAATTGATTAAAGTTTAAAAATACTATGTGTATACATAAGAGACTCACAATCAATGGTCCATGTGTCTAGAAGAGGAATGATAACCATTCAAAAATGGAAAAGGCTATATTGTTGTAACTAAATTTCAAACCTAAGTACTGATTTCCTTTTTTAGAATGATTACCATTATTATTCTAATTATTTACGCTTTTTTGGGAAGTAATGATAGATATATTATGACTTTTGTTCTCTAGTGATGATCTATTTAACAAAAATGTTATTCTAAGATATCTTTGATGAAGCTACCTCATACTGTGGTATGGTATTTTCTAATTTCTACATTTCAATATGTATTATCCTTTGCCTTTACTGTTGTGCCATTACTTGTATCTATTTGTATATTGGTTGAAGATATGTTTAATTTTTATTGATCTTGATCTAAATATGTTTTTTCTTTAGAAAAGGATGTGACCTTGCCTTCATGATCAAATGATAAGCAACATTTGTTTTGATCAATCGTTGTTCCTATTGATTTTAACTATGCTCCTCAAAGCACAACATTGTAGGCACTTGAATTTTAAATAACACAAAAAGTAGGATAATATTCTTTTGAATTAAAAAAAATCTTAACTTGATTTATCTAAAATGTTGGGATTATTTCTATCTTTAGTTTCACACAACCAATTACTAATCGCATGCCTAAATGAAGGGAGAATCCAATGCACTAACATGTTGGCATATCATGGGGGTGACCTCATGTGCTCACCTAAGACACATGTCCTAAACCGGTTCCCATTAGTTATACCACATAATAGTGTATTAAACAAATTTTAGGAACTTGAGTTAACACAGTTAATCACTACTATTATAATCATCATTCTAGAGTTAGCCATTTAACACATTCACACAATGCAAACACTTCTGGTGTCATAAAGCAATTTTAACACTAATTAGAGTCATCACATCAAGGTTCACATAATATTAGTTCTATTGCTTAGTTTGATAAGGTTACAGAGGTACTTGATTTAGTACATGCTCTCTACATCTCTACCTTAACAATAATAACACATCTATATTTAATATCAACAACCACAATAACAACTCCTATAAACAAAAACAAATGGGAATTCATACATAAGCAAACCCATTTCTTGGGTTGCAACATTAATACACTAAATATGATAAGCCAACAAATGTTTCAAAAAATAAGTTGTGACAAGCCATTAAAATTAAGTTCCCTTTGAATTGGGCCCAACAACCCATATATACCCTCTCTATGCTAGATATTCATGTTTGTTTTCCTCTTCTTTCATGATCTGGTGCTATATTTGCACTCTCATTAATCTTCACTACTCTGTGAACTACTTTGTAAATGCCTTTGCTTCCTACACCCTTGTCCTAGTCTTGTACTTATTTGAGTCTTGCATCTTATGCTACTCATTCTCCATTTCCTTATCTTCACAACTCACCCTTTTGCACCAAGGTCTTCTACACAGTCCTTCCCTATTGATCTATTATGTAACATTTTCTCTTATTTCATGGTCTTCTGAACTCATCTTGCACCCTTGTATCTCCACGTTTATGGCTAAAAAATAATGAAAATATATTGCAAAATTTGGTTCCAACACCATATATGTTGTAGATGTATTAGTTTGATCTAGGTGTTTTTGCTTATTTATAAGAGATGTAAGAAATGACAGAGAAAAAAATTGACTTCCTGATATTCCTTAACCTTGACATCTATAAATTGCTTGCCATCAATGTGATTAGTGATTGTAAAATGCTGTTGATATGAATTGGAGTTTCCCACTTTAAAACCACATTTGAAACTTTATCTTTTACAGACATTTCTTTCTTTAGAAATTCTTTTGTTAGAAGCCCTACTTAATTTTTTTTTTTTGCATGCCTTGATTTTGCTTCTGCAACTTATGTGCTTGCTCTTTTTGTAGCATTACCTTTGAAATATATTCCTTGTGTAATTATCCCTTTTCATCTTTTACCTTTAGTACTCTTGCTTACTCTAAATTTTCTTGTTGAATATTTTATTTTTCTAATTATGATTTTTGAAACTTTTCTTGCTCTAAATTGTCCTTAGGTATCCATTTTTGTACTAATTCTAATTTTTTACTTGTGCTTTATGAGATGCACTCATAAGGTGAGTGGGTTGTTTAAGTGATGTATCAATGATAGAATCACCACTACCAATTATTATTTTTATTTTATGCTTCAAAGCTAAATAATGATCTATATGATGCCCATGCATTTGTGATGTGCACAATAATATTTTGATTTCCTTAAAGGGTGTAGAGGAGGTAGTCTGATCAAATTATTTCTAATCATTTACATTATAATCTCACTTGAACTCTTATTATCCATTTGCATACTTTATGAAACACTTATTGAAGATGTATTTTGTGGTAGCTTTCCATTTTCGTGTGAAGTTTGATTAGACACAACATTGATAGATGAAGATGCAAATACATGATTAACACTAGCATACTATGGATTATGTTCATATGTAATCTGATTTTCCAAGGATGTGGTATTTTCACTAGAAAAATAATTTTGATTTTGTTACTCTTCTATCAACTTTCTCATAATGATGATTTGATCCTTTAGAACTTTACAAAAACAAACCCTAGGTGCTTCAGATTGAACATGCATACATACATCTTCAAGGGGATATATGGGAGGTGGAGGGGTTTGAGGAAGGATAGGTTAGTTACCTACATTTGGAACTATATAATGGGATACCTTACCCTTTAGAGTAGTGGTAGCATGAACCTGGCTAGAGATAAAGTAGTTATCACCCCCTTGATGGTTAGGAGGAGATTATATTTTAGCCATTTTAAAGACTAAAAGGAGAATAAAAGAGGAGAGACATATGAAAGATAACACACACTCCAACATGATAAGAAAATCAGAATTAAATTTAAAACCTCAAGAGGGCAAAAATGGAAGGGAAATCTTAAGGGAAGCTAGGGTTTATAATATTTGATAATAAGAGGGTTCACCAATATGTTTTTATCAAATTTAGGATAACAAAACCCTAGATGACAAACTATTGTGAAAAATTAGAGGGAATAATATAAAAATATCAAACACTCATTGATTTCAAACTATGGAATTCTGGAAACTTACTAAAAATAACAAAGTATAATAGATAACAAAGACTTAGCTAGAAAATAGTATTGTAGGAGGAATCAAAGGTCGATACTTCCAAAATGTGACTATGTGCTAACTAAGATGAAGGATCTGACATTGGATAAAGGACTAGACAACAATGCCTTGGCTAGATACTAGAGGGGTGACACTCTTGTTCACTCTGGTAGCACTCTTGTCCTCTTATAATGAGAAAATTAGGGTTTCTAGTTTCTCTATGTCTTAGTTCATAGAGCCTGTATTTAGTGTGGCAGCTTATGATCACTTGTGAAGACCAATGTGTGATTGATTTTCCTTCAAATTCCTAACTTTTTAACATGTAAAGACTAATGAAAATCAATGGGTAAAAAGAGGTCAGTGGTTGAAGTTGGGTCAGACCTCAACATCCCATACATTGAGCATTGCCTATATACCAATACTTTGAAGAGGGATTAAACTTCATGTAGTACTCCCATGCCATGGTGGTTTGTGAATAAATAGTATAATATGTTATATGCCAATGTAGTACTAATGTGATTAAGTTCCTTAACCATGAATTGTGACATAGAATATGTAATCAGACTTGAGCTCTAGGCTACTGGGGTTGTATGCAGACAAAATTAAGAGAAGCAGGTGCTTTTGCTCTCAATGTGCAATTATGATTACGATGTTTTTCAATGTGGAAGTATTTTTAGTGTAAATTGGTTTTAAATGTGTTTAAATAGTCATATCTTTGAAATTAAATTGAATGAGGCTCACTAGGGACATAGGTTGACCTTTCTATAACTTTTGATTTTGTAAATTTGTCATTATTTGGTAGGAAGACAAAAGAGGGGCCACAAACATTAGAGAGGCACACTATATTCCCCTAAAGTGTTGTAGTGTAATGGGTAAATTGATCATAATAAGTGTTATTTAGGGCCTAAAATATGCCTAAGGTTGATAGGAATAGGGAGGAGTACATTCAGGGGTGATTCATCAACTTAGAAGAATGATTCTTCCACATGCAAGGTGATCGAAAGTGATCAAAAGGGTCCCTAGGATAGGTCTAGAGCTTAGTGTGTAAAAAAGAGGTCACACATGCACAATATTAACTTAAATGTTAATTTATGTGTCTAAAAATTATCTTTTATCAAATGTTTGTGTCATTATCTATTTTTAGTTAGCTATGCACATTTGTTAATATTATTGTTATCAAGTCATTATTGTCTATCTTTTTATCTTATTATGTACTGATGCAATAACATAAAGTAAATATGTCATCTTGGTCCTTTATACCAATGGTGCATTATGCTACATGTTATTTGTACACTTTTATTTTAATCTTTGTATCTTTTGTATCAACATAATATGCATTATGAAAAGAAGTCATTATGGTTATACACAATATCATGTTACATACTGCCTAGTGCTACATTAAAATATGGATGCTCAACACATATAGGTCAATATAATAAACACTATAACACACCTAGACAAATCCAATCATCTATCACATTCAAATCATCAAGTATAACCTATATCATGTATTTAACATTATGCTTCCAAATAAAACAAATCAAATATAATCATTCATCATAATCATCTAAATCACATCATTATATCATGTAAGATCTATCTAATCATCTCACATATCCATAACCAAAAACTCTAATAATCAAATCAAATCAGTCATCACATTAATCACACTAATTTAACTTATCACATCTACCTTCATATCATCACAAAATTTGAGTATGTTGGCATGAAAATTAAAAGACATGGCATTATTATAATCATATAAAAATCATCTAACATTATCATATACACATCATAAGCATCATAATCATCATCATTATCCATAAAAACCATGACATACATACATAATAAGTCAAAATCAACTCAAATCATATGCATATATATATATATATATATATATGAGTACATAAAAAATAATACATATACAAGGCATCACAGTCATATATACATCAAAATTATCTATACATTATCCCAAGGATCATGAATGACTTTGGCCATCTTGAGGTGGATCTCTGCTAGGAGGAGCCTTTACAGATCTCAAAAATGTTTGGGTGTGTGAAGAACCCCCACTGCATTGACTCTCTACATAAGTAGGTGAAGAAGATGACTAGTTTTGATTTGAGGAAAATGCATAGTTGTAGCAGGTTAAAATTATATCATCATTAAGCTAGTATAAGATCAAAGGATCACCTTTATGGGTGATGTTCAAATTTTAGATATCACTCCAAACCACACTATGTTTCAAGGTAGAGAATAGTCTGAGTTAACAAGAGCCTTGTAGGTAATAATGTAAACATATGTTTTATCTATTTTTGGATTAATATGGTTTGTTAACCCTTAATTAGATAGAACTATGTAAGTGAATTCAAATTATAAAGATATATAATATAGTAAAAATATGAATGTAAAACATTTAAACTAATTTGGCACTCTAAATTTTTAAATATAAAAATTATATAATGTCCAAAAAAATTGATAAAATACTTATCAATTCACTATATTGTGTAGGATTGAGATTGGTTGTAAGAAATAAGAAAGGCACCTGACTAGACTGCAAGCCTCTCAGTTTAGAAGCTAGAGTTCTAGGTCCACTTAGACATTATTGTAAGTGTCTAGTTGCTATCATATAATATTATGTTCCAATATTGATGGTTTTAAATCTATAGATTTTGCCTTTATTTTTTGATACAAGTAGGTGTGTTTGCTTTTTTTGGCTCTTTCTATATTCTAGAGGTTTGATGATGTGCGTGACTCAAATAAATCTACCTTTTCACTTGAAACCCAAGGTTTAATTTAAATGATAAATATAGGCCTAAAAAAGGGGATGAAAGGTGGACTGAGCTAATCCTAACCACTCCTTATTGAATGGTTGAGTCTTTCCTTCATATCTAATACTCTGAAGAGGGAAGTGAAACAATGTGTAGTTCTCCCCATTGGTGAGAACTACATGCAAATTAAAAATTGAAAAAATTGGCTTGGATTTTGAGTGATTTAAATTTGTCTACGACCTGCTCTTAATTGTTGATTAGTAAATTGGGAAGAATAGGGTTGTGTATTTCAATGCGTAAGTGTTTGAGTATGCTTGGTAAGAGCTTTCTAAATAAGAGTTAGATGAATATTAAGCCTATACCTATTTTTTATTTATAATGTACTCTTTGGATACATTCTCATGACATAAACATGTAAAAAATATGGGCCAACACATAGGAATGATTTGAATTTGAAATGTGATCATTTCTTGGCATGAGAAAAAATCATCAATTGGTATATTCAGAGTCTAACATTACTGTCTATGAGATAATAACATTGATCTGATGATTTGGAGATGTATGAGTATGATAATTAATTAGCTTGACATAAACTATGAGGTTTATCATATGTGACTAAGAGAAGCTTGGGATGGTTAGACCCATATAAGGCATATAGATGTGAAAGAATGGCGAATGAGAGTCATGTAGGGTGAAGGTAAGTGAAAGCTAAAAATTTCTAATATCAAGTACCATATTTTGGTGTCTAAAAATTCCCCCTTTATTTTAGTACTAAAATTCAATACAAATTCTAAATAAAAAGGATATATAGATGTAATTGAGTGTGTACAACACACTTTATCTTTGGGAGATGCTCCAAACATGTAGCTTGATCCAAAAAAACTTGTAATGAAAATTCAACAATTAATTTTCATAAAATTATATCTATAAATGCATAAATTGAAACTTGAAATTTATGAGCGAGGAAAGAATGGAATCATTGGAGAACTATGAACTGTGTTGCCCTGTATAAGTTGGTGAACCATGTTTCGCTGTAACTTATTGGAGATGATGTTTCCTTATTGAAGCATTGGTTAATTGTTCCTCTTACTAAATAATTTTGGATAATTGGGGGTGATCAATCCTCAAATTTTTGTAATTAATGTGAGGCCATGGATTGGGGAGGTAAATGCCCCAACTGTCATTGAAAAAACATATGGAAAAATGCCAAGGTCATTGAGCATCACATAAACCTCAATCACACTAACCCATAACTAATCTTGAAATAATATTTTAACCACAAGATGGAAGGTGGGATCCACATATTGGGATCATAGAATAATGCCTAGTCCATTAAGGGCATTGAGTCTCAACTACATTACCCATTTAAACATGAATCAACCATTACATATGGACTTATAAATTTAAGAGGGCTCACTAGGTACAATGCAATGTGTTTTAAAAATAAAACATTGTAATAGTGTGAATGTGCATGAACAAGTTTCATGCCCTAAAATTGGTGAAAAATATAAATTTTGATAATGTGTGTGCATGAACCAACTTCATTCCCCCATAATTTAAATTAGTGCCAATATGATATAACATGCCATACATTTATATGTTATTTGTGTTTCATATTTGAAAAATACTAAAAAATGTAACCCATGTCTTATAACATGTGCGCATATGCCCCCAAATTTAAGTGAATATGTGCACATATTAAAAACCTATAACTTGTGGCCTTTGAAGTAAGTGCACATGCATGGCACATGCACACAATCTATTTAAAATTTGTGAATATTTGTCCCTATGTGATATCTAAACCACTTTAATTTAATTTGTATCATTTGTGCCAAAATCTATATTATGTGCTCATGGAGGCTTAAGTATCTATGACAATCCCACCATTATTCCCCCCTTTGAGATGAGGGATATATCCTATGAGTCACTCATCTCAAAATAAAGAGTTAATTATATCATGTTATGTATACAAATGTAATTATGTCAACATGTGGATAATAGGTCATCATAGTAATGAATATATTATCAAATCATATTGAAACATATGCTACATGTCATGTAAAAATGTATATAGCAATCAAGTTGCATTAGGAACCATCATTAGTAAATTTAATAAAAGAAAAAAATACATAATAAAGGTGCATGATATGGATCATAGAACTACACATAGAGGAGAGGTGTGTGATAGGGATCGTGACACCTGTAAACTCAGCAATGTCAAAAATATCAACAAGTAATTTCATGGCCATGACACATACAATAAAGTACATGCAATAACACACAATGTCACACATAAGGCCAAGGATATGTATACAAGGGATAATTAATGTCACACATGCAAGGATAAGAAGTTGCAAACAAGGGGCATTAAATTCCCCACACAAGGCTAAGGGGCTGCATATAATAGACAAATAATGCATAGTCTATTACAAAAGGAAACAACATTGAAAAATCATAGAACATTGAATGTTGTCTACACCATTCAAGTAGGTAAATGTCACAACATAGTAGAGTAGCATACCCATGTAACACTATATAAATTATGAGCAATAGAAATACATGTACCAAAAATTAAGGTAGCTCAACATGGTAAATGGAAAGGTCACAAAAAGATATAACCTATAATAGTGTAGCATATGGAAGATGATTCCCATAGCATTGGCATGGCCCATGGGTATAGGAAGTTCCATCATCTATGTAGTATCATGTGTATCTATATGCCCTAGACGTCACACATGTATACTATGAAATGAGTGTGTACACATAAAAAAGGATATGTAATCTACCAAACTTGTGATAAATAACATATGTAAAATATGTAAACTACCAATTATGTGATGTTTAGGTCTTGATTTTAGATTTTTAGAATATTTGTATGTCTTTGTACATTTTTTTAGGGTGTTTTCGGAATATTTTATCAAGGGAGATACTAGCCGATTAACCAATCTATGGGATGGTCATGGGGAGGTCATGTATCAAACATGGGAAGGGTCACCTATTAGGAACAAATTACATGATTCAAAACTTCATGTGAATCTAAATATTTTTTTGAAAAATGATCAAGTGATGTATCATAACCCTCATCATTATCATTCATCGTGTCATGTGTATGATGAGTAACTTGATGGTGCAATGTATCTTATGAAATTCAATATATATTATGATAACTTTGTACACGTGTTTACTATGGAATAAGCTCAAGTGTCATTATCTATAATGTAGCATATGGAGTGAATATTGGTTGTTGTGAATCCTGAGTAATCCTCTAATATAATGGGCATTATAAAATTGGTCATCTAGGATATTTCACTACCTTCTAGTGAATAGTTTGCATAGAATAAGCCAGAGTAGATTGTATAATTAACCACATAAAATGAGTCAAGCTATTGGGGTAACTACCTCTATAACATAATCTTAATTAGGTGTAGTAACTGACTCTATATAATGATATTGAATAGGTGTAACAAGTAAATTTGGAAAATAATTTTAAATAGGTGTAACAACTATATCTGGGGAATAATTTTGAATAAGTATAACAACCAATTATGATGATGGTGGGAGTGGAGGATAAAATTCATGTGGAAAAATAGGGTACTCATATGCAATACTTGGAACTATCACCATCGAGTTATAATGTATATACTTAACACATCAATACACTAAGGATGGTGTTGTGTGGAGCTTGTGTATCTAATAACATATCAAAGACCTTTATACTTGGTAAAACTATGAATGGAGTAACAACTATTGTAAGGCCTATCTTAAGAGGTAGAACAATGTCTCCCAAGGGGATTTGTCTCTATGCATCAAAGACTTTGATTATCTTGGTTGTTTCTACCAAATCCTCATGTGTGTATCCAAGAGAATGAAAAATTGTCATCATCCATGCAATCACATTTGAACCATTATCTATTGTGACACTATGAATGGGTTTCAAATCCACATAAACTCATAAAAATAGGGAATTAAAATCTGAATCATCATACACAATCTCATTGTCATCAAATTTAATCATTAGTATTCATACTATGACACCTGTCAATGTACCAATAATACTATCCAAATGGTGAGCATATGTAAAAAGAGGTAGATGTGCATTATATGTAAAATTCACCTTGAAAGTATCCTTAGTTTTTATCACCTTATGATTCAAAATATAATTTTAAAATATCTGTAACTTTGCATTTTTGTTGGATTGTGGTATTGAATTCTCTGGTGTGCTAATCTCAATAGTATTGTCATTAATGAGATCTTGTATCTTATCTCTTAGCTTATAACATCAGTTTATGGAATGCCCAACATATCATTGATAGTCACAATAGGCATTATTTTCATATCCCTAAGGTAATGGTTGGCTCATATCAACCTTTTATGATGGAGGGATAGATATGAGGTTATATTCAAGTAGCTTATATAGTAGCACACAAAGAGGTTGAGGTAATTATGAAAATTGCCTCTTTGATGGGCTTATAAGAGAAACATATTTTTAGGTTATGACACTACAATAACCATTTTCTTGGATTCATTATTAGTATAATTTGATTTAACCTTGGAGATTAGTTTTTTTAAAAAGCTATAAGTTGAAGTAGTTGTAACATTAGGTGTGTACTTGAATTTTTTCAAAGCTATGAGCTTTAATTCTCAATTTTCTATATGACATAACTCATCGAATGAATTAAATTTTTTAAATATAATAGAATCATGGTGTTTTATTATTTTAGATATTATATGTTTAATTAATAATTAATAAAGGTTTGAAATGATAGGGAAAATCTAATCTAATATGGAAAATTATAGATTTTATCTGATAATTATACAAGACAAAGAAGAATTAACTTAGCTAGATTAGTGAAAGATTTTGAGTCTAGAATTTGAGGAACATGATTGGGATAGTGTCTAAATTCTAGCTATGTTCTCTATTTCCTAATTAGACAAGAGCATTGGAATAAGACACCCTAGTGTCTGATGCTATAGTCCTTTCCTGGTTCTATTGTCCTAATGCTGAAATATTTTTGGGTTCTGTTTGTCTACTCAATGTTATCCTACATACCAAATTTTAGGCCCTAGAAGTCACTAGAGCTCACTATAGGTCTATTTCAATCTTAATTACCTATATTAGTCTACATACATGGAAACAACAAAGAAAAATCAAAGCAAAAGGGGGAAAAAAAGGCTTATTAGAAGAATGATTGCACAATCAAGAACCTTTGCTATTCTAATTGCTTCCTACATTAACCCTCATGCCAAGGGTCTCAGATCTAATGTAGTTCTCCCATAGGGAACATGCATAATCAATTCACATGATTGATGCAAGAATTAATTTCACCTAAGACCTTCCTTGATCAAGCATGTAAATCTAGATGTGATGCAAAGAGTGCTGAGCTATACTATTGATTGATTTTTCTATGTCTAATGTGCCAAAATAGTAAGTGCTAGATATAAAATGCCTTGTGTAGTCCTTTATATAAGAGATTTGTTATTTCAAAATTTGGAGCTTTATTTGCATTTGGATAACACTGGGAAACTTAAGAATGAATCAAATAAAAGGGGTAAGACTCATCCTATGAAAGATACTAACTATTGGGGCCAAAACTTTGCTTGGATAATAAGGCCAAAAACTAAGCACCCTAGGTTTCAACATTGTAGTCCTATTTGGGTACTATTGTCTAAGGGATGTGGGACCTAGGGGGATGGGTCTAGGCCTAAAATAGGTGCCTGGTCTTGAAAGGGTTAAGTCCAAAAAGCTATGAATGATTGGGAATAAAAATAATGATGTCTAGGGAATCTAGTAAGACCAAGACAAGTCAAATGAGAGGACATAGATAAATGTGATTAAAAACTCTTATTCTCTAGTTAGAGTCTCCTATGAAAGGACTACAAAAATAAATAATATGTGTGTTTTCTTGAGTACTTTAGGGTGTATACATTTTACCCCCTTTTAATTTAGTGATGCAATGTAATGAAGTACTAGAGTAAAAGAAAGAAAGAAATATGCATACTTGAACTTACCTATGTGAAGATAAGCGTGCTAGAAAGGGTCCAACTTCCTGGTCAGAGAAGTGGATGAAGAACTAAAATAATGCTTAGAGAAATAAGGAAATCATATAATAGATGCCCCATATATTGAATCTTAATAATGCTTAGAGAAAGAAGGAATCCCTGTAATAGATACCCCTTGTACTGAATGCGAATAGTGCTGGGAGAAAGAAGGAATCCCTTTAATAGATGGCCCCTATACTGAATCTAAATGATCTAAAATAGATTTGAGAAGTACTCAGAGGTTCTAAACTAATGTTTTCCCTCTATCTTGCACAAACTCCTAGGTCTGAGTCTAAGTAATTGTTGACCTATTTTGCCCACAGGCAAAATTTTGGTCACCTTCTTCACCTTCTATTTAATGCCAGTCATTTTTGGGTTCAGCAAGTTCAGAGAGTTCTTTTCATGCCCTGGTTCAGTGGTTTGACCACCCTTGGTCCATTCATCATTCAGTTCAAGCATCTTGGTTCAACAACTTTGAACCATCGTACCGTTGAACCGTTGAACCAATTTTTGGTTCAACGGGCTAGGTTCAACGTACTTGGTTCAATGGAAGAAGTTTAACAAACTTAGTTCATCACTTGGTTCAAAGTGCCTAGTTCATTGGTTTTCTACATAGCCGAAGGGGCTGGAAAATTTAAAAGAAAATCCGGGTAAGTCTTATTGTCTAAGTTAAAATTTGCCAAAATTTGCTAGGTCCCGACCAAAGCGCTTCAAAGTCAATGCCAAAGGGAATTCGGCATGGTTTAAATATAAAGGTAAAATGCAGATGAATTTCTGCAGACTTTTTGTTTGTGGGAAAACATCCAAAGACAAAAGCCCGTAGGGAACACAAGCCAAAGCCTGTAAAAAGCCGTAGACCGTCCAAAGCAAGCTGCAAAGAGACTAAGGAAGCCCGATGCAAAACATGAAGGCCCGTTAGTAGTCAAACAACCAGCATGGACCTAATAAACAAAGGGGCATTTGAAACATTCATTGGGACCGTCTGAGGACTTTTACAAAGGACCCATTGAAATAACAAGGAAAGGAGTGCCCAACTGGGTGTTAAGACTAAGCAGGCCACGAAGAAGTTTAGAAAGAGAAACCAGTAGGCCCGATGACGTCTTTGAGGATGTCAAGTTTACAAAAAGGAGATAGCCATTTATTTTTTAAAGGTAAAGGGAAGTGCTAACCAGAAGAGCCAAATTGAAGTGACCCACCCAAAAAGTTCGCCCAAGGGGCCGACCAGGCCAGATAAGACAAAATAGATAAATGACAAAGCAAGAGGTGACAAGGCAAGAGGAATGACGAGGCATAGAGCAGTTAAGCAGTCCAAGTGGCATAGATAGAAGATGTTTTATTGCCTGATGGTGTAAATAGGAAAAGGGCATAGGCCTGTGCTTCCACATTTATGACTCGAATGCCAAAGTCAAGATTGGGCAACTACACGACATGGTTCCAACAGGTTTCTTCTAGAATGATGACATCGACTGCAGTGTTTCCACTTCCCAATGAGGGACACGACTTGCAACTTGCCAAAAGAAGTGCCAAGTTCTCTTCTTGTTTTTCTCCTATATATCATGAACTTAGTCATTTGTAATGAGATCTTCTACATTTTGTAAAGAGCGCAGCTCTGCAAAAATTTCACCTAGATCAATACAAATGTAGTTTTTTACCTCCATTTGGATAGACATTTTTGTGTATGCATTGAATGTTTGCTTGTGTCCAGTCATTGTATTTTGATGCTCTCACAGGTTCAACACTAGCAGACCTGCTATCTACAAGGTGCCATCTCTGCAGCTGAAAGGAGAAGAGCAGTATTTGAGAAGTGCGAAATAGAGGAAGTTGCTACATAAGTGTGCATCTCATAGCACCTTTGGTGATCTCTTTCCTTTTTTTGTATCTTCCATTAATGCCTCCCTGCCAGTTTCCAGCAACCTGGTCCTTCTGCCAAATGTGTAGTGTATGTATGTGTTTGTCTGGTTTCAGTGTGAGTGTGTGAAGGTCACCTTATTTTAGTGCATCACCTCTTTAGAGTAGGTTTGTTTTTCCTGCAATCTCTCTCTCTCTCTCTCTCTCTCTTTTCATCCCACCCCCCTTTATATCTATATATATGTGTTTTGCACTTGCTGGAAACAACATGATGCATTGAAGGGAGCTAGCCCTTATCTAGAGACTCTCCTCTCCTGCTTTGCCATCCCACAAGCGAGAGAGGAGTTTCCATGTTGCGAGGAGAAGGCAGGAACCTATTTTCCTGCCATTGGGTGCAATCTCCAGCATCAATAGTTTTGGCACGCTCGGTGGGACCAACTGGGATAGGTTTTGTATGAAGAATTGAAGAATTTTGGTGTGTTCTTCAACCAACCAGCCTTTAGAGGCTTTTGCTCAAACACCAATGGTGACTCCAAGTTAGATCAATTGGTTAAGCAGTCCGGTACTATACCATCAAGAAGCACATTTTTATGGTATGTGTAAATTCCATCATTTTAAGCTATGGACTCTATTTTTTTCAGCCATCATGGCTATGATCCTTACCAGCCTTATGGTGATCCTTATCACACCCAATATGGCCAGTCTCAACCCTGCTATGAGCTATATCACTCTTGTGCTCAGTCTTCTCAATATTTCGCTTATCCCACTTAACCCAATCTTTTTGCCAATCAACCAGTTTCTGCCTTCAAGCAAGCACTGCTGGCATATGACAAATATGTAATTGATCTTAACACCAGAAGGGGATGCAGCCAAGAAATTCTTGATCATGTTATCCATCAAGTGAGGAATGTGCTGGATCAGGTTAAGAAAGAATGGGCTCCTATTGAAAGAGTGAACTGGCACAGGCTTTCAAATGAGATGCTAGATGTGAGTGGTTTAATTGCATCTGTGGAGGAGAAGCTGAGTGTGCATGAGAGGCAGCCTTACCAAGTCTATCAACCTACATACTCGCTGCCCAAAGCATCATATCAGTCATATATAGCCCTTGCTCTTGAGCCAAGTCGAGCCTGTCAAAGTCCATTCCCCAATCATGTTGAGGAGAATTCTGAAACAACGAATCTTATGTTTAAGGCTAATCTTGATAGACAGATCGAATTAGCAAACCTTTAGATGTAGTAGTCCATTTTAGCAGCAGGGGAAGTGGAATCAAAATCTTCGCTGTCCTCTCACATTGAGGCCCCATCAGCCCCAAAGGAAATGCCCAGCCCAAATTGCTTGAGCTGGAACAAAGTGGTCAAGTCATGGAACAATAAAGAGGAGAAAGACATCGTCCAAAATGAATAAATGCAAAATGAGGATGACCTGGCCAAGTGGATTGAGAAAATAAAAGAGAAGATGAGACTGCTGAGAGAGAGAGAGAGATGGAGCTTTCAGACCAGCCAACACCAAAAGGTATCCCTTTCACCAATCCATAAGCTAATTCCAATATTGATGAAGTGCTGGTGAAGTGGAGGGATGAAAATCAAGAATTTTTGGCCCAAGGTCTGTGCCCTCCTATTCTAGAGAAAACTCCCTCTTGCATGTTGAATCCTTTCTATCAGATGGTGCTTGCTCATTGTGGCTCATCCAGTGCATCAATCAGTCCTGCCCTCAATCCTGTGCACCTAGCTTTCTAGCACGCCTCTTTGCAAACAACTCTTCCTGTACATGAGCAGACCCTCCCAAATCCTCCCCAACCTCCTCAAGTCTTTCAACATGATCTCCAAATTCCAAGCTGGAAGAAGGAACATCATGAACCAACTCAGGACTTGGAAAATGATAAAGTTGCTGCCTATTTACAGAAGCAAGATTCCAATCCCAAGATCATGAGCTGGAAGCAAATAGTGGAATCTTGGGGTAGAAGGGAGGAAGAAGGGAAAGGTTTTGCTCAAAAAATTGAAGAAGATGGGGCTGCTCCTACTCTTGATGATGATTGTGACTTCTAGGAAAGGCTTTTTCAGGAAGATATGGATAGGTGGATTGCGGAATTGGAGTCCAGGGCAGGTTTCCTCAGCCAATGTGTAATGGATGATTCAGACCAAACATCACATTCCATTTCTAAACACACCCCACCTACACATCCCCAAGAGAACTATCAGGCCATGCTTGATATAGGTGAAGTGATGACCAAATGGAAGGAGGAGAATCATTTGATTCTAGTTCAAGGATTGCCTCCTCTTCCACATGAGTTCGTCCATCAGCGTTCCACTTCACCCCTTCTCGAGGAGGAGCTTGTCTTGAGGGAAGCAAGTGAAGAGGAGTATGCTCAGTTCATGACTAATCAAGGAGACTCCATGAGTGTGGATGAGGAGGAGATCACCTTAGGTGACATGGAGGAGCATGGACAATCTCTTGTTCATGCTTTGAATGATTTTTTTGAAGTCATTGAGGCAGGCTGCACTATTCTTCAAGGAGGCTATGAGCTGGATAAGAGAAGAGAAGGCAACATTGGGGTTCAAACAAGAATGCAAAGAGGATGCAGTCTTTCAGATTTATCCCTCTGAGAGGTTGGTGAATCTAAAGATAGTTTCTTCAAAATCATCAATGAGGATGGTCATACCGTGGAACCCGAGCATGAGGCAGAGAAGAGCCAGCCAATCAAGGGTGCGTATCAAGGGCTTATGGTGATGAGCCAACAACAATTGACTTCTTGATGGGATACACCAACCTGAAGGACCAGAAAGAGGCAAGATTCTAAGAACAAACAAAGTATGTATACGTTGGGAGCATGTTTGAATATCCACCCAAATTCCAGCCAACTTAGGTGACAGGCAGGAAGAGTAAGTCACCAATTCTCTTTTCCATTCAACTACTTGCCTGGTGCCATAAGTCTTCTTACCAGGGAAGGGACTTAAGAAGTTTTCCATTTGATCTAGGAGGGAATAAAAAATGCCTGGTTAGCTGTACATAATAGTTTGTTTCAGTTTTCTTCTCCTGCTTTCCCTAAGTGCAGTTTACACAGGTAGTGTTTTTAGCCTTGTGTGTTTCCCTTTGCGTGTGGGGTAAAACTTCATGTTTGATTCTCAAATATTTTGAGCTATTGCTAATTATTTCAAAGCTCAATCTGACTCTGTGCCCAATGGAATTTTAAGGCAACTAGATTCTAAGCATAGTAGGCATGCTTTCCCTGTGAGTCGGCAATTGTTGACCTATTTTGCCCACAGGCAAAATTTCAGTCACCTCCTTCACCTGCTATTTAATGCCAGTCATTTTTGGGTTTAGCAAGTTCAGAGAGTTCTTTCCATGCCCTGGTTCAGTGGTTCAACCACCCTTGGTCCATTCATCATTTAGTTCAAGCATCTTGGTTTAGTAGCATTGAACCATCATACCGTTGAACCAATTTTTGGTTCAACGGGCTAGGTTCAACGTACTTGGTTCAATGGAAGAAGTTTAACAAACTTAGTTCATCGCTTGGTTCAAAGCACCTAGTTCAATGCCTAGTTCATTTATTTTTTACATAGCCGAAGGGGCTGGAAAATTCAAAATAAAATCTAGGTAAGTCTTATTGTCTAAGTTAAAATTTGCCAAAATTTGCTAGGTCCCGACCAAAGTGCTTCAAAGTCAATGCCAAAGGGAATTCAACATGGTTTAAATATAAAGGTAAAATGCAGAGGAATTTTCGCATACTTTTTGTCTGTGGGAAAACATCCGTGAATAAAAGCCCGTGGGGAACACAAGCCAAAGCCCGTAAAAAGCCGCAAACCGTCCAAGGCAAGCCGCGAAGAAACTAAGGAAGCCTGACGCAAAACATGAAGGCCCATCAGTAGTCAAACAACCAACATGGACCTGATAAACAAAGGGGCATTTGAAACATTCAGTGGGACCGTCCGAGGACTTTTCCAAAGGACCCATTGAAATAACAAGGAAAGGAGTGCCTGACTAGGTGCTAAGACTAAGCAGGCCGTGAAGAAGTTTAGAAAGAGAAACCAGCAGGCCCAATGACGTCTTTGAGGACATCAAGTTTACAAAAAGGAGATAGCCATTTATTTTTAAAAGGCAAAGGGAAGCGCTAACCAAAAGAGCCAAATTGAAGCGACCCGCCTAGAAAGTTTGCCCAAGGGGCCGACCAAGCCAGATAAGACAAAATAGACAAATGACAAAGAAAGAGGTGACAAGGCAAGAGGAATGATGAGGCATAGAGTAGTTAAGCAGTCCAAGTGGCATAAACAGAAGATGTTTTATTGCTTGATGGTGTAAATAGGAAAAGGGCGTAGGCCTATGCTTCCACATTTATGACTCGAACGCCAAAGTCAAGATTGAGCGACTACACAGCATGGTTCCAGCAGGTTTCTTCTAGAATGATGACATCGACTGTAGTTTCCTCTTCCCAATGAGGGACATGACTTGCAACTTGCCAAAAGAAGTGCCAAGTTCTCTTCTTGTTTTTCTCCTATATATCACGAACTTAATCATTTGTAACGAGATCTTCCACATGTTGTAAAGAGTGTAGCTCTGCAAAAATTTCACCTGGATCAATATAAATGCAATTTTTTACCTCTATTTGGATAGACATTTCTGTGTATGCGTTGAATGTTTGCTTGTGTCTGGTCATTGTCTTTTGATGCTCTCACAAGTTCAACACCAGTAGACCTGCTATCTACAAGGCACCATCTCTGCAGCTGAAAGGAGAAGAGCAGTATTTGAGAAGTGTGAAACAGAGGAAGTTGCTACATAAGTGTGTATCTCACAACACCTTTGGTGATCTCTTTCTTTTTTTTGTATCTTCCATTAAGGCCTCCCTGCCAGTTTCCAGCAGCCTGGTCCTTCTGCCAAATGTGTAGTGTATGTATGTGTTTGTCTGGGTTCAGTGTGAGTGTGTGAAGGTCACCTTATTTTGGTGCATCACCTCTTTAGAGCAAGTTTGTTTTTCCTGCAATCTCTCTCTCTTTTCATCCCACCCCCCTTTATATCTATATATATGTGTTTTGCACTTGCTGGAAACAACACGATGCATCGAAGGGAGCTAGCCTTCATCTAGAGACTCTCCTCTCCTGCTTCGCCATCCCACATGCCAGAGAGGAGTTTCCATGTTGCGAGGAGAAGGCAGGAACCTATTTTCCTGCCACTGGGTGCAATCTCCAGTGTCAATAGTAATACTATGGACCAATCACTGTAGATGATCCTACAAACCAACCTAGTGACAACCTAAGTAATGCTTGGGTGTAAACTAAAAATACTGGTAAATGTGTGAGAAGAAAATGGTATCTCCTACCATCCTAATCTATATAATACTAGAAGATGAAGGACATGAACACCTATGCCATGCCCCCAAATATGGTATGTGAGTGATGCATCTGGATAATCTAGAAATCTATATAACCACATGTGATATGATCTATCATGTCATATCCCATGTCCAAAACTAGAGATCAAAATAATGTGCTCTATACTATGCCTATAATCTACTATCTAGTCTATAACTATGTCATGTTGTATGAATTTATATGTGTGAGGCATGTCGTAATGTACATGCCCCCAAATCTAGTATCTGTCTAGCCTATATATTTCTAAACCAAATGTCATGAGTGATGCTAAGTGACTTAATGCAATCTAAATCACTGTATAATCTCAACCAAACTAAAATTAGTGATGTTAAGTGACCCATATAGTCTAAACCAATGTATAATCTCAACTAATATGAACTGAGTAATGCTAATAACATGAATATTAGAGGTGTAAAAACCATGCTAAGTGACCCATGTAGTCTGAATCATTGTATGTTTTGATCAATTTGAGCTGAATATGATAATTTGATTGCTAGAGGTGTAAGAACCATGGTGTATCCAACTATGAGAGTGGACATGTATGTTGGATAAGTGTATAAATAGGATTAGTAGGAATGATGCCCGCTTTTGGGGAAAGGGATGAAATATGTGATAGAGGAGGTTGAGCCAAAAGTGATGACTAGTGGTAGAATGTATATGAACTAGGTTGGTATAGTTTGAATTGATTGAGAGTCTATTGTTGAATTGGTGAGATTGAATTTCTAGGAGTGAAAGGTATCTTTGATTGATTAGGATTGAAGGTTGTATCTAGGTATAATAGAGATATAGGAACATTCATGTTGTGGTAAGCAAATGAGGTAGTAATAGATTGAATGGATTGAGAGGTTGATTGATTAATTAGGCTAGGTTATTTGAAACTTGAGTGAGAGTTGATTGGTGATGACTAAGTTGTATGAAAGTTGAACAAGTGTGGATTGATAGGGACCAATTTGTATATTTGGGTATAATAATGGTAGATAAATGTGTGTTCCATGATATTCAAATTATGTATTGAAAGAGTGAAGGTTATTTTATGTCAAAGGTATCATCGTTATGATTTTGAGGAATAAAATGGTTTGTAAAATGGAGCTATGGGGCTCTAGCCATGAACAAACAATGTTTTGATTTTGAATAAAATAGTTAGTTGATATAGGAGTTTGGATTTACTTTGGGTTCATTTGTGTAGTGATAAGTTTGAGATATTAGAGATCTAGATTTCAAGATGCCAAGGAGACAAGCACCTTCTATGAGCCATTTTGAGCAAGTGACAACCCAGATTGAGGCCAACGGGGAGATTAGCCTATTAAGTAAGCAAGTTATTTGATTTTTGCTTGTTTAGAAGCCTATTTTGGTCATTTTTTGAGCTATTTTAGGTGGTATAAAAGAGGTTTGACTAGTTATAGCATTCCAATCTTGGAGTCAACACTTTTGTCTAAGGTTCAACACTGTTATCCAAGTTCTAGTGCTGTTGTCTAGTGCTAGTGTCCTTTTGTAATGATGTTGTCCACTGTGGATGACTTTTGGGGATTTTGAATTATTACCTATTAGTGCATAGGTTGTCTATTTTCTTAGCATGGTTGTCTAATATATATGTTACTTTATGGTGTTTTTTAGGGTAAGGTACTGATGAAAGAGTTCATAGAGGTCAGGTGATGGAGACACTGAGGATGTTACCATTGTTTGCTGATGAATGTGCTATGATGGATAGGGATAGATTGGGTCATTCATGTGACCTGGACATTGTATGATGGGATAGGTATATGATTAATGCCTTATGTGATAGTTGGAATGTTGATATTTGTACATTCTAGATTCTTGTTAGAGAGATTACTTTTACTTTGGAGGATGTATACCATAATTTGTATTTGTTGATTAGTAGGTGATGGGTGACGTTGTAGGATGATATGGGTGTAGTTGCCATTGATTATACATCTATATACTTTGATGGGTTACCATAGTAGTACATCACTGAGGCAGTGATAGTGATGTGATTTTGTTAGTGATTATGCAGTTGAGTGTTATGCACTTGCAAAAATGGTTAGCTATGTTGTTGGCTTCATTTGTTGTAGTGGATGGCAATGGAGTGTCTATTGCCTATAGAATGCATAGGGTGGTTCATATTATTAAAACATATGGTACTATGTTCTCATGGGGTAAGACTACTTGCCCCCTTATACAGAGACTTATATAAATTTACACAAGAGGTATTTAGTGGTGGTGTGGGTGTAACCACTTTGTTACATTTCTAGACATATGAGCACATAGTAGTTGTGCAACTTATGGGATTATAGAGGGTGAGATGGGCATATCTAAAACCATTTGGTGAGTGATGGATGAGTGAGTTGGCTATCAGATCTCTTGGGATAGATCACTATAGGAGGATACTAGATAGATTGGTGGCCTAGGATATCATATGGAGGCCTTATAGAGGATTGCCTAAATGCCTTGAGGATGGAGAGAAAATATGGTATATTAGGGTCAAATGTTGGTTACATGATTGTTGGCCTAAAGTTTATGAGTGCTTTCAATATGAATACATGACTAGGCAATTTGGAGTTTGACAAGATTTTCCTCTTGCAACATGGGTATGGTTGAGGAGTACATGGGTACCAACGAGAGTCAGGGCTCATGCGAGATCGACTGAGGCTGAGTTGGCACCTTTACCTTTGGATGCATGGGATGCTATCATAGATGTTCCTAATGTGGGATGAACTAAGGGATATACTACATGGTGGGCTAAGGAGCAGTGGGATCCATTGTACCCTATGGATAGAGTGGATGTTCTTATGTATGAAGATCTGGAGCCAATCTAGATGATGGGAGGTAATCAATGGTTGTATTTGAATTGCATTTATGTTTATGATTGAATTTGTATTTTAAAAGTATATATCTAATGTAGTGTTGTATTTATTATGTGTGTAGGTGGAGTGGGAGGTGCACATGATGAGGCACTTATTCAGGTGGGGAGGGAAGATGATGAGTTCTAAGAGACCATCATTAAGTTGACACTGCATGAGTTGACACGACATGCTCATGATGATGCCATGGAGGAGGGTTTAATAGAGATAACAACAATTACAGCTGGTGTGTATACTCATTTATTTGACTGGGGTGTTTTAGCTATAACTACATATGTTAGGGTAGTTGGAGAGGGGGATGAGGTTAGATCAGAGATGGATAGACATAGGATGCCTCCACTTGATTGTGGCATGATGAGCATGAAGATTGTAGATGATTACATGGATATTTAGTGATGATATGCAAACTTACGTGAGGAGCATGGTTAGTTGTTGGAGTGGGATAGTAGATGCAAGAGGCATTCAGGAGCTCAAGGAGGTACAAGATCATTGAGTGTTATATAGGATTATGAGACTAATATTGGAGGGGAGAGTGAGATCGAGAGTGAGGGCATGACCCCTATTCATGATTGATTGTATCTGGATATGATTTATATGTTTAAAAAACTTCATGATATATATATATATATATATATGTTGGTTTGATTTTAAACTCATTTGTATTCATGTTATAGATTCTAGAATATGTTGGTATATTGATTATAAGTAATTGATTTTAGAAATAGTTGATCTTATATTTGATGTTGAATTCAAATTTGCTTGGTAAACTAGTACTTGGGAAATATGATTTGAATGTTCTGATGTGGTTGGTAAGGTGGAATTTATGATGCAATTTGATTTGTTCAGGATATGTTTGGATGTGATGCTTTGATAAGTGTGATGCTAGGCTTATTGATTTCTAATTGTAATCATATGTACATGAAATTTTTTTTGTTTGTTATAATTGTTAAAGTATTTGGATAAACGTGATTTGGTTTGATTGGTAAAGTGTTTGGATAAGCCTGATTTGGTAATGTCTATACATTGATAGTCTAGTTTGGCTAGGGATGGCTATTTGAAATCAGGGATGTTAGTTGTTAGTAGGGGGAAAAGTAAGATAGCACTATGTGCATATTACCTTCTTGAAAGTGGCTCAAGAATACAAAGGTTTACTATACCTTTGGCTTCATCATTGCCCTGATAAAAAAAGCTATGAATTGATGCTAAAATGAATGTATGCCATATCACACTATGCTATATCACTATATGAACCCTATCGACCACATGAATAAGTGACCATACTACTCATGCTATGTAGGAGTGTGATTTATAGCTGATACTATCTATTATGAAGAAGGCTCATTTGTCTATAACTGAATATCTTGAGGCCTTTGTTATGATGTATATGAATGTGTAATGTGTTGAGATGGAGTTGAAACCTGTGCTGAGGGCTCATTTAATCTTAATCATAATGAGCTGTTACATGAGATAGGACCCTAAAATTTGGATGCAATGAATATTTCTTTGGACCAGTACTCTATAATGTGGATTCAACTAGCTTAATTGTAGTGGATTGCTACATGAGATAAGACCCTAAAAACTTGCTTATAATGAATATCTCTCTAAAATAGTAATCTGATGTGGTGCATGTGACTCTGCTGGATATGTATATGGAATTTCACTATGTATACCATGGACTACACTGCTATATGTGGGTTGATTATGCTGTACTAGTTTCCAAACTTTTTTAATAGTTGGAATAGGATATCTCCTATGAGATTCTATCCTAAAACCTGCATTGCACTCATGATGAGTGATTGATGATTCCTATAAAGGAATGTCTTGGGATGACCCAATCATGGAGGAATGAAGTATAGGGTTCCATAATGAAGGATATCTCTATGCCCCTTGTGTGAATTCTATAATACCATTATCAATGCATCTATAAATGCAATCTTAGAGACCAAAATAGTCATTATCTCTGTGTCCATGGATACGATGATAGAAAAGGCCAATGTGGCTGTCTATGTAGGAGATGCAGATCTTGTCAGTGAATAGAAGGTAATGTGATTAACCTCATATCTAGTAGTGCTAATAATATGGTAGATGGGCTATTCCACTCTGAATCAAACTATAGTGCTGCTTTATTGTTGTTCTCTGTAGTGAATACTGGAGGTTGTGTTCTAAAAAATTGCTCTTTGTTCTTGATTGGTTGCTTTTCTAGTTGTGGTTTCCTATCTCTTATAGGATAAGGTGGATGATAAGTGGTAGGAGTTGTATCTGAAGATGTTGCTATGAATTTTAGAGTGATTTGATCAATTGAATCTACCTTAATTGATCCCAATTTCTTTTCCAAAGCTATAATTGTGTAACATAAATGTCTGAAACAAGGATCTATCTAATATAGTAGATGCTCAATGAGAGGTTAGTAAAGGCCCTTGATGAAGATATGTTGAATCTCTAAATCTAATAGTTTGTATATCAATCTTAACAAATGAGCCTTGAATCTTAAGATATACTCGCTAACTTCCTGAAGAATTATGATGTGTTGTGGCAAGCTTCTCATATGTAACATGAGGGCCTATGTTTATAATATAGGTATTAAGAAATGCCTCCTCTAATTCATCATATGTATGCAATGAACCTAAGAGGAGTAGATGAAAGAACCAATTTTGTGCTTCCCCCACTAATGTCTACTGAAACAACTTGAGTAGAATCAAAGAGCTTGCATGAGGTGGCAAAGCCTTCTGAAAGACCTGAAGATGTGTGAATGGATCTCCAGTTCCATCAAAGTAAGGTAATGATGGTGTCTATAAATTCTTAGGAAATGCAACTTTTATGAATGTCTTTAGAACATGGTTACCTTGTAGATCATTGGCATCCATCCAAGATTTATAAGCTTTGTTTTCCAAGGTAAGGAGATGTACTTGGTGTTGTAGTTCACCAACTACATGCATTAAAGAGATGATCTCATGGGATGGTACACTAGTATCTTGAAGTGGTTCATTTAATTATTGAATTTGATTGTTAATTTTAACTATGGGAATGCTAAATTTAGCAAGTGGATCATAAAAATGAGGTGTGCTCACTTGAACTTTGGGAGTAATGGTAGCTTGGACCTTACTAGAGGGATGTGGGCTACCATTCTCTTCAGGTGAAGGTTGAGAATTGGGTTCTACCGTAGTGAGGGGTGGCTTGGGGGATTTATTGGTATCTTTCTATTTTAATGAATCACATTATAATGTAGTAGAAGATATGTTATTAACATTAACATGTGCATTATTTGACATAGAATCATTAATAGAAGTATAAACACCATTTGGAATTGCATGAAGTTTGAGAGGAGTGAGAGAAGGGTTAGAAGCATGAGATGCATTTTATTCTTCACTATATGCATAGTAGCCTCATTATTCCATGCATTCTCACAATCTGCATTTTGTTCATTTGAAACAGAAGAATTTGAAGTATCATTTTCATATTCACTTTCATTCTCTATTCATTTGCATGTTCACTATCATATTCATCATCACTTCCATCATTTCTAGGGAGAGGTGTAAGAGAAAGAGTTATTTTCTTTCTAATATGCAATAAGTTATCATTGGAATTTGGAATATCATGTGTATCTATGTTATCCATGGATGGAGTACATGCATTTTCTTCATTTTTGAACATGAGAAGGAAGAGTAAAAGAGTTATAATTTGAACATTATTTTGAGAGAGTAGAGCTAGGAACACATAATGCATCTTTTGAACTATGCTTTGGTAATTTGATTCTATTATATTTATATTGTTATATTTTGAACATAGCAGTAGCAAAAGATAGAGAGAGATTAGGTTCACAGCGAAGAAAATCATCACCAATAAGAGGTTCACTTGGAAGTGCATTATTAATTTGTGCATTGTGTTTAGGAGAATGAAGTGAGAAGTATCTTTCCCATTTATCAAAATTATTTTCATTAAAAGAAGGAATAAAAGAGATGGGTTTAAGAGAAAAAGATTCATCTATTTGTGATTCACCCTCATCATTATGTACATCATCATATCCTTCATTACAACAATAGTCATTATCTTCACTATAAAATAAATCATTTTCTATAGTTTTAGCTAATGTACAATTTTGAAAATTTGTCTAATCATTGTCATAATTGTAAGAAAATTTTAGAAATTGATCTATGGGATGAGAAGGAGGAATTGCCTTTATGGCCATTTGATCACCAAAGAAAAATTTGAATAATACTATGAAGCAAATAAATGCATAAAGAACTACTAACATTGAATTTTGAAAATTACTTTTGATAACCCAAACAATTTGCAATAAATTCAAATTATTTTTCTAAAAATTGTAAGGGAGTGAAATTTGAGGTTTGAGGACATAGTTTGGAAATCAAGGGTTTTGAACTGGGGTTTTAGAATTTTTGAAAATTATGCAATAATTTTGAATTCTAAAAATTATTTGAAAATATGAATATGCATAAAAATTAATACAAAAATCAGAATTTTGAAAACTAAATTTTTTCACAAGAAACTACTAATTTTGAAATAATTTTTGACAAGGTAATTAATTTGCAAAAATTCCAAAATAGTTTTCTAAAATTGGCAAGGAGGCAAGGCTTGTTGTTTGATGACATAGTTTTGAAATCTAGAGTTTTAAACTAGGGTTTTAGAATTTTTGAAAATTATGCAATAATTTTAAATTCTAAAAATAGTTTTTGAATAGGATAAATGTACAAAAATTAATATAAAAATTAGAATTTACACAATTAAATTTTTGTAAAAGATAAGGAAAAACCCTAAGTGTGGCTAGGGTTTTAGGTTTTTTTCCTTTATCCTAGGTTTTTTGTTTGAAGTAAGTTGGGTTCACCAAATGTTTTATTATTTTAGGAGCCTAGATGTTTAATTCCTAAGTAGTAAAGGTCTGGAATGATAGGGAAAATCTACTCTAACATGGAAAATTATAGATTTTATCTAATAATTATATAAGATAAAGAAGAACTAACTTAGCTAGATTTGTGCTGAAATGGAAGATTTTGAGTCTAGAATTTGAGAAGTAGGACTATGACAGTGTCTAAATTTTGGCTCTATTATCTATTAACTGATTAGACAAGAGTGTTGGAATAAGACACCTTGGTGTTCGGTGCTATAGTCTTTTCTCAATGTTATTATACTGAGGCTAAAATTTTTCTGGGTTCTATTCATTTGCTTAGTATTACCTTGTGTACCAAATTTAAACCTATAGAAGTCACTGGATCTCACTATAGGTTTGTTTCAATCTTTAGTACCTCTACTAGTCTACATACATGAAAACAACAAAGAAAAATCAAAGCACAAAGGGGAAACATTGGGTTATGGGAAGAATGATTGCACAATCAAGAACCCTTGCTATTTTGATTGATACCTACATTAAACCTCATGCCAAAGGTCTCAGATCTGATGTATTTCTCCCTTAGGAAACATGCATAATTAATGCACATGATTGATGCAAGAATGAATTTTGCCTCGACCCTTCCTTGATCAAGCATGCAAATCTAGATATGATGCAGAGAGTGCTGAGCTATACTATTGATTGATTTTATTATGTCTAATGTGCCAAAATAGTAAGTGCTAGATATAAAATGCCTCGTGTAGTCCTTTATATAGGAAACTCATTATTTCAAATTTAGGATCTTCATTTGCATTTGGCCAACATTGGGAAACTTAGGAATGAAGCAAAGAAAAGGGTAAGATTCATATTATGGAAGATACTAATTGTTTGGGTCAAAACTATGCTTGGATAACAACACTGGAAACTAGTAACCTTGGGTTTCAGTGCTGTAGTCTTATTTGGGCATTATTATCTAGGGGATGTGGGACTTGGGGGGATGGTTTTGGGCATAAAAGAGGTGCTTGATATTGAAAGTGTTAAGTCTAAAAAGATATAGATGATCAGAAATAAGCATAATGATGTCTAGGGAATCTAGTAATACCAAGATAAGTCAAATGAGAGGACATGGCTAAATGTGAATAAAAACTCATATTCTCCAGTCAGAGTCTCCTATGAAAGGATTGTGAAAAGACATAATATGTGTGTTTTCTTGACCAATTTAGGGTGTATACACATGAAGTGGTGCGAGAAAACTTTACTTGAAATTTTTGGAGTTCACTATCATCCATATGATCATTCATCATATATAACATAGTCTTATAATACATCACATAATCACTGAATGACTCATTGTATCATTGCTTGAGTTCAATAATTTGAGCATAAGATAGTTTTTCACTAATGTTTATGGAAAAGTGTGATAGAAATTGATCCACCAACTGATTGATCTAGCAGATCATAAAACCATTGTAAAAAATAATCCTTAAGACTAAATTGAAATAACTTAGTCAAAAAAATTTCATTGGATGTATAATCCAAACATGTTGTGTGGAAGGATATGAGGTTTTTCTCTTGATCACCATTATATTCATACAATGAAAGCTTAGGAGTGAAAAAACACATAGCTAAAGGGTAATCTAAAATCTTTAGATGTAATGAATTATGAAGAAAATTATGTGAATCCATATAATGACTAACTTAGAGCCACTGTGCTTGAACAATAACACTTTGCCTTGCATATCTGAAATAATTTGCTTAAGGGATCATGTAGTAGGCATGGTTGATGTTGTAACATGCATAGTCATTTTAGGATGTGCATAAGTTGGTTGTGTAGAAATAGGCATGGTAATTTTTGAGAACCATTATGTTTCCCCCACACCTTGGGTGGGCAAGACATTTGTAACCAAGGGTGTAGATGCAAATATCATAACACTGCTAGTTGATTGAACACCCATGGTGGAATTGGAACCTCCAAAAAGTTTATTAATAAAATTAGAGGGATCATACTATTCCTTGGATGAACTATCCATATCTAAATTTTTATGTTCATATCTTATTACATATAATAATTCATCATGCATTTGTTGATTCATGTCAAGAATCCGAGTTAATTCTATTTCATGGATACCATAAAATCTATCATGAAAGTCTAAATATTCATTTATTTGATGAGAATCCATGGTACTTTTTTCATGAGCACTATCAAATTCAGCAATTAAATAAGTTTCATAAAGAGGATTAATAGAAGGAGGAACAAAGGGAATAATCATGCATGCCCTTTGGGGTCTAGTAGTGATAGGAAGGAACTTGGATTATATACTATAGAAGAATGAATTGAGACATGTTTTATATTGTTTATTAATTAATTGTGCCTTATTAGCATACAAAGATTGGATCCATGGGATTACATGTTTGTTAGATATTTTGTATATCAAAAGAAAGCAACATGTAATTATAATCATATCTTGAGTAGGGATATATAAACCATGTACATCCATTATAGCCACATGTAATTTATGTATAAATAAAAATCATAGATCCAAAATGAAAATCATATTTACATACATAATTTTAAAATCCTAGAATGGAGGAAGAAACCATAAGGGAAACCTAGGGTTTGGTGATGTTTGATACATTATTCAAGTTCACCAATATTTTTTTCTCTTTTTAGATTAATCTAATTTATTAACCCTTAATTAGATAGAATTATGTAAATGAATTTAAAGTGAAAAGATATAAAATATAGTATGAATTTGAATGTCAAATCTTGAAACTGATTTAACACTCTAACTTGCTAAATATAAAAAAGTACAATAAAAGGATAATACACTTAATTATTCACTATATTGTGTAGGACTTAGAGTGTTTACAAGAAATAAGAAGTCAAAAGATTGAATTTTGAGCATCTTAGATCATGTGTTGGAATTCTAGATGTGTTGGGACACTATCATCAACTTCTGGTGGCTACCATTAATGTTTTGTTCTAAGTTTGATAATTCTATCTCTATGTATTTACTCTCCATTTTAATATAGACAAGGGTACTTGATTGTCTTTCTACTCTATGTGAGATCTTGAGGTTTGATAACATCTACGAATCCTAGAAATTTGTATCCTTCACTTGAAACATGAGGTCCACTTGGAATGATAAACTGATAAACTTAGGCCTACAAAAGGGGAAGAAAGGTCAGCTGAACTAACCCAACCACTCCCCGTTGAATAGTTGAGCATTGTCTACATATCAAATACTCCAAAGAAGGAATTCAAACTACATGTAGCTCTCATAATTAGATGAATTTGTGCCATATTGCTTGTTTAATGGATACAACCTAGAATCTAACCCTTGATACTTAGAAACTAGAAATTTTGGCTTGTCTCTTGAGTGCTTCAGACTTGGCTAAGTCTTAATCCTAGTGATTGATTGGTAAATTAGTAAGAATAGGGTAGTGCCTTTGCTCATGCAACTATTTAAGTATGTTTGGTAAGTGTTTTCTAGGAAGGTGTTAGATGGATAATAGGCATATACATATTTATAATTATACGAGACTCTTTGGGTAATTTATCATGCCACTAACATGTGAAATGTACGGGATGACCCAAAGGAATGATTTGGATTTTAAATTTGTCTATTTCTTGGTGACGGATAAAATTTTCAAACTTATACAATACCATCAGCTAATATGTTAAGTGTTTAAATTTATTGTCAAGGAGATGGGAACACTAATCTAATGATCTAGAGATGTCTGAGAATGATAATTAACTAGTTTGACATTGACTGTGGGATTTGCTATAGGTGACTGAGAGTGACTTGGGAAGGTTAGACTCATAGAAGGCATGTGGATGTGAGATAATGGAAAATGTGAGCCGTGTATGTATGCACATGTAATGTAGGGTGAAGGTAAGTAAAAAATGGTATTACCAAGTATCAATTACCATATTTTAGTGTCTACAACATGATCCCTTGTGGTAGATATTTAGCCTACATCCATAAACAAGAATAATATGGAAATCCCATAGAATTCATCCCTACTAACATCTCCTTTGTTGACACTAGAATTGGTACATAGGATATATTAGCTATAAATTAGGAGGACCTAACACATGGTAGATTGTCCCCAAAGATGGTTTTTGGACTATGTCCTTTGATTGAGATAGTTCTCAACATGGAAGTAGATCAAGTATTATTTTGACTTCCCCCTTGGGTAAGACCTTTCATTCTAATTCTCACTTTTCATTCCAAGTCATGAACAACACAACAAAGTTTTAAGCCATATGAATGAGTCTTAACAAAGTTATTGAGTTAGGCATTTAAGATTTCAAGTTTTTTTTTGGGATTCTAAAATGGTTATAAATCAAGTCAAGATGATATATAAAATAAATCAATCAAGGATACACAAGTACACACAAAATGTATGGTCTCATATAAATAATTTTAAACTTTTGAGATAACCCACATCCTTAGGGAGTTTAATACATAGGCTGATAATTTGGTTGTTTATACATCTAACCCTATTTCTTGTAGTTTGGAACCCATAGACTATACCTTAATTGAGAATTTCAGACCATTTTTTCATGATAATGAAAGAAATTGGAAATTATTTGAATGTGATGAACACAATGATTATTTATAACAAATTAATTACTTTGATTGTAATGATCATGTACTAAACTATGGTGGTTTACTTTTAGTTGAAAGGAAACAAATTACATGTTAGTTTAGTTAATTTGGAATCCATTTTTTCACCCTAATATCACTAGGGAAAATTTTAGTGGTTATTTATAGCCAAATGGTTATAAGTTGGTTTTTTTAAATTTTGAAAATGGCTAATTCTATGAAAATATACATAGGTCAAATAGCCTTAGTTTTATATAATTTCATAGTTTGGGACACATATTCGCTAGAGTTACTATACATGTATGGGTCTGATTTGCTAAGAAATTATATGAGACATGTATAAATTAATTTAAAATCATCAGGTGTATTTTATATATATATATATATATATATATATATATATATATATATATATATATATATATATATATATATATATATAATGACCACCTAGGAGACAATAAGCTTAAAGTAATAATTATATTTATTCTATGAAATTTTTTTGAATATTATTTGGCACCACATGTTTTTTATTTTATATGGTTTTAATAACTAGAAAACTTAATAATTAAATAATTTTCAAACCTAATGTTTATTTTATTTCTAGCATTGAATGTGGTGCAGGTGGAATTAAAACTATGGGGATTGAGGTTTAGATCTTGCACCATTTTTTAGTGAATTGGCACTGGCATATTAAGGGGCCCAAGGTAAAATTTAATGTTGTTCCAACACATCACTCATGGGATTAATAGAAGTTGTTTGAATACATATGTAACATTTTCTCAAAATTTTTGGTCATTTATGCAAGCTCTTGGCATAAGTGAAGATCTGGTAGTTGGAAGATTGGGATGAGAGGTTGGAAATGAAGGTGCAAACAATTTATAAAATGGTTTCCTTATGATTACAACTGCAAGGTATGGATTTGTGTTTCTATTGTTTTGAAGACTAAGAGCAGTTATTTGCATACCCATTCATCTATCTTAAAATTAATAAATATAATGATAAGTACATTAATAATCATTTCTTTAAATACATTTGCCAATGATTTCTCAAATTTTCTAGTTATTGATGCAAACTATTAGTGGAAGTCAAGGTTTGGTAGTCGAAAGATTGGGAAGAGAGGTTAGAAAATATGGTACAAACAATTTCTAAACTAATTTCCTTATGATTGCAACTGCAAAGCATGAATTTATGTTTCTTTATTCTGAAGACTGAGAGCAATTTTTTGCATGCACAGTCATCTAACTTGAAATGAATAAATATAATGATAAGTTCCCTAAAAGCATTTTTATAAAGATATTTTCTAACAATTTCTCAATTTTTCTGGTCGTTGATGCAAGCTATTGGTAGAAGTGAAGCTCTAGCAGTTGAAATATTAGGATGAGGTGTAGATAATTTCTAAGTTGATTTCCTTGCGATTGCAATTGCAAAGTATGGATTTGTATTTATTTTATTTTAAAGACTAAGAGCAATTGTTTTTATACACAATCATCTATTTTGAAATAAATAAATATAATAATAATGTCTTAATCATATCCATAATCAATAATGATAAGGTTTGCCAAAATATCTTAACTATATCCATAATCAATAATGGTCTTTCAAATATTTTTTTATTTCAATTAATAAATCATGCTAGCCAAAATATAATTATTACCTTAAGATTATTGTGTCCTAAGTCACAAGTGGTCCTTAACACATTTATAAAATTGAGTAAAACAAACACACTCTTCCTTCTATATGGTTTTAATGACTAAAAAACTTAATAATAAATATTTATCAAACCTAATGTTTTTTTATTTCTAGCATTAAATGCGGTGCAAGTGGAATTAAAGCTACAAGGATCGAGGTTTAGATTTTTCCCCATTTTTAGTGAATTGGCACTAGTATATTGAGGGTCCCCAAGGCAAAATTTAATGTTGGTCTAACACATCACCCATGGGATTAATGGAAGTTGCTCGAATACATATGTGATAGTTTTTTTAATTTTTATAGTCATTTATGTAAGCTATTGGTAGAAGTGAAGTTATTGGTCTAATATAGATACTTATAGTTCATTACACTATATATACCTCAAATAAATTTGGTATAAAATAACAAGAGAACACTACATTATACTTATGAATCTCTATAATAGAGTTTACAACTATTATAGACATGTTCTCTTAATCAAATAAAAATAAAAATTAACAAATTACTTCTTAATCATTTATATACTCTGTATTATTTTCAAAAAATTTCTCAAATCCTTGATAAAATAAATTTCAAAATCAATCACAAAATTTACTGTCCTTCCTTGATTAACCTCAAATTTTAGATGCCTAAATTTCAAATTTCAACATGCCATTTTTTTTTTGTTCTAGATAATTGTTATTTGTATTCTCTTCAAAATTTGTTGGACTTAGATCTAGTATTGTAGAACTATAATATGTTTGAAGAATTATTAGTCAATCCTCTTCTTTTAGATGTTGATTGCCAAAATGCCAGAACTCTATAAAATAAAAAATTGAGAACATTGTATCTAGTTATATAGAGCCTCAAGCAAGACTCCATTTTTTGTCAAGATTGTTTCTTAACTTTGAATTTAAAAATGACAATGCACTAAAAATTCTTTCTTCTTCCATTGAGACCAAAATCATTATTTGACATAAATTGTCAAGATTAAAATATTCTGAGATACCTTCACATAGTATTTCACTCAAACTTAAGGTAGTCCATAGTCTAGTGATCAATCCATCTTCGAAAGCATGGTCTAAAACTTGCTGTGATAAATTGAATAGACCACTCCCTTAGCTTTGGAAAATATAAAATGACTTTAGTTTATTCACCATTCAATTCTACATTCTTTCCAAAGTGTTGGGCCAAGGTTTTAATTTTATTCTAAAAATATAATAAACTAACTTTTTCCAATATTGAGGGTACATCATAGCCATGGAGTCTAGTAGTTCATCCTGAAGAAAAAAATCTAATCTCCGAAGAGAAACATTTTGCAATTTATTTCAAAGTGTAACTTACAAAGGATCCAACCTCAAGGAATCAATCCCTTATAATAGGAACTTATTTGAGTCTATTAGATCGACCAACTGTGTCAAATGTGTGAGATATGGTTTGTACTCAATTTATACTAAATAATGCACATGATATTACCATATGTACTACACAAAAAGGGTCTTGAAACCTCATGATTATACTCTATTTTGTTTTTAAATGTTTTAGGTAATAATTATATTCTAGTTGGTATGGTTTGTTAATTGAAATAAAAAAATATTTGAAAGGCCAATATGGATGTAGTTAAAACATTTTGGCAGACCTTATTATTTAGTTTATAATTTTAAGACTATGAACGTGTTTTGAGTATATATTTTAGTTATGTTAACCTCAATTTTCATAGTTGTCTTGCCCTATGGACCCATAGTTGGTTTATAATCTACACTTTAATTTTTTGTCACTATTTTTGCTCTAGTCACCTTATTATATTATCTGGTTCTTCTTTACCACATAATTATTTTAAACAAACAAGAAACTAATTTCCTCTAAGAACTAATGACATGCATGATACTTATTTTAAATAATTCACAAAGAACAAACTAAATAAATGCAACAGAGCCTCATGATCAAATTGTATTTTATTTCTAAATATTTAAGGTAATAATTATATTCTGATTGACATGATTTGTTAATTGAAATAAAAAATATTTGAAAGGCCATTATTGATTATGGATATGGTTAAGACATTTTGGCAAACCTTATCGTTATTGATTATGGATATGGTTAAGACATTTGTAAGACAATGTTTTGAGCAAATATCATTAAAAAATACTTTTCAGGGAGCTTATCATTATATTTATTTATTTATTCATTATATTTTTACAATACTTAGTTTATTATATTAACTAGTTGGTCTTTACCACATACTTATTTTTAAAAAATAAGAAATTGATTTTCTCTAAGAAATAATGACATACAAGATACTTATTTTAAACAATGCACAAAGAACAAACTAAATAAATGTAATAGAGCCTCATAATCATATTGTATTTTGTTTTTTAATGTTTAAGGTAATAATTATATCCTGATTGGCATGGTTTGTTAATAAAAATAAAGAAATATTTGAAAGGCCAATATGGATGTGGTTAAGACATTTTGGTAGACCTTATTATATAGTTTATAATTTTAAAACTATGAAAATATTTTGAATATTTTTTTAGTTATGTCATCCTCGCTTTTCATAGTTGTCTTGACATGTGGCCCCATAGTTAGTTTATACTCTATATTCTAATTTTTTGGCGCAATTTTTACTCCACTTGGTTTATTATATTATTTGGTTGGTCTTTTGAGAGACTTAAAGAGGTTTGTACTCAATTTATACTTAGTCATATGGCATCAAAATTAGACTTAAAAAGAACAAATTTAATCTTTAAAAAGAATGATAAATTTAATCATTAAAAATAAGGAATCATAAATAAGATCTCCACTTTAGACTTTTCACCCTCTAACCTCTTTCTCCATTGATTTTTTCATCATTATTTCTTGATTTGAGTATGACACTTGATTCACCATCAATTTATAAGTTTTTTGAAAGAGCTAATAAAAATCATTAGTCAATTTATACCAATGGTGATTTTTCCAAAGATTCACCAATATAATTATACTTGAAATTTAGGATTCACCAGGATTTTATAGTAAGATTTTAGGGGTCCCTTCTTACAATTATCCCTGAATATCACCCTAAAATCTCCATGGTTGAAGAACCCCCAAGGAGATTGATAGAATAAATAAATATTATAAACTTAAAAACATAGCAAGATCCTAATTTTGTCTATGTAGGTATCAATTGCACTAAAAGGAGAGAAAAATATTTATCAAACTATTTCATGAATTTTTAGACATTTTTACCTAGTCTTATGAATATTTAATAGGTTATGATACTGTTATGCCCCAATTTTAAACTTCAAGATAACTCCCTCAATTGTGCCCTTAATAGGTGATTATAGGTAAATCAAGGATATGGACAATTTAAAATTTGTAAGATGAATATGTTGACTCTATCTCCCAATGGACAAGGCTTGACAAACTCATTGAGAGTTCCATTCCCATACAGATCTACAAGGGGATATTATGCATTGATAAAATTAAATAAATGGAATTCATGGGCTTAAAACCAAGATTGAATAACTTTGTGACATGAAATTATTGATTTTTATTCAAGTTCATGATAAGAAACAAGTCATATTTGCAAAATAATCATAAAATCATTCACTGAATGGTATCAAGTAGAGATACTTATGAATGTAAGAATAATAAAATTAATGCCAACATTAGTAGTATTTAACATTAGTGATATTTGGTTCTTATTAATTTGTCACTCACTGCATTTAGTGTTCAATAACATTTAGAACTAATTGAATTCAATGCTAGTTCAATTTGGAATTATTTCAATCTGGCACTTGTTTGATCTAACACTTGTTTCACTCATGCTTGTTTGACCCAATCTGATGCACGTTTGATTTTAGCACTAAAACAACTTAGTCGTAAAATGACTTTAAGCATTAGGATTAAATTTTGTGTTAGTTTGATTTAGAGTCAAAGTGGAATTAAAATCAAAACATCCAAGAGCTAATGTTCATGAATTTTAGCTAAACCTGAATTGAGAGAATCATAAAAATAATGTTAAATTCAAGTAGTTAACACCTAGATAATTTAGCATCAAATTGATCACATTTGATGAGCTAAGTTATCTCATAAAATATATTTGTCACATAATGAATCATTATCCTGATGAGATATTTTTTCACATATGATTCTATTGTATAAAAAGTCCCACAACTAAAAGTATTTTTAAATGTAACATTTGTCCAAGTGCACATGGGTGTCCTAAGTGAATAAAAGGGGCCAACATTCATGGTTACCACCTAAGCATTAAATTAATTTATATTATTAAATCATATTAATTCAATTAGAATTAATTATTTTTGAGTAAAATCATAAAGTGGGAAAATACAAGATAAATCAAATATACTAGTGTGGTGAGCCCACAATAAACAATAGGTGGCTTTGTAAAGTGCACTTAATTAATTATTATCATTCAAGTGCAAAGTCATAAAAACACTTTTAATGTTTTATTCTAAAATTTCATGTGAATATGAGATTAGAAACATAAATTCCACTCAAGTGAACTTAAGTTGAGCCAAGGTCAAGTATGAGTTACAAGTAGTTATTACATTGGAGGCATTTACTTGGCCAGACCAATGCCAACATTTTGTCTAAACATATATTTTCATGAAACATATTTAATTATTTTTATCTAAATAATCTTATACCTATATCTGACACCTATTTATTTTAAAAATTAAAGACATGGGTCATGGTGGTGGAAATAGTCAATTATGACAATGCAGTGCACTGACAACTTTGGAGGCCTCTAGAATTAAATCTAATCTACCTTTACTATAAATTCCATTCACATGTAACTTACACATTATATAATAATAATTATAGCATAATGCCAATAAAAAATACTGACAATGGAGTGAGAAGTTTCATTTTGGTAGACTACTGGAAGATATTGAGTGTATAGATAAAATACAAGGGGAAGAACAAGAAATGAAATGGTTTTGATTATATTAATGAGACTGAATGGTCTATGGGACCACTGATTACATTGATTTATCCAACCACTCAAATATTCATGGGTCCAATTATGTCCTTTAAAAGGTTTTTCCTCATTTTGTTGATTTGAATTAACATCTCCCCCAAACCATTTTATTTATTTTTCCTCAAATAGTTATACCATGGAGCCAACTCTTAATGTTTCCACATATTTAGCTCGAATGTCTATGTACCTCTGGCATTCAAGGATGAAATGCTTACCCATTTTGACTACACCTAAGGTGCATAAAACATAAACCATCTCATCCCATTGTTCCTTAGGTGATGTCCATCTGCACGTTTCACATATGAGCGTATGGGAGTTAGTCCTTAGTTTAGTAATGAGGATATTTTCCCTCCATTTATTTTTTCCCCCTATCTAATTTTTTTTTCAATGCTCATAAGTCATGGTGAGCTCTATAATATAGTGTTGTTATTTCCTACTTGTTTTCCCCCCTCTAAATCACTATTATAATTTTTTCATTCACATATTTTTAATGTCTTTTTTAAGTTTTGGGCATTCATTTATGTTTATGTCCCATATAATTATCCAATTTTGGTTTTATTTCATCTGTGTTCTTCCATTTGTGGAATTATTCATCTATTGCAACCTTGGGCCACCTGGTTGTCCTTATGTTTTAATTTTTTTTCAAGTACTAAAGTAACTTAGAAGTAGTAGTTGTCTCTCACAAGGTAGTTCCTATTTCAACAAGGATGATTTCATAGGGAGCTGGGGCCTTAAATTTTGATTTTTTTTATGATTAGTCACTTTTGGATCCTTTGTATTTATCTCCATTTCAAACTTATTATTTTTCTAGCCCATACCTTAAAACCACACAATACCATTGATGTAAAAGGTAGACTAAATTAGACACTGGTGGTCTTCCAATCACATAACTCAACATTTCTGCATGTATTTTATAGTGCATAGATATCTCTCCAACCTCCTTGTATTCTTTTCATCCTACATGTGTCCTAGTTGAGCTTGATGTGAAAGTTGAGGTTGAGACATTTTTACTTTGACATCACTTCTAAAAACTTTCTTACAAACTAAAAATCAGGATGATGCTTCTTCCTTTTTATTGAAAAAATCATAATTTTGGTTTTATCAATGTTCACCTACATCCCTACTTCTTTACAAAAGAGATTTAAGGCCTATAGATGTTCTCTTAGACCTTGGATTGTGTTTTTCATTAGAATTAGGTCATCGACATAAAGTAGGAGTTTCACCACATATTTATCTAAGTGGATCCCTTCCCCTATAAAAATATTTATTTTATATTATAATTTTTCATTGTGTAGCTTGAATAAAGTTAGGGATAGAGGACAACTTTATTTGACACTTATATCACTCCCAAAATATTCAGACAACCCTGCCTGCATTTTGATTTTAGCCTTGACTTTCTTATATAATTTATGAACTACTACTCTATAGTGCATTGGAACCCTACTTCCTCCATTATAATCCATAATTTTCTCCTTAACATTTTGTTAAATACATTTTTGAAGTCTACAAAGCAACAATATGCATTCTTTTTTTTATCCCAAACTTTTTCAACTAGGTGTCTAAGTATGACACAATGATTGATAATTGAGGGTTTGGGTCTGAAGCCTACTGACCCCTTTTCTCTCTTTCCTTTTTTCTCTACCCAATTTCTAATTCTATTCTCTATCATACTCCTAAATATCTTTGTGAAATGAGGATTGACCATGATAGTTTGATAATTTGAGGGATTATTTACATCTTTGCTTTTAAACAAGAGTATTGTTAGGCTAGTTTTCAACTCCTTTGAGAAAGAATTTTGGATGACCTCATTGAAAATTTATTTGCTTTGAGGTGATAGGATATCTACTCACCATTTTATATGTTTTTATTGTAGGTTGTCTATGTCCTGAGCTTTACCTATTGCTAGATTTTTAATCCATTATATAATGCCTCCAGTCATGAAAATATCTTCATTAATAATGATTTTTTGGGTTTTATCTTGTTTATTTTCATGCTCATATAATTATTTTGAATATTTCATCCACTATCTTATTGATATGTTCTTTGAATGTGGTTTTTCCTTGTTGACCTCTCTCCAAAATATCTTTAGTTCATGTTTCCCTAGGTAGATAAACTCCTTCCTCCTAGTTCTTGTATACTATTATTAATTTCTTCCTCACAATTTTATCATATGCTTTTCTATTTACCTTTGTTCTAATTATTGGTTCCTTTAGTGATCTTCATATTGCCTTATATTTTTCATCATACCATGGGTTTTTTAGGATGCTATTTCTTTCCTTATTTCTAGGTTTAGCTCCCTTACATGTATTTAAAGCTTATTAAATAAAATGCATTAGCCTAAAGATCTTATTGTAATCTTTCCCACTATTGAGTGATCTTAAACTTTACCCTTGTAGTTTTTTATTCAATGTTGTGTTGAAGACCTACTAATTTTCCTATGTTAAGATGATGTTTCTTCTGAATGGTGGTTTACTTTGGTTGACCCCAGTGTGCTTATCATATTTTTTGTCACCTTATAATTTAAGATTTATAAAAATTGGGTTATAATCTAATTTAAGTTCCATGGGAGAGCCTTTTAATTCTATCTCTTTTATTCTAGGTATACAATCTTGTGGCCATATAACATAGTTGATTACACTCTGCCCATTATAAGTCTCGCATAGATAATTTCATGATTTTTATCATTTAATAATACCACTACATATAATTAAAATGTGTATGGTGTATTACTCTAAGTGGCATTATATCCCCCTATTCATCATTTAAATCTCTAGTTCATTGTTAATTTTCCTTTTTCTATCATCCAAAGAGGATTCATATCGAGATCCTCATTATTTCCTAGAGTGTTGGCTTGCTTGTTTGTTGCCCTTGCATTAAAGTATCATATTAGTAAAATATATCTGATCTTATTGTAGACTGAAATGTCCTTCTTTAGGGATGATTATGGGTCTTCAAGATCTAGATCATGCTTATTATAGAAATTGGAATTTTTGGGCACAAAATAACATGCAATTATACTAATGTTTTTGTTATTTTCTATGATTTTTATCTATATGTACTATTTATTTTCATCTTATTTTTATTTTTTAATATTTATACCCCATGATTCCTTTATTAACACCATTATACCCCCATTCCCCTTGCCATTCTATGTTTTTGCCTTCTTATATCGTTAAAATTTTGGTGTCTTACACCCATCATGCTCATGTGTTTCAATCAAAATGATTGTGTCTCCATCTCTAACTATAGGCCCTAACCCAGGTCCTCTTCTCTAAGGGTAGCCTTTGCAATTCTATCTTAAAATTATAAGGTGCTCTTGGGTGAGCCATATTCCCTATTTATTTTGGGTTTTTCAAGATGTGATATGGGATTTCCCATTGTTTAATATGCCCACCTCCATTTGTTCCTTGCTAAATTTACCTTTTCCTGCTCCTTGTTTCTCTCCTCTAGCTTCAAAAAGGTTAAATATTCATATAGGTAGTAGTGTGAGCCTCTCAACATGCCTTTATTTATTAGTACTCTTTTTTATCTATAAATTTCACCATTGTGACCCGAATATGCCTATCTCTTCCTCCCTCTCTTAACTTATAAATTCTACTTGTTTGTCTAATCTGACCTTTCCATTATAACTGATTTGAAAAGAAATCCCTTAATTGGGTAACTAAAAAGTTTGGTGAAAGATAAAAATAGTATTAACATATGTGACATGTTTCTAAAATTTACATGTGTATCTACCCAAGGTTCTTCAAATCCATCACCTGAAATACAATGTCATTTCCCCTCACCATCACTATGAATCTCACCTTAAAATATTTCATTGTTTTCATGTTCTGTATGACCTTGCCCTTCCCCATCACTTCACCATTTTTTAAGCTCACTATGAAACAAAACATCTCCTCCCCACATAGCTCATTTACATGCCATATGAAGGAACACACTGCTTCATTTTACACCATCACCTCCTCTAAAAATATTAGATTATTATCTTTTAGTGTTTCATGTGTAAATGATGAGACAAGGTTAATGGTCATGAGTTTCAAGTGAAGTTTGAATGCAGTTTACACTCAATTGCTTTAAAAATCCTATTTTACCAAAAATATAAAGTTACATCCCTTTTGGCATAACTTGCACCTTTAGGGCAACTGCTAATATAACTACTTGTGAAAGTGTAAGTCTACAAAAGGCATTATTTTTCATTATATGATGGTTTTTACTCTCTCACCCTTGGGAGTGAACTTGCTACAATTGTATGTGTTCAAATGTAATTTTATAAAATGGGTTAATGAAATATGAGAAAAATTATGTGATGAACTTGATGTCTTGAAGGATTTTAATATGCTTTGATCATGAAATGTGCATTGTTGTTTATAGCTAAATAAAAATATTAAATATTTTATCAATTTTGTGTATGTCAAATTTAAAATTCTTAGGCTTTGTATTTTGAACTTTGTTAAATAGACTTTGTGTCAAATACATACACTCGGATTTAAGAGAATACTTTGTGCTTCTAGATAATTTTTTGTTCATATTATTTGTTAATTCTATGTTCATTTTAACATGAGAAGAAGGATTTACTAGCCATTTTTATCCTTTTTGAGTTACCCAAATAGATTTTTGTGTTTACTCTGTTGTAGGTTTCTCTTATTTCTTCCATTCCCCTCTACTTTCTATTATTCTTTCATTTTTACTTTCCAGTTAAAAGTACCAAAGTTCCTCATCGTACAAGAGTCTCAAAAATAAAGGAAAATCACCTTTTCTATTGTGATTTCTCTAATAATACAAGTTTTTGCCACTGCCCATTAGATGAGAATGTGAAATAAATGAATGAAGCATAACTACATAAAATCTTGCTAATAGACACCAAGATTATTTATCTTGAAATTCCTATCAAACCAAACATAAAATTGGTTAGACAAAAAACTATAAAAATAATATCTTTGATAAAATACATTATCAATAAGGATCTTGATAAAATATTGGTTGGTGGTGTCATATATCTAGTTAGATATTCTGATTGGGTACCTAACTTCAGTCTTGTTAGGAAAAATATTAAGGATTTCCATTTGTGTTAATTTTAGAGACTTGAACAAGGCTAGTGCTAAAGATAAATTTTGTGCCCAATATCGATTATTTTTTTTAGTAAGTTTATGACTCAGAAATGATGTCTTTAATGGATGTTTTTTCAAGTTATAACAAGATTTTTTATGAAACCTAAAGATAGGCACAAAATAACCTTTACTATGAGAAGGGGCACCTTTGTGTACAACAAAATTTCTTTTAACCTAATTAATGTAGGTGAATATTTACATTGAACTAATCCCATAGATTTTTATGAGTTAATTGAGGTGATTATTCATTTTTCCTTGGATGATTTAACCACTTATTCCAAAAATCATAAGAAACACATTGATCATTTATGTGAAATATTTTTGTGTTATAGGGAATTTGGTATCTCTTTGAACCCCAAAATAATGTTTTTTTTGATTGAAGGGAGATTATTAGGGCATGTCATTTCTAAGAATGAAATTTCTATTAATCCAAATAGAATAAAACTTATCAAAGACTTGTCGACACCCAAAAATGAGTCTAATTTACATTCCTTCTTTAGTAAGATCAATTTTGTCTATATAAGTTCATCTTTTATTTTTTTAAAAAGTAACCCCTTATGAGTATTATTAAATAAAACCTATGATTCATATGGGATTTCAATTTTGATAAAATGTTTGATCATGTTAAAGAATTCATTTAAACTACCCTGGTTTTAGCAAACCCTGATTTAAATAAGCATTTCATTCTCTAAGTAAATGAAAATGAAAAAGTTGTGGGTGTTGTGATCACACAATATGATGAAAAAAAGAAGAAAGTCCAATAAGATAGTTAGTTAGGTTCTCAAATATGTTGAAACTAGGTACATTTTTATAGAAAAGTTGTTTAGAGAATAGTCCAGAATAAATCAAAACCTACTCTTTATTTGCATCCCCCTATTTTTAATACATTAGAAAATATCATATTCAAGCCAACCATTATCATCTTCATTCATTCACTTTTGAAACATTGAAAAGACTCGTATATATGCAATATTTCAATATCAACACATCTGCATCCCATACTTTCACATTTGACCCCTTTTTCATCAAAATGGAAACTCTTATTTTAGCTCTATTTATTTTCAACTCACAATTTTCCATGGGATCAATTAAGAGACAAGGGGATTTAGCAAGAGGACAACCAACTAAATTTGTTAACATATCAACATCCTCTACCCCATCATAGAAAATGAAAAATACACATTTAACTATAGCATGAGGGGTCGAAGGTAAACATAGGTTCCATGAATCTCTTCAAATGCAATGTCATCATCTAATTAAAATTTTTCATGTAAAGTCTCATACTCGATATCATAATACAAAGGATCCATATTTTCACATTTTGCTTTCTCCACTTCCAATGGATAGTCATACATGGGTTTTATTAGAAAGGAAGAGGATTCAAAAGGAGATACATCATTTGGGTTTACCATAAAATCATCACTCCCCATCCTGACATTAGAATGGAAATTATCATAATGAAGCTCAACAAATGGTGAAGAGAAAATGTGTGGGTTGATTGGAGCTCTGATATTTTTATTTGACTACATCGAGAATAAATTGGACAACCTAAAATTAATCAAACTTTATTTATCATCAATACATTATTATTCTAACACTTCCTTGGAAGATTGGAGTTGTTCATGCATAGGCCCACATTCAATATCAAAACATGGAAGACCCAAATTTGCATATTCAATATCCTCCATTTTTAACACAAAATCTAACATAGGTTATCCTAAACAAGGAGGAGGATGAACAAGAGGGTAACATGATATATTTATCATTACACCTACATTCCCCTACCCATCCAAGTCATATAGGCTTTCATATTTTAATTTTGATTAGTAAAGGGACAATAAGGAATACATGGGTTGCAAGAATTATTTTTCAACATAATTTATTTGTCAAGTAAAGAGAATATTTATAAATTATTTGAGGAAATATTAATAATCTCATTTTGATTTATCACAGGAGAGTGGACGTTATATTCACTTAATAAGTTTTCATCCTTGTCATTTCATAAAACAGTCGAATGGAAAGGAACCAATGATCTATGTAAGCTGACACCCTCTAGTTATAGTTCTTGTTATATATAGAGGGGGAGGGGAGGGTTGATATAATCCCATATTTTATAGAGACCAATATAGTTTGGGTTTGTGATGTCTTGTTTTAGTCATCTCCTTTGGTCTCTCAAAGAGACTCTGGCACAAGCCCACCCACCCCAGATTTCCTCTAAATAAATTCATACTGCCTATAGATATAACTCACAAGCATACTACCTATAGATTAGATATAAATCGAGGCAAGTAATTTTCAATTAAGTATTCGATTATTTCATCATTTAAAATATGTCACTTTTCTTCAATGCAACATAGAGATAGTGAATCATCATACCTTTCACCTTCACTTGGGGAATGCAATACATAACTTATGCATTTTTTTTGGTGAACATTGTTGAGAAATGGGTTCTTGAAAGTAATCATTAATTAAAATCCCCATATATGTGAAATAAATATACCCTTTTATGTCATATTTCTCATTGATCAACTAATATAGGGGTCTAGGGTAGAGAACCCTTGCATATAACTATTAATTTCCAATGTAAGTGTTTTAACTATTTAGGACTTAATACATATAAATAATAGGTTGTTAAAGGGATGAGTATAGTAATAACATGAAATAATAGATGTGATAAATCTTCCCAAAATAGCAAATATGTAAAGAAAGTGTACTTATCTGGAGCAAAATAGGTATTTCTAGGACTCAATAGGCTAAAATAGGCTTGAGAATCAATCAAGCATCTTTTATTTGGTAAATTTAGTTAATATCAGACTTTAGATAGTAGTGACCTTATGAGGATAGTAGTACCATGTAGTACTAGTGTCCAATTATGGTGCTAGTGTCCCTCTTGAAGGAGTTGTCTGAAACTTTTAGGAAAACTATGAGAGATTTTAAGGGACTTATAGGTGATTCTGTGACTTCTAGGAGCTCGTTTGTGTCACTATTTTGCCTGAATATCTTTCAAAACCCTAATGAATACCTACACACATGAAGTAACAACCAGATCAAATTCAAAAGAAAGGAAAAACTAGGTTGTGGGATACTATGATCATGTGGAGCAGAACCTATGTTATCCTAGCCACTAACTACATTAACCCCAATGCTAGGGGTCTCAAATCACATGTAGTTATCCCTTATGGAACATGAATAATAAAAATGCATGGTATGCTATAATGAATTTAACTTAAGCCCTTATTTGATCAAGCATGCAAGTCTAGATGTGATAGCTAAGTAATGTGTAGTGTATTGAGTTGTAATATTGACTGATTTTATGTAATTATGTGCCAAATAGTAAGTGATATATGTAAAATTCCTGTGAGACTATTTATATAGAAGGAAATTTGATTTGAATGTAATAACTTATTCATTAGTTAAAAATATGCAAAAAGAGGGATAAAAAACATAAAAGAAGGCTCAATGGAGGGTTAGGACCCAAAACATGCAAGAAAATGACCATTGGACACTAGCACTATAATTAAATACTAGCACCACATGGTTCTAATATTTAGATAAGGGTGCTAGTGTCACGAGGCCTAAAAATAGAGTTAAGAATAGGAAACATAGGCTAGGGGCCCTTGTGACTAGGAGGATATGACTCAAGACCACTAGGGGTGCAACAAATAGGGAAAAGAAGATATAATAAAGATTAAAAGACCCAAAATGACCATGCAAACAAGGACTATATTCATCACTAAGACCATCAAGTGAAAGAACAATAAAAGACATGGTACTTTGGGTTTCTTGACCAAATTAGGGTGTATGCATTTACACCCCTTTTGTTTTAGTAGTGTAATAAAATGAAATTATAGAGTAAAAGAAAAAGTGGAATGTGTACCTATGCTTAATTGTGTGAATGTGCTCTGGACTTGGCCCATTTCTTAACTAGATAAGTGGATAGGATTTGAAGTAAATTATGTGAAGAGGAAATCCATAACATGGGTGATCTCTTTACTGAATCTGATTAATGAACTAAATCATGAGGAATAAAACCTTATTTTCCCCCCACCCTGATATCTAGACTAAACTTGAGTATGTAAATAAAAATGTGGATAAACAAGGCCTACTTGACCCCACTCTAATATCTTAATTAAATATGAGTATGTAAATTAAAATTGTTGAGAAATAAAGCTTGATTGACCCCACTTTGATATATGTGCTAAATCTAAGTATGTAAACTAAACTGGAGGTTGAAACTATCACTTGACATACATAATTTGGGTATAATGGAAGGCTATAGATCAATAGATGCAGATGGTCATTTGACCCATACTGGTGAATAACTGGTGGCATCCTGGTGATGATATGAGTGTAACCTAGTAATCTAAACATAGATATTAGGGATGTGTGCCCCACATCATGCCCACAAACTTGATATCTAAGTAATGTAACTATGTATTTTGAATATCTATATATTTGAGTCAAACTATATATCTAAGTAAACCCATATGTCTGAATATGTATATCTAAGTCAAAGTTGTATATCTGAGACAAATTATATATTTGAGTCAAATTGTATATCTGAGTCAAACTATATATCTGAGTAAACCTATATGTCTGAATAAACTTATGTGTATTTGAGTCAAACTGTATACATGAGTCAAACTGTATATTTGAGTAAACTTGTGGGTATCTAAGTCAAAATATATACCTAAGTTAAACTATATATCTAAGTCAGACTATATATCTGAGTAAACTTGTATGTTTGAATAAACTTGTTTATCTGAATATGTATATCTACACCCATCTATGTGTCTGTGTGAGTCTATATCTGAACCAATCTATATGTATATGCCACACTTTTGGTGAGAGAGCTGAGACTATGGTAGGGGTGTCTAACCAAAAGTGGTACCGACTGGTATGATTATGATATTTAGCTAAGGTGATATTATTTTAGGTTTGAGTATTTTTGTTGATTGTGATAGCATTAATTGTTTAAATTGGTAATGGGATAGACCTTTCATCTATATTGAGTTTGTTAAGGGAATATAGGTTTTGTCATTTTGTAGAGTTGAATGTGATTGGTATATTAGTGGAAATAATATAGGTCAAGAAACATTGAGTTCAAGTCCCATGCACAAGAAATATATCACAAATTAGAGTTACAGTTTTATAGATATTGCGTTTGAAATAAGTTGGTATTAGTTGGCAAAATTAGTATGCAAGGTCAAACTTAGTAAGGTGGCATTTTAAATATATGACTTAAATAGGTTAGTTTATTAGTTTGACAACTCATTTGAATCATTTGACTTGATAGTGATTATTTTATTTGAGATAGAGAATATGTCGAGGAGATGAGGAGTGACTTTGACCCAATATGACAAGGTGGAGGTGCTTATCTAGGCTGGGGAGGAGGTTACCTTGGTAAGGAGATTGTTTTTTCCTTATTTTTAACACAATACATTTGTTATTTTTAGTAGAATTCTAGTAGTTTAGGGTCATTTTTATAAATGTGGCATTATGTCTTGATAATGGCACTAGTGTCTAAGACATGGCACTAGTGTCCTGGGTATGAATTATTATCCAATGCCATTATCCCATATGCAACACTAGTTTCCACTAGGCCTAGTTTTTGGTGCTTATTGTTTTATCTATTATTGTATATTTATTTGATATTATGTGATGTTAATGTCAGATTTAGTTGTATTTTTTAGGTGGATGTGTGCATGAGAGAGTTATAGAGTGGTTAGATGATGGAGACATTATGGGGATTACCCCTGATAAATACAAAGATGTCTATGGTGGATAGACTCAGTCTAGGTCATGTGGCATCATTATATTTGATGCCCTGAGACAAACATATGATGAAAACATTATGTGAGAGATGGGATGTAGATACCAGTACATTTTGGTTACCTACCAAGGAGATAATTATCATCTTGGAGGATGTCTATAAGATTCTAAGGTTACTAATTACTAAGAAGAGAGCAATGCTACAGGAGGATACTGGTGCTCAATCTATATAATAGGTTATGAGGTATTTTTACATGATGTTTGTGGGGACTCATCAGGCAAGGATCCATAGTTATAAAATATTATCATTAACTATCACAATAAATTTTCTATAGTTTTAAAAGTTCTTAGCGATTCTATTAGCTTCATTTGTGTCTATGGGTAGAAATGGGATATCTATCTCATACATGATGCATGGGATATGGGATAATACAAGACATAGAAGAGCATGACACCATCTATTCATGGGGTCATATTATGCTAGCCCACTTGTATCAAGATTTATATTTCTTCACTTAGGAGATGTGTACAATAGGTATTGGGTCTTCCACACTATTGCATTATTGGTCTTATGATATTATAGTAGTGATTAGGCCTATGTTACCTCAATGAGATGATTGGGCTCACCCTCAAACATTTATAGAGAGGTGGACTAGTATGACCTACATGCCCAAAAGGAACACAATGTAGTGTCGGTAGGTGCTTGATAGGTTAACAAATGGAGACATTATCTAGAGGCCTTATAGGGGTTATGAGGTATGGATTTAGGATGATGTTTAGCTAAGACAATCATGAGTGAGCTACTGGTTACATGACCATTAGGTCAATATATTTGAGAGGTTTTAGTATGAGTGAGTGACATAATACTTTGGTGTTACTCAAGATGTGCCACCAATTCCATTAGTGTGTTTGAAGAGTTCTCAGGATCTAGTAAGGCTAAGGAGTAGGCCCAAACAATCAACTACAAAATTATCTCTAATTTTGTTGATAGAGTAGTATATAGTGATTGATATACTAGATGTGGATTATGTAGGAGTAACTAATGCCTATGTATCCTGGTAGAGGGAGCATAGATGGGAGCCTCTATTCTAAAGAGGTGGTATCATCATGTAGGGTGTGATGGATGTCAAGCCCCTTAACATTGTTTATGGTAGGTTACTATTATATGTTTGTATATTCTGATTACTTCATTACTTGTTTACTTAGGTAGGTATTTGATGCATTATGTTGGTATTTGTATTATGAGACTACCATTGAATCTATACTTTGATTACTGACATGACATATCCCTGATGATGTCATGAATGGTGGATTAGTGGAGAGGGAAATATATGTTGCTAGTGTCCATGCTCATTTTTTTGATCGAGAAGCCATATCTACTATGGCATATAGGCAAATAAATATTGATAAGGATGAGGCATGTACAGAGTTATAGAGATATACTATGCCTACACTTGATGCTCTAGGTGTGGTAGGTAGCTAGATAATCAATGAATATATACATCTATAATGAGAGCATGTGGAGTGTCTAGTTGATTTGGGTGTGTTATAAGAGAGAGATAGTAGATGCATGCCATAATTGAGGTCACAGAGGGATAGTGGGGCCTCTAATTACACTATGGATATTATATCAGATAGTAAGAGTGAGGGTGTTGGGACAAGTCTAAATTATTGAGTGATTTACATTATTATATTTAAACTATGTTCTGACTGACAAATATATATGGATGTTTGTTGTTATATGGACACTGCGTATATTGATATCTTGATTTGGTACATTGTAAATTTTTACATACGTTTAATTGTTTTCATTGTGTTAAATGGTGATATGGGAATATGGTATGTGTCTAAGTAATAGTAATGAATTTTTTATCTATTTATAAATGTTTGAGTAGACACGTATAGTGGACTAGGAATGTTAGTTTTTAGTATAGGTGTTATAAGAGCCTCATAGGATATCTACGTGTGGATCATGTAACTATAGTGTGCACTATTTGAACCCAAATGACATGGTGGAAAAATGACCATGCTACTAATGTTGTGTCAGTGTAGAAGTAGACTTTGGAACTAATAATGCATGTGGTACACTACTATTAGTTAGGTGTGGATTTTTAGCAAAGAACTTGATTGGATATCATACTAAAATTATACTCTGAGCTCTGTGATATCTAGAAAATATCTTGATTGGTGGTCAAATTAAAACTATTCTCTAAGCTTTGTGATCTTTGGAAAATATCTTAATCGGTGATCAAATTGAAATTGTGTTTTGATATCTATGATTATTGCCAAATATCTTAATCAATGTGCAAACTAAGACTATACTATGATCTCTATGATTATTTCTAAATATCTTAATTAGTGTGGAAATTCAGATAATGCTATGACCTCTATAATTGTTTCAAAATATCTTAATCGATGTGTGAATAGAGACTATGCTTTGATCTCTATGATTATTTCCAAATATCTTAATCAATGTGTGAATTGAAACTATGATCTAGTCTCTATGAACTAGCTTCTATCTCTACTAAATCTATGGTGCATGATATCTCTCATAAATAGGTGTCTTAGAAACCACATGGCTCATATGATGAGTAACTAATAGCTCCTTAAAGGGAACATCCTAGGATAACTTAATCATAGAGGAGTGTGAACTAGGAGATTTTGGAGATTGAGATCTTGGTACCCCTGATGTGAATGTTATAATGGTTCTATCGACATACTAGTTAATACAATCTCAAAGTGCATAAGAACTATTATTTTAATATCAATTTATCTTATGAAAATTATAATATGGTTTATTTTGTATCCTATGTAGACAATGTGATAGATGGTGATGATAAGGAGGAAGTGTGATCATCTCCTTATCTATTAATCTGATCAAGTTGTCATGAGGCTTATCTTTGTTTGAAAATTATATAACCCTTTTGTTTATGTCTTGTGCTCTACTCATTTTAGGAGGTGATCTATGAAGTGGCTCTTTGCCTTTACTGAGTATATTTATTGGTTATTTCTATTCAAATTATTTATTAATCATTAGTGGAGTAGGTTTTTATACCATGTTAGATGATTGTGGCTCTAGAAACCTATATCCAAATCTGCCTCTTAATGTGTAGTTACTAGTCACAACTCTGTCTCTAATTTTATAGTTGTGTTACATATACGCCTAAATGATTTGGATGTCTGATATAATAATCTCTCTTTAAGAGGAAAGATGAGGCCTTTATCAAAGATATATTGTACCTTTAAATCTATTGGCTGGTAAATCAATTGATGTATACACGACTTAAATCTTAGAATGTACTCTGTTAATGATTCTATCTCACCCTAGTGTAGTGAATACAACCTCTCATATGTGCCTTGAGGTCCTTTATTCTACATTTAGTGTCTGATAAACAATGCTTCTAATTCATCATATGTGTGTAGTGACCCACTAGGAAGTGTATGATGAAACCAATTTAGTGCCTCACCTTCTAGGAACTTTGGAAATAACTGTGGTAGATTCAACTTGTTGATGACATGTGCCATGAATTTACCATAATTTTGAAGGTAAAACTATGGGTCTCTATGCCTATCAAATTTTTGTAACACTAATATTTAAAAATTGGGTGGTAACTTTGTAGTGAATATTCTATGTAGAATAAGATTATCGTGGATGGCATTGGAATTGGCCCAAGAGTGGTATGCTTTACTCTCCAATGTGAGATGGTGTACTTGTTGTTTTAAATCACCCACAACATGCATCAAGGCTATTACCTCTTGTAAAGGTATGTTATCATCATCAAAGGGTTCATTTAACTCTTGAATTTTGTTATTTATCTTAGCCATTGGTACATTGCATTGGGGACCTTTTTTAAGGAGGATTGGTTTTCTCTCTATAACATTTGGAGGGGTGATATCTTGGACTTAGAGAGAGGGAAGTGGGATATCACCCTCATTTAGGTTAGGTTCAAAAATAGGTTTTACTTTAGTAATGGGGGTTGAAGGAGATTCATTAGTATCTCTTACTTTGTTAATTTTCAAAGAAGTATCACATGACAATGGACTAGAAAATATTTTATTATCATGTTGTAAGTTATGTAAACTATGAACATAAGAATAATTGTTTGTGTGTGTGTGTTTTAGAATTTGACCTACCATTAGTTTGGACATGATAAATAGGTGAAGTAGGGAGAGAACTAGAAGGTTTAGAATCAATGTCTTCTTCACCATAATCATAATAATCATCATTATTCCAAAGTTCATCAAAATCATAGTTTAATTCACTTGTATAAGTAATATTATAAGAAGTATCATTCACATGCTCACTAAGAGAGAGAGTAGGAGAAGATTTTAAATTTTTAATACTATGAAACATGTCATCATGTGTGGGTGTAATGCAATGCATTTATTCACTAATTATGTGTGGAGTGTATGTATGATTATTACTTTCAATCTTGGAATCAAGGGTATAAGAAATAACAATCAAGTTTTCATTTGGCATATCATGACATGTAGGAGAAGAGTTATAGACATTTACATTATCATTATTTTAAAAATAATCATTGCATTGAGCTTGGAATGTAAAATAAGGTGATAAAATTATTTTGTCTACTTTAGTTTGTACATTGGTAAAAGGTGTAATATTATTTGTACATTCTTATTTAAATTTGATTGAGAAGGGTAAAGAATATGCATTGTTCTTTTCTATGTTTTTTGAATCATGCAAAATTTGATTTTGTGTATTATACTTATATTGATTTAATTTGAAAAAAGAGGTAGAAAATTTAGTTGAAAAGCTAGGATCACATTGTAACAAAGCATTACCAAAAAAAATTTCATTTGGAATTATATTGTTAGTTTATTTTTAGGTGTAGGAGAAGAGGGAGAGGAAAGAGAAGAAAATGCATCTATTATATCCTCCTCAACACTTTCATTGTCATGCTCATAGTAATCCTCATATCCATAATTACAAAAATAATCATCATCATCATTATAAATGAAATTTTTATCATGTGCTAATGTGAAATATTGAAAATTTGTCCATTCATTATTATAATTATGATAAAAATTCAAAAATTCATCAACTGGGTGAGGGGTAACAATATTCTTAGATGTTATTTTAAGCTTGCCAAAGAAGATAATGTAAATAATGAATAACAAGAACACAATAGGTAACATTTAATCTAACATAGGTATATGTGAAAATATGGTAAATATTCAACCCAATGTATATAATAAATAAAGATTGTACTTGAAACCTTAATTACTAGTATTTGGGTGTATAGGGACCTAGATTCTAGATCTAGGGTTTGATGAAGGTTGTTTGGTAAATACTTAAATTATATCAAATTAATTAATACCTAATATATAATTAATATGAATGAGCTATGTTTTGCTAAAATATAAGAAAAAATATAAGTTTTTGACCCTAATTTAGTACTAAAAAAAATGAAGGTAAACCCTACGCTAAACTAGGGTTGTAAGCAATATTCGAAGTACGTTGGGTTCACCAAATGTTTTTACTATTTGGGACAAAGGGCATATAAATCCTAGGTTGTGAAGGGGATGAGTATAAAAATAAATTGAAATAAATATAACAAATAATAAAATTAACAAGATCTTCCCAAAATAGCAAAGATGTAAAGAAATCATACTTATTTGGAGCAAAATAAGTATTTTTATGACTCAAGAGGTTGAAATAGGTTTGAGAATAAATCAAACATATTTCATTTAGTGACTATAGTTAAAATAAGACTTAGGAAAGCAGCACCCTTATGATCACAATAGTTGGCACTAGTGTCCAATTATGGCACTAGTGTCCTTCTTGGAGGAATTGTCTAAAGCTTTCACGGAAGCTATGAGAGATTTTAAGGGACCTGTAGGTGATTTTGTGACTTCTAAGAGCTCACCTATATCATTGTTTTACTTGAGTATATTAAAAAACCCTAATGAATAACTGTACACATGAAGCAATAACTAGATAACTTGTAAAATAAAGGGAAAAATTAGGTTGTGGGATATTACGATCATGTGGAATAGAACCCCTGTTATCCTAGTTGTTACCTACATTAAACCCAATGTTAGGGGTCTAAAATTGAATGTAGTTATCCCTTAGGAAACATGCATAATAAATGCACATGGTATGTTATAATGAATTTTTATTAAGCCCTTTTTTGATCAAGCATGCAAGTCTAGACGTGATAGCTGAGTAATGTGCAATGTATTGAGCTGTACTATTGATTGATTTTATGTAATTATGTGCCAAAATAGAAAGTGTTAGATGTGAAATTCCTTGTAAGGATATTTATATATAAGTAAATTTGATTTGATTGTAATACCTTGTTCGTTGGCTAACAAGATGAAAAAAGAGGGATAAAAAATATAATAGAAGGCTCAAGGGAGAGTTAAGACCCAAAACACATGAAAAAATGATTATTGGACACTAGAGCCATAATTAGACACTAATTCCACATGAAACTACTATCTAGATAAGTACACTAGTGTCAAAAGTCTTGAAAATAGAGTTAAGACTAGATAGGAAAGGTTAGGGGCCCCTGTGACTAGGAGGAGACGACTCAAGAACACTGGGGGTGTAACAAATAGGGAAAAGAAGACAAAAATATCAAAAGACCCAAAATGGCCACATGAACAAGGGCTATATTCATCACTAAGACATTCATGTGAAAGAGAATTTAAAGGCAATAATTTTGGTTTCTTCACCAAATTAGGGTGTATATAGTAAGCTAGCATGCTATTGATTTATTGGTTTTTACTTAATATTAGGTGGTTGTTTGGCCCTTTTCTATGGTTTATTTTTTATTATTAATTTATTACATTTTTTGAAATTTCAAGGTGAATAATTAGGCTTGAAAATTATTGAATAATTAACCTAAATTCAAAACCTATTTTATGCTAGACAATATGTGTTTAATCCCTAGGAAAGTTGTATGATGTCTATTGTGTCCCAACACACCCCATTTTCAAAAAAAATGTCCTAGAAGATTTCTTTGAGACAAAGTTTAAATATATTGAGGAGATAAACTTAGCATCCAAATATGGGCATATTTCATAAATTTTAAGGTTAACTTGTTATTTTGAGTACTATGTTGATTTATTAAAAGTCAGAATTAAAACATTGTTATATTTTTTATGAAATCATTTGACTTTTAAAATGGGAATTTTGAGTGACTAACGAGACAAACCACATTATATTTTAGTCTATATGTACTTGGATTTGGTCCTATGAAGGATATATCATGATTGATTTTTTTCCATTTCATCTTTAGGATGTCTCCGATCTCATCCAATCTTGGCACATGTCATTATCTTGCACATCCATGGCTTTCAATGATCAACCAAGTTTTTTTTCTTCTGGATCACTGAGATTATGGAAAGTGTCTCCATGCCACTCTTCCATATCTATCTAGTACTTTAAAAAATTATAAAATATTTTATACCTTTGAGTCATCAAGATTGTGTCAAGTGTCACCATCCTGCTCATCTTGGCCCAAAGGGTATTTACACAGTTATCCAATTTCAATGATCATCTAAGTCTCTAAGATTTTTCTATGTGTCATGATCTCACAAATTCATGTATGACATTATTAAAATTTTATTATACGGTCATCCTGGTGAGCCAAGTAGTGATATCCATCCACATGGCATCATCATCAAAACTCATAATCTGACATAATGAGGTACAAAATCATAGTTTAAATATATTATAGATCACTCAAATTTATATAGGTGCCATAATTCTACTAATTTATCATCTACATACCATAAAATAAAAGGTTTTTCACTCCAGGCATTTGATTCACCAGGATTATACCAAGTGTCATCGTCTCAAGAACCCATAACCAAAGAAATAAATTACAAAGGGATAGAACTCAACACCCAATGGACAAGTGACATGAAACTATGTGTTTAAGACCAAAAAAAGTAATTTTAAAACATGAAGGCAAATCTCTAAAAGTGTGAAAAGAAGACATCTGTCATATTAAGATGATGTGACACCCAAAAGTAGTGAAAAGATGACACATGGAAATTTAATTGACAAAAATTGATAGTCCAAATTCAAAATTCAAATGAGAAAAGAGTAGATAGGGAATATAGCAAATGTCACTATTTGAAATTAATTTGTATGAATTGGAAACTTGATGCATTCAATTTTTAGAGCCAATGAGTCTAAGTGATATATTTGGTTTGAAAAATGTGATTTGATTCCATGATATTATGTCTAAACTACAAATTTGAGCCCCCTATTGATTAAGAGACTTGAATTTTTTAGAGAATACAAAATATTTTCACAATTTCAATGGCTTCATTATCTTGCACTCCTCCCTGCTCTACTTATTCGATTATAGGCATGATGTAATACATGGATATAGTATTTGATTCAATGACACTACAACACAAATTTAAACATTATTCAACCATATGGTAAGAATTAGATGCTACAAAGCCATATGGAGTAGGGGATCAACTGACCATATTCACACAAAATATAAAAATGACATTTTGGATATCAAGGTAGTAGGCCTACATAATACTACAACAAAAACTAAGGTAATGCCTTGTATTGACTTGTTTTATGATATATTTATAAATGGACATTTTTTTGGGAAGATATTACACTTTAGTTTTAAGAATACCCCTATGGCCTACATTGGTGGCAGTGCCTTTGAGAAATATTATAGGTTCCCAATTCTAGAAATAACCTATGGTTATTTACAAATTCAATCCTTGGTAAATTATAGTAAAGGGATGATAACCCAAACAAATTTGAAATTAAAGGCTCAATTTCCTCTCTTCCCATAGTTGATTTCAGGCTAAGGATAAGAATTATCATGGATCTATTAAAATGATTATATGGTTTCCCTAGTATTTCTTACCTTTATACGATATGGGTCTCAATGTCATATATTATTTTGATTCCAAATAAAATCATTTCCCTCAAGGAAATCATTAATTTTAATTTGATGCATCAGATGGGTAACCTGACCAACCTATATAATGGCAATTTCTAATTGATATCATATGTGTTAGACACTATAAATGTTATAGTGCACCCATATTATGAGGGACCTTGGGTGCCATCCATATAATACCTCAAAAATAGAGTGTGTGATGAGGTTAACATTCTTCACATGTATAAATTCAAGATGTAGATTTAGAGGATCATAAATAAATTTTACCCTATGGTATATAGGGTTATCTATGGGCATAATATGCTCAGGTTTTCAGACCACATCAAGAGAAACATCAATAAAATGGGTGATTATTGGTATTACCCTAAGTACACTATAATTAGAATTGAGGGCATTACAACACAACCTTTATATTTTCCACATAATGTCTCAGATAAGGTGGTTGAACAATAAATTATTGCATAGTTATATGACAATGTAGATGTCCAACCTAGGGGTGCTAAACAAGGATCTATACACCCAGCTCCCCTCAACATTGGCCACATGTAATACATAAAATGGGAGCACCTCAACTCTATTGGAAAAAATAGAGTGCATTATGGTTTGAATAAGGCTCCATTTAGATATTGGGACCTTAGGAAGAATGTCAGGGAACACTTGAAGAAGTATGAAAGTAAAAATCTCCTATGTGCACCAATCATACAATCACAACTACAAATTTTTGAATGCAGAGGATGACATTGATGTTTTTATTAGAATATACAAAGTTAACATTTCCATGATAATGGTTCAAAGGATCCATTATGATCCAAATATTATTGAGGAAGATGCAAGGAGGATAGACATTGAGTAATGGAATTCAACACTAGTTCATGGGCCTCCTCTCCAACTAGATATTGAAATGGGAACAAACTTAACTGAGGAAGTAGGTACATCTAGGGAGATAGACCCACAATATGAATCTAATATGCCTAATAGTCTCCCTGCTCTTCCTAGTGTTATTCCCTCTTAACCTATAGCTAATGTGGGGGAATCTGCAAGTCCTAATAGAATAATAATGCCATTTTTTATTACATCCTTGCCTCCATTAACCACACTGCAATAGGTATCTATCCCTTCTTTATTGTCACAAGTTCCTATTGTTTTTTGTCCATCACCAGTTCATATGATAATTTTATTGATAGTCATGACCATTCCCACTTCACCTCCACCCTCCACTCATATAGCCCATTCATTTTCCATTCCACCCACTATAGGGCCATCTTCTAATTATACCAAACTAAAATTGGAAACATATCAAATAAAGTCAAAGATTCCCCCTCAACCTCCTCAAATTGTATAAAAAGAAGAGGAAAGTCTTGCTGAAGGTCTATTTGTTAAGGGAGGTCCTCTCTATGAAGAATCAAAGGAGGAACAAGAGGAAGGAGACAAAGTGCAATAAGAAGTGGATCTAATTAAATTTTATAATAATAGTGGAGATGATGAGTGGTTTTCTAAAGAAGATAAAAAACTTGAGGAAGAAGAACCTTTTGAATAATTGGATGAAGATGAAATTTATTCAGGAGGGACAAAAATATGTGGAGACTTTGAATAAGTTGAACAATAAAAGGTTCACTCGATAGTAATCAAGTTATTTCCAAAGGAATGAGAGGATATAAAGGATGAGGAAGAATCCAAAAAACTAGTTTCAGTTCAAGGAATAACATTAGTCACACCACTATCTACTCAAATCTCAACTAGTGAATTAAGTCCCAAGGAAGTTTTGGATGCTTCTAAGGTTTTTGTGAAGATGATACTAGTCTTACAAATGGCCTTAATACTAAGGTTATAAGGGCAACAACTATAATAACAACTATCATTACTACTTCCCCTCAGAATGTAAGTACACAAGTTATTAATTATTAGCATATCCAATTATTTATAGTAATGTAATTAATATATTATAAGCCTACCATTATTTTCATTATTTCATTTTTTATTCTCAAGTCTACTAAATAATCCCCATGCATTCACAATGCCAATTTTTCAAATTATAACCCAAGGCCTAGCTAGTGGAATTTTTCCTACTGTTAACCCATAAACTGAGGTTTTTAACATTATTGCTCTTTCTAGGGTTGCCTATACATATATTAAATCATATATGAAAAATTTTCTCCAAACCACTGTGACTTATTCATTCTTTAGTGGTATTAATCCACATGCCACTAGACCAATGAAGTATGTGCATTTTGAAAACCTAGTGTCTACTTCTATTTTGGCTCCTCAGACCACACCCCCTAGGCCATTAACCCAATTATGTATCACTAGTAGAAAAACAACAATAAAATGACTAAAAAACTACTAAAAATTGCATATAAATGACTAAGCTTGGTCACATGACCATTAGTAATTTATTTCCAGTCATTTATAACGTGACCAAGTTTATGACTAAACCATTTTTAGTTATTTATTGGTTGTTTTGATTGATCAATTTGGTAGAATATTTAGTTGTTAATTTAGTCATTGATTGTTGTTAATTGGTCATTTATTTAGTCATGGTAGTCATTTATTTAGTCATTGTAATTATTAATTGCTATCAATTGGTAGTATATTTAGTCATTTTTATTCACTGATTTCCATCCATTGGTAGTATATTTTGTCATTTGTATTAACTGATTTTTGTCCATTAGTAGTATATTTAGTCATTTTAATCATTATTTTGCAATCAACTATTCACTAATTTCTGTCAATTGGTAGTATATTTAGTCAATTTAATTATTAATTGATGTCAATTAGTAGTATATTTAGTCATTTTATTTGACTGATTTCTATTAATTGGTAGTAAATTTAGTCATTTTAATTTTCAATTTCCATCATTTAGTAGTTTATTTAATTGTTTTTGTTCACCAATTTCTGTCAACTAGTAGTATATTGACACACTATTTATTAATTGCATAATAATTATATTTAGTACTAGTTTAGTAGTAAATTTTCATTTATATGTTATTAATAATTTATTAAATACTATAAACTATATAATGCATAAATAAACATATATTTTTTTAATTCGAAACTAGGGAATTATAAGGGTCCCAAGCCCTTTGACAAAAAAGATTCAACAAAAACAAAATAGTTTGTCGTGCTCAACATCCTTCCATGCTGAGGCATATGATAAATCTATTAATATAATAAAATACTACCAAAACATCCTTAGATACATACATATTTCTATTACTATCTTACTACTTTAATGACTATTAATAGGCAAAAGCCAACAAACTAACCAACTATTCTAGAATTACTAATTCCATAAGCTTCCCCTAATTTGTACAAATTTTCTTCTTCTCTGGTTCCTCATTTGAACTGCATGCTTCAACACCCAAAGCTAACAGATTCTCACTTACCATCAAATAGTTTAAATCCACCATCTTGCTATTCTTTTGAATGCCTATAGATTGCTCACAGGCTAAAAAAAAAAGTCTTTTCTATACTTTACCAGTTGTCTCCCCATGTTCCTTTTGCTTGCCTTTCCACCAGTGTGGAGACTTAAAAGAGTCTCTCACCACTCTTTTACCTAATATTTTAATTGCATTGACCCTGTCTTTATCATGCCTCATCACCCTCCATTCTGGCAAGATGAGAATGGGTTCCAGAAGATCTTCAATAGAAGGCAAACTGACTCCCTACATTTCTTTCAATTTCAACTGCACTCTACAGACTACTTCCACATCTTTGACAAAATCAACCAAAGCTAGGAATCAAAAATCAAGCTCTCAAAATATTTCCAGTGAGATAAACCCCAAATAGTCTCTCTCTGAAAATGATAAAAGAGGAAACAATCCAAGTGGCAAAGATGCCAAAGCCTCTACTAACTCAAACATGTATTCCAACCATATGAAAAATTCCACCATTGCTTGAACTTGGGATCTATCCATCATAACCAGGCAAAGATTAGAAGCAAACATAGAGGCCAATTCAAAATTGACTCTAACTCGATGACTCTATGCTATAAAATCCATGCCCAACACCAACTCAATATCTGTTGCCACTTCAGGAGAAGGAATCCAAAAAATATTCAATAGATACATCTTAGAGACCATTCTAACAAAGCCCATCTCATGAATTTTGGCTTTGTTGAAAGCCAATGGCCAACTAAATAATTCCAAATAAAATTTATCCATCTCTACTACACCTCAAACTTGAACATCACCAAACTAAGAAGCCTATCAACCATCTTACCAAAATGCCACTCCAAAACCACCACAAGGCATAAATATACAAAATGTGAGAAAAGAGATGACATAAATGCTCTAAATCATGAATGATCCACATTTTAGTTCCATCAAAAAAATATTTTTCCATCTTTAAAATACATCAGCCTTCACACTTGGGAAAAGCTGAAGAATGATCGCCTTGACAACTAATCACTTTCTCATGAATTCAAAATCTTTTGGAAAAGATTTCGAATCATAAAAATGCTCTATATTGACAAATACAAATACATCATTAGTTTTCTTTTAAAAAATATTTTAAAAAATACCATAATATCAATATTAAAATTGCATTTTTATATATTTTTAAATAACAATCTAATATTGATATTTCTCAATTAAAAACCTAAACAAACCATATTATCAACATTGAAATTTCTTTTTAAAAAAAAGCAATATAATGTTGATATTTCTCAATTTAAAAATCAATTTTATCAAAAGATCGACAATCCTAGCAGCTCTTATTAACATTATCCATCCTTTCCTCCTCACATTGATCAATCACTGCATTGGCTAAAAAATTAGCCACTTTTTTAGTTTCTCTGAAATAATGGTGAAAAGATTGATTCAACATCATGATAAAAAGAGGTAATCTATAATAAAAAATATAATGCAATTTTGATGAACTATAATATGTTCAAAGTCTAAAGTTTCCAACTCTTGCAAATACACCATTATAAAGATACCTAAGCAACACATTCAAACTAATGGATAAAGCAGTGGGCCAAGCTGTCTAATAGCGAGTACATGATAAACATCAACTATGTCATTTTTTGCAAATATTTTAGTGGCCACCATGTGAAGGTTCCTTCTTTCTCTTTCAGATGGACAACTCTATCTATTTTGTCTTCATAAGCAAGGGGTATGTTACTTCTAAATTTCAAAATAGTTACATTTGCATCTCCTGTTCCTTTCAATTTGACTTCATGTATAATGGATAGAGAGTGAATCTGCCTAATACCCATAACAACACCATCAAATAAATCCAACACCCCAACTTTATCCCCTTCTTGGATTTTATCAATACATTCTACAAAAACAAAAAAATACACATTATATTGAGATATAAAACATTTGATAGCACAAAGATAAACATTCGATAAATATTTTTAAGAAACTAGAAAATGATGATAGAAAAATTTAAACCATGCACATGACTTATTAAATAAAAATTAACTTCCTGCTATTTGATAAAGAATGGATGTTAGATATAGAAGGTGTCAATATGTTAGCAGTCATGTGCCATGAAGATGTGGATGCTACAAGGATAACAAGTGCCATTCTTCCAATTTCTATGAGCTATTATGTAGTTGCTACAGGCACCTTCCTCACTACTTGGCATAACTTTGTAGTGGCTATGAGCTCAATCTATAGTTGTTGTAGGTACATCCTAACCTCTATATACACCTCTATAGTAGTTATAGCTTAATTACTCACAAATGATGAGCTATGGCTTTGGCTATGGGTTATGGAGAAATTCATGAAAGACACTAGACAAGTTAGAGGAGTGAAGGAAGATTAGAGCAGAAACTTCAAACATTGATAAGGAATGACCATACCCTTGAATAAAAAAGTAAGTGCTATAACAAAGGCATACACTTACAATATCTATTTGAAGTGTTTTAGACTAGAATTTATGACTACAGGGATACAAAAAAACCATTCTCAGCTTCTAGTCACTTCATGGAAAATAATTTCACTCTACCAATAAGAGAGATCTGGGATCTTTTTTGGAGCACATATCCCAAGTTTGATAAACCAACTGATTGCCAAGTTAAAAATTCACTAAATAAAGAATCTATCAACAAATGTCCTCATTTACTGGGAGTAAGATAGAAGAGAAATAATCCATCAGTAGGCTCATATAAAGGAGATCAAGAGAAATAAATGCCATCACCCACCCTCCTCCATGATTATAAAGGATCTGAATTAGATAACAAATAAAGATCTGTAACAACCACCTTATGGAAGGATGACAATAGTCTCTCATACCAATACAAAACCACTACTCCAGTGCTTTGTAGGTCATCATAATTACATGTAGGTTATTGAGGGCATATTTAAAAGACATGAAACTTTGATCACATAATTACCCAAGGGTAAAAATACAACAAAATCATGACTACCAAGGTAATAATTACATGAGAAAATAATAAGCTAAGCTTCCATTCTGACAAACACTCACATGTAGATTTCCTATGCCACAACCCTAGGAACAAATGATTATAAAGGTATGGTGTATCTTTTAGTCATAAAAAATCACTTTATTTTTTAATATAGCATGCATTATATTAAAAATCATATTTAATTATTAAAACATCATTCATCGAGTCTTATCATGAGCTATGCTAACTCACCACTCAAAACCCTCATTATGACCCCATCTTATTTTTTTGCATCCTACACGTGCCACATCACTTGGGGATAAGTGACACTTCATGTGGGGGGAGGAATGCTTTGGGAAATCAATCACATGATAATCTATACATGTGGATTGAAAGCTCATGATTACACCATAATTACACCCATATTCAATTGGGGAAAAGAATCAATTTTATTGTTTTCCACTCCAAGATCAAAGATAATTCATAAAAAGACCTACGCAAGACATTGATGCAGCCTAAAACCAAAACTACCATTATTGAATAAACTTGCTTCATTATAAGGAGCAATCTAAAGGTAAAATTGGGTGTTTTGAAGAGATATATGTTTGAAAATTTTGATAGGAAGATAAACTAGCTATAATGGGAGGTTCAATAGTGAGAAGGGAACCCTCAAACCATAAGGAGTTGCAAGGAGACCCAGACAGCTGGGCCATCTTCAGCAGGGTTGGATGGGCTACCTATTTTGAGAAACTGCATCATTTTTTAGAACTTCTCACTAGAGAATTTGGAGGGTCTTTTATAGGAAAATAGGAGATAGTATTTGGCATCACATTTCTAGTTACAAAAAAAATGGTAAGGTAGGTTATTGGGTTACTATCATCATCAAATTATGCACCCTAGAACACTCTATGAAGCTTCCTCAATTTGATACAACATTTAATCATCTCTCAAGTTTGTGGGAACTTGTAAGAGAGATGAATCTCTAGGATTGAAAGGGCTAGCTCCCTGAATTCTTCTTGAAGTGCTTATCACCTAATCTAATGCTTATTCATGAAAAGAGTCAAGAGTTTGCATAAAATGGAAACTATACTAGAGAGGTGATCCACCAAGAATATATCCCATAGAGTATCATACTTATACTAAGTAATAATGCTTTCCAAGACCAATTCCATGCATTGAAAGATCCTAACATAGTGTTTCAATGTGAAGGTAGCATGATTGGGACAATCAACAAGATACTTGACCTAGGGGGAAAATTGCACACCATAGATACAATTTCATACCTTAAAGAGAGATTAGTACATTAAACACACTTCAAATGACCTGTTAAAAATAGAACTCTTGCTTAAACATGAAGGATAAAGGGAGTAAGGATGATGTTATCACTTAACTCCACTATACATTACTCACACTCTTAGACAAAATGTTCACAAATAAGAATTAGAATTATATTAAATATTAAAAATAAAAGCATAATGTAATTTTAATAGGTATTTTCCATACCAAATTGTGGTCTCCTTACAATAGCAAAAAATGGCTCAATTTATAGAACTTTGAGGAAGAGAGAGAGAGAGAGAAGTTGAAGAAGCACAAGGACATGTATCACCAACATGAAGATCATTTAAAAATGCATGAAAGAGAGGTATGGGGTTATCCATATCATGTCAAGATTTAAAAATGTCATTTCCAATCATCCAAGACCTACAAATATGTCAAGAAACTCCTTTTTTATGCATAGAAAACTGTGCCTCATGATTGGCCTTACAAAACTATCCTAACTCTAAAAATGATCAATTTTGATGATTAATATAAGTATTAAAGGTTATTAATAATCCTTCACCTACATTGGGGAGGTTCCTGACAGTTCATATCATTCTAGCCATGCATGATCATACTTGGCAGTCTCAAAATAACCCTTTTCCCATCACCTCTCACACTTGTCACCTTCAAGCTCTACAAAAATAAAATATGATATATAAAATAAGATTAATGATATGTGTAAGGAGTTTTAATACCATAAGTTACAATAAATTGGCCTTAAAAGGCTCTCAAAATGAAAGTTCACCATTTTCTCTAAGTCTCCCTTAGTTGGCTCACTAGATTGGCTGAATTGAGAGAACTAGTAGTAATACTTATGATCTTAGAAACTTGATAAAATTACTATTATGACTTATAAAATTCCTAAACCTTCCTCTAAAAGTGATTTATCCTCTTGAAAGTTCACCATGCCTGTAAAACACTAAAAATGGTCAAAATAAGCCCTATTTTTCCCTATTTCATATAGGTTCATGCAAAAAAATTACATTGGGGGGTGATTAGGAGAGTATTATACATGTAATAAAATTTTTATGGAATTTTAATTCCATATTCATGCTTAATTTTCAATCTCTCCCTAGTTGAGTCCTTGAAAAGGGTTTGCAAAGGTTTTGGAGTGATTTGCATTCTTATCATTCATTCATAACCATGACACATTGGAATTATTATAAAATGTCTCTTATGGCTCCTAAATTACCTCCTTCAACTTCCTTTAATGTCTCAAGGTCCCATGAAAATTTTGGTGGAAGTTCTAAGCACTTGAAGTTGACATTAGAGCTCATTTTTTGCTTCCTGGTGGGGTCTAAATGCTTCTCAAGCCAAAAATAGCTTCCTAAAGATTTTATTTGAAAAACAAGAGTTTTAAAATATATTTATTACCATAAAAAATTCATCTAACCTTTATAATGTATTTACAAAATTTTGAAATGAAAATTGACCCCTGCTTAGTTTTAAGCCTAGACCTTACCAATAGGTTTGCCTACATCTTTGAGCTCCTCTTAACCTTCCAATGGTTCTATTTGCAATGTGATGGATTTAACACACCAAAAATACATATTTAAACATGTATTTATCACTTTTAAATCATATATTGGGTTGAAAATGCATATGACCTCTAATTTGGCTTTTAGCCCTAAGGTTTTCCTTCACACTTGACTATAACCCTTGTTGTGTAGGGTGCTCTATTTGCTCTCAAGAATCCTATAAAGTTTTATTAGGTTTTTTTAGTTATACTTAATCTTATTTAACCTTTATTTTGTATTTTTTTCCTTGAGATCATCAATTCATCATTTTTACCCAAAATAGTCATTCTTGTGCATGAAGGGACTGCCCCTACTCTGAGACAAAATAGAGAGAATTAGGCCAATTTGTTAGGGAAAAGTGAGTATTTTAAGAGATTCATAAGGTCATAATTACCAAATCTACCAATTTTTTTTGTTTTATTCCATGTTTATGGGGTATAAACATCCTAATTTCTTTTAAAAAGGGGTAAAAAACCTTATTTTTGCATGTTCTTATCCAAACCTCCTCATGGATACTCCTTCACTTCCTTAATGCATCCAAGTTGTTTATATATGTTCCTTACAATATTTTCATGCTTTTGGAACCTATGGATACAATCAAAACCTCTCTCCTAGGTGGAAACCCCAAACTCACCTCTTGAAACAAGGCTTTTCCAACACTGCCTGTACGGACTGAGTATATTTTGCTATGAGAAAAGGGGATTGGGTGGCTTGAGGATGTATTAGAAATATTATTTCCTTAATTTTATCATGAGGAATCCCAATTATACTATTTTAAACTCTCCTTTTCTTTCCAAGGCACCAAACTCTCACATGTTCCTCTCTTACTTATAACCCTGTCTAACTATGATAATGAACATGGTGCTTTTGCATAAGACATATTTATTTGGAGGATATAATGAAGGTTTCAAAACATTATATATTAATATTTAGCTTAAATTCATTTTCCAATGTGATGTCATCTCCAAACCTAGCATGTTGGCTCTCTTAGGCTTTATAATTACTCATTGTCCTCTTGGACTAAGACAATCTTAGGACCCTACCTGTAGGTGATTTGGGGTTGAGAATGACATGAATGTGGTCCTTATTTATGATTTTAAAACTCCTTTGGATTCCCCAAATCATTGGGTTTGTAATTTACACATCTTTCAGCCCTAAAGTGCTTTAAGACTCCTCCAAGTACCATAATTTCACTTCACTATTGTCCCAAATGTAGGTGGCTATCCCTTTCTTCATTTTAGGCTGGTAGGTTGTTTTCTAGGTGAAGAATGAACTTGTTCATGGTGGAATTCATGGCATGAATGTATTTTATTGCATTCAAAACATAAACTTTCCTTCACCTCATTCATGATAATTCCTATTTCAAAAACCTTGACCTTTTTGCCTATAGGTGACTCCTCATAGTCCTATGTACGGATAGAGAAGTATGCATTAGGGGTTCAAGACATTGGATTTCTCCTTCTCTCATGGCATCTTATCATGCAAGTATCATTTGAGCCATTAGCATCATTCAACTTGATAGCATGCCTAATACACCAAAATGGGATGCAAGGTTAACATTTTGATCACTGTCTTGTAGACAACACTGCCTTGCTTTAGTGGTTTTAATCCATTTTTAGGCTTTCCTAAATCCAATCTCCATTCACCCTTTGCTTCTCAAAATTAGCGCAATTGTTGTAGGTGGATAGGGATACTAAGTTGTCTAAATTAAAATCTTAGATCATCTTTCAAGTAGATTTGGTGAGGTCCTCAAAAACCTTCAAGGCCTCTATTTGCCATTTTTAGGGATAGAGAACCCAATATACCCTGATCACAGTCTAACTTCCCATTTGATGATTTGACACTTTCCTTGTAAAAGTAAGATTATCAATAAGCCAAAGTAGGAAGATTGGTCATCCAAAAGTGTAGGTTTACCACATCAAAAGGGGACTAATCTCTCCTCTCATCAAGGGGAGGTTCCCTATATATATAAATAGAAAATAATACTCAAGGGTAGGATAAACCATCCATCTCTCTTTATTTAGAGATTATGTGTGCAAGTCAAAGGAAAAATCTCAAGGGAAATGACAGAAAGCACTCTTCTTTCAGAAGTAATATTCAACAAACCACAAGAATATTCTTGGTAGTAATTGCAAAATGTAACCAAGGACGTAGTAACCAACAAATTGAGATGTAACACAAAGTCTCCACCTGAATTGCCCAAGAGTGAGATACAAAGGACAATGAGGGCACAAAGTCATCCCAAGGTCCTTTACACAGAAACAAAAATAGAATTAAAGGAACAAAAAATATATTAAGGAAAAAGACATAAGAACAGTTTCCCAAACAACAAAGATATCACAGCACAAAGTCTAAAAAGTCACTTTCTTTATTATTCCAATAACAAAATATGATCAACAATATGAGCTCAAAGTCTCAGTAATGCCTTTCAATTTGGGCAGAGTTTCATTTCTGATTATTAGAGAGAGATCATTTTACAATAAAAGAGAGTCCCTTATATAACCTCTTCAAGAAGGACTCAGGAATAGTAACACATCATGTTGCATTGAAATTTGTTAAGAAGACATGCTGGAATTTAGGGGCATTTACCCATTTGCTTTTCTCAATGCAGAGAAATGGGTCATGCTATTGAAAGTTTGCATCTTTCAATGTCCACTTGGTGATCTGCTTCTAGAAACATATCTGATGCACAAATATTTTTGATCCTTCCTCATCATTCCTACTTTTATGGTTAATTGAATCGGGTCCTTGATTTAATTTGATGCATCTGTTCCTTAGTCACTTCTTGCTGATCTTGGCCTTAAAGCCTTTGAATGCATTTGAGTCCATAGATTTAAACCTACAAGGATCAACAGATATTTCATTGTCACAACTTTGATGTCTATAAGCATGTCACTTTCCTCGGCAATTCCTTCATCTTTGTCATTTGATATTTCCTAGAGGAGACTTGCCCTTCAGGGCCTTGAGAAACGGTCTGCTTTGGGTTGGGAAGAGCTCCCCGCAAGGGTATCTACCCTTCGAGTGGTCTTCAAATGGCCTTCAGGCTTCTTTCTTCTAGTGGGTGGTCGCTAAGTTCTTTGGCTCTTCTTTAAGGCTTTTCAAAATCAATGGCTATTTTACAAACCTTGAAATTGACATTCGCACACCAGTCACTACGTTTGAATTTCCAACAACTAGTTCACCGTTCTTGACTTTGAGGTCTTTGGGCGCATCACCCCTTGGGCTTTCTTTAGCTTTCTCATTTTGCATCCTCCCGAAGGGAAGGTGACCCTTCAGCTTTGGGGAAGTGTCCTTTAATTTGGTAGCTGAGAGTCCCCCATAAGGGCACTTGCCTTTCGGGGTCCTTTAGTGGTCTTTTGTCTTCGAAATCCTTTGGAGCTTTCCTGCGGACTTTTTTTGTGAACATTTTCCAACAAAATTTTTTCGTGGACATTTTCCCATGAACAAAAAGTTTGCAGACATTTTCCCGTGGACAAAAAGTCTGCAAGAATTGTTTCGGCTACCTTGTCTTTGTCCTTTGGAAATTCTTTCAGGGTTTCCTCCCGTAGCTTCTCTGAATTTCTTCAGACTTTTTATCTGAAGGAATTCCTTCAGACAAAAGTCTAAAAGAATTCATTTCTTGCCTTAGTCTTTTTCTCGAAGGAAATCCCTTTGTATTTCAGTCTTTTCAATTGGTCCATGTGCCTCCTTCCTGCCCTCCGCAAGGGTATTTGCCCTTCAAAATTTGCCTTAGTCAATTTTATGTGAATTTCAAATTGTGACACGTGGCAGCATCCACTGAGTTCTATCAGTATTTTTCTCACTGCCCTCCGTAAGGGTTCTAGGCCTTGGTTTATCACCCTCCATAAGGGTATTTGATTCTTTGGCTTTGGGGCAACCCCTTGAACCTATCGATTGAACCAACTTTGGTTCAACGGTTCAATGGTTCATTCGCTTTGACTTCTTGAACCAAGATTCTTTGAAACAAGCCTCGTTGAACCAGTTGAACCTTGAACCTTGAACCCATGAACCTTTGAACCAAAGTGGTTCAATGGTTCATCTGTTCAATTGGTTCATTCTCTTTGATTGGTTAAGTACTTTTGATCCTCGTTGAACCAAACACATTGAACATGTTGAACCTTGAAGCCATTGAACCTTTGAACCAAAGTGGTTCAATGGTTCAATGGTTTAATAGTTCAAGCCTCGAAAACTTGTTCTTTTGATTGAACCTGCTTATAGAAGCCTTTGAACCTGTTGAACCATTAGTCCATTGAACTTGTTGAACTCTTGTTGTTGATGTTGAACCTTTAAACCAATTGAACCTGTTGAACTTTGATGGTTCAAGGTTTAACGATTCAATGGTTCAATCCTTGCTTAAAATCTTGCTAATGAACTCTTTTGGTTGAACCTTGTCATTGAACCAACTTTGAAATCGCCTAAGTGTTGAGAGCTTGCTTCTTTCCTACAGAGTCCGTAGAAATCAACCTGTAAAGTCCATTGAACTTAGCCTGTAGAGTCCACATATTTTCTTCTTACAGAGTCCATAGATTTTCTTCCTCCATATTCCATAGATTTAAGTCTGTATAGTCCATAGATTCAAGCCTGCAGAGTTTGTAGATTTAAGCCTGCAGAGTTCATAGATTTTTGAGAAGCTTGGAAAATGAGGAATTTGAATGCCTAGAACAAATTTCAAGAAGGGCAGAGATTATTTTGGTCTGTAGGACCAAAATAGTTCAAATGTTGTCTCAAAAATGAGTGATATTTTTGGGGGACAAAAGTTGGCTCCAGTTGGGGAACTTCTATCAATTGTAAAAAAAATTGAAGGGAGTAGAATCTAGGATCTCCAGTGTCTTCGTGTGTACCATTGGGCTATGGAGTCATGTTACCCATAAATGGAAGGCATAAAAAATGGAAACAAACAAAACAAAATAGAATAAAAAACTATACAAATATACATATGTATAGATATAATGATCTGATACTTCAAGAGTTGAAGTGTTTTAGATGTTTCTTCCTGAGAGGTAGTGAAAATAGTGTGCCATCTTGGTAAACCAGCATGAAATTATTTTGCCCCCAAAAATGGTGACGGGCGAATGGAGCTCTCCACCAGGAAACCAATTTTTTGCATCTTCCTCTTGGCCTTTTCTTCTTCTTGATCCATGGCAGGACGTGGTCTTCAAACTGAAAACCATAACTCCTTGTTCTCCCTATGAAGAGTTCCTTTTGCTGACTTTGGAATACAATAGTATGGTCCACCACCATAGCTTGTTGTTCTACTGGTCCAGTTTAGCACATGCTTTGATTGTCAACATCAGACCCCTGACAAAACATCAGCTCAACACCTCCTTTGGTGTGGAGTTTGATCTCTTCATCTTGAGCAGTCTTCAATCTGAGAAACAAAGATCTATATCTAGCTGTGGAAGAATTGCTGCAATCAGATTCCAAGATCCATACCTCATCAAAAGGTGATCTCCTATCAAATTTATCTTTATTAGAGATGGAAGATCCTTCCTTGTTTATACTGCACCCTACTAATTCTCCTGACGTCTTGTTTGAATCAATTCCTAGATTGTCAACTACAGGACTTTCATATGTAGAAACATGAACATCCTATGTGGTCAAGAAATAATTACCCCTGCCTGAAGACTCAAACAAAATTTGTGCTACAGGGGCCAACATTTGGGTGACCACGTATTTTGCCTCCTTTTTAGGGAGCAATCTCTTCATTACGCCTTGAATAGGGATCCTTGCCTCAGACAGGTCCATGCTTAGTTCTCCTCCCACGTCCTTATAGAAATTTCATCCAAGTAGGATAATATAAGATGCTGAGACATCAGCCACCAAGACAGTCATCTTGATTCTCTTGTCTGGAAAGGATAAAAATGCAAATTGGCCATCTTTTATTTGCCCCATCAGTGGTACTTGCTTGTTCTCCATGGAGAAACATCTCCCAAAGGTTTTGGTCAGTGTGAGACCCAAAGATTGAGCTACTTTAATAGGCATGACATTGTTAGATGCCTCAAAATCAATGATGCAATTGTTGAGTTGATAACCATTTATCAATAAGGAAACATAAAAAGGTTATATTTTCCCAGGGGCAATTGGAGGAGTATTGACAAGATTATTTGGAATGGGCATGTTCTTTAGGGAATCAAGAATTATTTTCTTAACCTCTTGTCTTGTAGGGATGGTTTGGTTCTTGACACATTGGACCAACTTATCCAATTGATCAGGATTAGACTGCAAATATTCAAATTTAGACATTTTTATTTTTGTCTTCTTGACATGATCAATTATGTCAAATCGCTGAACTGAGCTAGGTACAGAGAAAATCATTTCAACCTTTTGAGTTTTATGAGGGATGGGAGGAGGGCTGGTTTGCAAAATTGAAGTAGAAGGTGAAGGTGAAATTGATGTACTTATTTTTTGGGTGATCACCAGATCCTTTGACTGGTAAGGCAAAGTGGTTCCATGCTTAGCAATTGTAATTGCTAGTTGAGGTTGTTCCTATGTCTTCCCTTTATCAGCTTGCTGGACTGATTGGTTCTTGGACCTGGTAAACACTGCATATGATCCATTAATAGCTTTTCTTTTGCTTCTGGGTTCATCTTGGTAATTCACAAAACCAATGTGGGAGTCGCCAGCTGATTCTTCTTGATCCTCCGTGAAGAGATCATCATCATTTTCTTGCTCAAACTCAGGTTGGAAAGAGAAAGCATGTTCTATTTCCAAATATCCAACTGTTGAGTTGGTTGGAGGAGCTTCAAGGGCAAGTTTCCCTTGTGGGGGAGGAAGACAATTTTGTTTCCCTTGATTCCTGGTAGCATTGCCCTGATATGACTGATTTGGAAATGTCCTTCTTAGCATATCTCTGTATGGAGTAGAAGACATTCCTTGCGCCATTTGCTTTTTGAGATCAAGCAACTCATTTGCCAACTTCTACACCATTGGATCCGTGGTGCCTGTAGATGAATATTCAAAAGATGATGAAGGTCTATTTCTATTTGGATCTCTTCTTATCTTCCCTGCTAAGATGAGATCATCTTCTACCTCAATGGCCAAAAGCTGAGCTACAACAAGATCTATTTGACTAGCACGTCTCAAAATAAAACTCACTTCAGGTAACTGAGAAATAATGAAGAAACATTTGAGATTCTTAGCTGTAGGTTGAGCAATTATAGGAATTTTGTTCCTCAGTTTGTCAAACTTGGCTATGAAGTCCCTCATTAGTTCATGAGGTTATTTCTTCATCTATGTAAGTTGAGCCAGAAGTGCATGTGCATCTTCTGCAGGATTGAATCTGGCTTCAAAATTAGCTTTGAGGGTATTCCAATCAGTTACTGATCGAGCCTGTAGATGATAAAACCAATCTGTAGTAGCACCTTGTAGTTTTTATACAAATATCCTGACTGCTACATCTTCAAATTCTGCTCAAATACGCCACAGGTAATGCTGAAGGCTGTAATGTGTTCATCAAGATGAACTTTCTATCACCATAGAATTTGGGGAAATTCTTCCTTGAACTATGTGGAAGCTCATGTAAAGGTGGAGTAAGATTGAGAGGACCAAAAGAATTACCCCAGGGGCCTTGAACTGCCATTATATGACTATGAAAAGGAGGAATAACAAATCTCAGAGGGATAATTATTGGCAAAGCTTTATCAACAGCAAAAGTGGATACTTCGTTTGGCAATGGAGATCTGACTTTAGTAGGAGGAAAGCTCTTGGTTCGTTGGAGGCGAGATGGTGAAGGAAATAGATCAAAATTACTTTGTTGTACCAACTCAAATATAGGGTCAACAATACCTTAGCCCTTTGGCTTCATGTATACCTTGAATCTGCCAGATTGTGAAACAAAAATGGAAAAGAGTTGGCCTTGCTTTAGTTTGAAGCTTGAGGCTTTAAACTGCACGTTCTTTCCCAGTTAGTGTGGAGTTAAATGGTAAGATTATAATAATAATGGGTAAAACACAGAAATAGAATGGAGTCTATAATGGATAATGGTAGAGACATGAAATTATCTGAAACTTGAGGTTTCAGAATGCACATAACTATATCCCCAGTGGAGTCACCAAAAACTGTTGGTTGATTATTTTATCGATCAATGTACTGTTAAATAAAATAGGTCTGATTAGCCAAAGTAGGAAGATTGGTCATCCAAATGTGTAGGTTTACCACATCAAAAGGGGACTAATCTCTCCTCTCATCAAGGGGAGGTTCCCTATAGATATGTTATATATATATATATATATATATATATATATTATAAACAAAAAATAATACTCAAGGGTAGGATAAACCATCCATCTCTCTTTCTTTAGAGATGATGCGTGCAAATCAAAGGAAAAATCTCAAGGGAAATGACAGAAAGCACTCCTCTTCTTTTAGAAGTACTATTCAACAAACCACAAGAATACTCCTGGTAGTAATTGCAAAATGTAACCAAGGACATAGTAACCAACAAATTGAGATGTAGCACAAAGTCTCCACCTGAATTGCCCAAGAGTGAGATACGAAGGAAAATGAGGGCACAAAGTCATCCCAAGGTCCTTTACATAGAAAAAAAAAACACACTAAAGGCAATTATGGGGGCACAAAGTCTCTCCACAGTTGATTTTAGGTTACCTTCCTGACTACTTTCAGTAACTCTACTTGTTGAATTAAAAGAATAAAAAATATATTAAGGAAAAAGACATAAGAACAGTTTCCCCAAAAATAAAGATATCACAGCACAAAGTCTAAAAAGTCACTTTCTTATTCCAATAAAAAAATATGATCAACAATCTGAGCTCAAAGTCTCAGTAATGCCTTTCAATTTGGGCAAAGTTTCATTTCTGATTATCAGAGAGAGATCATTTTACAATAAAAGAGAGTCCCTTATATAGCCTCTTCAAGAAGGACTCGAGAATGGTAACACATCATGTTGCATTGAAATTTGTTAAGAAGACATGTTGGAATTTAGGGGCATTTGCCCATTTGCTTTTCTCAATGCAAAGAAATGGGTTGTGCTATTGAAAGTTTGCATCTTTCAATGTCCACCTAGCGATCTACTTCTAGAAACATATCTGATGCGCAAATGTTTCTGATCCTTCCTCATCATTCCTCCTTTTTTGGCTAATTAAATCAGGTCCTTGATTCAATTTGATGCATCTGTTCCTTAGTCACTTCCTGCTGATCTTGGCTTTAAAGCCTTTGAATGCATTTGGGTCCATATATTTAAACCTATAAGGATCAATGGATATTTCATAGTCATAACTTTGACATCTGTGAGCACATCACTTTCCTCGGTAATTCTTTCAGCTTTGTCATTTGATCTTTCCCAGAGTAGACCTGCCCTTCGGGGCCTTGATAAATGGTCCACTTTGGGTTGGGAAGGGCCCCCCATAAGGGTATCTTCCCTTCAGGAAGTCTTTGGATGGCCTTTAGGCTTCTTTATTTTGGAAGGTGGTCATTAAGTTCTTTGGCTCTTCTTTAAGGCTTTTCAAAATCAATGGCTATTTTACAAACCTTAAAATTGACGTTCGCACACCCATCACTACATTTGAATTTCCAACAGCTAGTTCACCGTTCTTGACTTTGACATCTTCCAGCGCATCACCCCATGGGCTTTCTTTGGCTTTCTCATTTTGCATCCTCCCAAAAGGAAGGTGACCCTTTGGCTTTGGGGAAGTGTCCTTTAATTTGGCAGTTGAGAGTCCCCCGCAAGGGCACCTGCCCTTCGGGGTCCTTCAGTGGTCTTTTGTCTTCAAAATCATTCGGAGCTTTCCCGTGGAATTTTTCCACAGACATTTTCCCACGGACTTTTTCCATAGAAATTTTCTCACGGATAAAAAGTCTACAGACATTTTCTCACGGACAAAAAGTCTACAAGAATTGTTTCGACTGCCTTGTCTTTGGCCTTTAGAAATTCTTTCAGGCTTTCCTCCCGTAGCTTCTCCAAATTTCTTCAGACTTTTTATCTGAAGGAATTCCTTCAGACAAAAGTCTGAAAAAATTCATTTATTGCCTTAGTCTTTTTCCCTAATGAAATCCCTTTGTCTTTCGGTCTTTTTAATTGGTCCATGTGCCTCCTTCTTGCCCTCCGCAAGGGTATCTGCCCTTCAAAATTTGCCTTAGTCAATTTTATGTGAATTTCAAATTGTGACACATGGCAGCATCCACTTAGTTCTATCAGGTTTTTGCTCACTACCCTCTGCAAGGGTTCTAGGCCTTGGTTCATTGCTCTTTGTAAGGGTATCTGATTCTTTGGCTTTGGGGCAACCCCTTGAACCTATTGATTGAACCAACTTTGGTTCAATAGTTCAATGGTTCATTCCCTTTGATCTCTTGAACCAAGATTCTTTGAAACAAGCCTCATTGAAACCGTTGAACCTTTGAACCAAAGTGGTTCAATGGTTCATCGGTTTAATCGGTTCATTCTCTTTGATTTGGCTAAGTCCTTTTGATCCTCATTGAACCAAATGCATTGAACCTGTTGAACCTTGAACCCATTGAACCTTTCAACCAAAGTGGTTCAATGGTTCAACAGTTTGATGGTTCAAGCCTTGAAAACTTGTTCTTTTGATTGAACCTGCTTGTAGAAGCCTTTGAACCTGTTGAACCATTAGTCCGTTGAACTTGTTGAACTCTTGTTGCTGATGTTAAACCTTTGAACCAATTGAACCCATTGAACCTTGATGGTTCAAGGTTCAATGGTTTAATGGTTCAATCCTTGCTTAAAATCTTGCCAATGAACTCTTTTGGTTGAACCCTGTCATTGAACCAACTTTGAAATCGCCTAAGTGTTGAGAGCTTGCTTCTTTCCTGCAAAGTCCATAGAAATCAACCTATGAAGTCCGTTAAACTTGGCCTGCAAAGTTCATAGATTTTCTTCCTACAGAGTTTGTAGATTTTCTTCCTACATAATCTGTAAATTTAAGCCTACAGAGTCCGTAGATTCAAGCCTGCAGAGTCCGTAGATTTAAGCCTACAGAGTCCGTAGATTTCTAAGAAGCTTGGAAAATGAGGAATTTGAATGCTTAGAACAAATTTCAAGAAGGGCAGAGATTATTTTGGTCTATAGGACCAAAATAGTTCAAATGTTATCTCAAAAGTGAGTGATATTTTTGGGGGACAACAAAGGAAACATTTTCAAAGCAATGAGATGACTGTGAATGCAAACTAGACATTTTGCAAGCCTAGAAGAGGCTTTATCAAATAATTTAACTCTTCAAGACAAGAAGAAGCATTGAAACATATTTAAAATCATGTAGAGACACCTATAACATACAAATCCATCAATCCAAAATAAGAAACTCTGAGACAAGCTTAAAGAGTGACCCCCTCATGGTTGAACATGCATAAAAAGGTACATGGGATCAAACTAATGGTTCATAAAGGAGGATATACTAAATATCAAGTTCTTATTATGAAAATTAAGTTCACTTAGATTAATATCCACCCCTATAATCACTCCTTCCAATTCCACCTGTATTACCCATACCAAGTGCATGAAGTTGCTCCTTCTTTGCTTGCCAAGTGAAAATGGAGGAAAACAAGTTGCATATGAAAATTTTTACATTATTTTTGAAACTAGGCATTGAAATGGATGATGGGAGGTGAATAGTTACTTTTCCCATGTTTTTATTTGATGGTGGACTTGAGAAGTCTGTACAAGCGCCTAAAAACTCCTATTTTTGAGGGAAAACTACCATCTACTAAACATAACTACTTATTTCATGAAAAATAACTATTCCTAAAATTATCCAAATTGAAAATCACCTTGGTGTCAATTTTTCTTTCATGAAAATTTTTGCAAGTCATTAAATGGGCTCAAATATGACCAAAAGGCCCCCTTTTCCACATGAGACAAGACCTATGATCGATTTATTACTTGTAAACATATTAAGGACCACCTTAAGACATTTTCAACATAAATTTACCCTTTGACTACCTTTGACCAAGGTTGACCAACTTTTGATTTTTGTTGACTAGCCTAATACATAGAGGGTGGACTTTAATAAGGACTAGGAAGGGGATGGGTAAGACAATAGATCAACATGACACCCTATAAGATACATGGAAATATTTTTAAAAGTTCAAAATAGTAGGGGTTGAGCCAAATTTGACTTGGGTTCAAATTTGGTCAACAATTACCAATAACTGGGGAAAATTAGGAAGAGAAACCTAATGGCCAACTAGCTAGACAACGATTTTGTTAAGACAATGAAAGACTAGTGGTTAAGAAAGGAGGTATGGAGAGACTAAGTCTAACCCTAGCCCAGAGATAAGTTACCTCATATATCATCAAATATCTGACATGTGAAGGTAGGTATTCCTTGATCTAGACACTCCAATTTAAATTTTTGAATCATTTAAGGCATGGTAGGATTATTAATGTCCTAAACCACTTATGGAATATCCTAAAGAAAATGTCTAAAGAATACCAAAGGGGGGTATAGAAATCCTTGTCTCATCATTGTTTGATTTGGTTGTTGGTTAAATAATAAATAAGAGATACTAGTCCTGACCTTAACTGGGAACAATTTCTAACCTTAAGGACCAGTGAACCTCAACAAGAGTAGGGAAATAATGAGGAGGAATCTCCCAAGGGATAGGTCTAGGATATTGTAGGCACTAGTGTAACTAGTCAACCCACAACTACTACAGTTTCATCTGTAGTTTCTATGGGTAAGAGAAGATGAAGAAAATTAGTGCTACCTCTTGAGGATATAGAGGAGGAAAGTCCACCAAAACAAACTGGGTAGGATATTCCTCCTCCTATTGTTCCAACTATTTCAGCACAAGAAGTAGATTCTTCCACCATGGCTCCTTTAAAAAGAGAAGAAGCTCTTCCATCACTAGTTTCATAGGAAGAAGGGGATGCCACAAAACTTGATCCTCAACATGAAGTTTTTCCATCACCAACTACATAGGAGAAGCAAGTTTCAATAGCTCCCCCTCCTAAAAAGAAAATGAAGATTGAAAGGAAGAAGCTCTCTGCATCAAAGAGAAGGGGACCTCCTCCTAATCAGTCTCAGAAAATTAAAATACAAAGGTCAACCCTAACATCCTCACCTTTAGACATCAGTGAGGATAAAGAGAAGGAGCACAAAATTTGTAAGACCTCTGATGGGTTTAAGCTAGCAGAATGGTCTACTAAAGAAGAGTCTACAAAGGAAGAGGAAATATAGTCACCTGAGCCACCCAAATTGGGAGAAGAAGAGATGTAACTACTCAAATAGATAGGGTATACAAAAGAAGAAATAAAAATGTCATATCAACCTATAAAAGAGGAAGAATTGCTTGAAGAAAGGACCATAGAAGAAGCAACAGAGCAAGAGATAGTTCCTCATGACCATAAGTTACAAACTTTAGAACAAGCCATGGAAGAGATATATAGGTTGAGGAATAAAATAATAGAATTAAAAGGCAAAATAAGCCTAAAAACACTTTTAGAGGTATCATAATTTGTAAAGCCATCTATTGAAGAAGAGTCATGAAAGGAAAGGACATTAGAGGAGCCTACAACAACTTCCTTAGAAGTGCTTGCAGTAGCTTCATCCACCTTACCTACAGATGGCATTAGTGTACCCCCAAAATAACTTACAATAAATAATGCTCTAGCTTTGGTACCATTCCATAATAGGTTTTATTTTACAAAGACCACTACAAAAGCACCTACAGTAGAAGAAGTAATTGATGTAGACCTCTCAACTACTAGGCTAGTAGAAACTGATGACCTTTTGAGATTTCTTGAGGAAAAGTTTAGTGATGATGAAACTTATCATAGGAAGTTGATACAAAGGTTTACAATATATGTTGAATCAAGGGAGAAACAGGAAGATTTAAAATAAAACATAGAAAGGGTTGAGACTAGGATCACTTATTTGAAAGAGAAGATTACTAACATGCATGAGACCACTGAGATGTTAATGGAATGCAGATCACCTTCTAGGGTATATGTTATATACTTAGAAGAAAGGTGGCTTAGATTCAAATATGATAGGATATATAGTGATCAGTCCTACATGGTATGTGCTTCTAAATCTTTCTTTGAGGTCTATAGGCATGCTGGCCCTAATATTTAGGCACAATTGATTGAGTTTTACATGCATCCGTATATTATGCCACATGACACAAAGTGGAATCCCAATATATACTTAGGGGATGTCCAATTAAATGTCTTTATCTCATACGTGCTCAATGAAATAAGAAGAAAGAAATAGGTTGAGGACTATCAAGAGAAAGAAAAAGAGGCTACCCTAATGATTAGGGGTGAATCTATTGATTCAGAAGCTATAATAGAGGAATGGATTGCTTTTATGAATGCATATATTATATGAGCATGGGTCACAAACAAATAAGTAGAGGTCTAGAACCACACTTGAGCTTCATGGATGGAGATAGAAAATAAATTTTTGTTTCCTATTTGCACAGATGGATAGAGCTTTTAGATACCATGAAATGAAAAGAACCTTATTCCTCTCAAAACCTCAAAGAGGCAATACACAAAGTATATATGTACATTGAGCTTGTCAAGAAAAGAAGGATAAACTAGGTGGGGTTGATGTTTCATCCACCCATGTTTTGGTTCCCAATTCTTGATTGGGAAGGGAATGTGCCAACTGACAGAGAGGTAGAAAAGAAAAGGTGGAAAAGCATAGATGATGCTAAAGGTTTTTATATCTTTGAAGGGATGGGCTTTATTGAGCCCTTAGATTTTAGGAAATATTATGGATTCAAAATGCATATAAGGCTTGCTAGAAGACAATCAAGAGGTTAATTAGGGGGTTTTATGAGACCACTAATTATTATATTTATAGCCTCATCCATACCCAATTGTATATCTTTTTCTTATATGAATTCCTAGAACTATCCATGACTCATGCAAATGAATGAATGAATTAATGATTATATGTGTGCATTAATATATACATGTTGTGTTATGGATTAATGATGTTTTTTCTTTGATTACATTATACTTGTGTAACATTATTTAGCAGATGTTTGAAGGGTATAATAAGACTATAGGAATCTTACTTGATCACAACACTTATAAAGAAGTTTGCAACAAAAGGGGCTTCCAACCCATAATAGTTGCCAACCTATAGGTTTCCACCTACAAGTTATCTGTAGCAACTATAGGATTTCATCTATAGGTTGCTTGTAACAACTACCAGTCTACAAGATTTCCACCTACAATTTGCCTATAGAAACTATAGGTTTTCACCTATAGGTTACCCATAGCAACAACAAACTTTCACTTATAGGAGCCTGCAACCACTACACAGAACCAACTATTCTTGTGATAATAAGTAATTAGTTTTTATTGACACATCTAACTATCTTATAAATAAAGTAAATGATTGAAGAGGATCCTCCATAATAGCTGTATGGATCCCTCACATGCATAGAAACTTGGATGTGCTACCAAAAGATGAATAAGATAAGGACAATGGAAAGGAGAAAAAAAATAAAAAAATCAAAATAGAATATATTGTCCTTTACCTAGTTAGGGCTAAAAACAAGTAACATTAAGTTACTAACCACCTAAAGGTTGATTGGGTTAGTTGAAAAGTATTTGTACCTTTCCTAGTTTAGTGTCTACTTATAGAATTAAGTAAATTTAGTTCTTAACACTTGCTATAGAAGGTTTTTGTGAACTTACTTGATGAAAAAATAGCTATAGAGTCTTCCTCCTTGAACTCCCTTGCCTTTGGTATGCTGAGCTATGTGAATGATTACAAAAATGACATTGAATCCAAAGTATATTTGTATCTAAGATCGGTCACCTCACTATTAATGTCAACTCTTGAAAAATATTTCATAATCTATCCATATTTCAAGTTTGAATACATGCCTTTAATCTTGGGAAATTGAATGGTTCATGTTTAGAGGTGTAATCATTACTATTGATGATTTAAATGCTTTGATAGTTTGTACTATAGTAACACTTTGTCATATCAAAAACACTATGGGGTAGCATTATGGTAGAGTTAGCATTTTACTCTCCCCACTATATCGCACACATTCACTTTACTTACTGCGGGATAATGGGTCAAATAGTGTCATATTGCCACCCCATGCACACCCCTTTAGATTCCCATGGAATGGTAGGTTAATTCTAGCAGTTGAGTGATTGTTCCCCGCCATGCCATAGTGTCACTATTTACCCCTTATGGGGCTACCATATTGTATTTTTCATGTATTTTAGGGGGGAATATAGAATTATATTATGAATACAATATTTTAGATATCATTTTATTGAAAATATTGAACAATTTTCTAATTTTTCAGTCTCTTAGTTTTAGTTTTCAGTGTCAGTTAGACCTAAGAGATCATTTATTTATTTATAATGAGGAGTCTTAGTCAGGTAGAGAGACTTTTAGCATAGGAATCATGGCTTTAGTCATTGGGCTCAAGGATAGTTATGATAACAAAACTAGGCAAATTTTGGAGGTTCTAACATAGGGGTTGTCATTTTTCAAAATTTTGCCAAAGTATGGAACCTTTGTACCTTGAGGATTTTGGTTTTATAATTCATCATTGACCTCTTGTTCTGGTTCTAGATTTTTAAATTTCTCGCACTACAAGTTTATGAGGAGATTTAAGTCGGGGGTTAATTGACCAGCACCTTTGCCATTGATGTCAAAGGGGGAGAATTGAAGCAGTAAAAAATAATATGATCCAAAACAACATGACAATACTAAATATAGGGGGAGAATAATAGTAAAGAGGAGAATGACAAGGAATTCTAATTGTCTTTTCACACAAATTATTTAATAGTATAGGTTAAATATTTTGTTCACCTAATGTTAAGATATCTATATGTATTATTAAATCAAAGATGTTAATTATTGTTTCCTTCACACAAGCATATTCAATGCATGTGGAGGCTAGAAGCTATATTACAAACTAAAACTATCCAAATATTAGAGAAATGACTATAATTTATTTCCAAGATTTTAAAGAGTTGTTTACTTTAATAGGTATCTTATTGCATTATTTGATACCTTTAGACCTTGCTTGTTTCTTTTCATATCTAGCAGTTCTAGAGAAGTTAGAAAAGTCTAGCATCTAAAATATATATAGGAGATATAAGAAATTATATTATAACTAAACAATATTAATTTCAACCAAAGTAAGAAAACTAAGAAGAATGATTAAACCTAACTTTAAATGCACTTTAAATCAGCAGTGAACATCTCAGGTTTTGTATATAATATACCACTAGAATAATGATGATTACATTCAAAAATGTATCAATAAATAAGCACACCTATACTCAGATATTTATTACATTCAATAATAAATTACACCATACATATAACCAAAGTTTAGGTGACAAGCTAACAAGTTAAGGTGACAAGCTAGTTAAGGTGACAAAACATCATCATAATCATCTGCATTGCTAGCAAGATTAGAATCCTGATCGCTCATGTCTACATCTGCTTGATTTTTTTTCCTCATCCTCATCTATGACATGAAATACTTTCTCTCTCCCAATATCTTCATTGTTAATCAAAATCTCTTCTTCAAACACTTCATCACCATCTTCATCCACTTTTTTGAATGTTTCTTGTAAATTAACATATTACCTATCATGCATTCTATCAACAAATTTCATGAATTTTAATTTCAAACGAGACTTTGTTTGAATGACATATGATCATCTTGGGCTTCTTACGTCATCAATTAGAAATGATTGGTTAATTTGAAGAAAGAAATATATGGCTCATTTGTATCTGATAAAAATTGTCATGTATTTTTGCGTACAAATCCATACTCATCAAATTATACTGCATATGGTTAGATCCACTTACATTATAATAATATAGGACTATTTTCACCAAAATCCACTTGAATAATTTCTTGGATGAATCTAACATAAAACTTATTCTCAATTTCAAGAAGAAATTTATCACTAACAACACAATCACAATTTGTCTTTCCTTTGTCTTTTTCTTCCACTCGTAAATGACTACCATAGGACCAAATTCCAATATAATGCATGGCCCATAAATGTGGAGATTTTGAAAGCTCACTTTCCTCCATTTTTATATCTTGACCTTCTTCTTTTTCATCACTGATTGCATTATCAACCCATTCTTCAAATTATGGAAAAGAATCACCTCTAATCAAATCATGACGTTTGCACTTTTGAGGTCGATGTTACATCTAGGTTTGATTCTCTTCTTCATATTTTATAAATAGAATATTAACATAAAAATAGTAATATTAATAATATAAATGTGTAAATTCAATTGATTAAATAAATTATTGTGTAATTTTTTTTTACCTATGCCACTTATCGAATGAAGATGTGTTTTGAAAAATATAGGCATGTATTGTACTTCTTTCTTGATGTGATATCTTGAATTGACATCCATTGCCTTCTAATACTTCACCTACAACTCTCTCATCTTCATCATCATCCCATACATGTCGATTGACATTTTTAAACTACTTCATATATTCTGTGCAAAAATCCCATGGCCTCTTGCATTGAATATCCCTCAGACATGTTGCTTTCTGGTTTTGCCCTAGTATGCATATTTTTTTTTAAAACCTTCATATATCATTCTATATGATACATCCATCTCATTCTTACCGGGCTACAATGTTGTAGTTCATATTCTATATTTATCAAAAGATGCATAGAAATGTTAAAGATTGTTGGTGGAAATTCCCATTCTAATAGACAAAGGAATTCAACAACCTCCTCCCTCAAACTATCAAAGTTTTAAGGATATAATACATGTAAACTCATTCTCTTTAATATTAGGCCCAACCTTATAATTTCCAATCTTGGCCCCTTTGCTAAAATTGATATATTTACCATAATAGGTAAATATTCTCAATTATGACATGATAGTCATGGGTCTTGAGGCCTCTTAAGCTATCCATTTCAGTTTGGCTTCTAACACTACTACTTACATATCCAGTGGGAAAGCGAGTCTAAGACATCAACTATAAGAATTGTGCATGTTGTTCCTTTGTCTAGACATAAGGAGCACTAGGTTTTATATATTTTTCATCATTATATTTTTCAACCCAAATATTTTGATGAATCTTTAGTTGTTGAAAGTCTTCACATGATGAAATAGTATCAAAAGCACCAAAAAGAATTTCTATAATAGCATAGGCTATATTTTTCTCAGTATGCATAAAGTCAACAATATGCCTAATGGCTATATCCTTAAAGTATGGCAACTTATAGAATATGCACAACCATTTTACATCACTTTTATTACATGGATCATATCTAATACTCTAAATCACATCATTTTCAATTATAAATGACATTCTTTTTTATCCATTCTCAACAATGTAATCACCCGTTACTAGTAATGGTGCTTCACGATTCTCTTCTTGACCATTGAAACATGTTTTTTGTCGATGATATGGATGATCCATTTTAATGTAATAATGATGTCTAAAATAACTACACTTATGCAAATTTATTGAGTGCCTCACAAAATCCTTAAAGTTGCAAGTAGGACATTCATGGTATCCATGAACAGTGATACCAGACAATGTGACATATGTAGGAAGATCATGAATCATAAACAATAAAGAAGCTATTAAATTGAATTTGATTTAATGACCATCCCTTAAATATTGAATTGCTTGAATTCCTTTCCATAATTCCATTAGATCATCATATAATGCCTCTATATAATCATTGATTGTATCTGAGTCACTTTTCTTTCTTGCTATAATCAATGATAGTAATAAGAAAAATGGTTTAGTTGCTAACCATGGAGGCAAGTTATAATTTATTAAAAACATTGGCCAAGTTGACCATTTAGTAATTTTATCTAAGAATGGGTTCACCCCATCTAGAGTAAAAACCAACCTTATATTATGAGGATATTGAGAAAAATTAGGCCATCTGTTATAAAATTCCATCCACATCTTAGAATCAGGTACAAGTCATTATTTTCCATTGGTGCTCTCATTTTGGGCATACCATTGCATAAGTTCAACAATGTCTCTATACCTATACATTCAGAGTAATTGTGGAATTATCAAAAAGTGGTGAAGAACCTTTCTAGGAACCACAACTAATTTCAACCCTTATCTATACCTTGCTTCATGACATTTCAAACATTCACTCTCACTTGCAAGATTATTGTGAAATAATACACAACCATTCACACATGTGTGGATGTTTTCATACCCTAAGCCTAGCTTAGTGATTTTATTTTTACATTGACTTTGTTTTGTTGGAAATGTGGATTCAGGTGGTAATAATGAACTTAATAATGCTAATAAATGATCTACACTCTCATTTTTCCAGCCAAGCACCACTTGCAAGTTAAGAATTTGAAGGATTATTATCAAATGACTTAACTTGAAATTAGTATACACAAGCTTTAAAGCATCATCCATAAACTTGGCCCAATAATTTTTTAGACCGTCATTCAACATTCTATCAACTTCAAACCCTTCATCTAACATTGTTGCCTCTTCATCTATGTTTGGTGCCACTTCATCTATGTTTATTGCCTCTTCATCTCTCACACTCTGAAATTATATCATATCTTCATAATAATTGTAATCCCAAGGGCTTATACCACTATTCCCATATCTTATCATATGTCGATAAATCACATTTCTTTTTTTCACCTTTCCACCAAGACAATCATTACATGGACATGGATATTTGTCCATGTCTCTCTCATCAACTACATTATCATCATATGCATGGTATTAATCTGTACTCAACCTTTGACATTGATCCATATATTTTGTTTTGCATTCTAGTATTAATTTAATTTCCTATTTCAAGAAAAAAATAGAAATCTAAAAAACTCAAGTTACTCAGGATCTAATACATGTAAACTCATTCTCTTTAGCACTCTTCAACACTTACCCAGAATTCAGAGCACTTCACATAATTAGGATACAAAGCACTCTACAGAATTAGAATTAGAGCACTCCACAAGATACAGAGCACTCTTCAATAATTCAAACTCAAGGAATATAGATGGGTATCACTCTATAGAATCAAATGTTCTATCTCTACATAAATATTTACGATCAATTTTGTGCTTTTTTTACTTATAGGATTCTTAGCTATCAATGTCTAATTAGCAGGAAACATAGCAACTAATTTTACCTCATTTTTTTGCCCATGTGCAAAAGATAGAGATTAAAATTATATGATGTAAACTGTCTATTGCTGGCACCTTGCCATTTATATTTCTAATATTAAAAGTATCCATTGCAGTTAAGAAAAAAAATAATGGTCAAATTGTAATACACAAAGATAAGGAAACTTTGGGGTTTTTGTATACTATTTGTTTGCATTTATAGGAGCATGTTCTAATTCTAAAAATCTTGTTGAAAATGTAGAATTATTTTCATTTTACATGTCATCTACAATGTGTATAAAGTAAGACCATGATGACTAGAAATAAACAAATGTTATTTTTATCCATGTTTTATTGAGGGCCTTCCTTATCTAGATGATAATTAAAAAAATGCTTTAGCAATGGAACACATAATTTATGTTTGTTCTATTGATAAACCACAAGCATTTAAACATATGACAATCTTGTCAATGCTAATGAATACATAAACACTAACAAATAGGGTATTGAATTCTTTGTTATAACTTTGAGAATTACTTACTAGCTTAAATTATTAACATGTTGACATAAGATGACTTGTTCTAACAACTGATATAGTCCCATGTGTGGACATATAGTATCAATTAAAATAGCTTAGTGACCACATTTATTTGATGAGCTAGCATAACTTTCAACTATTCCATATCATCCCATCTTCTATGATTCCATGTAAATAATAGATTAGGCTTGCACACAATGTTACCAGATCATTGAAGTCTAGGTGAGGGATACGAGCATGTGATTTAATGGCAAAGTGATCAAAGGAATTGAAATTTGGATGTATGTTACAAGTTCAATTCCCATATGCTCCAAAATGCAAAGATGAATCTAATGAAAAAATAGTCTGCTAAAATTAGAATTGCTTGTATGGTTATGGTACTCAGTTGCCTATGTAACTACTGTAAGTTACACCAACCAATAACAAACTAATTATGATGTACATGCACTACCCATGCCATGAAGACTTAGTGAAAATGAGCCTCAAGGATTATGTTAGTGATTTGGTTACAAAATTATAAATTAATATCATACCCATGCATAATAACATGGAACACAAATAGAAAACTTCAAGATATGGTCACTACATTGTATTGATTATATAATAAATAAAAGCATCTAATTCTTTCATAATCTCAAGAACTCCAAATTGTTACATGGTAGTCAATGTCTTATGACAAGATACCCTCCTATTTATGTAACTCATATCTTATAATATACCGATTTTGTTCTCTTAGATAGATACAGTTGCCAATCAGAAAGCTATAGATTTTATGTTTAATGTAATGAGGGTTTCATATTACCTCTAAATTTACTATAGAGGTCATCCCCAAATTTGAATTCACTATAGAGGTCCTCACCGACTTCAAATTCATTGCAAAAAACTCTAAATTCCTTTCTCACCTTTTTATAATTCTCTAAGTCCTCTCCAAACAAGCTTTATCACCCATGCAAGTAGTTGCTATACTTATATACTAAAACCCAAAACACCTCATGCCATCAAATTGGCACACAAACCCTCTCTATTCACCTCTAGATCTATTAATAATTAACAAACCCTCCTATTTTTAGAGGTGTATTGCACAAATAATGCCAATTGTACTCCCCTCTCCCCCATCGAATTACCTATATCGAATTCTACACTTTACTAAACTCCCCACTCCTACCAATAATTTCCCAATTCATTATTAACCCTGTGTGCAATATAACCCACTGCCACCAATAATTTCACAATTTGATTTTATTTTAATTACCCACTTTAATATCATATTGTCTATTTTTTTGTGTGTGACTAATTATTTAGTCATTTTTATTTATGTGACTAATTATTTAGTTGTGTTTTTTACCTAACAATCAAATTAGTCATTTATAGCCATGTTGCAAAAAATTAGTAGAATTTAGTCATTTTTAGGTGTTGTGACTAATTTTTTTAGTAATTTAGTCATTTATTTTCTAAATTCTACTAGTGTATGCATTTTCTTCAAGCTACTTAGGAACATTCCTCTACAATTTTAGTGCACATGGTATATGGCAAGACCAAATATGTTATTAACACTACAATGTAGAAGGTCACTGGGTGGAGAAAGCCCATCCCTTCTTTTCTAGAGTTTGCTACACCTTATCCTACTACCCAACCAAATTTAGCCTCAATGTGCTCACCAGGACAATCCCCTTCTTCCACCTGTACATTTACCAATCAGGTAGAGTAAAAATTCCTTCATAAATTCTTAAATTACATGAAGAAGAGGCAGGTAGATAAGACCTAATAATTACTAAACAACCAAAGGTAGAATTTCATTTTGGTATGCAAACCAATACATTGAGGAAAGAAAAGAGAAGATTGTATTGAAGGAGCATGAGAATGTTGAGCTAGAGTAGAGATAAGGCATATTCTATCTAACAAAGAATAAGGTCAATCCTTCAGACCTAGATGAGTATAGGGAGGACCCTATAGTTTTGTGCATGTAATGGGGGAATAATAAAATAGATGTTTAGGAGCTATGAAAAATATAATAAAATGTCACACAAGATAAATATCATTCAATATCCTAAGGAAATTGTAGACAATGTACAAAGTACATCTAAAAAGTTCTATGATATTATTAACATAATAAGGTTTGAAAAGGTTGAATCTTAGCCTAAGTAGGGAGATTAATCCAAATTAAATAATAAAATGAAATATATGGAAGGAAAACTTAACTTCATGAGACAGGCTACAATAAATAGATCTTATGCTCATTTGAATTTAATAACACTAGAATTTACATGTGTACAGAGTCATGTAGGCACCAAGAGAGACATCCTACTAGACTAGAATTAAAAGATGCAAACCTTGATACAAAAGTTTTTAAATCAAGAAAGGGAAACAATATCTATTTTGAAAAACATGAGAGTTGTGAACAAGTAATATGTAGAGGGGAGGTTAGTCTTGTGTTAGTCTAATAAAACAAAATCAATGTAACACACTAAAATCCTAACACCTCTAGCCTAGAAACTAGGGAGAACATAGGTAACAAGCATGCATATGAAAACACAATTAAAACATTAAATAAATCACTCTTTTACCTTCCTCAGAGATCTAAATGGCTTATTAAAATGGTTTGCTCAGTTTTTGCATCAATAAGTCTTTGACAATGAAGTTATTTGCTCATTCTTTCCTTGGCACCTTGGCTTGGTTGTTTTGATTATGAATTTGGATTGGTAATATTACTTGCATGGAGATTATGAAGTAAATATTGCATAATAACTCTACACTATCAAAGCTTTGAAGACATTTAGGCATAATAACTTTACACCAAAAAATCTTAGATATCAATAGGTATGGCCTTGTATTTATAGCCTCAAAAGTTAACTCTTACCTAAGGTGAGTTAAGGTTGAGTTTAAACATGGAATGAGTTCAAACTAACCCTAGGTGAGTTGAGGATAACTTTAGTTGAGTTAAAAATTTTCATGTAATTATGATTTTTAATTACTAGGCATGACTCTCAAATTAGATATTTTGGGATATTTTGAAAGATGTTGACAACTCATAAAGTCAATGATGAAAGGCTTAATATTTTGATTTTTGAAATCTCCATTTTTAGATATTCATTAATTACAAATGGATAATTAAACCAAGAATTTAATCTTGTTTAATAAGATGATTAATTTTGATTAACATTTTATCTCTTTTAATATTTGATCAAGTGCCCCACTTAATGGGTCCATAGGTCAAACTGCTAGTTGTTAAGCTACAAGGTGATTGGGGGTGAATACATGAGAGGTTATTGTTGCATACATGCTAGTATCTCAAATAGGGATGACTCAACATGATTATGAGCATTGATGAATGATGCATGACTAAATTTGAGACATTCAATGATTCCTAGGATTAATTTGCAATGGTCGGTATGAATCAATCAGAAGTCCAATCAGGAGCCAGTTGTGGCTAGATTTAGGTGTTTACAATTTTTAATTATTTGAAAAGGCATTACATGCTATAGGAACAGTAACATATTCTGAAAGAATGAAAAGGTAATGTATGCCTAATGCCCTAAACAATGATGGATGAGCTCTAGATGCCTCCTCGAAGGAGTGATTAACAAAGAAGTTCAGTAATTGGTCCCTTGAAAGAAGGAAAATGATGGGATAAAAAAGGTAAAGGGGGTGGAAAAGACCAATTTCCCCTCTATGTAGTTATAATTAGTGGCATAGTGAGCTACTCTAGTTGGGCATATAAAAATGATGATTTACCCAAAGGTAGTTATAATCATCGACATAACTAGGTAAAAAGATAATGATTTGCCCAAAGGTGGTTATAATCATTAGCCAAAGGATAAAGTAAAAATAGAGTGATTTGACCAAAGGTAGTTATAATCATTGGTAGGATGAAAACATGCCCTAAATGAGTGGATAAAGATAATGATTTACCTAATGGTGGTTATAACCATTAGTACAATGAAAATGTGCACCTTGTTGTCCCCAAAAAATGTCACTCATTTTTGGGACAACCTACAGACTATTTTGGCCCTGTACACACCAAAATTTCTCTCTTCCCTTCTCAAAATTTGTTCTGAGCTTTCAAATTCCTCATTTTTCAAACTTTTTCAGTAAAGGGATTAGCAAGTTCAACAGGTTCAAAGGCTTCTACAAGGGAGTCCAATCAAAAGAACCAGTTTCTAAACTTAATCATTTTTAGGATTGGTTCAACGCCTTGGTTTGATCAAAAATGTCCATCAATAAGCATCTAAGCAAGGATTGAACCATTAAACCATTGAGCCATTGAACCTTGAACCATTTTGGTTCAATGTGTTCAAAGGTTCAACGTCATCAACAAGAGCTAGCTGTATTTGTTAGAGGTTCAAAGTTCAATCGTTTCAAAGGTTCTACAGCTCTGAGCACTTAATGAGTTTTAAAGGTTTCTACAGGCGAGTCCAATCAAAAGAACTAGTTTTTAAAACTTAGTCATTTTTAGGATTGGTTCAGTGCCTTGGTTCGATAAAAAATGACTTTCAGTAAGCATCTAAGCAAGGATTGAACCATTGAACCATTGAACCTTGAACCATTTTGGTTCAACGGGTTCAATGGGTTCAACAGTTCAATGTCATCAACAAGAGCTAGCTGCATTTGTTAGAGGTTCAAAGTTAAACTATTTCAAAGGTTCCATGGCTTTGAGCACTTAACAAGTTTCAAAAGCTTGAACTGTTGAACCATTGAACCTTGAACCATTCTCGTTCATTGGTTCAACAGGTTCAATGTTCAAATGGTTCAACATGCTTGGTTCAAAGATATCAAAGAGACTTGGCTAAATCAAAATAATGAACTGACCAAACTATTGAACCTTGAACTGCTTCATAGGTTTAATGAGTTCACAGGTTCAAAAGGTTTAAAGGCAGCCTTAGTCAAGGAAAGGAGTGCGCAAAAAAATCTTGAGAGCAAAAAGTGCCAAGTGTCGATGGTGGAAGGTTTCAATATGATGCAGTGAAAGACACCATGTGTCCTTGGTGAGAATTGGTGGAAGTTGACAAGTGTCATCATCTGCATGAATGCCAGAAAGGAGCCCTAATTTTTTCTGAGTATTTCTAGAGTTCGGTGGAAGCTGCCACATGTCTTCTTCTACTAGACTCTCAAAGGTTTCTAAGAGATCATATGAATTGGGTGGATACTTCCACGTGTCCTGACTTGTTTTGGAAAAATATGCCACATGTCACTTGTTCAAAGTAGCAAAAGGTGCCACGTGTCAAAGAAGGAGCACCCTCAAACATAGAGGCACAGAGCCAAGGAAAGGTTTCCTTCAAACAAATTGTTTAAAGGAATTTCTTCAGACATTTTGTCTAAAGGAAATAAAAGAGACAATGGCCTTCCAAAAGGATCAAAGCCCAAAAGCCACCTGGAGGATCTCAAAGGGTAGGTACCCTTGCGGGGGACACTAACACTCAGAAATGGACCCTGTTCAAGACCCTGAAGGGCAAGTTCCCTTTGGGAAAGGTCGAGCCTCAAAATGCAATGGAAGCTACCAAGTGTCACAAGCTGAGACACACTCTCTACCAAATTCAAAGCCATGAATACCACCACGTGTCCTCACCTGCCTCACAACATAATGACAAGCTTGCAAACATCAAATTTAAGATGACTGGTTAGCTAGTAACTTTCAAAAGATAAAAGACCCATGGGCAACAAATTTGCTATGAGGAAGTGTCTATTGAGCTTTGAAAATTTAAAATGTAGACCCAAATGCATTCAAAGACCCTAAATCTAAAGCCAAGTGAGAAGAGACAAAGAGGGAAACTCGAAAGGAATTAATTCTATTAGGTGAAGTAGTTTGTCAGGTAGATATTTGGGGCCTGCAACCATTGAAAGTGCAGCCTATTTGTCCCCTTTGGAATAAAGGCATAGTAGATAGTTGCACAGCTAGCAGGTGATGGAATGAGTAATTCAGCTTGGGAGAAGACAAAGGAGATGAACCAATGCGCTACAATTAAGGAAGCCACCTCACTCCAGCATGGCTCTTCCTGACAAAACCAAGAATGGATCCAAGGCATTAATTACTCAGCATGGGTCACTCCATGGGAAAAAGTGCCAAGTCTCTCTTGGCCTTTATATAATGTAATCTCTTATTCGATGCAAGTGAGATCTTCCTAATATAGAAGTGAAACTCTACCTAATTGAAAGGTGAATACTGAGACTTAGAGCTTAGATTGTATTTCATTCATTTTATTTGAATGAGAAAGCAAGTTGTTTGTAGACTTTGTGTTGTTTTGGTTTGTATCATTTTAGAAGATTACTCTTATGTCTATCTTTTGAATGCGTTCTTCTTTATTTAATTTGGCAAGCAAAATTAGTGAAAGTAATAAGGAAGGTGTCTTGAAGCCAACTGTGGGAAGACTTTGTGCTATCATAGTTGTCTTTAGTGTGTGTTTATTTTTTGTTTATGTGTAAAGGACCTTGGGATGACTTTGTGCCCTCATTATCTTTCATATCTCACTCTTGGGCAGTCAAGGTGGAGACTTTGTGCTACATCTTAGATTGCTGGTTACTATGCCCTTGGCACCCTGTCACTTATTCTACCAGAAAGATTCCTATTATTTGCAAGAGAAAACACTTTTGAAAGAAGAGAAATGCCTTCTATCGCTTCACCAAGATTTATACTATCCAAGAAGGGATCTGGCTCTTGGCATAATGTTACTTCTGAAAGAGAAGAAGTACCTTCACCAATCACCCAGGATTTCTCCTTTGTTTGTTAACATCATCTCTAAAAAAAGAGAGATGGATGGATTAATCCCACCCGTATGTCTTACTTTCTACTTATATATATAGTATATAGCCTCTGTATATTTAATAGGGAACCTTCCCTTGATGAGAGGAGAGATTCGTCCCTTGTTGATGTAGTAAAACTGCACACCTAGATGACCAATCTCCCTATGCTATGGGGATAGGAACTATTTTTCTCACCAATTAGCTAGTCAACAAAATATTCACCCAATAGTTTTTGGCAACTCCACTGGGGACGTACAAGTAATTTGAAGCCTTAAGCTTCAAATTGAAGTGAGACTAGTCCTTTTCCATTTTTGATTCACAATCTAATAACTCCATGCTATACCAGAAGCCAAAAATTGCAAGGTGTTGTTGACCCTACTTTTGAGTTGGTTCAACAGAGTAATTTTGATTTATTTCCTCCACAACCTCACCTTCAGCGAACTAGGAGTCTTCCTCCTAGTCCTACCAAGCCACCAACACAAGGTAGAGCTTCTTTTTCTACTGCTAGCAGAGCTTTGCCTATCCATTCTCCACCCAGATTTGTGATCCCACTTTTACATAATCAAATCATGGCTCAAGGCCCCTGAGGTAACTCTTTTGGTCCACTAAATTTAACTCCACCTCTACATGAGCTTCCACGTAGTTCAAGGAAGAATTTCTCCAAATTCTTTGGTGATGGTAAAGTTTATCCTAATGAACACATTACAGCTTTCAGCATAGCCTATGGTATAATAAGGGTGGAATTTGAAGACATAGCAGTTAGGATATTCGTAGAGACACTACAAGGCACTATTGCAGATTGGTTCTACCATCTGCAAGCTCGGTCAGTGATTGATTAGGACACTTTGAAAGATAAATTTGAAGCTAGGTTCAAGCCTACAGAAGATGCAAATGCCTTACTAGCCCAACTCACACAGATGAAGAAGAAGCCCCATGAACCTATGAGGGACTTCATTGCCAAGTTTGATAAGCTGAGGCACAAGATTCCCATGGTCGCCCAGCTGACACCTCAGAATCTCAAGTGTTTCTTCATCAACTCACAGCTACCTGAAGTGAGTTTCTTGTTAAGATGGGATATAGACCTTGCTACTGCTCAAGACTTGGCTACTGAGGTAGAAGATGACTTTATCTTGGCTGGAAAGATAATGAGGGACCCTAATAAATTTAAATCCTCTTCATCTTCTGAATACTCACCTACAGTCACCATTGACCCCATGGTACAAAAACTAGCAAATAAAGTGATATCTCTCAGAAAGTAAATGGTGTAAGAGATGTCACCTGCTCCTACATATAGAGATATGCCTAGGAGGACATTTCAAAATCAAGCGTACCAAGGTAATCCTACAAAAAATTAGGGATAAGAAAATTGCCTTCCTCCTCCACAGAGTAACCTTGCCCTTGAAGCACCTCGAAACAACTCAGTAGTTGGATATCTTGAAACTGAATCAAATTTCTCATTCTAGCCTGAGTTGAATCCTAAAGATGACGCTAATGTCTTCACTGAGGAAGAAGAAAAATTGGCTAGCGACTCCCATATTGGTTTCCTGACTTATTAGAATGAACCAAAAGTGAAGGCAATGCAGCTAAGGGGTCATATTTTGTATTCACCCGGTCCAAGAATTAATCAGCTCAACAAGTAAATAAAGAGAAAGTAGAGGAGTGACCTTAACCAATAGTTCAATTGCTAAGCATGGAACCACTCTGCACTTTCAGCTAAAGGACCCAGTGACTGCTAGAAAGGTAAGTACCCCAAACCTTTTTGCACCTTCAACTTCAAATTCACAGTCTAGTTTCCCCCCTAAAACTCAAAAGGATGAACTCCCATCCTCTGTACCTAGTTCATTTCCAACATTTGATATCATTGACCATGCAAAGAAAACCAAAATTAAAATATCTGAATTTGAATTTTTGCAATCCCATCCTAAGCAATTAGATAAATTAGTTTAGTATATTAAAAACCAGAACATCCCTATTGAACAAGCTATTCCCAAAGTGACACATGATCCACCCAAGGATGCACCCACTAGGAATAATCTTGTCATTACCCCTCCTATTGTTCCTAGTAGGACTTAACCTTTCTCATTGCTAATAAATGGACAATAGCTAAATAATTGCATCATTGAGTCTAGAGCTTCAAATAATGTCATGCCTACTAAAGTGGCTGAATCCCTTAACCTCACATTAACCAAGACATTTGGTAGATGCTTCTCCATGGAGAACAAGCAAGTACCTCTGCTGGGACAAATTAAAGACACACAATTTGCATTTGTAGCATTCCTAGACAAAAGAATCAAGATGACTATCTTGGTAGTTGATGTCCCAGCATCATATGGCATCCTTCTTGGGAAAAATTTCTACAGGGATGTTGGTGGTGAATTGAGCATGGATTTATCAGAAGCAAGGATTCCAGTCAAAGGAGTCATGAAAAGGCTGCTCACTGAGAAGGAAATGAAATATGTGGTTACCCAAACCTTGGCACACGAAGCTCAAATTATATTTGAGTCTTCAAGCATGGGTAACTACTTGCTATCCACAGATGAAGTTCACGAGGCATCTGATGAAGCTCATACAGGTGACAACTTGGAAATGCATTCAACTAGAACAGTAGTGGAATTGGCTGAGTGCAACGCCAATGTGGAAAGATCTCCACCTCCAAATGAAGAGGAATCTAAGGAAAAATTAGTATCAAATGAGGTATGGATTCTTGAATTTGATGATAGCTACTCTTCCACTGGTTTAGAATCTGGAGTTGTGCTAATATCTCCTCAAGGAGATATTTTTCCTTCGTCCTACAAGTTACAATTTAGCAACACTAATAACACATCTAAGTATGAATCATTGTTGCTTGGATTGAAAGCTGTTAGGGACAAAAGCATCAAACTCCTTCATGCTAAAGGAGATGTTGAATTGGTGGTTTGTCAGGCAAAGAACCTGTATCAAACCAATAATGAAAGATTGTGCCACTACCATAATCTATTCTGGGACCAAATTGAAACCTTTGATGCTTTCAGCATCTCTGCAATTCTTAGAGAATTCAATGACTTGGTTGATGCACTGGTTGTTTCAGCTACTCTCTTGGTCCCCCACCCAGACTTCAAAGGAGATAGGTACACCATTGAGCTGGTCTTTAGGCCAAGTGTGCCTAATAATGCCAATCATTGGCAAGTGTTCAACAATGATAATCAAATCACTGCCTTCTTGGAGCAAAGGGGCAACTTTAAATAGTTGCTTTTCGAAGGTAGTGAACTTCAAAAGTGTGAATCAGCTCCTGAATTAAGTTCAAGCACAGGTGAGGAGTTCTTGCAACTAAAAAGGAATAATATTCTTAAAGGCCTGGTTTCCCTTGAGAAGTTGTTTGATAAGAATGATAGATTCATCAAATAGCAGCAAACGGATTCAAACTCCTCTCAAGAGTTTGATCAAGTAAATCTATTAACCAAGGAAGACCCCAAGATGGTGAACATTGGTAAATACTGTACTCCTGAGGAAAGGTTCAAGTTCACCACTTTGCTCAACCAATACATGGACGTCTTAGCGTACTCCTATGATGACTTGAAATCACTTCGGCCTGATGAAATTTGACATGACATTCCTCTTAGGGCTGATTCGACACCTTATAAGAAAAAGTCCAGGCATTATAATCCAAAAATATCAGGTACTATTCTATCTAAAATACAAAAAATGCTAAATTCTAGGATAATTTTCTCAATCCATCATTCCACATGGATTGCCAATATAGTGCCTATAAGGAAGAAGAATAGTGAAATTCACCTTTGTGTGGATTTTAGAAATTTGAATCAGGTATCCTTGAAGGATAATTATCCTTTGCCAATCATGGATCAAGTGCTACAGATAGTGACGGGCTCAGAGATGTTATCAATGCTAGATGTCTTCTCAAGATATAATCAGGTCAAAGTTGGTGAAGTAGACTAGCATAAGACTTCTTTCACCACACCTTGGGGCACGTTTACATATAGAAGCATGCCTTTTGGCTTGATAAATTCTGGTGCCACCTTCCAAAGAGCAATGGACCTTGCCTTCAAAGATGATATGGGTAAGTTCATTGTAGTTTATCTTGATGACTTGATCGTCTTCTCTAAGCATCGCCCAGATCATGTGCACCATTTGCAATAAGTGCTAGAATGTTGCTGCTAGAATATCATTTCCTTAAACCCCAAGAAGTTAGTTTTTAGAGTAATAGAGGGGAAACTTCTTAGACATATTGTGTCCAAAGGAGGCATAAAAATTGACTCATACAGAGTCAAGTCTATCCAAGAACTTTTCTTTCCCACAAGTAAGACTACTATTCACTCTTTCTTTGGAAAGGTGAATTTCTTACGGAGGTTGATCCCCGAGTTTGCTGAGAAGACTAGGCACATTGTAAACATGATGAAGGGAAAGGCCACCTTTAGCTATACTAAAGAAGGCAAGTCAACATTTGAGGATATCAAGATTGCCATTGCCCATGCCCCAATTTTGTTTTGTCCAGACTATAACAAAGAATTCACCATTTACAGTTATGCTTCAAAACATACACTTTCAGCAATTCTAGTTCAACAAAATAAAGAAGATATGGAATCTCCCATTTCCTTCATGAGTTTTCCACTCAAAGCTCATGAGCTAAAGTACTCGAACATGGAGAAGCATGCTTATGTAGTGGTGAAGGCAGTGAAACATTTTCATTTCTACATCCTCAATTCTTGAGTTACTACATTGGTCCACAGTCAAATCCATACTAAATCAACAAGAGTTTGGGATGAAAAGAGGCAATTGGGTTGCTAATATCCAATATTTTGATCTGGTCTTCAAGCTAACAAAGCTGGTGCATGGGAAGGGGTTATGCCAACTGATTGTTGATAACAAGCTAGAAAGAACAGAGCATGAAGAATCAGAGGTGGAAGACACACCAACAGTCCTCTTTGTCTCCACCACAAATGAGTGGTATTCAGGCATTGCTCATTTCCTTATGGTGAGTGTCCTACACACCTATCTTATAAAGAAAGGAGAACCATCAATTTGAGTGTCTTACACAATGTCCTATACAAAATGAGCCTTGATGGAACATTCCTTCACTATGTGGACAAGGAGTAGCAAAGCCAACTTCTGAAGTCCTTCCACAATTCAAACTATGGAGGACATTTTTGTGCTCTTTTGACTACTCATAAGATCCTACAAGCCAAGTATGACTGGCCAACTCTCTTTTAGGATGCATATAAGTGGGTCAGGGGGTGTGAGTTATGCCAATAATTTGTCAGAAGACCCAAGTTAGTTGCCCTACCTCTTAAGCCAGTGGTCATAGAGGAACCATTCCAGCAATGGGGAATTGACTTTATTAGAGCTGTAAACCCATATTTAAGTGTTGGACATGATTATGTCCTTACAACAATAGACTACTTCACCAAATGGGTGGAAGCTGTTCCAACCAAACATGCTACTTCTGAATTAGTATGCAATTTCCTTAAAGAGAACATCATATCCATGTTTGGGGTCCCAACCAAGATTATCACTAACAATGTAGCTTGTTTCACTTCCCAGGAGATTACTCAATTCTATTTCCACTATGAGATTATGCTCTCCCACTTTTCTGATTACTTTCCACAAGGGAATGGATAGGCTAAATCAAGCAATAAGAACTTGGTGGCTATCATCAAGAAGCTGGTGGATGACAACCAAAGGACATGGCATAAAGCATTGGTTGATGCCCTATGGGCAGACATAATTACATCAAAGAGAGCAATTGGTATGTCTCTTTTCCAACTTCTTTATGGTGTCAATGCTGAGATACCAATCACCTTGGAATTGCCAGCATTGAAATTAGCTAAGACAATTGAGGATCAAATGTATTAAAGTGCCCTTGATAAGAGGATCATGTGACTTATTGATCTGGATGAGCAGAGAACTATGGTGGCAGATTGAATTACCACCCATCAAGGTCTAGTGAAGAAGTTCTTCGACCAAAAAGCAAAGAACTGTGATTTCTAGATTGGAGATCAAGTCTTGTTGTGGGACAAAAGAAGAGAACCAAAAGGGATGCATAGAAAGTTTGATTCTCTGTGGAGGGGCCCTTTTACTATTCATCAGCTCAATAGTGAAAATAGTTTCCTATTGAAGTACCAAGATGACACTCTCTTTTTTCTACCTCACAATGGGCAACATCTAAAGCACTTCAACTCTTGAAGTATTAGATGAGTTCCCCTGTACATATGTATATTTGTGTAGTCTTTTGTCTCTATTTTGTTATTTTTGTTATCATTTTTTGGAGCCTTTCTTTTTGGGTAGAATGACTCCATAGCCCAATGACATAATTCAAGGCACTAGAGATTCTGGTTTCTACTCCCCTCAGCTGTGTTTCAAGTTTCCAACTGAAGGTAGTTTCCCAACTAGAGCCAGCTATTGTCCCTAAAAAATGTCACTCATTTTTGGGACAACCTACGGACTATTTTGGCCTTGCACAGACCAAAATTTCTCTCTTCCCTTCTCAAAATTTGTTTTGAGCTTTCAAATTCCTCATTTTTCAAGCTTTTTTAGTAAAGGGATTAGCAGGTTCAAAGGCTTCTGTAGGTGAGTCCAATCAAAATAACCAATTTCCAACACTTACTCATTTTCAAGATTGGTTCAACACCTTGGTTCGATCAAAAATGTCCATCGACAAGCATCTAAGCAAGAATTGAACCATTGAACCTCGAACCATTTTGGTTCAATAGGTTTAATGGGTTCAAAGGTTCAATGTCATCAGCAAGATTTAGCCACATTTATCAGAGGTTCAAAGTTCAACCATTTCAAAGGTTCCACAGCTCCAAGCACTTAACGAGTTTCAAAGGCTTCTACAGGTGAGTGCAATCAAAAGAACTAGTTTATAACACTTAGTCATTTTCAGGATTGGTTCAACACCTTGGTTCGATCAAAAATATCCATTGACAAGCATCTAAGCAAGGATTAAACCATTAAACTGTTGAACCTTGAACCATTTTGGTTCAATGGGTTCAATGGGTTTAAAGGTTCAACGTCATCATGAAGAGCTAGCTACATTTGTCAGAGGTTTAAAGTTTAATCATTTCAAAGGTTCCACGGCTCTGAGCACTTAACGAGTTTTAAAGGCTTGAACTATTGAACCATTGAACCTTGAACCGTTCTGGTTCATCAGTTCAATAGGTTCAACGTTCAAATGGTTTAACACATTTGGTTTAAAGATATCAAAGAGACTTGGCTAAATCAAAAGAATGAACTAACCAAACTATTAAACCTTGAACCGCTTCATAGGTTCAATGAGTTCACGGGTTCAAAAGGTTTAAAGGCAGCCTTAGTCAAGGAAAAGAGTGCGTAAAAGAAAGCTTGAGAATGAAAAGTGCCAAGTGTCAATGGAGGAAGGTTTCAATACGATGCAACAAAAGATGCCATGTGTCTTTGGTGAGAATCGGTGGAAGTCGACAAGTGTCATCATCCACGTGATTGCCAAAAAGAAGCCCCGACTGTTTCTATGAGTATTTCTAGAGTTTAGCAGAAGCTGCCACGTGTCTTTTTCTGCTAGACTCTCAAAGGTTTCTAAGAGCTCCTATGAATTAAGTAGATACTTCCACATGTCCTCGCCTATTTTGGTGGAATATGCCATGTGTCACTTGTTCCAAGCAGTGGAAGGCACCATGTGTCAAAGAAGGAGCACCCTCAAATGCAGAGGCATAGAGCCAAGGAAAGGTTTCCTTCAAACAAATTATCTGAAGGAATTTCTTTTGACATTTTGTCTAAAGGAAATAAAAGAGACAATAGCCTTCTAAAATGATCAAAGCCCAAAAGCCACCTGGAGGATCCCAAAGGGTAAGTACCAATGTGGGGGACATTCAACACTCAAAAATGGACCCTGTTCAAGACCCCGAAGGGCAAGTTCCCTTCGGGAAGGGTCGAGCCTCAAAGCGCAGCGAAAGCTACCAAGTGTCACAAGCTGAGACACAATCTATACCAACTTTAAAGCCGTAGATGCCACCATGTGTCCTCACCCATGCCACAACATAATGACAGGCCTGCAAACATCAAATTTAAGATTAATAGCTAGCTGGTAAATTTCAAAAGATAAAAGACCTATGGGCAGCAAATTTGCTATGAGGAAATGTCTATTGAGCTTTGCAAATTTAAAATGCAGACCCAAAAGCATTCAAATACCCTAAAGTCAAAGCCAAATGAGAAGAGACAAAGAGGGAAACTCAGTAGGAATTAATTCCAGTAGGTGAAGCAGTTCACTAGGTAGATATTTGGGGTCTGCAAACATTGAAAGCATAGCCTATTTGTCCCCTTTGGAATAAAGGTAGAGTAGACAGTTACACAGCTAGCAGGTGATGGAATGAGTAATTTAGGCTCAGGAGAAGATAAAGGAGATGAACCAACATGCCATAGTTAAGGTAGCTGCTTTGCTCCAACATGGCCCTTCTTGACAGAACCAAGAATGCTTCCAAGGCATTGATTGTGCAGCATGGGCTAATCCATGGGAAAAAGTGCCAAGTCTCTCCTAGCCTCTATATAATGTAATCTCTCATTCGATGCAAGTGAGATATTCCCAATACAAAAGTGAAACTCTACCCAATTGAAAGGTGAATACTGAGACTTTGAGCTCAGATTGTATGTCATTTCATTTTATCTGAATGAGAAAGCAAGTTGTTTGCAGACTTTGTGCTGTTTTGGCTTGTATCATTTTAGAAGATTATTCTTATGTCTGTCTTTTGAATGTGTTCTTCTTTATTTAATTTGGCAAGTAGAATTAGTGAAAGTAACAAGGAAGGTGTCCTGAAGCCAACTATGAGAAGGCTTTGTGCTGCCATAGTTGTCTTTAGTGTGTGTTCATTTTCTGTTTCTGTGTAAAGGACCTTGGGATGACTTTTTGCCCTCATTGTCCTTCGTATCTCACTCTTGGGTAGTCAAGGTGGAGACTTTGTGCTACATCTTAGATAGCGAGTTACTACACCCTTGGCACCCTGTTACTTATCCTACCAGAAAGATTCTTGTTGTTTGCAAGAACAAGCACTTTTGAAAGAAGATAAGTGCCTTCTGTCGCTTCACTAGGATTTCTACTATCTAGGAAGGGATCTGGCTCTTGGCTGAATGTTACTTCTGAAAGAAGAGAATTACCTTCACCAATCACCTAGGATTTCTCCTCTATTTGTTAACATCATCTCTGAAAAAAGAGAGATGGATGGCTTAATCCCACACTTGTGTCTTACTTTTTGCTTATATATATAGTATATAGCCTCCGTATATTTAATAGGGAACCTCCCCTTGATGAGAGGAGAGATTTGTTCCCTATTGATGTAGTAAAAATACACACCTGGATGACCAATATCCCTATGATATGGTGATAGGAACTATTTTGCTCACCAGTTAGCTGGTTGATAAAATATTCACCCAACACACCTATTGGGTAGAAAAATGATAATGATTTTCCCAAAAGTAGTTATAATCATTAACATCAAAATAGATTGAAACACAATTATTTGTCCAAAGGCAATTATAATCATTGTCATGGCTAGTTGGAATTAAAATACAATGATTTCCCAAAGGAGGTTATAATCATTGGTATTGCTAGTAGGGAAATATGGTAAAATTTGATAATAAGGGATGATAAACTAAATCTATACTCATAGAGTAAGATTAACTTAGTACAAAGGAGAAAGATGAATTTCGATAACTTGTTAGTATGGAGATGCATGTCCTAACTAGAAAGGATTAAAATTATTTCATGATTTAATTACTTTGTAATTGGGTAATGATTGAGATAGATCAAGAATTTTTTAAGTGCCAAGGAGAAGTGCCATGACCTCATTACTTGTAAGATTTCCCCAAATTATTTTGGCTATAGCACGTGATGGTAGGCATCAAGATATAAAACACTATGATAACTTAGTTAAAATTTACATAAGGACTGACACATGATCCAATAAACAAATGATAACAATGCACCAATGATAAAACCCATGATGATAATTTAGATGTATGAATATGGATGGATTAAATACTAATGTGCAAATAATCACTCAATAAGTGCATATAGATTGAATCAAGGCACAACAATGAAATAAAAAAAACAAGCAAACAAACAAATAGAAAGGAAGACAAAACACTAATAAACATAACGTACAACAAAACACTAAGAAACAAAAAATAAAGAGACAAAAATAACAAAATGAAATAAATACAAACAATGGTTAATCACAATGTTAGTGTAAATGACACAATGACACAAATAAAAGAATAGGCAATGCCCCTAGGCTATAGGAGACAATGACATAAAAAAATGGGGGAATAAAATAAAATGAAGGGGGTAGCTAAGCTGACTCTAGATGCACTAGGCAAGTGGATGCTACCTACATAGTTATATGGATGCAATATCTAACATGAATTTCAGACCAAATGTAGTTCTCCAAAGATATGGGATATAAGTAAACTAATGATCAAGAAAACATGATTGATGAGGTAGAGGAATATTATAATGGTATCTCAAAATGGTGAGAGTGTGAGGTGAAGCCTAGTGGTCATTAATGCATCAAATTTGAATACATAATGCACAATATTAAAACTTGCAAAATGGTGTGAGCATAAAGCATAGGCCAAATAAGGATGGGTAAACTAAATGATAAGTGGTTTCTTGTGAAGTAACTAAGGGTCCTAGAATCCTTAAGGAATTAAGTGGTCGATTTGGTAATTTTAAGGATTTTTAGATCATTTTCAAATGTTTTTGGATTTTTCTAAGCATCTAAAATCAATTGAGAATGATGAGATAGTAAATGATCTGACTCATAAATTGGTGAGAGCATTCAAACTTGAAAATTCTTGTAAAATGATGAGAGCATGGAAAAAGGGTGACTGAGCTAACCTCAATGTGAATTGAGCACTACTTTCATAGTCCCATTAGGACCTCAAGTCATTATAGTTATGCCTTACAGTGAGAAATCTGACTAGGTAGAAGCAAGTTCTCAAATTTGGGCAAATGACACAGTATGGCATAGGAATAACAAGGTGGGACTTCGAGGCATAAGAAAGGTGTTGTTCATAATTTTTCCATAGGTGTTTATAATTAGGAAACAATGACATAGGTCAATGATAATATTTTTTTCAAAGGTAGTTATAATTATTAGCACAAAGTGAAACATTGATTTTCCCAAAGGTGGTTATAATCAGGGACACCTAAAATGGAATGAAATAAGAAATGAAGGATGCAACTTCCAATCCACTATCATACTAGCCCAAAAGACTACTTCTATCTAGAATACTAAATCAACTGCTGAATATTGATTTGAATCCTCATGATGAAGGTGGCCAAAAAACTAATGGAACAGAACCAAGGTCAAGGGTTAGGTAAGGAGGGTAAAAATAACTTTGGTCAATAGAAAAAGTATGGTAGAATGGTATAGGGTATGATACAAATAAGATCACGATATGGTACAAAAAAAATGTGCCTCATAGACAATAGTTCAAGTCTCTTAATCAGAATAATGTTTGAGGTGTATCATGTTCATCAATTCATCATGTTCATCCCCATAGGGTGTAGTGAGCATGTATTTTCTAGAGCCATAATTTATAACAATGATATATGGGCCTATCCAATTGGGTTTGAACTTGCCTTTCTTCTTCTTCTCAACCATGATGTTCTTTTGGTTTTATTTGAGAACAAGATTACCAAGCTCAAACTCTCAATGTTAGACTTATTGATTATAGTTGCCATGGAGTCTATTCTAGTATGCGTGAAGGTTATTAACAGAGGCCATGCATTTTTCATCAAGTAAATCTAGCTCTTGCAGGTGAGATACTTGATAATCTTCATCGTCTAAGACATTTTTTAGTGAGACATAGAGAAGGTAAATCAAACTCAATGAGAAGAATGGACTCAATGCCATAAACTAGGGAATATGGAGTGGGTCCTATTTGGGTAAGATAATTAGTGCAGCATGCCTAGAGGGCATGAAATATTTGGAGGTGCCAATCATGGTTGACATCATTGAAAATATTTTTAAGGATGTTGACAATGTTTTTATTGGATGCTTTTTCCTGGCCATTACCTTGAGGGTAATAAGTGGTAGAAAAATGTTAAGTGATATCGTACTCAGAATAAAGTGATTTAACATCCTTATTTTTAAATGATTTGCCATTATCAGATATAATACCAGATGGGATATCATAATGACAAATGAGATGATTGAATATGAACTTGGTAATTTGTTTTCTACTTAGGTAAGTGAGGGGTATAGCTTCAACCCACGTAGTGAAATATTCAGTAATAGTAAGGATGTGTGTATGACCATCAGATGAGGTTGGGTTAATATTTTCAATGAGATCAAGTCCCCATGTACAAAATGGCCATGGAGTAAGCATTAGCTTTAGTGTTTTGGTTGGGGCATGAATTAGATTGGTATGTCATTGACATTTATTGCACCTTTTAAAATAAGTAGCTACATCTACATCCATAGTTGGCCAATAATAGCTCGTACATAGGATCTTTTTGCTTAGGCCAACCCCACTACTATGGGCTCCACATACTCCATGAACTTCCCATAACACTAATGTTTCTTCTACAAAATTTAAACATCAAAGTAGAGTTCCATCAAAGTTGTGGTAGTAAAGGGTTGGACCAAGTAAGGTATATCATGAGTCTTGGTGGGTAAAGGCCTTTTGTTATTTATGTGATAGGTCTAATGGCATGATATGGCTATGAAAGTAAGTAAAGAGGTCTAAATACCATATAGAGAGGGGACCAATAATATCATAGATCATTTCCATATTTTAAGGTTCATGAACAGGGGCTATAATATTTTCAATGAGGAATTGATATTCTTTTGCCTTTTTTATGTGATGGAATAAAAAGCCAATGGTGGCCATGGCATCTGATGTTCTGTTACTAACCCTAAGTATGTGTTTAAATTATATGTTGGAAATCTGCTATTTGAGAGTGTCAATCATGGCCTTATATGGTACCATATTATCATCTTTAGTCTAAAAATGGTTTGTAACTTGATTAATGATTAATTAAGAATCATTATAAACTATGAGATGTTGAATATTCCATTGTACTACTTGGCAAAGCCTTAAAATGGGTACTTCATATTCAACCATGTTGTTAGTATAAGGAAATCTGATATGGAATGATTTAGGGATAAGATCCCCCTATGGTGTAATAAATAATAGGCCTTCCCCTAATCCATGTGATGTGAATGATCCATAAAAATATAGCTTCCAGTGTTGATCCTTAAGAGGTGTTTAAATGACGATCATGATGGACTCATCATGGAATTGAAAAGTAAGGGATTTGGTATCTATAAGGGGTACTTCAGCAAGCTGATCTACAAGGAATTTTCCCTTTATAGCTCTTTGGTTGACATATTTAATCTTGAACTCATTTAGAAGCATGATATATTTAGCCATGTGGCCTTGTAAAGTTGTCTTGGATAGTAAATACTTGAATAGATCTACTTTGGAAATAACCATGGTCTTCTTGTTAAGTATGTAATCCCAAATTTTCTATGCTACAAATACCATATCTAAACAATCTTTCTCAATAGTCATATAGCTGTGTTTATATGCAAACAATGTATAACTTAGATAGTACATGACATGCACTTTGTCTATGGCATATAGATATAGTAGGAATGGCTTTCCTAGCATAGGTGGAAACAAAATAGGCATATTGGAAAGATATTCCTTTAGGTGTTGGAAAGATCTCTGACATTATGCATCCCAATGAAATGTGACACCCTTTTTTGGTAAGTGTGTGAATGGATGGAATTTATTGGCCAACTAAGAAATAAAGTGTCTGATAGACTAAATATTGTCTTGCAACTATAAAGCTAATTCAAATTAGAAGGTGGTGGCATTTCAGTAATAGCTTACACTTTGGATGGATCAAATTCAATGCCCTTGTGAGAGACAATGAATCCTTATAATTTGCTTAAATTAACACCAAAAACACACTTCTTAGGATTGAGTCTAATTTTGTATTCATGAAGCCTCTTAAATATTATCTGTAGTGTAGTTGAATGATCGACCTAGGTCTTTGATTTAACCAATATGTCATTGACATAGTTATCAACAATATCATGCATCATATCATGAAATATGATGGTAATGGATCTTTGGTATGTGGCCCCAACATTCTTTAGACCAAATGGCATAACTTGATAACAAAATGTTCCCCATGGAGTGGTAAAAGTTGTCTTATGTTTATCTTATGGTGTAATTGAGATCTGGTTGTATCATGAAAATCCATCCATAAGTGAAAGCATTTCATACCCCATTGTGGAGTCAACTATCATGTCAATATTTGACATAAGAAATTCATCCTTGGGGTAGGATTTGTTTATATCTCTGAAATCAATGCCTATTTTGATTCCTTCTAGCTTATTACTGATAGGTACAACATTTGAGATCCACTTTGAGTAGTTGATTGGTTGGATGTATCTCACTTTTAAGAGTTTTTCCAATTCTTTCTTTACTAATACAACAATATGAGGATGCATATTATGCAGTTTATACTTCAAATTTTTGGCATTAAGATGCATAAAAAGGTGATGTAGAACCAAGGTGGGGCCAAAACTTAACATGTCTAAATAGGCCCAAGTAAAGATGTCAACAATCCCTCAAAAGGGTTGTAAAAATTTCATGTTCCTCCTTAGTGAGGGATGCACATAATTTGATCCATTTTGGGTAATCTGGAGTCTCAATGTTGACTTCTATAGTATATTTGACTAGGAGAGTTGAGTCATCTTCTAAAATTATGGGCAATGATTTCAATTGGCCTACAACTATAAAGTCCTCTGTTTAGACTAGTTATTCACGCTTGCCTAAATAAGATGAGTTTGAATCTCCCAATGGTATGAATAGCCATGTTACAAATAGTATTGGGAATTCTTGAATAATTTTATCAAAGGCATGTTTTTCAAAACTTAACTCAGACCTAAAAGAAAGTTCATCATTGGTGGTCCCCTGAGCTATGTTTGAGGAAAGATGAACAACCTCATCTAATGGCACCTAAAACAGGTTTTCACCATAAGATTGGCCTTTCTCTTTACTTTTATGCTAGTCAAAAATCACCTCAAAGAGGTTTTCACTTTGGGACCTCAATGTTTTAATATTTTATTTATGGCTAAGGGTTTTCACCCACTCTCCAAAATAAGCTAAAGGATCTAGTTTGATAGAAAACCCTTGTATGTGGTCTCCCAATGGAATATTATCTTTAAAGCCTAGAATATCGCAAAAGGCCTCATCATTCTCTAATTCATCTATAGGCACTATGGATTTTTGTTGGTCCCAAGCTATAAGTTGATGGTGATTTAGAGGAAGTGGGTTACATCAGATAATTGGGATAATGGTACAAATATCATGGGTGTCAAACAAATCGGTATTGGTAAGGTATTCATAAATACTATGATCAAACTTTGCTTCATTATCAACATCATCATCACTAGTCATTGGAATTAGAACATGAATAAGATACGTGGGGTCCCCCTGATGGATTAAATCCAAGACCATAGGTTCCTTTGTACTGAGTTATATAAATTGGCTCTAAAGTAACCTATTGATTTGGTCCAAGGTATCTTCCTTCATAGGCTTGGTTATCCATGATCTAGCTAGGAATGGGATATGTGGCATTTTTCTATCAATCAACCAATTTGTCATTGTAAAACTAGGATCCATCATTAGCAAGTGGGTTATTTTATTAGTTAGTGGCTTATGTGAAAATGATAGGATCTAAACTATAAGTTTTCCATTTCCCTTTCACTACCATTCCATGCAAGGTGGCTTAGCTTTAGGTCTTCCATAGGACTTGGGGTTATTTGGAATCTTGACAATGTCAAATGTGTCATAGGTCAAATACTCTTCTGAGCCATTGGTTAAGATGGTAAAATGATTAGACAATTCAAGAGGTGGCATATGAGAAGATGAATCAAGGTTGTTCGAGACTAGCCTCTAGTAAATCAACAAGTATTTATTTTCTTTTGTCATTTTTGGGAATAGGATCTAGGATAAAGTGATAGTTATAGCTTTCATATTTAGCTTCCAAATATTTGAAATGTTCATAGGGGTGCAAATCTCAATTGATGGTGACCTCCATGCCCAAGTGAGAGAACTTGAGACACTAGTGCAATGTTGAAGGGATTACCCAAAATTTCATGTATCCAAGGTCTTCTCAGATGTAAATTGTAAGATAGGTCTAGATCTAGCACATGGAAAAGTGTATCATGGGTCAAAGGCCCAAAAATAACTAGCAAGATTATGGTGCCTTGTGATTTCCTCTCTTCATTATCATAGGCATTGATAGTTATTATTTTTCACTGTATAGATGCTTGATGAGCTTCAAAGACATAATAGTCAGGCTCAACCCATTATCTATGAGGACACGTTTCACTTTGTGTCATGTGATGAAAAATTTGATAAACATTGGATTATTATGGAGAGGGCCGAAGGATGACATATCACTTTGGTTGAAGTTCAACTATTGGACTAGGGCAAGATGTCCAACTAAAGATTTTAATTTATTAGGAGTTATGTCATTTAGTATTTGGGATTGGATTAAGAACTATGTTAAGATGTTCTTATGAATCATAGACTTACATAACAAATCTAAAATATAGATTTGTGTGGGTATATTTTAAAGTTATTTCACAATGTTAAATGTCTTTTCCTTAATAGTGGTATATGGCTCATTCATATATAGGATGATGGGTTCGATGGGTTTGATGGTAGGTGGTTATGGGCCACAAATGGAAATATTTGACTGTAGAGTTATGATTACATAATTAAGATTAGCTATAGGACTGTTGTTGCTAGAAAATGATGATGGCAAGGGGCTAGATAGGATAAATATTAATGGTTGGTTCACTTGTTTATGGTCATAGGGTAATGATGAGTTATGGGTATAAGGTCCCAAAATAATAATCCCTAATTGTTAGTGTGCATGTTCGTGGTTCTAGGTCAAATAAGGATTATTGGCATAGATGGGTTGATTGGAATTGGTTAGTAATGGTCATTCTTTATTAGCACTTGGTCTTGGATTAATGGTGATGGTGGAAATGCGACCTCCCACAATATGACCTACAACTTTAGTGTAGTCATGTGTAACTACACAATAAGTCTGTTGGGTATTTGAATCATTCTAGCCTTGGTTACTTTTATTTGGTTGATGTTGTTATTGTTGTTTATATTATAGTTAGTATCATAATTGTTAATGTTGTTATTATATGCTTTATTTTTATTATTGGTTGTTATCATTATGTTGCATACAAGGGTTTTAGTAGATACCCAAGTACTAATTGGATGTAGATGCTCTATTATCCAATGTAATCTCTCCATTTTCCAACATATTTTTAATGACGTGTTTGATTTACATACAATGGTGTAAATTATGTTTATGAACGTGATGGTATTCACATAATTCGTTCTCTCTATACCAATTTGGATAAAGAATACCCTCATGATAGTTTTTTGGTATTAGCCAACTAATCATGTTAGTGGTGGCTAGCTTGTGAAACATAGATTCAATAGGCTCTCTAAGATTAATAAAGACTCGATGAGTAGGAGCATTTCTTCATGGAGGAGAGGTTTTCCAAGGTAATGCTTATTGTGTTTTTTAAGCTGGTTCAGGTTACTATGAAGGCTACACTTACTGAATGGGTTGCTAATGAGGATTAAGCTGCATTTACGATGTAGGATGAGCAAATGGTGTTTACAAAGTTTGGACATGATGCAAATTAGTTACTCCATTTTCAATAAAATTCTTATTGCAGTTAAATTTCTTGGATTTTTCATAATTACCAGCCTGGGCTAGTGCTAATGCTTGCACTTAGAATTGGTTTTGGTTCTAATTTTGGCATATTTCTTAGTTTTTATTATGGTTTCAATTTGAAGAGGCTAATTTAATAATCCCTTGGTTAGTAAGGGCATTTTCAATTAGCAAACCTTTATTGATGATCTATTTGAAAATATGTGCACACTAAAGCTTCAGATGGTAGGATATTGTTGAGTTCTAGAGCTAAAAGCTTCACTAATGAGCTAATGTGGAGGTTGTTGGGCTTACACAGTAACCAGCATCAGTCAGAACCAACCGACATCGGTTAGGGGTCGACCGGCATCGGCTAGAACCAACTGGCATAGGTTAGGGGTCGGCCGACATCGGTCATCTTCAGACCGACACCATTCTGTGCGTTTTCAAAATTCTATTTTTAGAAGAACAAATTTGAGCCTTTGATTTAAGAGGTGGATCTAAGGGTGGCAAATGCATGGCTCATGAACCCTAGTGTTTTAGTATTCTATATAGTAGGGTTAGATCCTCATAGCATGTATAATTCAGTAATTGAGTTGATTGTAATTGATTGAGAGAGAGAGAGAGAGAAATCTTGAGGGAGAATTACTATACATCTGAGAGGTGTGAGGAGAGAGAGATTTCTTCATTGTATTTCCTTTTGGAAGATTTTAATACAGATTGGTTGTTTTTTGTATCTCCTATTATTTGTTGTTTCTGATTTCTAGTTACTTATTACTTCTGGTTTCAATTTTATGTTTAGTTGCTTATACAAAAGTAATCAATTGTACTCTAAGATCCTAACAAATACTATCAGAGCATGTTAGTGTTTGTTGATTACAGAATTCACTCACAGGGGTTTCTGATTGAGTGGGAGCAAAGTAATGGTAAAATAAAGTAAACTAAAAATGGAGAAATTCAATGGCAAGAATTATCAATTATGGAAGATGCAGATTGAAAATTATCTGTATAAAAAAGATCTGTATTTACCGTTGGGTGGGGTTTCAAGGAAGCCCACAGATATGGAAGATGAAGAATGGAATGTTCTTGATAGAAAGGCTCTTAGATCTATAAGGTTGAGCCTGGCCACTTCTATGTTTTCCAACTTATCACAAGCAAAGACAACGGTAGAGTTAATGGATACTTTGGCAAATTTATATGAAAAACCCTCAGCTTCGAATAAGGTATATCTTATGAAGAAATTATTTAATTTGCAAATGTAAGAAGGTGGATCTGTATCTAGTCATCTTAATGATTTTCATACAATAGTAAATCAGTTAAATTCAGTCAAAATAGTTTTTGATGATGAAATTAAGGCTCTTTTAATCTTATGCTCTTTACCTAAAAGTTGGCATAGTTTGGTAATGGCAGTTAGTAATACTGCATCTGCTTCAAATATATTGAATGTTGATGATATTGTTAGTGTAATCTTGAATGAAGAAATTCATAAGAAAAGCATAGGGGAAACATCAGGTAATGCTTTAAGTGTTGAAAGCAGGGGAAGGCAAAGAGAGAAGGGCAAGCAAGGGAAATCAAGGTCAAAGATGGGAAGTAGATCCAAATCTAGAAATGGAAGAATAACCTGCTAGAATTGTGGAAAGAAAGGGCATGCAAAGAAAGATTGTTGGTTGAAGGATAACAAAGAAAATCAGCATGAAGGTAATAAAGAAGCAAAAGTTGCAGGTATTGTTGCACAAGATGCTCTTATGTTTTCTTTGGATAATAAAGTAGAATCATGGGTTTTATATTCTGGTGCCTCTTTCCATGCAACCCCAAATAGAGAATTTTTCAATGATTATGTCCATGGAGATTTTGGAAAAGTTTATTTAGGGGATGATAAGCCTTGTAAAATTGTTGGCAAAGAAAAAGTGCAGCTGAAATTGTGGAATGGCAACACATGGGTGTTGAAGGATGTCATGCATGTACCCATCTTGAAGAGGAATCTGATTTCTGCAATAAAGTTGGGTGATGAGGGTTGCACAGTAACTCTCACTGTTGAATCTTGGAAAGTTTCCAATGGTGCACTTGTATTAGCAAAAGGTAAGAGAGTAGGTACACTTTATCTATCTACTTGTATTACTAATTATTCTCCTTCTGTTTTATCTACTTCAGATGTAGATGTAAAGTTGTGGCACTGTAGGCTTGGTCATATGAGTGAGAAGGGAATGAATGTTCTTAAGTCAAAAGGTAAGCTTTCAGATTTGAAAATCATAGATCTAGATTTTTGTGAGCATTGTATTTTTGGGAAACAGAAGAAAGTGAAGTTTCTCAAAATTGGGTCAACAAAAAAGAAGCACAAGTTGGAGCTTATTCACACAGACGTATGGGGACCAGCTCAGGTAGCTTCTATTGAAGGATCACAATATTATGTTTCTTTTATTGATGATGCTACAAGAAAGGTATGGGTTTATTGTATAAAGAGGAAATCTAATGTTTTTGACACATTTAAGAAATGGAAAGCTTTGGTTGAGAATGAAACAGGTTTGAGATTGAAGTGCCTTAGATCTGACAATGGTGGTGAGTACTGCAGCAATAAATTCAATAGTTATTGTTCTATGAGTGGAATACACAGGGAAAGGATGGTTCCAAGGACACCTTAGCAAAATAGAGTTGTTGAAAGGATGAATAGAACAATAATGGAGTGTGCACAGAGTATGAGGTTGCATGCTAGTTTGTCCTTACAATTTTGGGCAAAAGCTATAGATAATGTGGTTTACCTGATTAATAGAAGACCTTCTACTACACTGGATGGTGGAATTTTAGAAGAGGCTTGGACAGGTAAAAAGGTAGATCTTTCATTTCTCAGAGTTTTTGGTTTTGAAGCTTTTGTGCACATTGATAAAGAAAATAGAAAGAAGTTGGATGCTAAATCTATGTGGTGCACTTTCATTGGTTATGGTTTTGGAGATTTCAGATTTTGATTGTGGAATTTAGAAACTAAAAAATTTATTAGAAGCCATGATGTAGTTTTCAATGAGAAGGTGATGTACAGTGATCAGCTCAAGAGGCTGAATAATTCTAAGTAGGACAATCTTGATTTGGAAGAGGTTATGATCCAAAATGAGCTCACGGGTAAAAATCATCACTCATAGAAAAACACAGAGACCGACGTTGATCAGGAGGAATCAACATCGATCGAGAGCAAATTGACATTGATCAGAGATGACTGGGATTGGTCACTGTCAAAAGAAAATTTGGGCGAACAACAAGCTGTAAATGAGTCTCAAATGACCGTAAGGAGGTCTAAAAAGGTAAGTAAACCTCCAATTCTTTATTCCCCTTCTTTATACTACTTGTTGCTCACTGATGGTGGAAAACCAAAAAGTTTTGATGAGGAAATGTAGGTAGAATCTAGGAAATAGTGGGAGTATGGCATGAATGAGGAAATTGATTCCTTGGAAGAGAACCATACATGGGATTTGGTTGAGTTGCCAGCCAGAAAGAAAACACTAAAAAACAAATGGGTATATAGGTTAAAGGAAGGAGAGAATGGACAAATAAGACATAAGGCCAAGTTGGTAGTAAAGGGATTTGCACAGAAACTAGGTATTGATTTTGGTGAAATTTTTTCTTCTGTAGTGAAGATGACTTCTATTCGGACTGTATTGTCTTTAGTTGTTATTGAGGATTTGCATCTTGAGCAGCTTGATGTTAAGACAACTTTTCTTCATGGAATTTTGGATGAAGAGATATATATGGATCAGCCAAAAGGTTTTGAGGTCAAAGGTAAGGAGAAACTTGTGTGCAGGCTGAAGAAAAGCTTATATGGTCTTAAGCAATCTCCAAGACAATGGTATTTGAGGTTTGACAGGTTTATGACAGAGCATGGCTTTAGTAAATGTCAATCTGACCATTGTGTTTATTTTAACAGATTAGATAATGGTAGTTATATTATCCTGTTACTATATGTAGATGATATGCTTATTGCAGGTTCACACATGCAGAAAATTACTGAGCTTAAGGTAAAATTAGCTCACACATTTGCCATAAAGGATTTAGGAGCAGCAAAGAAAATCCTTGGCATGAGTATTAAGAGAGACAGAAAAAATCATAGTTTGATTTTGTCTCAAGCGGATTATGTGAATAAGGTGTTGGAAAGGTTCAATATGTAGGATGCAAAACCAGTAAGCACACCTATGGCTGGACACATCAAGTTGAGCAAAGAACAGTGTCCTAAATCACATGATGAGGTTGAGTACATGAGTAGAGTTCCATATGCTTCAGTAGTTGGGAGTTTGATGTATGCAATGGTATGTACTAGACTAGATATTGCCCAAGTAGTGGGAGTTGTCAGCAAGTTTATGGCCAATCTAAGAAAGAAACACTGGAAAGCAGTTTAGTGGATTCTCAGATATTTGAGAGGGACCAGTAGTAGGCATTTATGCTATGGAGGGTTAAACACTTCTCTACATGGGTATGTAGATTCGGATATGGCAGGTGACTTGGATGGTAGGAGAAGCACCACATGATATGTGTTCACTATTGGTGGAATGGCAGTTAGCTAGATATCAAAGTTGTAGAAGGTTGTTGCCTTGTCTACTACAAAGGCAGAATACATTACAGTCACAGAGGCTAGCAAGGAAATGATTTAGATGACTCAGTTTATGGAAGAGTTGGGAAAGGAGCAAGAGAGTTACAGATTATACAGTGATAGTCAAAGTGCAATTCATTTGGCAAAGAATTCAGCCTTTCATTCAAGAACCAAACATATACAGCTTAGGTACCACTTCATTAGATAGGTATTGGAGGATGGACAGTTGAAGCTAGAAAAGATCCATATGGATAAGAACCCTGTTGATATGTTAACAAAGCTGGTAACAAAGGAGAAGTTGAATCTTCATTCAACTTTTGTTGGTCTTCAAGATTGAACTTGAAGAGGGAGAAACAAGCCAGAGATGTTTAGAGGATGTTTCTATACGGGTATAGGTGTAGCTGTTTATCTCCAAGTGGGAGATTATTGAGTTGTGGAGCTAAAAGCTTCACTAATGAGCTAATGTGGAGGTTGTTGGGTTTACACAATAACCGGCATCAGTCAGAACCAACTGACATCAGTTAGGGGTCAATCGACATCGATCATAACCAACCGGCATTGGTTAGGGGTTGGCCAGCATCGGTCATCTTCAGACCGACACCGACTTCTGTGCATTTCCAGAATTCTATTTTTAGAAGAACATATTTGAGCCTTTGATTTAAGAGGTGGATCTAAGGGTGGTGAATGCATGGCTCATGAACCCTAGTGTTTTAGTATTCTATATAGTAGGGTTAGATCCTCATAGCATGTACAATTTAGTAATTGAGTTGATTGTAATTGATTGAGAGAGAGAGAGAGAGAGAACTCTTGAGGTAGAATTACTTACATCTAAGAGGTGTGAGGAGAGAGAGATTTATTCATTGTATTTCCTTCTAGAAGAGTTTAATATAGATTGGTTGTTTCTTGTATCTCCTATTATTTTCTATTTCTAATTTCTAGTTACTTATTACTTTTGGTTTCAATTCTATGTTTAGTTGCTTATACAAAAGTAATCAATTGTACTCTAAGATCCTAACAGATATCTCACTGTGCAATTTTTTGGTAAATATAATGGCCAATTGTTTATCTAGTAAGCTATGAGTGAAGTGGCTATCAAGTTATCTCCATCACTATAGATAGATTACAAATATTTTACCAACTTTATATTTGGCCTGAGTCAAATCTACCAATGAAATCTCATGTTCAATATTAGAGGAGAAATGATACATAAATTTGTTTGAAAGATCATAAAATTAGATACATAATTCTTTGGCAATTTTAGGAACCATTCCAAAGCCTACCCTGCTAGATTTTGGGGAAACAAGAGGAGTAAATAAATGTCATTATAAGCCACTAGATGGAAAGTAACATAGAATTATATCAAATGGGCCTTAGGGTCTCCTTTACCCTTTTTTATCATATTTAGGTGGTTCTTACCTTGGAGAAAATGGTATTTGTAGATACTCCATGTTGAATGGGTATGAATACATGTCATCTAATTTGAACTTCTTGGTTTATTTCCCTATTTGAATGATGGTAATTGCATCCTTCATTTAATGAACTTCTTGTGCCATAAACTAGATGAAATATTGGCCTAAAGTGGAGTTTGGGAGGTCAAAGGTGGTTTACATTGATTGGGGTATAATGGTGGAATGGTTTGTTGAGAAATGTTGGTTTGATGAGTGAACCAAATAGGAATATGCTATAATGGTGGAATGGTTTGTTGAGAAATGTTGGTTTGATGAGTGAACCAAATAGGAATATGCATCCATAGATTAGGATGTGGTTTTTGAAATTGTATGTGTTGTGGTGTGATAATCTAGTTACTATTCAAACCTAGATAAATAAGGGCAACTTGTGGTGGACCAAGGCCCTATTGTTCATTTTGTGGCACATGTTGAACAAAAGGCAATTATTGCCTAATTGGAACTTACTAGATAGTGGTACCTCTTAGTTACATGAAAACCTATTGTGAAGTAGAATCTTGTAGGTTATTCAACATTTGTCTTTGAAAAATGGACATGCATTGTTGATTAGACAATTTTTGTGATTGTAAAGGCACATTGGTCTATGACTATTGAGGTATACTTGTCATTACCTATCAAGGTGGAACATTATTGCCACCTATTAAGGTGGCAAAATGTTTTGTATCTGCTATAGTGGTATACTAGACTGTACTTGTTGTTTTGGAATGATATTCATCACCTATTGAGGTGGAGTAACATTCATCACATTTTATTGAGGCAAAGCATTATTCGATGCTTGATTACTTAATCCTTACAGTTGCATACTCGAAGAAGCAATTAGTTGAAGATTAGAGTTAGCCTATTATGGTTGGATGTAGTTATTACCCCTGTTGTTATGAACCACTTATGGTGTTAACTAAAGGCACTTGTTTTTTTGGACTAGTTGGTGTAGTTAAACCACTTTGGCTAGGATTGGAAGACACTTTCACATTATCCACTATGTTTGGCACATTGTTCTATGTAGTAGTAGACATTTATTTGATAGATGGGACATTAAACATGTCATTGATTGAAGTGCTTTGCATAAATGGGTCTATGCCTAAATTATATTGACCTATCAATTTTATTAATACTCCTATCAAAGGAGCTAACTCTATGAGTAGAGTGTTTGACATGGCCATGATATTAAAATTGCATGCTAGATTCAAATAGGTTTGATATTCTTGTTACATGTGTTTAAAGTGGACCTCCATGAGGCCCTTTATTTTCAAAAGCATATTAGGGTCTTTATACGACATCAACACGACCATTTGAGGATTTCTACAAGAGGTATTTTCAATGGTTTGATTATAAGGTATGTTAAGAGGCACTCTAACTATACTAGGAAATTTTTTATGGAGGAAGTCTACTATAAGAAGCAATTAGTTGAAGATTAGAGTTAGCCTATTATGGTTGGATGTAGTTATTACTCCTATTGTTATGAACCACTTATGGTGTTAACTAAAGGCACTTATTTTTTTGGACTAGTTGGTGTAGTTAAACCACTTTGGCTAGGATTGGAAGACACTTTCACATTATCCACTATGTTTGGCACATTGTTCTATGTAGTAGTAGACATTTATTTGATAGATGGGACATTAAACATGTCATTGATTGAAGTGCTTTGCATAAATGGGTCTATGCCTAAATTATCTTGACCTATCAATTTTATTAATACTCCTATCAAAGGAGCTAACTCTATGAGTAGAGTGTTTGACATGGCCATGATATTAAAATTGCATGCTAGATTCAAATAGGTTTGATATTCTTGTTACATGTGTTTAAAGTGGACCTCCATGAGGCCCTTTATTTTCAAAAGCATATTAGGGTCTTTATATGACATCAACATGGCCATTTGAGGATTTCTACAAGAGGTATTTTCAATGGTTTGATTATAAGGTATGTTAAGAGGGTTTCTTTGTTGTAATCAGAAACCCCTGTGAGCAACCTGTAATCAATACACACTACACAGATCTGAACCACTTGTTAGTGAACCTGAGCTCTGATACCACTTGTTGGTATCAAGCTCTAAACCTGCAACCAAGCTCTGATACCACTTGTTGGGGATCAACCAACAATGATTACACTTGTGAAAGCAATAAATCGCGAAAATAAATCAGATAGATAAGTAACTAGAATGATAAGTAGCAAAGAACAAGAGATACAAGAAACCACCCTGAAAACTTATATTAAACTCTTTACAAAAGGAATACAATTGAAGAAACTTCTTTCTTCCACACCTCTCTCAGATGCACAAGATCTCTCTCTAGATCTCTATTCCTCAAGAGCTCTCTCTCTCAAGTACAATCAATTCCAACAACCTGGATTGATACAACTCTGTACTGTTCTTCAAACATTCACAATGTTCTACTACAAATCAAATAAGCTAAGAAGATCTTTCCTACATATAGAATTAGGAAACTTGAGCATGCACTTACAACCAACAGTTAAGCCTCTTGAATAAGGGCTCTAAAAACAATATTACTAATAATAGAAATGCGAACTTAAGACTAAGACTTAAACTCATCATGCAAACACTCAGTTCTGTCCTCGGAAATAGCATTCTAGATGCACAGGTAACCGACGCCAGTTCCTGCCTGCTTGCCTATGACCGTCATTGGCCGATCTCCTGCCGACGTCGGCGTTTCTTCAACTGCTCCTGACTGACGTCGGTCGCTCCTGACCGACACCGGTGACTGTGTAAAACTACAAATTTGGTAATGCGCTCCTTGGTGAAGCTTTTAAACTCCACACCTTAACAATCTCCCACTTAGAGATAAACAGCTGCACCAGTACCTGTACAGCAACATCTTCTAGCTCCTCCATCTTCAACTCAATCATGAAGACTAATAGAAGTTGAATGAAGATTCAACTTCTCCTTTGTAACCGGCTTGGTTAACATATCAGTAGGATTCTTATCTGTATGGATCTTCTCCAGCTTCAACTCACCATCTTCCAATACCTGCCGTATGAAGTGGTACCTTAGCTGTATGTGCTTGGTTCTTGAATGAAAGGCCGAATTATTAGCCAAATGGATTGCACTCTGACTGTCGCTATACAATTTGCAACTCCCATGCTCCCTTCCAAGCTCTTCCATGAACCGTGTCATCCATATCATCTCTTTGCTAGCTTTTGTGGCTGCAATATACTCTGCTTCTGTAGTTGACAAGGCAACAACCTTCTACAACTTTGATATCCAGCTAACCGCCATTCCACCTACAGTGAAAACATAACTTGTGGTGCTCCTCCTGCCATCCAAATCACCTGCCATATCTGAATCTACATAACCATGTAGAGAAGTATCTAAACCTCCATAGCACAAGTGCCTACTGCTGGTTTCTCTCAGATATCTAAGGATCCACTGAACTGCTTTCCAATGTTCCTTCCCTGGATTGGCCATATACTTACTTACAACTCCCACTGCTTGGGCAATATCCGGTCTAGTACACACCATTGCATACATCAAACTTCCTACTATGGAAGAATATGGAACCTTACTCATGTTCTCTACCTCATCATGTGAATTAGGACATTGTTCTTTACTCAACTTAAAATGTCCAGCCAAAGGTGTGCTTACCAGTTTAGCATCCTGCATATTGAATCGTTTCAACACCTTGTCCACATAATCCTCTTGAGACAATATCAACCTGTGATTTTTCCTATATCTCTTAATGCTCATGCCAAGGATTTTCTTTACTACTCCCAAATCCTTCATAGCAAAAGTTTGAGCTAATTTCACCTTAAGCTCAGAGATATCCTGCATGTGTGATCCTGCAACCAGCATATCATCTACATACAACAATAAGATAATATATCTACCATTATCCAATCTCTTAAAATACACACAATGGTCAAATTGACACCTACTGTAGCCATGCTCAGTCATAAACCTGTCAAATTTCAAATACCACTGTCTAAGAGCTTGTTTGAGGCCATACAAGCTTTTCTTCAATCTACACACTAACTTCTCCTTACCTTTGACCTCAAATCCTTTCGGCTGTTCCATGTATATTTCCTCATCCAAATCTCCATGAAGAAACGTTGTCTTAACATCTAGCTGCTCAAGATGCAAATCCTCAATAGCAACCAAAGACAGTACAATCTGTATAAAAGTCATTTTAACAACAGGAGAAAAAATCTCACCAAAATCAATACCTGGCTTTTGTGCAAATCCTTTTACTACCAACCTGGCCTTATATCTCATCTGTCCATTCTCACCTTCCTTCAACCTGTAGGTCCATCTGTTCTTCAGTATCCTCTTACCAGCTGGCAACTCAACCAAATCCCATGTTTGGTTCTCTTTTAAGGACTCCATCTCCTTAACCATGCCACGCTCCCACTGACTCTTGGACTCCACCTGTAATGCTTCTTCAAAACTCTTTGGTTCTCCACCATCAGTTAGCAATAAATAGTATAATGAAGGAGAATATCTAATTGGAGGCTTACTTACCCTTTCTGACCTCCTGATGGGCGTCTGAGACTCATTTACAACACGCTGTCCGCCCAAATTCTCTGACAGTGACCGACCTCGGCCACCTCCAAACCTGTTACTGGCCGACGCCGGTTCTTCCTGGCTGACGCCAGTGCCTATTCTGCTGATGTCAGTCTTTGTATGACCGACATCAGTTTCTATTCTACCGACGTCAGTTCTTACCCAGCCGATGTCGATCTCTGTGTTTTCCTACAAGTGATTATTTCTTTTTCTCGCGAGCTCATTTTGGACCGTTACCTCGTCCAATTCTCCATTGCTCTACCCAGATTGATTCAGCTTCCCCAACTGATCACTATACATCACTTTTTCATTGAAAACAACATCACGGCTCCTAATTACCTTGTTAGTTCCTAAATTCCAAAATCTGAAACCAAAATCATCTGAGCCATAGCCAATAAACGTGCACCTCATAGACTTAGCATCCAGCTTCTTTCTATTTTCCTTATCTACGTGCATAAAGGCTTCACAACCAAAAACTTTCAGATATGAGAGATCTACCTTTTTACCTATCCATGCCTCTTCAGGGATTCCACCATCCAGAGCTGTAGAGGGTCCTCTGTTAATCAGGTACACTGCAATGTCAACAGCTTTTGCCCAAAACTCTAAGGGCAAACCAGCATGCAATTTCATACACCTTACATGCTCCATTATTGTTCTGTTCATCCTTTCAACAATTCCATTCTGCTGAGGTGTCCTTGGAACCATCCTTTGCCTGTGGATTCCATGCATATAACAATACTAGTTGAACTTAAGGCTGCAGAACTCACCACCATTGTCAGATCTCAAGCACTTCAATCTTCTGCCTGTTTCATTCTCAATCATAGCTTTCCAAATCTTAAAAGTCTCAAATACATCAGATTTCTTCTTAATACAATAGATCCATACCTTTCTTGTAGCATCATCTATGAACGTAACATAGTACTGTGATCCTCCAATAGAAGCTACCTGAGCCGGTCCCCACACGTTTGTGTGAACAAGCTGCAACTTATGCCTCTTCTTTGTAGACCCAATCTTGAGAAAACTAACCCTTTTCTGTTTTCCAAATACACAGTGCTCACAAAATTCTAGATCCATGCTTTTCAAATCTAAAAGCTTACCTTTAGACTTAAGAATTGACATCCCCTTCTCACTCATGTGGCCAAGCCTTGAGTGCCACAATTTAGCATCCACATCTGAAGTAGATAATACAGAAGGAGAAATATTAGTAACACAATTACATAAATAGAGAGTACATACTCTCTTACCTCTGGCCATAACAAGTGCACCCTTGGTCACCTTCAAAGATTTTGCTGTGAGAGTTACTGTACAACCCTCATCCCCTAACTTTCCTACAGAAATCAAATTTCTCTTCAAGCTAGGAACATGCATCACATCTCTCAACACCCATGTGTTGCCATTCTGCATCTTCAGCTGCACTTTACCTTTTCCAATTATTTTACAAGGCTCATCATCCCCTAAATACACTATTCCAAAATCTCCATGGATATAGTCACTGAAATATTCTCTATTAGGGTTAGCATGAAAAGATGCACCAGAATCTAATACCCAAGATTCTATATTGTTATGCAAAGAGAATATTAAAGCATCTTGTGCAATACCTGCAACCTTTGCTTCTTCTTTTCCTTCGTGCTGATTGTCCTCCTTAGGCTTTGACCAGCAATCTCTGCTTATGTGCCCCATCTTTCCACAATTCCAGCATTGTGGCCTCCTGCCATTTCTGGATTTGGATCTACCTCTCACCTTAAACTTAGATCTTGATCTCCTCTTGCTCTTCTCTTTTTGCCTTCCCCTTCTCTCAAGATTTAAAGCATTCCCTGATGTTTCCTCTATGCTTTTCTTGCGAATTTTCTCATTCAAGATAACACTAACAACATCCTCTACTTTTAAAATATTTGAAGCAGATGCAGTATTAGAAACTGCCATTACCAAGCCATGCCAACTTTCAGGCAAAGAACATAATATTAAAAGAGCTTTTATTTCATCATCAAACACAATATTGACTGAACTTAATTGATTAACAATTCCATGGAAATCATTCAGGTGATTAGATACAGATCCACCTTCTTGCATATGCAAATTAAATAACTGCTTCATAAGATATACCTTATTAGAAGCTGAGGGTTTTTCATACAAATTTTCTAAAGTAGTCATCAACTCTACCATTGTTTTTGCCTGTGATAAATTAGATATCACAGTGGATGCTAGACTCAGTCTTATAGACCCCAGAGCCTTTCTATCAAGAATTTCCCATTCTTCATCATCCATGTCCTTGGGCTTCTTTGCAATCCCACCTAACGGTAAGTAAAGATCTTTCTGATACAGATAGTCCTCTATCTGCATTCTCCAATGTTGATAGTTCTTGCCATTAAACTTCTCCATTCTCAATTTACTTTCTTCTACCATTGCTTCTCCCACTCAAATAGAAATCCCTGTAGAAACCCCTGTGAGCAACCTATAATCAATACACACTACATAGATTTGAACCACCTGTTAGTGAACCTGAGCTCTAATACCACTTGTTGGTATCAAGCTCTAAACCTGCAACCAAGCTCTGATACCACTTGTTGGGGATCAACCAACAATGATTACACTTGTGAAAGCAATAAACCGTGGAAATAAATCAGATAGATAAGTAACTAGAATGATAAGTAGCAAAGAACAAGAGATACAAGAAACCACCCTGAAAACTTGTATTAAACTCTTTACAAAAGGAATACAATTGAAGAAACTTCTTTCTTCCACACCTCTCTCAGATGCACAAGATCTCTCTCTAGATCTCTATTCCTCAAGAGCTCTCTCTCTCAAGTACAATCAATTCCAACAACCTGGATTGATACAACTCTGTACTGTTCTTCAAACATTCACAATGTTCTACTACAACTCAAATAAGCTAAGAAGATCTTTCCTACATATAGAATTAGGAAACTTGAGCATGCACTTACAACCAACAATTAAGCCTCTTGAACAAGGGCTCTAAAAACAATCTTACTAATAATAGAAACATGAACTTAAGACTAAGACTTAAACTCATCATGCAAACACTCGGTTCTGTCCTCAGAAATAACATTCTAGACGCACAGGTAATCGACGTCGGTTCCTGCCTGCTTGCCTGTGATCATCATCAGTCGATCCCCTACCGACGCTGACATTTCTTCAACTGCTCCTGACCGACGTCGGTCGCTCCTGACCGATGTCGATGACTGTGTAAACCTGCAACTTTGGTAATGCGCTCCTTGGTGAAGCTTTTAGACTCCACACCTTAACAGTAGACATTTATTTGATAGATGGGACATTAAACATGTCATTGATTGAAGTGCTTTGCATAAATGGGTCTATGCCTAAATTATTTTGACCTATCAATTTTATTAATACTCCTATCAAAGGAGCTAACTCTATGAGTAGAGTGTTTGACATGGCCATGATATTAAAATTGCATGCTAAATTCAAATAGGTTTGATATTCTTGTTACATGTGTTTAAAGTGGACCTCCATGAGGCCCTTTATTTTCAAAATCATATTAGGGTCTTTATACGACATCAACACGACCATTTGAGGATTTCTACAAGAGGTATTTTCAATGGTTTGATTATAAGGTATGTTAAGAGGCACTCTAACTATACTAGGAAATTTTTTATGGAGGAAGTCTACTATAAACTTAGCCCCTACCTCTATGGCTCTGAATAAGAATTCATCCTTGTTTTCAATAAAGTGATGATCAAATAAATAAGGATCATATGTTGATGTCATAGTGATGTAATATAGTTATTATTGAACTTTTTATAAAACTGATGGTATGTTAGCAAGATATTATGCGGTTTGCTCTTTGTCCTACTTTGAGTATGGAGGCGTGTTAAAAAAATAATGGGCTAAGGGATCTTGGCTTTGTTCCCTAGGTTGAGTAGTGTAAGGAGGATAAGGATCCATATCATAAGCTACATCATCACCATAGGGGTGTTGAATGAAGTCATATTGTGTGACCATAGTATCACAACCTGGATTGTACATGGCTCTACTAGGAGTGTACCGATACATATCCAACTTAATGATTAATGTTTCATGAAAAAGGCCTAAAATTATATAAACTATTAAAAATAAGTTACTAAAGGATAAATGGTCCAAATTTGGTTTAAATTGGTCTAGGAATGGAGCTGTATCTCCAAAATAGTTTGTGCTAAAACTTACTCTAAGATAGTCTAACGTTAAATGTCTTATAAAAAAAGGTCAAGTGGATGAAATAAAACTAAATGCCAAACATAAGTAGAAAGTGTTTCAAACAAGTATAATCTAAGTCTAAAGAAATAAAGGTTGCTAGTCTTTTGGAAAATAAGGCACAAAAACTACGATCAAAATTGGTATTTCTAGGTCTTTTGGGAACAAGGCACAAAACCTAGACTTTAAACAAAATGAGGTCTAAAAGGCAAGAAATTTAATCTAACAAATTTGAAACACTTTTAAAGAAACTAAGCATTCAGAATTAAACATAAACTTGATCATTTGGAAAAAAACATAAAAAACTTTGGCACATGGAAGGTAGACCACTTCCCCAAATTTAGGCACAAAAATAGTCTTTAAATCGAGTAAGGAATTAACCTAAGTTACAAAACCCAAAAGTGAAAGGTAAATGTCTAGGACAAAATTATACAAGGCCAAATAAAAAACCAATCAATGTTTGGATTTGAACTTGTCAAGGCTAATTTCAAACTCAACTTAGAAGGCTAGGTTCCTCAAAATAGACAAGAAGATAGACAAGAATGAATAACATGATGGTACTAGGCATAGATCCAAAAGGCACATATGGTTTTGAAATTATAATTTTAGACACAAGGCAAAAAGTCTTTGAAATAATTCAAGTAGAATAATGGCATTATTATGATATAAAGGTATGACACATGATTTTTTTTCAATATTTTAAGGCACAATACTTGGAATGAAGTGGGTAACATAACAACTCCCTTTTCAATCAAGTGACATACACAAATGAAAAAATTAATAAACAACTAAGGCAAATGTGGGATGTCAAATGAATGGCATAATGCCTCTTCAAATAAAGGAGTGATGTTCAAACAAGACTAATTTTTGGACACGGTGTGATAAACAAATAGTTTAGACTCAAGACCATGTAAGAAAAGAGGACAAAAATGACAAAAACACCTAAGTGTAAAGTCTTGAATCCTAAAACTGACAAGATTGCATCATACTATCAAATTCCATCTATATACTTGATCTTGAGATGATTTTTAAGTTGTTAATCCAAAAAGTAAAAGTGCATGAAAAGTAGGGTTTTTAGGCCACTCTCTTCTCTCAAGAGTTTTTATGGTGACATAAAACTTCAAGCTACTCACCCTGCATCAACAATATGTCTGTGATAAGTGAGATTGTCTAAATTATCAATTTTTATTCATTTTTAAATGGTCCCATATATGTGGCAAACACTAGGTCATAATCACATCATTTAGATCCATGACAACTAACTTTTTGTGAAAAGGTCTTGTCCTTTTCATAACCACTACATTTGTCAATTTTTTAGTGTAGTGCGATGTCTGAGTTACCCTACATTCTTAGGTCAAGTACCACTAACAGAGCTTGTTTTAACCACTCAAAAAAAACATCCCAATGGGTCACCCTAAATTTATATACCCCACCATGGAGTGGGGTTGAAATGATTTTGAGAGATGAATTATTAGGTCAACACTTCCTTAGAGAACTTATGATGAGGTGATGAACTCCTGTCCACAAGCCAAAATGCGTAAAATAAAGAAAGTAGAAGGGATTTAAGGTTGTTTTCAGGTCACCCAAATCATATGGAATATGGAGAGGGCCTTTGCAAATTTTCTTTCATGCATTTTGGACCAAAGTGAAAAATACAAGGAGTGAGCATTTTTTATCACCCAAGTTACCTAAAGGGGATAGGGGAGAGCATACATGCGACACTCATTTTTTTAAACCAACACTTCAAAAAACAAGAATCAAAATGAAACTCTTATGAGTATTTAACTAAGGTGAGAGTTCATTTTTATAACACCAAAATAAAATATGTGATGAATTTTGAGCCTTTTGGCATTATGTTTGAAAATGTAAACAAAATGAAAAACAACTTTAAGTAAAAATATTTTTAAAACACCAAATTCAAGTGTGAATTTTACAACTTAAAGTGTTTTAAATGTCTTCTTTTGGCCTTTGGGTCCTATAAAACACATTAGAGGGTACTTGTGCTTAAAAGCAAATCATGAATGGACAAACGAATTTTCAATTCTTGTTATTAGGTTTCCAAAATTTTACACTAAGTGCAAAACTGTATAAGCATGGATCAATATTGTGACCATTCCTGCAAAACCGTAACTATTAGCACAATATATTTACTTTCCTACAAAGAAGAAAATTAGTGAAAAAACATCATTATTAATAAAATAACATATAAATAATGATAATACTACATATATTTAATCAATATCACAAATCTATCCTACAAACACAAAATAGTTAGTACAAAAACCACCATGATCAGTTAATATTGTGACAATTAGTGTAATATCACAAAAATTAAGGCAATACCATGACTTCAAAGTCATGATATTATGTAATATCTCTAATTATCATGCAATATCAAAAATTATCATGCAATATCACAATTGGAAACATGAAACTACAATTGTAAATGTAATACCACAGCTGAAAATGCAATACCATAATTGGAAACATAAAATTGTATCAAAAAATGCAATACCACAACTCCCTAGTTGCTTTATTATCAATAGTGCAATTGACTTTGAAATAATACAAATAGAAATACAAAACCATAACTCCCTAGTTGCATTATTGTCAATAATGCAACTGAATTTACAGTAATGTAACTCCCTAGTTTCATTATTGTCAATAATGCAACTAATTTTGTAATAATGCACTAGGAGTTGCAATAACACAACTGGGAGTTGTGATATCATAACTAGGAGTTGCAATATCATTACTCATCACAAAAAATCACCACTTATCATGAAATATCATTACTTTTCATGCAATATCATTACCAAAAAGTCATGGTATTTTGAAATATTGCAATTCTAGAGAGAAAAAATGCAACTATGTAGAGCAAATTCATGATTTCTAGTAGAACATCTATGAGCCTTCAATTTTCACTTTTTTGGTTAACAATTTTGGATTTTAACATGAAAATTATTAAGAGGATGTCTTAAAATTCCTTTAAAAAAATATTTTGGGTTTCAATCCCCTAACTATCACATCATGATGTGAATAAGGAATACATAGAGGGGAGGTTAGTCTTGTGTTAGTCTAATAAAACAAAATCAAAGTAACACACTAAAATACTAACACCTCTAGCTTATACACTAGGGAGAGCATATTTAACAAGTTTTCATATGAAAACACAACTAAAATATACAATAAATCACTCTTTTACCTTCCTTGGAGCTCCAAATATCATGTTGAAGTGGCTTGCTCAATTTGTGCATCAAGAAGTCTTTGATAATGAAGATTTCTTTGCTCCCTCTCTCCTTGGCACATTGGCTTGGTTGCTTGGATTATGAATTTGACATGATAAAATTACTTGTATGAATCTTATGGAGTAAATCCTTCATAATATTTATATACTATAATCTTTGAATACATTTAGGCATAATAACTTTACACCAAGAGAACTTAGATATCAATAGGTATGGTCTTATATTTAAAGGCTCAAAAGTTAAATATCACCCAAGTTGAGTTAAGGTTGAGTTTAAACATATAATGAGTTAAAACTAACCATAGGTGATTTGAGGCTAACTCTAGTTGAGTTAAATGTTATCATGTAATTATGATTTTCATTTACCAAGCATGGCTATTAAATTAGATATTTTGGGATATTTTGAAAGAGCTTGACAATACATAAAGACAATGATAAAATGATTAATATTTTGATTTTTGAAATTTCCATTTTTAAATATTCATTGATTTCAAATGGATAATTTAACTAAGCATTTAATCTTTTTTAATTAGATTATTAATTTTGGTTAGCATTTTAGCTATTTTAAGATTTGATCAAGTTCCCTGCTTAATTGGTCCATAGGCCAAACTACCAGTTGTTAGGCCAAAAGGTGATTGGGGGTGAATCCGTGAGAGGTTATTTTTGTATACATGATAATATCCCAAATAAGAATGTCTCAACATGGTTTTGAGCATTTATAAATGATGCACAACCAAATTTGGGACATTTAGTGATTCTTAGGCTTAATTTGAAATGATTGGTAGAAATCAGTTAGAAGTCCAATCGAGAGCCAGTTGTGGCCAGATTTAGGTGTTGAAAAGAGTCACATGTGTGTCTAATCCTCTTGGAAAATTATTTGTTAATCCCATTTTTAAAGGTATACTCCGAGCAGCAACTGATAGCTTCTAGGTTGAAACTGAGAGGACAATCTATAGAACTAATAAAGAAATTATGCAATTGATAGATTTTACTATGGGTAAGGTCACATGAATGGATACTTTATATGTGTAATTCAAAGCTACAATGATTTTTTATAATAAATTGATGGATAAACTTTCATAGTTGTCCAAGAGTTCTCTCTTTCATTTTGAAATTATCAATATTGATTTTTAGGCTAGTCATGCCTTATATTTTCAAATAGAAGTGCTAAGCAACCAATTTTTACAGTAGGAGCACCATTATCACCTCATCATGGTATATAGCCCTAGACTCCAAAGTACATAATAGTTTAAAATTTGACTAGGCCCACCTATGTCTTGATTTCCACTTTCACTACCATGGTTACATTGGTGACTAATTCAATCAGTTCTTTAGCCATGATGTCTCATGAAATAGTTCTAGTTACAATTCTAGTTAGCACAAAAACAACTACTATAGTGCATATTCTAGCTAAATTATGGTACCAGTAACTCGATGTTTGAATATGTAATTTTCACCTTTAGGTGGTGCCACATCAACACCATAGGTAGCTTTCAATATAAGTTGAATGTTTAATTTGTAACTTGAGTCTATTTTTTGTTGTGTTATTTTGTATCTAAGAGTTATTTTAACAAAGGAATATTATTTATGATTATTCTGTATACATGCATAGACAATTTTTGTGATTGTACAGGCATTGACAATACACACTACATTAGGCTTTTGTGGCTGCAATATACTCTGCTTCTGTAGTTGACAAGGCAACAACCTTCTACAACTTTGATATCCAGCTAACCGCCATTCCACCTACAGTGAAAACATAACTTGTGGTGCTCCTCCTGCCATCCAAATCACCTGCCATATCTGAATCTACATAACCATGTAGAGAAGTATCTAAACCTCCATAGCACAAGTGCCTACTGCTGGTTTCTCTCAGATATCTAAGGATCCACTGAACTGCTTTCCAATGTTCCTTCCCTGATTGGCCATATACTTACTTACAACTCCCACTGCTTGGGCAATATCCGGTCTAGTACACACCATTGCATACATCAAACTTCCTACTATGGAAGAATATGGAACCTTACTCATGTTCTCTACCTCATCATGTGAATTAGGACATTGTTCTTTACTCAACTTAAAATGTCCAGCCAAAGGTGTGCTTACCAGTTTAGCATCCTGCATATTGAATCGTTTCAACACCTTGTCCACATAATCCTCTTGAGACAATATCAACCTGTGATTTTTCCTATATCTCTTAATGCTCATGCCAAGGATTTTCTTTACTACTCCCAAATCCTTCATAGCAAAAGTTTGAGCTAATTTCACCTTAAGCTCAGAGATATCCTGCATGTGTGATCCTGCAACCAGCATATCATCTACATACAACAATAAGATAATATATCTACCATTATCCAATCTCTTAAAATACACACAATGGTCAAATTGACACCTACTGTAGCCATGCTCAGTCATAAACCTGTCAAATTTCAAATACCACTGTCTAGGAGCTTGTTTGAGGCCATACAAGCTTTTCTTCAATCTACACACTAACTTCTCCTTACCTTTGACCTCAAATCCTTTCGGCTGTTCCATGTATATTTCCTCATCCAAATCTCCATGAAGAAACGTTGTCTTAACATCTAGCTGCTCAAGATGCAAATCCTCAATAGCAACCAAAGACAGTACAATCTGTATAAAAGTCATTTTAACAACAGGAGAAAAAATCTCACCAAAATCAATACCTGGCTTTTGTGCAAATCCTTTTACTACCAACCTGGCCTTATATCTCATCTGTCCATTCTCACCTTCCTTCAACCTGTAGGTCCATCTGTTCTTCAGTATCCTTTTACCAGCTGGCAACTCAACCAAATCCCATGTTTGGTTCTCTTTTAAGGACTCCATCTCCTTAACCATGCCACGCTCCCACTGACTCTTGGACTCCACCTGTAATGCTTCTTCAAAACTCTTTGGTTCTCCACCATCAGTTAGCAATAAATAGTATAATGAAGGAGAATATCTAATTGGAGGCTTACTTACCCTTTCTGACCTCCTGATGGGCGTCTGAGACTCATTTACAACACGCTGTCCGCCCAAATTCTCTGACAGTGACCGACCTCGGCCACCTCCAGACCTATTACTGGCTGACGCCGATTCTTCCTGGCTGACGCCAGTGCCTATTCTGCTGATGTCAGTCTTTGTATGACCGACATCAGTTTCTATTCTACCGACGTCAGTTCTTACCCAGTCGATGTCGGTCTCTGTGTTTTCCTACAAGTGATTATTTCTTTTTCTCGTGAGCTCATTTTGGACCGTTACCTCGTCCAATTCTCCATTGCTCTACCCAGATTGATTCAGCTTTCCCAACTGATCACTATACATCACTTTTTCATTGAAAACAACATCACGGCTCCTAATTACCTTGTTAGTTCCTAGATTCCAAAATCTGAAACCAAAATCATCTGAGCCATAGCCAATAAACGTGCACCTCATAGACTTAGCATCCAGCTTCTTTCTATTTTCCTTATCTACGTGCACAAAGGCTTCACAACCAAAAACTTTGAGATATGAGAGATCTACCTTTTTACCTATCCATGCCTCTTCAGGGATTCCACCATCCAGAGCTGTAGAGGGTCCTCTGTTAATCAGGTACACTGCAGTGTCAACAGCTTTTGCCCAAAACTCTAAGGGCAAACCAGCATGCAATTTCATACACCTTACATGCTCCATTATTGTTCTGTTCATCCTTTCAACAATTCCATTCTGCTGAGGTGTCCTTGGAACCATCCTTTGCCTGTGGATTCCATGCATATAACAATACTAGTTGAACTTAAGGCTGCAGAACTCACCACCATTGTCAGATCTCAAGCACTTCAATCTTCTGCCTGTTTCATTCTCAATCATAGCTTTCCAAATCTTAAAAGTCTCAAATACATCAGATTTCTTCTTAATACAATAGATCCATACCTTTCTTGTAGCATCATCTATGAACGTAACATAGTACTGTGATCCTCCAATAGAAGCTACCTGAGCCGGTCCCCACACGTCTGTGTGAACAAGCTGCAACTTATGCCTCTTCTTTGTAGACCCAATCTTGAGAAAACTAACCCTTTTCTGTTTTCCAAATACACAGTGCTCACAAAATTCTAGATCCATGCTTTTCAAATCTAAAAGCTTACCTTTAGACTTAAGAATTGACATCCCCTTCTCACTCATGTGGCCAAGCCTTGAGTGCCACAATTTAGCATCCACATCTGAAGTAGATAATACAGAAGGAGAAATATTAGTAACACAATTACATAAATAGAGAGTACATACTCTCTTACCTCTGGCCATAACAAGTGCACCCTTGGTCACCTTCCAAGATTTTGCTGTGAGAGTTACTATACAACCCTCATCCCCTAACTTTCCTACAGAAATCAAATTTCTCTTCAAGCTAGGAACATGCATCACATCTCTCAACACCCATGTGTTGCCATTCTGCATCTTCAGCTGCACTTTACCTTTGCCAATTATTTTACAAGGCTCATCATCCCCTAAATACACTATTCCAAAATCTCCATGGATATAGTCACTGAAATATTCTCTATTAGGGTTAGCATGAAAAGATGCACCAGAATCTAATACCCAAGATTCTATATTGTTATGCAAAGAGAATATTAAAGCATCTTGTGCAATACCTGCAACCTTTGCTTCTTCTTCTCCTTCGTGCTGATTTTCCTCCTTAGGCTTTGACCAGCAATCTCTGCTTATGTGCCCCATCTTTCCACAATTCCAGCATTGTGGCCTCCTGCCATTTCTGGATTTGGATCTACCTCTCACCTTAAACTTAGATCTTGATCTCCTCTTGCTCTTCTCTTTTTGCCTTCCCCTTCTCTCAAGATTTAAAGCATTCCCTGATGTTTCCTCTATGCTTTTCCTGCGAATTTTCTCATTCAAGATAACACTAACAACATCCTCTACTTTTAAAATATTTGAAGCAGATGCAGTATTAGAAACTGCCATTACCAAGCCATGCCAACTTTCAGGCAAAGAACATAATATTAAAAGAGCTTTTATTTCATCATCAAACACAATATTGACTGAACTTAATTGATTAACAATTCCATGGAAATCATTCAGGTGATTAGATACAGATCCACCTTCTTGCATATGCAAATTAAATAACTGCTTCATAAGATATACCTTATTAGAAGCTGAGGGTTTTTCATACAAATTTTCTAAAGTAGTCATCAACTCTACCATTGTTTTTGCCTGTGATAAATTAGATATCATAGTGGATGCTAGACTCAGTCTTATAGACCCCAGAGCCTTTCTATCAAGAATTTCCCATTCTTCATCATCCATGTCCTTGGGCTTCTTTGCAATCCCACCTAACGGTAAGTAAAGATCTTTCTGATACAGATAGTCCTCTATCTGCATTCTCCAATGTTGATAGTTCTTGCCATTAAACTTCTCCATTCTCAATTTACTTTCTTCTACCATTGCTTCTCCCACTCAAATAGAAATCCCTGTAGAAACCCCTGTGAGCAACCTATAATCAATACACACTACATAGATCTGAACCACCTGTTAGTGAACCTGAGCTCTAATACCACTTGTTGGTATCAAGCTCTAAACCTGCAACCAAGCTCTGATACCACTTGTTGGGGATCAACCAACAATAATTACACTTGTGAAAGCAATAAACCGTGGAAATAAATCAGATAGATAAGTAACTAGAATGATAAGTAGCAAAGAACAAGAGATACAAGAAACCACCCTGAAAACTTGTATTAAACTCTTTACAAAAGGAATACAATTGAAGAAACTTCTTTCTTCCACACCTCTCTCAGATGCACAAGATCTCTCTCTAGATCTCTATTCCTCAAGAGCTCTCTCTCTCAAGTACAATCAATTCCAACAACCTGGATTGATACAACTCTGTACTGTTCTTCAAACATTCACAATGTTCTACTACAACTCAAATAAGCTAAGAAGATCTTTCCTACATATAGAATTAGGAAACTTGAGCATGCACTTACAACCAACAATTAAGCCTATTGAACAAGGGCTCTAAAAGCAATCTTACTAATAATAGAAACATGAACTTAAGACTAAGACTTAAACTCATCATGCAAACACTCGGTTCTGTCCTCAGAAATAACATTCTAGACGCACAGGTAATCGACGTCGGTTCCTGCCTGCTTGCCTGTGATCATCATCAGTCGATCCCCTACCGACGCTGACATTTCTTCAACTGCTCCTGACCGACGTCGGTCGCTCCTGACCGATGTCGATGACTGTGTAAACCTGCAACTTTGGTAATGCGCTCCTTGGTGAAGCTTTTAGACTCCACACCTTAACAGTAGACATTTATTTGATAGATGGGACATTAAACATGTCATTGATTGAAGTGCTTTGCATAAATGGGTCTATGCCTAAATTATTTTGACCTATCAATTTTATTAATACTCCTATCAAAGGAGCTAACTCTATGAGTAGAGTGTTTGACATGGCCATGATATTAAAATTGCATGCTAAATTCAAATAGGTTTGATATTCTTGTTACATGTGTTTAAAGTGGACCTCCATGAGGCCCTTTATTTTCAAAATCATATTAGGGTCTTTATACGACATCAACACGGCCATTTGAGGATTTCTACAAGAGGTATTTTCAATGGTTTGATTATAAGGTATGTTAAGAGGCACTCTAACTATACTAGGAAATTTTTTATGGAGGAAGTCTACTATAAACTTAGCCCCTACCTCTATGGCTCTGAATAAGAATTCATCCTTGTTTTCAATAAAGTGATGATCAAATAAATAAGGATCATATGTTGATGTCATAGTGATGTAATATAGTTATTATTGAACTTTTTATAAAACTGATGGTATGTTAGCAAGATATTATGCGGTTTGCTCTTTGTCCTACTTTGAGTATGGAGGCGTGTTAAAAAAATAATGGGCTAAGGGATCTTGGCTTTGTTCCCTAGGTTGAGTAGTGTAAGGAGGATAAGGATCCATATCATAAGCTACATCATCACCATAGGGGTGTTGAATGAAGTCATATTGTGTGACCATAGTATCATAACCTGGATTGTACATGGCTCTACTAGGAGTGTACCGATACATATCCAACTTAATGATTAATGTTTCATGAAAAAGGCCTAAAATTATATAAACTATTAAAAATAAGTTACTAAAGGATAAATGGTCCAAATTTGGTTTAAATTGGTCTAGGAATGGAGCTGTATCTCCAAAATAGTTTGTGCTAAAACTTACTCTAAGATAGTCTAACGTTAAATGTCTTATAAAAAAAGGTCAAGTGGATGAAATAAAACTAAATGCCAAACATAAGTAGAAAGTGTTTCAAACAAGTATAATCTAAGTCTAAAGAAATAAAGGTTGCTAGTCTTTTGGAAAATAAGGCACAAAAACTACGATCAAAATTGGTATTTCTAGGTCTTTTGGGAACAAGGCACAAAACCTAGACTTTAAACAAAATGAGGTCTAAAAGGCAAGAAATTTAATCTAACAAATTTGAAACACTTTTAAAGAAACTAAGCATTCAGAATTAAACATAAACTTGATCATTTGGAAAAAAACATAAAAAACTTTGGCACATGGAAGGTAGACCACTTCCCCAAATTTAGGCACAAAAATAGTCTTTAAATCGAGTAAGGAATTAACCTAAGTTACAAAACCCAAAAGTGAAAGGTAAATGTCTAGGACAAAATTATACAAGGCCAAATAAAAAACCAATCAATGTTTGGATTTGAACTTGTCAAGGCTAATTTCAAACTCAACTTAGAAGGCTAGGTTCCTCAAAATAGACAAGAAGATAGATAAGAATGAATAACATGATGGTACTAGGCATAGATCCAAAAGGCACATATGGTTTTGAAATTATAATTTTAGACACAAGGCAAAAAGTCTTTGAAATAATTCAAGTAGAATAATGGCATTATTATGATATAAAGGTATGACACATGATTTTTTTTCAATATTTTAAGGCACAATACTTGGAATGAAGTGGGTAACATAACAACTCCCTTTTCAATCAAGTGACATACACAAATGAAAAAATTAATAAACAACTAAGGCAAATGTGGGATGTCAAATGAATGGCATAATGCCTCTTCAAATAAAGGAGTGATGTTCAAACAAGACTAATTTTTGGACACGGTGTGATAAACAAATAGTTTAGACTCAAGACCATGTAAGAAAAGAGGACAAAAATGACAAAAACACCTAAGTGTAAAGTCTTGAATCCTAAAACTGACAAGATTGCATCATACTATCAAATTCCATCTATATACTTGATCTTGAGATGATTTTTAAGTTGTTAATCCAAAAAGTAAAAGTGCATGAAAAGTAGGGTTTTTAGGCCACTCTCTTCTCTCAAGAGTTTTTATGGTGACATAAAACTTCAAGCTACTCACCCTGCATCAACAATATGTCTGTGATAAGTGAGATTGTCTAAATTATCAATTTTTATTCATTTTTAAATGGTCCCATATATGTGGCAAACACTAGGTCATAATCACATCATTTAGATCCATGACAACTAACTTTTTGTGAAAAGGTCTTGTCCTTTTCATAACCACTACATTTGTCAATTTTTTAGTGTAGTGCGATGTCTGAGTTACCCTACATTCTTAGGTCAAGTACCACTAACAGAGCTTGTTTTAACCACTCAAAAAAAACATCCCAATGGGTCACCCTAAATTTATATACCCCACCATGGAGTGGGGTTGAAATGATTTTGAGAGATGAATTATTAGGTCAACACTTCCTTAGAGAACTTATGATGAGGTGATGAACTCCTGTCCACAAGCCAAAATGCGTAAAATAAAGAAAGTAGAAGGGATTTAAGGTTGTTTTCAGGTCACCCAAATCATATGGAATATGGAGAGGGCCTTTGCAAATTTTCTTTCATGCATTTTGGACCAAAGTGAAAAATACAAGGAGTGAGCATTTTTTATCACCCAAGTTACCTAAAGGGGATAGGGGAGAGCATACATGCGACACTCATTTTTTTAAACCAACACTTCAAAAAACAAGAATCAAAATGAAACTCTTATGAGTATTTAACTAAGGTGAGAGTTCATTTTTATAACACCAAAATAAAATATGTGATGAATTTTGAGCCTTTTGGCATTATGTTTGAAAATGTAAACAAAATGAAAAACAACTTTAAGTAAAAATATTTTTAAAACACCAAATTCAAGTGTGAATTTTACAACTTAAAGTGTTTTAAATGTCTTCTTTTGGCCTTTGGGTCCTATAAAACACATTAGAGGGTACTTGTGCTTAAAAGCAAATCATGAATGGACAAACGAATTTTCAATTCTTGTTATTAGGTTTCCAAAATTTTACACTAAGTGCAAAATTGTATAAGCATGGATCAATATTGTGACCATTCCTGCAAAACCGTAACTATTAGCACAATATATTTACTTTCCTACAAAGAAGAAAATTAGTGAAAAAACATCATTATTAATAAAATAACATATAAATAATGATAATACTACATATATTTAATCAATATCACAAATCTATCCTACAAACACAAAATAGTTAGTACAAAAACCACCATGATCAGTTAATATTGTGACAATTAGTGTAATATCACAAAAATTAAGGCAATACCATGACTTCAAAGTCATGATATTATGTAATATCTCTAATTATCATGCAATATCAAAAATTATCATGCAATATCACAATTGGAAACATGAAACTACAATTGTAAATGTAATACCACAGCTGAAAATGCAATACCATAATTGGAAACATAAAATTGTATCAAAAAATGCAATACCACAACTCCCTAGTTGCTTTATTATCAATAGTGCAATTGACTTTGAAATAATACAAATAGAAATACAAAACCATAACTCCCTAGTTGCATTATTGTCAATAATGCAACTGAATTTACAGTAATGTAACTCCCTAGTTTCATTATTGTCAATAATGCAACTAATTTTGTAATAATGCACTAGGAGTTGCAATAACACAACTGGGAGTTGTGATATCATAACTAGGAGTTGCAATATCATTACTCATCACAAAAAATCACCACTTATCATGAAATATCATTACTTTTCATGCAATATCATTACCAAAAAGTCATGGTATTTTGAAATATTGCAATTCTAGAGAGAAAAAATGCAACTATGTAGAGCAAATTCATGATTTCTAGTAGAACATCTATGAGCCTTCAATTTTCACTTTTTTGGTTAACAATTTTGGATTTTAACATGAAAATTATTAAGAGGATGTCTTAAAATTCCTTTAAAAAAATATTTTGGGTTTCAATCCCCTAACTATCACATCATGATGTGAATAAGGAATACATAGAGGGGAGGTTAGTCTTGTGTTAGTCTAATAAAACAAAATCAAAGTAACACACTAAAATACTAACACCTCTAGCTTATACACTAGGGAGAGCATATTTAACAAGTTTTCATATGAAAACACAACTAAAATATACAATAAATCACTCTTTTACCTTCCTTGGAGCTCCAAATATCATGTTGAAGTGGCTTGCTCAATTTGTGCATCAAGAAGTCTTTGATAATGAAGATTTCTTTGCTCCCTCTCTCCTTGGCACATTGGCTTGGTTGCTTGGATTATGAATTTGACATGATAAAATTACTTGTATGAATCTTATGGAGTAAATCCTTCATAATATTTATATACTATAATCTTTGAATACATTTAGGCATAATAACTTTACACCAAGAGAACTTAGATATCAATAGGTATGGTCTTATATTTATAGGCTCAAAAGTTAAATATCACCCAAGGTGAGTTAAGGTTGAGTTTAAACATATAATGAGTTAAAACTAACCATATGTGATTTGAGGCTAACTCTAGTTGAGTTAAATGTTATCATGTAATTATGATTTTCATTTACCAAGCATGGCTATTAAATTAGATATTTTGGGATATTTTGAAAGAGCTTGACAATACATAAAGACAATGATAAAAGGATTAATATTTTGATTTTTGAAATTTCCATTTTTAAATATTCATTGATTTCAAATGGATAATTTAACTAAGCATTTAATCTTTTTTAATTAGATTATTAATTTTGGTTAGCATTTTAGCTATTTTAAGATTTGATCAAGTTCCCTGCTTAATTGGTCCATAGGCCAAACTACCAGTTGTTAGGCCAAAAGGTGATTGGGGGTGAATCCGTGAGAGGTTATTTTTGTATACATGATAATATCCCAAATAAGAATGTCTCAACATGGTTTTGAGCATTTATAAATGATGCACAACCAAATTTGGGACATTTAGTGATTCTTAGGCTTAATTTGAAATGATTGGTAGAAATCAGTTAGAAGTCCAATCGAGAGCCAGTTGTGGCCAGATTTAGGTGTTGAAAAGAGTCACATGTGTGTCTAATCCTCTTGGAAAATTATTTGTTAATCCCATTTTTAAAGGTATACTCCGAGCAGCAACTGATAGCTTCTAGGTTGAAACTGAGAGGACAATCTATAGAACTAATAAAGAAATTATGCAATTGATAGATTTTACTATGGGTAAGGTCACATGAATGGATACTTTATATGTGTAATTCAAAGCTACAATGATTTTTTATAATAAATTGATGGATAAACTTTCATAGTTTTCCAAGAGTTCTCTCTTTCATTTTGAAATTATCAATATTGATTTTTAGGCTAGTCATGCCTTATATTTTCAAATAGAAGTGCTAAGCAACCAATTTTTACAGTAGGAGCACCATTATCACCTCATCATGGTATATAGCCCTAGACTCCAAAGTACATAATAGTTTAAAATTTGACTAGGCCCACCTATGTCTTAATTCCCACTTTCACTACCATGGTTACATTGGTGACTAATTCAATCAGTTCTTTAGCCATGATGTCTCATGAAATAGTTCTAGTTACAATTCTAGTTAGCACAAAAACAACTACTATAGTGCATATTCTAGCTAAATTATGGTACCAGTAACTCGATGTTTGAATATGTAATTTTCACCTTTAGGTGGTGCCACATCAACACCATAGGTAGCTTTCAATATAAGTTGAATGTTTAATTTGTAACTTGAGTCTATTTTTTGTTGTGTTATTTTGTATCTAAGAGTTATTTTAACAAAGGAATATTATTTATGATTATTCTATATACATGCATGGTATGCATGAGTTTTGGAACCCAAATCTTAAATTAGAAGATTGTAAATTTGGAATTTGCTTGAGAGATGAGGCATCCCCATCCCATGCTATATATATTTGTATCCTCCAAATTTCAAAGGGAGGATAATTTTGTCTATTAAAGTGAATAATTAATTTTACATATTGTTCTGCAAGTTTATCTTGATAAGCATTCTTTATTCTTTTCCAAACCCATGATTTATTGAAGAGTTTATATCATTCTAGTATTATTAATCTTTGGGTCATGTATAAGTGTTTTGATAAAGTTATTCATATTTTTCAATAGCTAATCTAAATGCTTTTGTGTTTAATAATCATAATCTTCTTTTGAAGATGTGCAATTACAATCATACATCAGTATGAACATTTGATTATGAGTATTAAGGTTTATTTTATTCATAAGGTTATGCTTTTATATTTTACATGTTGATAGTAATTTTTATCAAGAATTATTCCCTTACCACTTTTCCAACTCATAGTGCATGTTCTAGGTTGGAAGGGTTTCATCTGTCTTTAGTTCACAAACATTTTTTCCTACCCTACCCTTCCCTTCATATTTAGTTTATTTTTAACTTGTCCACCTTATGTTAGAATCCACCTAATCATATTAAGTATACTTTTTATTTATTTTATATTTCATATATCCAAAACATTTTAGGTAAATAAACCCATTACTCACTGCTATTCCACCACTACGTTATTTACAAAATTGAATACCTTGCAACCCATGCCTTGAAGTGAATATTTTCATCGATCCTAAAACTTTATAGGTTACCTCATACTATTCCATATCATGTATAAAAATCACATAAATAGAGTTTATCTGGTGCTATAATGAGGGACATCTTTTTTATTCTTTAAAATATCAATTGAGTTTTGATGGATAAACCCAAGAGATTAACAAGGTCCACCTGTGATATTGGCTTACTATTATAATGCAAGAACATCACCATTTTAATCAAATTTGGATTAATTTTATAATATTTTGAGTCTTCAGGGGTCTTATTAGTCTTATATATCATTAAGGATTCATTTTTATGTCTTAGGTTTGAATAAAATTTGAATTTCAACTCTTTTGGCACTTTCCCACCAAAATTGCCAATTCAAAATTTTGAATTTTATTCATTGTTTGTATGGTCTAATTCATTTTTTTATTAGTTTATAATGATGGAATTTGGTTTTATTTTTTGTATTTATGATATTAGTATTTTATTTAGTTTGTTTTCACCTTTTTGGTCATGTTTTTCATGTTATCACCTTGTATAACACCCAAGAATGCTAGTTTCTCAAGCATGGACATACATTGAGCAATCAAGATTCAGTTAGAGACACCTTAGGAGATTAAAAATCCATGATATGAATCAAGGAGAGTATTATTAAAATGTATTAATAAGTGGATTTATTCAATAAAACCAATAATAATATCCAAATTTTCAAAAATAAGATTGTTTGCTCATGTTGAAAAATTCTAGGTGTGACTATTATAAATTCAATGAAATCAATGATTGAAAGAACGCTTTATCAAGGTTTTGTGAAATATTATGATTTATCTGGTACATTTTTATCCTTTCATTATTTTTTTCTTGTTTATAAATTACTCTTTCTATTAATTTATATATTGAGGATTCTTTATATAATCTTAGTAAGCTCTGTCTACTAAGACAGTCAAGAAGAAATAGAGCAGAGGTCTAAATTAGAGGTTATTTCAAGTGTTTTGGAATATGTTAATATGGTAGAGATTTTATTTTTAGTTTAATCACTCATTTTTTATTCTCATAACATACTTTTGGTACAATATTCAACTCCAACTCTCATCATTGTTAATGCAGTCCTGTAGAAACACACATAACTATGCAAATCCACATGAGGAAGACTTTTAATGATTATTAAAATCCAAAGAAATATTAGGAAAGGTGAATATATGTGTTTAAAACCATATATAACTCTTAAAATCATTTTAAATTTAATAATATTCCATTTATCCCATTTTGTTCCTTCTCAACCGCATATAGGCCTGAATAAACTATAACTAGGGTTTTGAAATTCAAATGCATGTATCTTGTGTTTTCACCCTCAAAATTAGATAAAACTTTGGGATCACATGTAATTATCATGATATATAGTATTAATTAGTTTCCATACCTTTTCAAGACCATACATTATGATAACTAGTACTATATCGGTGATTTGACCTTAAGGAGGCCTAATTACTAGGTCTTATTGAGTTGATAGAATTGCCTTGAGAGTTAGACTCTAATTTTTATTAGGGACTTGTAAGGCCTTAATGGGTATTTTAAAATATTATTGGTTTATTTTTAAACCCTATATTTTTATTAATCTATCAATATAATTACTTTGGAAGGGCTACAAGGAAATAGGCCTAATGGAGGCAACTTACAATTTGAATTGGCAATATTTCTCCCTCTGCATTAGATTGGTATAAAAGTAGGTTGGATAATTGAATGGGGATTAAAAGAAGGAATATTTGAGAAAAATATTGAATTGATTTTTTTTTGGTCAATTAAGTTGAGAAACTAGAATTCCACCTAGGAGGAATCCAAGAGGAGGTGGAAGAGTAGGTATTCAGATGGGAGATACAATCTTAGACGAGTTAAGAAACCTGAGATTGAATTTTGATGCAAGGTTGATAGCAGTAGAGGCCAATCATATAATAGGATTTGTAACAAGATATTTCAGTGATAAGGAAGAAGAACCACAAGCACCAAAAGAGGAGAAAGAAGTAGAGTGTGAGGAAGAAGGAATTGATAGGCTACTGAAAGTAGTCATGGGACAGGGGTCTAAACCAAAGATATAACTTCCAACATATGTAGGTAGCCTAGATGGAGAGGATTTAATTGATGGGATTATAGAGTTGGATAAATATTTTGATTATGAGAATGTACTAGATGAGAACAAGGTAAAGTATGTTTTCACCAAACTCAAAGGACATGCATCCCTTTGGTGGGATTATGTACATGATGAAAATAAAAAGATAGGAAAAGCCAAGATCAAATCTTGGGATATGATGGTAGCTAAATTGAAGGAAAAATTTATACCTAGTGATTATCATACTAATATATTCAAGAAACTATAGAATTTAAATCAAAAATATATGGGTGTTAAGGAGTATATTGAGATCTACAAGTTGACAATCAGATTAGGACATGTAGAAGAAGATGTGAAGAAGATTTCTAGATACATTAATGGGTTAAGGTATAATCTTCAAGATGAACTCAGCCTAGTAAGTCCAATTACAATTGAGGAGTGCTACCAATATGATTTGAAGGTAGAAGATAATCTAAATAGAAGGAAAACTCAACAAAACATGGGTAGGGGTAGAATTTATAGAGGTAGAGATCAACAAGGAGGAATAGGCGCATCACAAAGAAAAAATTTAGAACCAAGTACCTCTCAATAACATGCATCTAATTAAAGAGGTGAATTTAGAGGAAGGATATCATACTTCAGAGGGGGTTACACACAATGAGGAAGAGGATTAAGTGGATTCATTGGTAAGTGTTTCAAATGCAATAAATTTATTAGTCATAGTTTTTGGGAGTGTCTAAAGAATACTCAACCTAGTGGTTCTAGAACTAAAATTATTAACCAAATAGTCTAAGCTAAGGAATAAGAGGGTGTCGATTCTCCATCTCATGTTTAAAAACTAGAAGTTGGTGTATCTTTTATGATGAGGAGAGTGTTGATCAAACCACCCAAAGAGAAGGATCTTGCCCAAAGAAAGAACCTATTTAAGATAACGTGAAAATATTAATGTAATTTCTATAAATTGGTGATTGATTCATAGTATAGATAATTTAGTGGAAATAGAGATGGTAAAAAAATTGGCTTAAGGAGAATACAACATCCAAACCCCTACAAGGTCTCATGGCTTCAAAAGGGGTAACAAGTTCTTGTGAAGGAGCAATGTTGGGTAGATTTTTAGATTGGAAGATACAAAGATAAGGTCATATGTGACATAATACAAATGGATGTGTGTCATGTTCTCCTATGGAGGCCTTATACATATGATATAAAGATTTCTCATGATGGAAGAAATAAATTTTACACCTTGGAGAAGGATAGCATAAGCCATACACTACTACCTCTCAAAAAAAAAGATAATGGACAAGGGACTAATGCAAGTGTTATGATGGTGAGTGAGAAAGAGTTATTAAATTATATGAAAGAGAAAGAGTTGGGTTTTGGATTTATGATCAGAACAAGGACTATTGTATGTTGAATGAGTTACCTCAAGAGGTGTAAGACATGTTAGAGGAATATGTTGATATAGTGGTGGATGAACTGCCCAATGAGCTATCACCCATTTGGAGCATCAATCATCACATTGAATTTATACCATTTATAAGTTTTCCTAAAAAAATTGCCTACAATATGACTCCAAAAGAGAATGCACATATTAATAATAAAATACAAGACTTTTTGGATGAAGTATTGATCAAATAAAGTCTCAGCCCATGTGCAGTATCAAATATACTAGAGCCAAAGAAAGAAGGAAATTGGAGAACGTGAACTGACTCCAAAGCAATCAACAAGATAAGAATAAGTTATAGGTTCCATTTAATAATAATTTAAGATTTGATGTATTTATTGAGCAATTATAACTATTTTTCTAAGATGGATCTCAAGAGTGGTTATCATCATTTAAGGATAAGAGAAGGAGATGAATGGAAGAATGCCTTTAAAATAAATGATGGATTGTACGAGTGGCTTGTCATGCCATTTGGTCTCACTAATGCTCCAAGAATATTCATGAGACTCATGAATGAAGTCTTAAATCCTTTCATTGGTAATTTTATTATTATATAACTAGATGACATATTGATTTATAACCTTAGCAAAGAGGAGCATATTCAACATTTAAGATTGGTAATGCAAAGGTTGCAAGAGGAGAGGTTGTTGATCGACCTTAAGAAATATTTTTTCATGAAGATAAAGCTTGTTTATCTTGGCTTTTTGATCTCTTAAATTGTTTTAAATATGTATATAGATAAGGTGAAAGCCATCATTGATTGGCCAACTCACAAGACAACCTATGAGGTGAGAAGTTTCCATGGCTTAGCTAGCTTTTATAAGAAGTTTATCAAAAAAAATAGTGGGATTTGTGTACCCATTATTGATACTGTAAGAGGTAATAAAAAGAGATTTATGTGGATTGATATAGCTAAGAGTCATTTTTAATATTTGAAGAAAAGAATAATAAAACAACTTGTGTTGGCACTTCCTAATTTTAACAAGGTTTTTTGAGTGTGATGCAAGTGGGGTGGCCCTTGGATCTATCTTAAGTAAAGAGGAAAGACTTGTATCATAATTTAATGAGAATTTAAATGATGCCAAGAAAAATTAATCAGCTTATGATCTAGAGTTATATGATATGGTTCAATCCTTGAGGAAATGGAGACACTATCTAATACCAAAGAAGTTTGTTATCTTCACAAATAATCATGCACTTTGGTTCATAATTGGTCAATCCAAGCTCATTCAAAGGCACATGAAGTGGGTAGATTACTATTAAAACTTCACATTTGTCATCAAACATAAGAAATATCAAACAAATAAGGTAGTAGATCTCTAAGTAGGAAAACTTTGCTTATAAGTGAAATTCCACTTGAGAGTGGAGGAATATAGTCACTTAAGGAGATATGTGAAACTAATCTAGAATTTTAAGATGCATATGAGGCTTGTAAGTAGCCAAATATAAGAAATAAAGAGCCTTGGATGGAGTACATGATTTAGGATGGTTTTTTGTTCAATGGAGTTTGGCTTTGTGTGCCAAGGAGTTTCATGATAGATAATTTGATCAAGGAGAAGCATTGTGGGAGTTTAGCAAGACACTTTGGTCTTGAAAAGACCTTGGCTCAACTTAGTAGTTTTTATTATTGGCCTAGAATACAAACATATGTAAGAAAGCTTGTAGAAGGATGTAATGAATGTTAATTTACAAAGGGAAAGGACACTGATGCATGTCTATATTAGCCCTTAGCAGTACCAAATAGACCTTGGTGTTCCATTAGAATGGAATTTGTCATGGGGTTTCCAAAAACTAAAAGAGGGAATGACTCTATTTTTTTTGTTGTGGACATATTTTCAAAGATGGATCATTTTATACCTTGTAAGATAACCAATGATTCTAATCATGTGGCCAATTTATTCTTCAATGATGTGGTTAGACTATATGGAATAACATTGAGTATTATTTAAGATAGAGACACCAAGTTTATAGGGAACTTTTGAAGGAAATTTTGGAAGAATCTAGGAACAAACTTGAGATTTATTTCAGCTTATCACCCTCAAATAGATGGATAAATTGAGGTGGTGAAGAAAAGTTTGGGTAATTTGCTAAGGTGTCTAACAAAGGACATTATTAAATAGTGGGACTTAGTATTTCCATAATAAAAGTTTACTTATAATTACTCACCTAACATAATCATAGGAAAGATTCCATTTCAAGTTGTGTATGGTATGCACCTAAGAGGAGTCTTTGAACTAAGAGACCTAGGCAAAATGGAGAAAATAAGCGCTGAGGGAGACGAGTTTTCCATTGCTATGAAAGAGGTGCATGAGCAAGTGAAGAAGAAATTAGAGTTGAGTGTGTAAAAATATAAGAAACATGCAGATATAAATAGGAGATAATTTATTTTTAAGGTTGGATACATGGTGTTGGCTCATTTGAGAAAGAAAAGGTTTCCAAAAGGTGAGTATAAAAAACTAAAGATGAAGAAGATTGGCCAATCTAAGGTCATAAGTATGTTCTCCAAAAATGCATATAAGTTACCTAGTGGTATAGGGATATATCCTATATTCAATGTTTTATACTTTTATCCATATAAATAAGGAGATAATCGTGATCAACCAATTAATAATGAAGACACAACATTCCAATAATGGGTAGATCAGTTGTCACAAACAAATCAAGAACTTGAAATCATCTTGGACAAGAAGGTTGTGAAGAGAATAAGAGGTAAATAGTATTACCAATACTTTGTGAATTGGAAAAATAACTTGGATGAAATAATTAAACATCATCAATCATGGAGGTACTCTTGAAGACCTCATGAACAGGAGTTCATGAGTCAATTTCTTGTTCTAAGGGAGTATGATGCAAGAGCATCACCCTTTTGATCAATTTTGTCTTGTTTTTATAGAATTTTGAGTATTAATGGGTATTATTAATAATATATATCATTAAGGAGTAATTTATAGGTCTTAGGTTTGAATAAAATTTTAATTGGAGCTCTTTTGGCACTTTCACGCCAAAACTGCCAATTCAAAAATTTGAATTTTCTTCATTATTTATATGGTCTAGTTCATGTTTTTGGATAGGTTATAATGATGTATTTTTGTATTTTTAGGGGTATTTAATATATTAGGATTATATTTATTTGGTTTTCACATTTTTATTCATGTTTGTCACGTTCTCACCTTGTATAGTGCCCAAAAAGGCTAGTTACTCAAGCATGGACATACATTGAGCAATCAAGATTCAGTTAGAGACACTATAGGAGATTAAAAATGCATGAGATGACTCAAGGATATTTTTATTCAAATGTAGTAATAATTTTATTTATTCAATAAAACAAAAAAGAAGATCCAAATTGGCAAAAATAAGACTGTCTGCTCATGTTGAAGAATTTTGGGTGTGACCATTATAAACTCACTGAAATAAATAAATGAAAGAAAAATTTAGCAAGTTTTTTTGAAATCCTATGAGTTATAATGTACATGATTATCCTTTAATTATTATTTTATTTTTTATAAATGAATCTTATTATTAATTTATATATTGAGGATTCATTATACAATCTTAGAACGATCTATCCACTAAGACAATCGAGAAAAAATAGAACAAAGGTCTCATTTGGAGGTTATTTCAAATATTTTGGAATATGGGAATATGTTATATAGTTTATATTAAGTGTAATTAATCATTTTTGATGCTTAGATCATACTTATGGTACAATATTCAACTCCAACTCTCATCATTGTTAGTATAGTCCTGTAGAAACACATAAAACTATGCAAATATGCGTGAGCAAGAATTTTAATGATTATTCAAAGACTAATAAAAATTGGTAAAGGTTAAAATAGGTGAAAAAAACTTAGAAAACTCTTAGATTCATTGTAAAGTGAATAAGATTCAATTTATCCCATTTTGTTCCCTCTCAGCCACATACAAGCCTGAGTAAACTAGAACCGAGGTTTTGAAATTCAAATGCATTTATCTTGTGTTTCCATTGTCAAAATTTGCTAATTTTTTTGGATCACGTGTAATTTATCATGATATATAGGATGAATGATTTTTTATACCTATGACATATTTTATAGTAATATAACCATTACTATATCAGTGTTTTGACCTTAAGGAGGCCTAATTGTTAGAAGGTCTTATTGAGTTAGTAGACTTGCCATGAGAGTTAGACTCTAAAAATTTGTAGGGAGTTTTAAGGACTTAATGGGTATTTTAAATTGGTCTTGGAATATTTTTAAACCTGTATTTTTATTAATCTAGTAAGATAATTGATTTAGAAGGGCTATAAGTAAATATGCCTAATAGAGGAAACTTACAATTTGAATTGGAAATATTTCTCCCTCTACATCATATTCCCATCCTTATAGATCCATTAAAAATTTAGGTTAGATATATGCATCTCAAGGGGACCCCAAACCTAATCATATTCCCTAATCAAAATATCTCATCTTCCTCCACGTATAATGGCCCTAGCCTAGTTAGTTGGTTATGTTATTATTGGGCCTGGAGACATCAATGATTTACCTAAAAACCTAGAAAATTATATTCTTTACTTTTATACCTCGGGAGGCAAGACTACTAAAGAACATATAAAGGCTTTCAATATTACCTTGGGGATATTGATTGTAACCCATGAAGATGTAACATATAGACCTTTTCCTTTTACCTTGAAAGACATTGCTTATGACTGATTCCTCAATATCTCAAAATATTCAATTACCTCCTAAAACCAGTGTCAAGATACCTTTTTGGCATAATTTGGACAGGTTACTAGCCCAAGTGTCATTTACTATCATTTTTCAAGCATGAGAAGGGAACCCAATGAGCCAATCATAGCCTTTAATGTAAGATTCCAAAAGATGTATAGTTGAGTTGATAATGATTCTAAACCCAATGATGCATTAACCCTTAAGATGTAAAAAAATGTCTTGGACTCTATGAAAATTGTCTTCCTTTTTAGAGAACTTAATATTACTTTGTTGCCATTGGCCTATTCCAAACCTATCAATATTGACATGCAGTTGAATATATAATTATAAGCTTTAGCCTTGCCCAACATTGGTCCTAATTTTCTATCCCTCAATGCAATTTCAAATGTTAATTAGAATGTTGTGGCTAACAATCAGAACTAAGTGTATACACAATTTCCTCTAGCCTATGCACCACCTAATCAGCTCCTAAATTTTCTAAATAAACATGTGTCTTCATCTAATCACCCAAATCAGAACCAAACCTTGATACTAGTTAATATTTCTACTACACAAGGTACTACTTATAATTATATAAAAGTAGAATGGATGTTATTCAGAAGATGGTACATAAGTTGAGCAAAGAGTTCTTGAGCATGTAAAAGTGAATATGAAACACCTTGGGATATAATACCAATTATAACTTCACATTTCATAGGTACAATATTATTTTCAATAGATATAGGAATAACAAAAAAAAACCACCTAACAAGTTGCTTGAAATAAATATATTGGAAGCAACCCTACCTAATTGGTGTTGAGTTCACAATTTAACACAACATCATGAGTTGTATTGTATAGGTTTTTATACTATTTTTGAGATATTTCATAAGGAAATGGATATTTATTAATCTCCTTTAAATCAATCAAATCCACCTCCTTCCTCTACTCCAAGTCCTTCTAATATAACAATGGTCTTTGAGACATGATTTCCCATTTCCAGTGGAAGATGAGACTAAACCTGGAGATAATACATTTGAAGTGCATGCTTTTCATCAATTTTATAAAAATAATTACAACTTGAATAAAAATAACTTGTTACTACTCCTCTATATCCTAAGACAAACAATAATCTAATTATTCCAAAAGAATTGATCAACAACAAAGTACAAAGCCATAGAACAAAGTTGAGTACAATATAGTCAAATATATGAATAATATCAAGGCAAATATAATTCTTCATGAACTATCTCAAATTACTAAACAAAGATAATTATTACTCAAATCCTTGACTGGGATACCATCCACTAATAAATCAAAGGCTACTCACACTAACATGGTCATTTACAAATATAAGCTTGAGGTACCACCTTTTATACTAACCGTCAGAATGTTTGGTAAGAATGTGCATAATTGTCTAGTTGACTCAAGTGTCTTAGCCAATGTGATGCCCATAGATATATGCAAGAAACTATGTTTGAATCTAGATAAATCTAAAAGAGTGGTCTTATAATTGGACAAGTCCTTACTTCCATGTGTTGGGGAGTTGTCAAATTTGCACATACAACTTGCCTCTGAGCAACATGTACAACATTACATAGTGTGGACATCTAAATTTCATTTAGTGTCAAAATGCACTAATTTATCTCTATTAAATTCAATTTCAAATTAACACTAATTTCCCTCCAAACCGCATAATTCAATAATTATGCACACTTAAATCTTTGTTTTAAATAAATAATTCTAAAATTTACACCTCACCTAGACATGATACCACCTTTATCTCCCTCACTTCTTGACTCACACAACCAATTACTCAACATTCTCAACCTCCTTGTGAGTCACCCCTTGACTTATCAACCCATTTACTTCATTCTTTGTGACTCAAATTTAGACACCTAAATTTCATTTAGTGTCAAAATACACTAATTTTATCTCTATTAAATTCAATTTCAAATTAACACTAATTTCCCTCCAAACCACATAATTAAATAATTATTAATTAAGAAATTATGCACACTTAAAACATGATCGTGATACTTTTGTGGTTTCTAAAGTAACTTCATCCAAAATGAAAATAGGATCCATTCATAGTCTCTATGAGGACTTTGCTACCATCACTCCTTTCATAAACATCACCATTCTTACCTTTCATATTGCAAGCCAATATCCTACACCTTTTGATTGGAAACAATGATCTTACTTACAATTAACTTCATTACATGATAATAAAATAATTGTAGACTTCCTCATTGGTCTCCTGTCAGAAGAGCATCAAGAAACATATACATATTTTGAGGAACAACAAGTGTACCTTAATTGAAATAAATTTTGTAATCCAAATCTAAAATCCACACCCCTTTGTGAAAACCTCTTTGAGGCACTATTGGACAATCCAAATCTAAATCCCAATAAAAATAATCAAGAAGAATCCTTTAGTGAAAACCTTTCTAAGGCACCAATAGATGGAAAAAATAATATATCCTCTACATTAGCACAATTGAGGATGGATCCCCATCACAAATTGAAGATGTCATTGAAGAATCATTAAATTCCCAAATCATCCAACTTGCAATTACCCCCAGTCTTGTTGAACATGAAATTGTTGGCCCCATTCACCCTTTACATCATGACCCATATACTCATCTCAAGGATAAATCCATCCCTTCAAATACTTCATGCACTCAACATACATCTTTCTTCCAACATACTTTCTGCTTCACCCTATCCAGTAACACCCTTTCTCATAGGGGCTATGCCCACATCCTGGTAAATTTGAAAGAAGCCAACTTAGAAATTAATGAATTTTTTGAAGACATATTTGGAGCACGTACCTAAAATATCAATAGTGGTAAGCATCATGAATCTCAAACCCTTTTATAATTGAGATGCCAAAAATAAAATAAAAATAAAAAATTAGAAAGAGAAAGAGAAATAAATTTGTCTAAATGGGAAAACCATTTCTATGGCACCTTGGGTAACTATCATGATGAAAACCAATTTTTGGTGTCATGCATAAAATAATTAGTTTTCTAAAAGTGCCTTACACTTGGGGGCAAGCTCATTCCATTTCAATCATATGTATTCTAAATCATCCCTCCATCCTTATCCATCTAACAATATTTTTTGTTGGATAGTGGAGTTTGATCTTATTATAATGCTCGTTTCCTGACAAGGGGGTGTGGGGGGAAATTGCCCCCACTATGGTCACCATGGGGGTTAAAAATCCATTATAAAATATTTTAATTTCATAGTAAATCTGGACCATTCACTATTAGGTCACAGATCTAATAGTAGAAATTATGTTTATGCATTTTTACCTTAAAATGTAACCCTCCTTTGATATGAAGGCATTGTAATCATAACGACATACTATGTGTGAGTGAAGAGGATATTGTAGTGGTTATATTTTAGTTTTTTCCCTTCATTTTTTGGACTAATAAATAATAAGGACTAGTTTTTTCTGTGTGGACGTAGCCCATATTGGGTGAACCACGTTAAATTTATGTCTATCTTGTGTTGTGTTTTCAGCTATTTACTTTTGTATTCAATTTAGTAATATTGCTCTGTGTTCAATTTTCCTAACATTTTAATCCCATCCTTTTACCCTAAACCATCCTTACTTATCTTAAGTTATCCTAAAGCATACTTACCCATCCTATGCTTGTCCAATCCATCATAAACTCATCCTCAACCATCATATACCATCCTTGAATACCCTTACCTATCCAAACCTATCCTTATCCATTTAACCCAAAACACATAGAAACCCATCCAATCCTTGCCATCATAAAACCATCCTTCTTCCCATTTTAACCTTGATAAGGAAGTGGAAAGATCTTGAGACATGTTCTTAGAAACATCTTGGTGTATCCTTGCAATGCTATTTTGATGAATAGATACTTGGTTCTTACCTCATGTGTTCCCTAGAGTTGTCATCTTAAATACAATCCATTGTTATTCATCCATACTCCATATATAATGTATTCTATCCATCCCCTACCACTCATTCTTCGGTTCTAGAATATGGTTTTCCCTTTGCTGGTATTCCTAGTAAATACACCTATAAATTCAAAATATATATATATATATATAGAAAATAAACAAAAAATACCTTTTCCTTAGTTATGTACCCTACTCATACCTTATACAGATTGATCATCAAACCATTCAACATTATCAAAAATACATATGCCAAAGGGTTCTACTCTATCCAAGGACATCTAAAATTCATTTGCTTACTTGTTTTATATAATCATCTTCTTGTTTTTTTATAGTCATTTACTATCTTTTACATCTTAGGTGTTTCCTTGATTTTGAAGTGTTTGTTTACTTCTGTGTTTATTTTACTTACATTACTTTCACTACTGCAAACATCACTTATCTTTATTGTTATTTCTTGTGTTTAGATCACTATGCACATTACTAATGGTGTTATTATGATCTTCCATATTAGAATGCACTATGTTTTTATCCTTGTGAATCTATTAGTCCTTATGTGTATCACATGATAACCATCATGGTTTTTCTATACCATTGGTACATATTTTCATGCACAATATCAAAAATCAGGTTGCTCAACTCTTACTCAGTTGGAATTATTATTGGAAATCTAATGCAAAAACAAAATAAAACACAAGGCAGATATCAAACCATCTCACATTTTTAGATGAATTATTTATGTGTCATCTCTCTCTTCCATCCATCCTTATCTCATCCATGTTGTCAAATCATTTAATCCATCATCATTAATCCATGTAGTTGCTTCATTTGTTTGTTAATGCTTGCTTATCAATCATCCAAAATCATTTCCTAATCTTTCATTTCAATCTCTCGCACTTGTCTATTAGGACAATAAAATCATAATATCCATCATTTATCCATCAATGCACCATCCAATCATAATGTAAAATCATTAATTTAACTTTGTTAATAGCATCCATGGGTCAATCTTACATTACATCATCACTTCCCTTCTCACATTGGGAGAACTAAATCTGGCCTGATATCCCCATTCAGACTTTATCCATGGTGGATTATGTAGGTAATGCTTAGAGACATGGGGTATCTAAGGTCAATTTTGCTACTGCTTCTACCATCATCCATCCAAGCCATTTCATCTACATTTTCTACTGTCATTTAATCAAAGTTTTATATTCCCTTATTAATGCTTGCAAATATCAATTTTGTAAATCTTTATCACAAATTGGATAATCTATATTTTTTATTTTTTGGGCATGTGGCTTACCATCATTGGGATATATCATTCCCACATCTACTTGAGAGACCCTTGAGTCCAAGCACAATTCGAGCATGCAATTTATAAAGAGGGAAATGTGCTTTTCCAAAATCTTCTCTAGCATCTAACAGCTAGGGGTAAATAGTTGTACACACCCTCTAAATTTTTGCAAACATTCATATTAAGACACATATCTATATTATTGATGGAAATTTATCATTCCCATCCCTCATTCAAATCATTCTTCATCCATTTTTTCAAAATTTTAGAAACATTCAATCAATTCATTTTGAATTTATTTTCAAATTCTTGCAATAATCTCTTAGCATAAACTAAACACAACCACATTTGAAAATTCAATATATTTTTTCTATTTATAAATTCATAGTTTATTATTGTTGAGATATATCATTCTCATACCTGCTCAATTGACCCCTAAGTCATTATTAACTACAGTAAGCATGTAATCTATGAATGGTTAAAAATATTGTTTTTCAAATTCTAGTTTTAATTCACCAAGGGAAACATTTTTACGTAATCAACATCTAGAAAAATTGGCATCGATTCACATGAAAATTGATTTATCCTTCATCTATATCATTTTAACCATTTCTTATTTTCATCCATTTCAAGAATTTGTTTGTGTTCTCACACAAAATCTCGAGGGGACATCGTCACACTCATTTTCATTCATTTGGGTCAAAATTTTTCTATCATCAACGCTCTACTTCTTCTACTATTCTTCAAAATAGTATTACTTCTCAATGTTATTTCAAAGAGGGGCAAATGAAGACACCTAAATTTCATTTAGTGTCAAAATGCACTAATTTTCTCTTTATTAAATTCAATTTCAAATTAACACTAATTTCCCTCCAAACCGCATAATTAAATAATTATGAACCCTTAATTATTTGTTTTAAATAAACAATTACAAAATTTACACCTTACCCAGACATGCTACCACCTTTATCTCCCTCACTTGTTGACTCACACAACCAATTCCTCAACCTCCTCATGAATCACCCCTTGATTTGTCAACCCATTTACTTCATTCTTAATGACTCATCCAACTAACTCCCTTTTACTCTTAACCTCTTAAATTAGTCATCATCCTCATGGATGAGGACTTATTCTCAATTGTTGATTATTTAATTAATTTAAATAAATTAATTAATTATCCATTGTTCGATTTCTCTCTAAGAAATATATAAATAGATGAGTAATTTGTCACTTTCATGAATCCAAACTTGAGATAACAAAGTGCTATCAAATCAAAGGAAAATGAAAAGGTGAATCAAAGCATCCAAAGATCATTTGCACCAAAACACTGCCCATTCCATCTTGCATTAGAGGAGTGAGCACCACATATTTGAAAGAGTGAACTAGATACACATAACAATGGAGAAATCTTGATCACTTAAAGATTGAAGTTTGTTTTTTATTTTCTTTGTTTGGTTCTCTAACATAGTTAAATTTTAGTTTAAATTAAGATTTGCATTTCTGGATTTTTATTCATACACATAAACATTCTGGTAGTTGGCATTTATAAGGTTTATGGTTTATTCTTGTTGACAATTTTGACCTCACAGATCAAATTGTCACCCCTACCATTCAAAAAAATTCATACCATGCCAATTTGTCTTGTAAGTCATTAGTTGGTCCTGAAAATTCCTTGAAGAATCCATGGTTAACAGGTCTTAATGTTGTTTAGGTTATTTGAGGTCTTTTCCTTCATTTGTCTTGTATGTGTCTAGTCATTTCTTGGCCTTTATAAGCCATTTTCAGTGGTAATTAGAGCATATAATTTCTTGATGAGTTTTATAGCATATTTAAATGTCATACATCCCTAAAAAATTAATAATTAGGTTGATCACATTCTGGATTAACTTTATGCCTCATTTCTATGCAAAATCTGACCATTTTATGCCATTCAGAGAAGGTTTTGATATTATTTGATCACAAGGAACATTTATTCACCTCATCATACATGTGATATAATCTATAAAACATTTTACAGCATTTCATTTAGATTTCCTTGGTGAATATAGCTTTTTTAATGTAAAACAGGGCTTTTTGAGGCATTCATTTTGGTTTTCAAAGGATTTTTGTGAGAAAATCATCATATAGGCTTACTTTATTCCTTAAAGGTTCATATCAATGGTTTTAAGGAATTTATAGGTGAAAATTTGCAAAATCTAACTTTGTTCCAATTTTGACCTTCTTTGCATGCCTAGAAGGGCAATTTTCAAATGCTCTGTATGAGAAGAGGAGAGAGAGTTATAAGATGAAATTTTGGACATGGTTAGGGTTTAAACTAATGTTATTTTTTAATGTATTTTTTCCCTCATATTTATTAACAATTGCTAAGAGTGATAGTAGGTCACTATAGCCTATGCATTGGAGAGGGGTCTGTTCTTGGGTTTATTTCTAAATCTCAAACAATAATGGAGAGGAATGGTTTATTGAAATTATTTTTCAGGTCATGAGTCTTATTTTCATCATTATATAATTTTATATCTCCTTACAATAAGGTATTTATATCATAAAACCTTATTTCTTTCACCATCTTTGAGAGTGGTCTCCTAGGTCAGTTTTGAAGCAAAATATGAGTTATTCAAAAAAAAAAAATCTCCAAAGGTTCTCAATTAAACATCCAATTCATGACACACCTCATTCACCTAGGCAAAGGTTCATAGGTTTTAAAGTTAAGAATTGCCTCCTTGGGACATGTTTTAAATGAATTACTCTCCTTGAAAGGTACACATATAGTAAATAAGTTTCAGAGATTGATAATTGGTTTAAATTAAATAGTCTCATATGATTTGAGGTTTTAATAAGACTTATTTCACATCTTAATATATTTGGAATGGCTAACGACACTCTTATAGGATAAAAGAGACCAAATGAATCTTTATAGGCTTGAATCCAAATCAAGCCTGTGTACAACATGGTCAGAAAAGGGTTTTATTATACATGTAATGACAATGAAATGATTTATCTAGTCTCTTCTCACCATTTAAAGAGTCAAAGTGAACAAGATATTCAACATCTTAATGGAGTTTTGGTATGTGAAATTGTGATGCATGATCATTCAAATTACTTACAGGAGCTCTATAGTGCTCAAAGTTTTGATAAGGTTGATTACTTACTTTGAGTCCAATTCAAAATTCATGAAGCACATGATTCATCACTTCATTCATCTCAATCAAACACTATTCAAGTGAGGCTCAGTAGATCATGTTGGTGATAGGTAGGTCACTTGAATGTGAGTATATGGTTCAAAACCACCTACAATAGAACCCCACTATAAGGACACTTGAGATAGATGGAGGCATTCAAGACATAATTGAAGGTCAAATGTTTTGAATAAACACCTAAATATCATAATAATCAAAGAGAGATCTCTTATAGAACTTCAAGAGTGTGTATGAGTGCATATTTGAGGAGGATAAAATCTATAGCCAACCTTCTAAGGCTACTTTAGAATATTTTCAAAGATATCTTGAAGGCCTTTCAAGCATAGGTAGGTAAGAAAAGTGAGGGATGGTGATGAGTTATAGACAAGGTCCAGATGTTCACCATATTCAAGAAGGGCCCAAATTAATGATTACATTAAAAATTCACATGTGGATCATGTTGACTATCTCAATCCATACATATGAAGCAAAAGTTATAGTCAAGGTTGGAGTATTTTACTTGTTGATGAATCTTGAGAGCTTAATGGAGTCCTTTTTTATTTGTATACAATGAGAAGATGTTTGAAAAGCCAGGAATCTGAATGAAGAAGGAAGATCGTAAGATCCACATGAGTATCCATTTCACCTCTTCCTTGGTTCAAAAACACCTACAGTCATAGTCTCATGAGGTCTTAATGGTTTTCCAAGGTTGAATGCAAGGTTTTGGAGACTTGGAGTGTGACAGAGGTTTTAGCAGTTTCCAAGGTTGAATGAAATTTAATAAATGGAACTAATGGTATAAAATTATTAGGGAGATCAAGACATATTAAATATAAACTAAAGATAACAAACACAATCAACACCTATAGGGTTTCAAGCATGCTACAATTATTTGAGAGTTTCCATTTCAAAAGGACCACATTCAAGTTTAATAAGGGATGATAAGGAGAAAAAGAACATCTACATCCATCAATAGTGGTGACCCTACAGCTAGATAAGAGGAAAACATGGAAAAGTGTTTATTACAAGGTATTCAATCAAGATTAATGTTTTTTTAGAAGAATTAAGGTTATCAAAATGACCAATGAAGGATGATGAGGGCTAAGTGAAGGTAAAGCACCTACAACAGTCTAACATAGTCACCTACAGCCATTTCATGAGGTGGGCATGGTGATCCAAGGAGAAGTAGGTAAATCCTAGTACCAATATATTTTCAAAGAAAGTTTCATATTATTCATGAAAACTCCATATGTTCAAGAAGAGATAAGTACACCTACAACCTAAGAAGAAAGCAGGCTTCTCCTCAAGCTAAATTGCAAACTCATTATTTCATCTTGAGTAGTTCCATGATGGTTTGGGAATATAAGGGGATAGATGGAATTAATTAAGTTAAAAAAAACATATTATAAAATTTCAAATATATTAGACATTCATACATCATAAAACAAGCTCCTACATTATAAGGGCTACCTTCAAGTTTCCAAGTATGAAGGATAAAAACATAGTGACACACGGTTAAGTCCCTCAACCATGAAAGTTATTGAGAGATGGATGGTTGAATTATTATATATTCAAGATACTATTAAATTTTTAAATAAATATTATATTTATTCCAATGAATTAAGGTAAGTAATGGTTTTCAAAGAGCAACATACAGTCAGCGTACTAAGACCCTACACACAGTCATCATCCCAAAAGTTTGCCTTGGGGTTTTGGACATTTAGAGGTGATAAAAAGGTCATTTTGACCTAAAATTTTGTGTATATGGTAATAATTACCCAAGGAACACATAAATATAAATTTTTTTCATTTATAAATATGTAATATATTCTCTATTTTGTCTCATACGTAGGCCACTTTTAGGCATGCACGAAGACAAAGAATGGAGAAAATGTGACCAAAATGAGTGTTGGAGACTAAAAAGGATGTTTTATGAGATAATTTAACATGTAAAATAATTAATATATTCCCATATAAGTTAAATATAATACAAAATGGTCATAAAAATTCACAAAAGGACAAATTTCAGCTATGATTGTAAAACCCTGCACACAGTCAACACTTGAAAAGTTTGCTTTCAGAATTTTCGAGTTTGAGGGAGCTAGAGGAATTAGTTTGACTTGAAATTTTGTAAATATGGTCATTGTGACCCAAAATAACCTATTATATATTCAAAAAATAAGGAAAAATATGTCACATATTCACTGTTTTGTCTCAGAAGTAGGCCACTTTTAGGTGTGCATGAAGGCAAAAATTGATGAGAAAGTGATCAAAATGAGTGTTGGGTGGTAATGGAATACTTTGTGATGATTTGGGATGATTAAATAAGGTTTATTGAGTGTTAAAAAACATTAATTAATCATATTAATTATTAAAAAACACTCATAGGTGTTGGTGGGTGGCCATTTGCACTCAAACCCCACTAGCCTAGACTTGGCCTTTTGCCCAACAGGGGGTAACTTTCACTTTCAAGGTCTAATGACCATTAAAAAGAATTGAAACATATTAACGAGGATATTTTATATGTGTTAAAGATATTTTTTTTCATATATTTTCATGAAGATGCCATTTTTGGGTTCAAAAGTAAGATAGGGTGTACAAAATGCAAGAATCAACTTGAGTAGGCAATTTGGATTTCTCATATCTTCTTGGATAATTTGCATGGGAGATCAAGGAGATTTAAGAATTTTTATATGGTCCTTATATTATAATTTTTTAAATTGGTTTTCAATTTCAATGTCACAACTTTATGAACAAACACTAAAAGTGGAAAGTAGCATAAAACCCTCCCAAAACCCTGTTTTGAACTAGTTTGCAAATATTGAGTTGTAAAACCCAACAAACCACATATTTTATTCATTAAACCTACCATAGGTTGTATTTAATATAAGAGGGTCATTCACATGTCTTTTTTTTAACCTTCAATTGTACATATTTGTAAAAAAATGGTGCTTTTTGATGTTTTTGAGCTAAAATGAGTGTTTCAAGGAGTGTAGAAAGTTGCTAATTGATATAAAAGGAATATTAAGACTTGTTTTACCTTATTAAGCTAAAAATCAGAATAAATCATCCAAAGGTTCCCAAACCATTCCATTATTTTTGGGCAGTCAGAAAAAGCCTTCAAAGGAAAAGTCTTCCAAAGGCCATTTCATGGCTTTAGTACTTCTAGGTGGTTTTACATCATAAAAATTGACATGGAGAATGGTGATGGCATGAGAAAATTTAATCCAACACTTTTTTTATGTTTCACACCTGTATGAGCTCCCAACATCAAAAATTCTCTTCTAGGGCTTAATGGGCTAATTAGGCCTAATTTGGCAAGCTAAATGGGATAGAAAACATATCAAATCTTAGATTTTGGTCATAAAATTTTGTATGGAGTTGTGGGAAGATAATGGGTACATTTAAAAATTCTTGGTTTTGCATCATCACTTCCATTTTCTCCTAGGCAAGGATATTTTCAGGAAAAAAGGGCTACAAGGAATGCATGGTTTGAGTGTCAAATCAAGATTTTTGGAGTATCTAGTGATTTAAATCATTTTTAAACAGATATGGTCTGTCCTAAAGAATACATACATGGTTTAAAAGTGCAGGTTTGATGCAAATTTGAAGAAAACTCCTCCTTTTCCCTCTATGTCATAGTGCAAAATGAGCCTTTTGAAGGGTTTGAAGGCTAAATAAGAGCATATAGCCTATTAAAAAGTTTTATAAAGTTCAATAAGGATATGACATGTAATATTAGAGGTAGGAAGAAGTCAAGGAAGATTTATAATGAAAGGAGGCTTTGGAAAAGGTCTCCAAAAAGTGTAAATAAGACTCTTCCTCTTCAAATGCCTCATGTGTAAGACAAAATCAATTTGTTGAAGGAGTCTCATAAACAACTCTTTCCAAGTATTAAAACATAATTAATGTTCCTAGAGAAGGGTTCAAATCAAATACTTTCAAGGAATTGAATACATACATCCATGGAAGGGACTTTTTCATCAAGAGAGACAAGAAGGCTAAAATCTAGGGGTTGGTGCAAGAATCTAGGCACTCTCCAAGTGCTCTTAGCTTGACCAAACATAATTATGAGTCTCCTAAGACTCCTAAAAATTTTAAAACTTACTTTTCACTCCACTTTATGAAGTACCAAGATTTTATAATATTAAAATACTATGTATCATTTTTGGAGGAGCCATTTGACCAAGTTTGAGGTCCCCTACTGTGGGGCTACTTTATCTCTAGGCATTTATTTTCTATATGTATTATTTTTTACAGAATTTAAGATGACTCTTTTCTATTTGGATTGTTTATAAATGCTTACAAAAAATTTATTAACCTTTTGAGATCAATAAGAAGCAAAATTCCTCCATTTTCAGGTCTTTTCTAGTGAAGTGTATGTGCTTGCCATTGATATAGCTTAGTGAAATTATTTTTTTCTTTGGTTATAGTCTATTTTTTTACCTTCATGGGATGTTTTTTATATTATATAGGTCATTATAAGTGTCTAAATAAATCTTAAATTCATGTTTTAGATGTGAGTTCAGTCCTCTTTTGCATAAATTGAGTTTGTAAGGTCCTTATTGTGAAATATTGATGTAGAAATCTTACTTGGGTGTAGTGAATGTGTGTGTAAATTTTTTGTATTTCATATAAGTGGAATTTCAAGCATTGGAGATCACAAAATAATTGGTTAACCACCTTCATTCCATTTAAAGTTTCATTCAGTTTCATCCATTTTCATTGTCTTTTGCACCCTTTTCCATGTCAGAATCAATAAGTAGTAGCTTAAAAGTAAGTTTTAGTGGGATAACCAAGGGAACTAGCCCTCTTTGGAGATTCTATACCTTATAAAATCACCCACACTTTGGAGATATTCCATGTTTCAATAGGAGTGAGGAATTTCATACTTTCTCACAAGGGCACACTCCTGATTGACAATAATTCCTAAGCCAAGATTGGTCAAAAACATTGAATGGATACATGGAAATATATTTCTCACACATGTGGCCACTTTGAAAAGGAATAGCCAATCAAATTTTAATGTACCAATAATTGAATAAGAGGTACCTAATTACATAATATAATGTCAAGAATGAGAAGTTCAACTTCACATCCTAACATGCATGTATTTATACATTTACTACAAAGCATAAACCTCATAAATGATAATTTGAAGGTCATTCATAATTGTGGACTCTACACTTCAATGTTGCCTGATCTAAAAAAAAAAATGGAATTGGCATAGTGTTAATCGACCTATATGGTAAATAATACCTCATTTTATATAGGTTACAATTGCCTTACACCAACAATCGATTTGAGTATGAAGCTTTGATTTTGAGTTTACAATTTATACTAAAACCCAATGTCAAGTAACAACATATTTTTTATGATTCAAAGTTAGTTTTCAACCATATTAGAAGAAAATATTAGTGAAATATTTACTACTTGAAAAAGTATAAACATGAAGCCAGGGATATGATTGAGCCCTTCAAAACATTAAACATTAAAATTGTTCTAAGAGAGGAAAATCAAATAACATATTCACTAGTAGCTTTAGCTTCCAACTTAGCACCACTCAAGGAATCTAAAATGTAGAATTTTTAAATGGAGTTGGTTCCTTGTCTCTAGGTCCCAAATAACATGGATAACTTCCATCTATTTATGATGATCATCAGATCATATAATTTATGAGCAGTTATGGATCCTTTGAATATCAAATAATAGATGAAAATGAATTTGAGCCTATGAATGAAAAAGACCTGGGAGAGGATGGCATCTTACACCTGAAACATAATCATATACCTATGGATATGGTATCATTAGAATAAGATTTTGACATGTATCCACAAGCTTGAAAGCAGAAATAATCTAAAGTGAGTGAATCTAACTTTACTAAGGATAATTTGAGAACTAATGAACATCCTCAGTATGTAAACATCAGATTAAGATGCAATGAAAGTGAGAAATAAAGATTAAATTATTTCTTGATAGAATATAAATATGTGATAGCTTGGACATATGAATATCTAGAAATATTTTATCCTAGAGTCATCATACATACTATCCCCTTGAAGATGGAGAGTAAGCCCTTCAAAAAATGACAAAGGTAAGTGAATCCAATTCCATATCCCCTAATTTAGATGGAATTTTAGAATCTATTGGATGCTAATTTCATATTTCTAATCAGACATTCCACTTGGGTTGCCAACTTGTTACTAGTAAGAAAGAAAAATGGGAAAATTAGACTGTGTGTTGATTTTAGAAACTTGAACAGAGCATCAAAAAAGGATAACTATTATTTGCCATCCTTATATGAAGTAATCAAGATGGTTCGTGGGTCTAAAATTATGTCTTTTTTATGGTTTCTCACAATATAATCAAGTATTATTATAAGTAGAGGATTTAATGAAGACTATCTTTACCACTAACTGAGGTATGTTTACATATAAAAGGATGAATTTTATCCTAATTAATGTAGTAACAACCTTCCAGTGTGCCATGGACTTTGCCTTTCAAGGGCTTATGTGAAAATTAATCATCATCTCCATGAATGTTATTACTATGTTTTCAAAGAAGAACATAATTTATCATGCAAATCATCTATGGAGAGTATTTTATAGGTGTAGAAGTTATGGAGTGTCACTTAATCCAAAGAAGAGCATATTTGGAGTTATAGAGGGAAAACTGTTGGGCCATGTTATCACCAAAGATCATATTTGTAGATATTGTCAAGCCACTTAACACCATGTTGAATTAAGATGTTAAAATAGAATAGATATCTAAAGCTAAGAAAGCATTTCATGAAATTAATACTACCATTACTCAAGCTTTAGTTTTGATTAGTCCTAATTTTACTAAAGATTTATTTTTGTATTCATTGGCTTTAGAGCACACTATAGCTACAGTCCTCATATAAAAGGTAGATAATAGTGAACATATAATTACCTTCATGATTACTAATCTAAAAGATGTAAAATTAAAATATTTAATGATATAAACAAATATATGCCTTGATCAAAGTGGTGAATAAATTTAAGCATTATATTCTTAGGAATAAGACATACACCATTGTTCTGATCCAACTTTCAATATCACACTTAGCCAAAATGAATTTGGTGAAAGAAGAGGTAAATGGATGACTAAATTGTAAGAGTTTGATATTGAAATCAAACCCAATAAGATGGTACGAAGTTAAGGAATCATCTAGCTCAAGACAAAAATAAATCCATATATGTGTATCCAGTAGATAAATGAAACACATGTAGCTAGTGGTGACTAGTATGCCCACATCATTTACTACCCACTCACATTTGTGTGGCCTTAAGTTGAATATACATGAAAGTTGATCCCTTAGGATTAATTCAGACCATTACATGATCAAAAAGGGAGTATTTTACATTAAGAATTATGATGGCATTTACCTAAGGTGTGTCTCACGAGAAGAAGCCATAGACATCCTAGATAATTTACATCAAAAGATAGGCAACAAATATCCTTCTATAAATTCCATAGCTCACAAGACCCTAAGGATAGGATATTATTGGCCTATTATTTTCAAGGATGCCCATAATCATGTTAGTACATGCCAAAGATGTTAAATATTCAAAAAGAGGTAAGTACACATTGCTATGCCACTACATCTTGTGATTCAAGGACACTATTTTTCTCAATGGTCCCTTGACTTTGTTGGAGTATCAATATGAATTATTGAGAAAGACACAATTTTTTTAACATCCATTTATTTTTGCATTAGATGGATATAATTTATGGCTACTAAGAATTCTAGCGTACAAAATGTGATTAAATTTCTGTAAGAAAACATATTGACTAGGTTTGGAACACCAAATTCTTTGGTCTGTGATAATGGTCCAACATTTCAATCCCTTTAATTTATTGAGTGGGAATATAGTAATTATATTACCATTAAGTATTATTCAAATTATTATCCACAGGTACATGGAGTTGTTGAGTCCACTAACAATTTTTTTATGAATGCCATCAATAAATCAGCATAAGGCAAGCCAATAGAGTGGCACCTACTACTAAAGTATGCACTATGGGATTATATAACAAAGCATAAGTAAGCCTTCAATGCCTCACCTTTATTACTAGTGTATGGAAAAAAACCATTTTTTCCTATTACTATCAAACTTCCAAAGTGTCAATTCATGTAAGAGTACATAGGAAAAGATGAAAGTATTTAGTCTAGGCTACTTGACATAGTTCAGATGGAGGATGCATGAAAAAAAGTACTGTATAACTTCAATAAGCACCAATACATTATCAATATGTGGTTTGATAAAATATCCAAATCAAAGCTTTTATAATTTTTGACTTGGTGATTTTATGGGATAAGGCACATGAAAAAAGGACAACATGACAAGTTCACTCTTTTGTAGATTGGGCCATATAAAATCTATGAGATTCTAGGAAAAAATGATTTTAACCTAAGGGACCTCCAAGGTAATGAACTCACCTTTATATTGAATGGGTATTTTTTGAAACATTATTTCACAACTGCTCCAGTTGGATATTTTCCTAAATGACTATAAGTTCCACTGTAGATGTAGGATTAGATTAGATTGCTTGTTTTCTAAGAGTAGTTTCTTGTTTTCTATAATTTATTTTCCTATATTAGATTTCCAAGATTTCCTAAATTACCTTCCTATTTTTATCATTTTATTTCATAGTTAGTTTTGTTGCTTTGTAGACTAGTTACTTAATTTTCAAAACAATCCAATCAATTTCTTATGCTGAAATCATGAAAATACCTCCCAAAATAAAAGTGGGTAAGTCAAGACGTACACAAATATCATTCATTATGATTTATTCTTGTAGTAATTTGGACCTCCAAAATTAAGGTATGTGTTATGATTGAAATCAAGTTTTTAATCTAAATCTAATAAGTACACTAGGTCTTTAAAATTTGCCCTGATACACTCATGTAAATTTTAGAAAGACTTTTCATTTTCAAAGATCAAATTCACTCTTACAAGTTAAAACTTGGATAAGAGATAATAAGCACTAAAATGGATGTATGTTAACAAGGATGTATTGATAAAAATAAGTTTTCTTATGCCTACACCTAGTCAATAGTGGTTCCCAACCCTTCTTCCATACATGTTCCACAAAAAAAAGGAGATCAATTGATTAAATCATACAAACTTGTGGAAAGAGGGTGATTAAAGTAAACTCTATCAAGGCTATGGATGTCTAAATATAAATAAATTAATTCTTAGAGTGGAATTAGAGGTATATTTGTCTAGTCTATGAACATTTAGCTGGCAACAAAGTAATTCCTAGGCTTCCCTTACTATTCATTGTAAAATAAAGAAATCAAAATGAAACCTACAATGTCTATCCAGATCTTTTTCCAAAATCTCATAACAAGGAGTAAATGAATTCAATATAATCACACATATATCCTATAAATTAAAAGTACTAGTATGTTACATAATGGAATTGGAGTCTTTTTTAGTTATCTGGTCTATTTATTCTTTTCTTGTAATCGTTGAAGTTGTATTATAATACATTAACCAAGATTTTTGATTACTAAATACTCAGGAGTATTTCCCCACTGAATCATCATTTTTTTACCCTAACACACCACATTTTCAAAATTTAAATAGGGACCCAATTTTCCTAGAATATTTCTTTAATAAAAAGTTTAACAACATTGAGGAGATAACCTTAGAGTCTAGATATGGGCATATTTCATAAATTCTAATGTTAACTTGTTATTTTTGAATACTATGTTGTTTTACTAAATGTTAAAATTGAAACATTGTTATATTTTTTATGAAAACATTTGACATTTAAAATGGGCCTTTTGAGTGACTAACGAGACTAACCACGTTATGTTTTAGTCTATATGTGCTTGGATTTGGTCCTATGAAGGTTATTTCATGATCACTTTTTTTCCATTTCATCTTTGGGACATATTTGAGCTCATTTGATCTTAACACATGTCATTATCTTGCACATCTATAGCTTTCAATGATCGACCAAGTCTTTAGTCTTATTGATTTATAGGATTATGACAAGTGTCTCCATCCCACTCTTATGTAGTTATATATCAATTTAATAAATTATAAAATCTTATAGATATCCTTGTCACTAAGATTGTGCCAAGTGTCACCATCCTATTCATCCTGTCCCAAAGTGTATTTTCATAGTTCTCCAAGTTCAATGATCCTCTGAGTATATAATATTACTCCACATGTCATGATCCTACTAATATATAGATGACATCTACAAAATTTTATTATATGGTCATCCAAGTGAGTAGCGGAATGAGAGCTATCCATGTGGCATCATCTTAAGAACTTACAATCTAACATAGCAAGGTACAAATTCAAAGTTTAAAGATCCTTAAAATTGCCAATATTTCTCCACGTGTTGTAATACTAGTAATCCACTGTTTTTGCAACACACAATAGAAGGTTTTGCATGTTAGGCCTCTGAGTCACTAGGATTGTGACAAGTGCCATCATTCAGGGAACCTGTAGCGAAAGAGACAAAGTACAAAGGGATATAACTTGGCACTTAGTGGATAAGTGACATATATCCATGTGTTCAAGACCAAACAAAATAATTTTAATACATGAAATCAAAGCTTCAAAAGCACAAAAATATGACATTTATCATATTGAGATGATGAAGTACCCAGAAATAGTGAAAATATGACACATGGAAATTTAATTTTCAAAAGTTAATGGCACAAAATCAAATTTCAAATGATAAAATAGTAGATAGGGAAAAATTCAAAGGCCATTATTTGTAATTAATTCACATGAATTGGAAACTAAATGCATTCAATTTTCATAGCCAACAAATCTAAGAAATATATTTGGTTTTCAAAAACATGATTTGATTTCATTTCCCTCTTGTTATTCTATGCAAATTGTGAATTCAATCCCCTTAGTGATTAAGAGACTTCAATTTTTTTAGAGAATATAGAATATTTGCACATTTTTAATGGCTTCATCATCTCACACTCCTCCTATGCTCATATGATTGCAATCATGATGAAATACATGGATATAGTATTTGATTCAATAACAATGCAACATAAATTCAAACACTATTTAGCCATATGGTAAGAAGTAAATGCTACATAGCCATATGGAATAGGGGATCAACTATTTATATTCATACAATAATATAAAAATGATATTTTAAATATCAGGGTAGCATGTCTAAATAAAATTGTGGAAAAACCTAAGGTAATGCCCTACATTGACTTGATTTAGAATTTATTTACAAATAGGAAAATTTCTAGGAAGATATAACACTTAATAATTAACAATACCCTAGCCTACATTGGTGGTAATGCCTTTAAGAAATATTATAGTCTCTATGTTCCACAAATAACCTATGGATAAGCTATGATAAATTCATGGTTATTTGAAAATTTGATCCTTGGAAAATTGCAACAATGGGCCGACAACCCAAATAAATTTTCAATTAAAGGCCCAATTTCCTCTCTTCCCATAGTTACTTTCAGGCTAGGGAGAACAATTTCCATGGCTCTGTTAATCTGATTGTATGGTTTCCCTTGTTTTTCTTACATCCATGAGATATGGGTCTCATTATTGGATATTATTTTGAGTTCAAACGAAATCATTTCCCTCAATGAAATAATTAGCTTCAATCTGATGCATCAAATTTGTAACTTAACCAACCTATATGATGGCAATTTATACATGATGTTGTATGTGGTGGATAATATAACTGTTACAGTGTAACCATCCTATGATGGACCTTTAGATCCATCCACAAAATACCCAAAAAATAGAGTGTGTGATGATTTCAACATTCTTCACATACATAAAATTAGGAGCCATATTCAGAGGATCACAAAGACATTTTATCCTATGGTATATAGGGATATCTATGGATAAAAGATGCCTAGGTTATCAGACCACATCAAGAGAAGCATCAATAAAATGGATGATTATTGGTATTAACTTGAGTTCACTATAATTAAAATTGATATAACTAAAACACAACCTTTATATTTTCCACATAATGTCCCAGACAAGGTTGTTGAATAAGAAATTATTGCATATTTGGCTGATAGTGCAGACATCTAATTCAGGGGTATCAGACAAGGAACTGAACACCTAAGTCCCCTCAGAATTAGTCACATGTAGTACACAAAATTGAATAACCTCAACTATATAGGTAAAATTATAATTTATTATGGTTTGAATAAGGGATCATTCATATATTAGGATCCTAGGAAGAATGTTAGGGAACACTTGAATAAGTATGAAATGAAAGTAAAAATCTCTTATGTGCACCAATCATATAATCATGACTCCTTATTTTTAAATTAGCATGATGGCAATGATGTTTCTATTATAATGTGTAAGGTTAACATGTCCATGATAGTGTCCCAAAGTTATAATATGATCCAACTATTATTGAGAAATATGCAAGGAGGATAGAAAATGAGAAATGCACTTCAATACCAGTTCATGGGCCTCATCTTCAACCATAAATTAAAATGGGAATAGACAAAACTAAGGAAGCAGGTGAATCTAGGAAGATAGACCCACAAGATGAATCCAAAATCCTTAGAAATCTCCCCACACTTCCTCATGTTTCTGCCTCTTAACCTATATTTGATGTGGGGGAATATGAAAGTCTTAGCAGAACAATAGGGCCATTTTAAGTTACACCACTACCTCCATTAACCATAATGTAGTAGGTATATCTCCCTTCTTTTTTGTCACAAGTTCTTATTATTTATACTCCTTCATCACCAATTTATAACATATCTTTACCCATAGTCACTATCATTCTCACTTCACCTCCACCCTCCACTCATATAACCCCTTCATTTTATATTACATCCACTATGATGCAAATTTCTAGTTATACCAGGCCATAATTGACAACATATCAAAAAATTTGAAGACTCCACCTCAACTTCCTAAACTTATGAAAAAAGAAGAGGAAAGGCCTATTGAAGGTCTATTTGTCAATGGAGGTCCTCTCTATGAAGATTTAGAGGAGGAACAAGAGGAAGGAGATAAATTGCAAGAAGAAATAGAGTTTATTAAATTTTATAATAGTAGTGAAGAGGAGGAGTAGTTATCTGAAGAAGACATGAAACCTGAGGAAGCACAACCTTTTAAAGAATCATATGAAGGTGAAATTTATTCAGAAGGGACAAAAATATGTGGAGTATCTAAATAATATGAAAAATAAAAGGCTGACTCAATTACAATTGAGTTATTACCAAAAGAAGGAGAGGATATAAAGGATGAGGCAAAATCCAAGCAAATAGTTCCAGTTCAAGAACCAACATCAATCACACCAACCTCTAATTGAAGATTAACTAGGGAATTAATTCCCAATGAAGTTTTATATGATGTTAAGGTTTCTATAAAGTGTGATACTAGTCCTATAGGGGGACTTAATATTGATGTTACAATGGAAACAACTATCATTGTTACTTCCCCTCAGAATGTAAGTACATAAGTTCTTAATTATTTAGCATCTCATGTTATTACCACTAATATAATTAATATAGTATAAGATTCCCATTATTCACATTATTTAATTTTTAATTCTCTAAGCACACTGAATAAGACAGAGGAATTCACAATGCCAATTTTGTAAATTGTAAACCAAGGCCCAACTAGTAGCATTTTTCCTACTATCAACCAACCAACTGAGGGTTGTAACATTTTTTTTCCTACTAAGGTTGTCTATACATTTTTTTATAGCATTTATGTAAAAAAAATTCCAAACCCTTATGACCTATTCATTCTTTAGTGGTATTAATACACACATAACTATACCAATAAATTAAGTGCATTTGATAACCTAGTCTCTAATTCTATTTTAGCTACTCAAGCCACACACCCTAGGCCATCAACCTAATTTTGTATGTTTGTTCCTCAAGATAATAAGGTAGATTTATCCATAGTTTTAGTGCATAGGGTACAGGGTGGGACTAAATATGTTATTAACAAACCAACACATAATAAGGTCACTGGGTGGAGAAAGGCCATCCCTTTGTTTACAGTGTTGGCTGCACCTTCTTTTATTGCCTATCCCATTTTAGCCTCAATGTTCCCACCAAGTCAATCCCCTCCAACTACCTTTATATCTACCAAGCAAATAGAGCAACAAGTTATAGTGAATATTCCCTCAAGAATTTAGAAATTATAGGAAGAAGAGGCAAGTAGATGGATGTAATAATTATTGAGAAACCAAAGGTGGGGATCTATTTTAATAGGAAAACTAATATATTGAGGAAATCCATGAGGATGAGTGTATTTATGGAGGGTGATAATGTTGAACTAGAGTAGAGAGAAGACATATTCTCTCTAAAAAATAAGAGGAAGGTCAATCATTTAGAACTAGAAGAGTATAGGGAGGACCCTTATAGTTTTTTGGATGCAACCGAGGGAGTAATAAAATTGATGTTTAGGAGCTATGAACAGTTTAAGAAAAGGTCACAAGAGAGAAATATCATTCAATATTTTAAGTAAATTATATACAATGTATAAAGTACAACTAAAAATTTGTATTATATTATTAATTCAATATGTTACACAAAGGTTGAATCTAAGCCTAAGTGGGGAGATGCATCTGAATCACCCAATAAAATGAAAGATATAGAAGGCAAGCTTAAATTACTGGGACAAGCTACAAGAAACATAGATTATGTTCATTTTAATTTAATAACATCACCAAACATTTCATGGGCATAGAGTCATGTATCCAACAAGAGAGATATCACATTGGACTAGCATCAAGAGATGTGAACCTTGATATAATAGTTCATGAATCAAGAAAGGGAAGCAGTCTCCATTTTGAAATACATGAGAGTCACAGGTGTGTTTTTTTCTCATGGGCAATTTGTTGTTAATCCCATTTTTAAAGATATAATCCATGCAATAACTGATAGCTTCTGAGTTAAAATTGAAGGGACAATCTATATAACTAATGAAAAAATTATGTAGTTGATAGATTTTGTTAGGGGGGAGGTCATAGGACTGGATACTTTGTATGTGAAATTTATAAATGAAATGGTTTTGCACATGAAGTTGATGGATAGGCTTCCATTGTCATGCCTTATATTTTTAAATGGAAGTGACAAAGAAAAAAAATTATGTGGTAAGATCACCATTATCACTTCCCCAGGGTACAAAGCCTTAGACTCCAAAGTACACATTAGTGAAAACTTTAATTGGGCATTCTTATGTCCCACTTCCCACTTTCATTACCATGATTACATTAGTAACTATTCTGGTCAATTATTTGGCCATAACATCTCATGAGACACTTCTAGTTATAGTCCTAGCTATCACAATAATTACTACTATAGTGCCTACTCTAGTTACAACTATAGTAGTGGAAACTCGGGCTTTCAATATGCAAGGTTCACCTCAAGGTAATGCCACATCAGCACCATACGTGAATTAATATAAGTTACATGTCCAAGTTGTAACTTGAGTATATTTTTGGTTGAGTTATTTTACATATAAGATTTATTTTAACAAAGGATTATTACTTATGATTATATTGTATATACACATAATATGTGTTTTAATTGTTTAGGACTTAGATATGTAATTCCTAGGTTGTTAAAGGGGTTGGGTATAGGGGTAAATTCAGAAAAATATTTGTAAATAGAAATATCAAACTAGTTTACCCAAGATGTATGCACAATGATAAAATTGACTTATCTAGAGTGAAACATGTGTTGTCATATGTTAGTAAGGCTAGAATAGGATTGGAAATTAGTTATAAGTCCTTCATTTTAGAACTAGGGTTGAAAACTACCTTTAGAAAATAATATTTTTAGGAGGATAATAGTGCATTGTGCTAGTGTTCAAGGTATTATGTTAGTGTATTTTTATGGAGAAACTACTTGTGACTTCCAAGGATGTTATGGGAGATTTTTAGGACCTGTATATGAGTTTTTAGTTCCTAATCATTCATCTATGTCATTATTTTGTTGAATCTTTTCCAAAAATTAATGAACACCTAACACGTGAAACAACAACAAGATAAAATGTAAAAGGAAGAGAAAAATTGGGTTATGGGATATTACAATCATGTGATACAGAATATATGCTACCTGATCATTAATTACATTAACCCCAATGATATGGGTCTCAAATTGCATGTAGTTATCCCTTAAGGAATGTGCATAATCAACGTGCATAGTAAGCTAAAATGACTTTTGCTTAGGCCCTTCCTTCTTTAAGCATGCAAGTCTATGTGTGTTTTTGAGTAATATTCAGTGTGTTGAGCTATACTATTGATTGATTTTATGTAATTATGTGCCAAAATAGTAAATGTTAGATGTAAAATGCCTTATGAGGATCTTTATATAGAAAAAATTTTGATATGAATATAAGACCCTTGTTTGCTAGTTGACAATATGTAAAAGAAAGATAAAATCATAAGAGAAGGCTTAATGAAGGGTTATGACTAAAAACACATGGAAAAAGTGACTATTGGACACTAACATTGACCTTATCACTAGTGCATTATGCTAGTGTCTAGGATTGTGCTAGTGTCATAAGAACACAAAACTAGATGAAGGCTATGAAAAATAAGACAGGGGGGTTGTGACTAGGATGGGATTATATAGGACCATTTGGGGTAAATTAAATAGGGAAAACAAGTCATAAAAAATATCAAAAGACCCAAAATTACCACACGAACAAGACTCACATTCATCACTAAGACCTTCCCATGAAAGAGCAACATAATACATAGTACTTGTGGTTGCTTGACCAAATTAGGGTGCATACATTTGCCCACATTTTATTCCAGTAATGCAATGAAATAGAAGTGCTAGAGTAATAATTAAAATAAAATGTGTGTTTCTACTTACCTATGTGATCAATCTATGTGGAGGATGGATGTGCTCTAGGCCTAGTCCACTTCTTGACTAGAGAAGTGGATATGATTTGGAATGTTTTATGTGAAGAGGAAAATCACAATGTGGATGCCCCTGTACTAAATATGAATGATGAACTAAATTGTGAGGAATAAAACTCTATTTTGTTCCCACCCTGATATGTGAACTGAGTCATGAGAGGTATCTAAAAGTGTGGATAAATAAGCATTGCTTTCCCCCACTCTAGTATGTGAGTTGTATCTAAGAAGTGATATGTAAATGTGGATAAATAATCCATACTCTCCCCTACTCTGGTATGTGAACTAAATCTAATGTAATTTTCTCAAAAGTTGAGACTATTGCTTGGCCTTCATAATTTGGGTCTGGTGACAATCTATGGATCAGCCATTGCATTCACCTATATGACCCAACCTAGTGCAATCCTAGGGACATCCTGGTGATAATTTGAGTGTAATCTAATAATATATGCTTATATAATGGTATAATGTGTCATTCCATCTATATAACCTAGTAGAATCCTATGAGATCAAGGACACGTGCTCTACATCATGACCCCAAACCTTATATATAAGTAATGTAATTGTGTGCCTTGTGTAAAATCTGAGAATGTGAACCAATATTTAACAAGATCATGGAACCCTATAAAATTTGAGTCAACCTACATGTCTGAACATCTGAGTAAATCTATGTACCTAATATCTGAACTAATTTAATTCAATCTATGTATTTGAACCAATCTATGTATCTGAATTAATCTATATATCTAGGTATCTAAATCATTATTTATCTAGGTATTTAAATAACTATATATCTAAGTATTTGAAATGGTAAATCTAGTTAGCTAAATTAGTGTGAATAGTGTATATATCCCCCTTTTGGTGAGAGAGTTGAGACTGTGGTAAGGGTGTAAAACCAAAAGTGATACTAGTAAGTATGTTAGTGACAATTAACATCATTAATATGAGCATAGGATTGATTATTTTATATGTTTATAATAGAATTGTTTTTGGAAACTAGGGCCAATATAGGCTTGTGGTCTATAGTGAATTTGTTAAGAAAGCATAGGTTTTATCACTTTGTAGAGTCAATTTGATTGAATAGTAGTGTAAATAGAATGGTGTGGGGGTATCATGATCAAGTCCCAAGCATAAGAAATGGATTAAAAATTGGAGCTATAGTTCCCAAGATATTGTATTTAGAAGAATCTGGTATTAGTTGACGAAATCTATGTGCAAGGTCAACCTTAGGTAGGTGGCATTTTTAAAACATGGATTAAATAGATTGGTTTATTGGTTTAACAAATCATTTGAACTACTTGACTTAATTTAATTTTTTTATCTAAGATTAGAAATATGCCAAGGATATGAGGAGTGAATGTGACCCATTATGTGGAGGTGGAGGTACTCATCCAAGCTAGGGAGGAGATAAACCTGATAAGGAACTTGTCATTTTCCCTATTGTTGAAATATTTATTACCTTTTTCATCATTTTTTTGTGAAAATTTGGTAGTTTAGGGCCCTATTTAGGAGGACCCCGCTAGTGTCCCCAACACTACACTAGTGTCTTGGGTTGTCACGCTACCATCCTAGGTACAACACTACTATCCAATGTTATTGTCTTAGGAGCAGTGCTAGTGACCACTTGAGCCAATTTTACTTTTAGTTTGTGTTTAATGACTACTAATGCATGATTATTTATCATTTAGATATGTTAATGACATATTTGGATATATTTTTTAGGTGGATGTGTGTATGAGGGAATTATAGAGTGGCTAGATGATTGAGTGCTTACATGGACTACTTTTGATAGCTGATGAGAGGGTAGTGATCGATAGAGCTAATTTGGGCTATGTGACATCACTTTTTCTAATGCTTTGGGACTCCCATATGATGATTATGTTATGTGAGAGGTGTAACACTGATACATATAGATTTTGGTTACCCACTAAGAAGATCACTGTAACATTGTAAGATGTCTATAGGATACTGAGATTGCCCATTACTAGTCAACAAGTAGTGTTATAGGAGGTTGTTAGAGATAGAGTTATAGAACAAGCCATGAAGTACTTTATATTTATGCCCAAGGGGATCCATCAACCAAGGATTTGAAGTGATGTGTTATTGTCTTTGATTGTTATGGCTAATGTTCCATAGTTTTTAAAGTTTTGGCAGTGCCACTAGCTTCCTTTACTATTGTGGATGGGAGTAGGGTATCTATCTCATACATGATGCATGGTATAGTGTAGGATATAGAGGAGTACAAGACCATATACTCATAGGATTCTACTATGATAACCCACTTATATTATGATTGTACCATTTTACTTAGTATTTATGTGGGAGGTATTAGGTCTTCAAAAAATTTGCATTGTTTGGATTATGAGCATATTATAGTGGCTAGACTGGAGGGGTTTCCACACATGGACCAAGCCCACCCATAGATGTTTATAGAGGAATGGATTGGTATAAATCATCTAAAATTGAGGATCAAGATTATTTTTTTATAGGATTGGATCGATTGATAGCTAGAGACATTATTTAGAGACCCTATAGAGGCTTTCAAGGGTGGCCTAAGGATGGTGTTTATTTGAGATGGGTTCAAGTGAGCTATTGGTTATATGACCATTGGGTCAATGTATTTGAGATATTTTAGTATAAGTGGGTGACATGATATTTTAGTTTTGTATAGGATGTGTGACCTACACTATGGGTGTGGTTGAGGAGTTTTAGGTGTTAATGAGGCCATGTAATAGGCTGAGACCCACAACTATTGATTTGGTTCTAATTCCAGTGATGGAGTGAGATCTAGTGTTAGATATACCTAATTTAGATGATATAGGAGTGAATTATGCCTACATCATATGGTGGAGGCAACATAGAAGACCACCACTATTTCTAGGAAATGGGGCTATCATATAGGATGTATTAGATTTGAATCCCATTAGGGCAGCTAAGGGTGCATTTTCATTATGAATTTGTATGTTTAGTTTAGTTTAGTGCTTGATGTATTGATGAAATATATAATACATTATGTTGGTATGTGTAAGTCTAAGAGACAATGAGTGTTAGGAAACCATTATTAAAGTTTCACTATGATAGCTAACATGACATATCTCTAATGATTATGTGGATGATGGGATAGTGGAGATGGCCACATGAGTTTTGGGCATTCATGCACATATATTTGATTGAGTGGTCATTGATATTATGTCATATAGATGAGCATATACTAATAAATATGAGGTGCACATTAGATATAGAGGCAAGCTATGCCCACACCTGATGTTATGGGTTGGGTAAGTGGTAAGATTTTGGATGACTACATTCACCTATAGTGAGAGCATGCATAACTAATGGTCGAGGTAGTAGTACTACAGGATAGAGAGAGGAAATGTTAGTCTTGATCAAAGTCTAGAAGGGATATGAGGGCATCTAGTTCTAATGTTGATGTATTTGACAGTGAGAATGATGAGGGTGGTCTTGGTGATCAAAGTCTAATTATTTAGTGATTATGTATTTTTGTATTAAAAATTTGTTTCAAATTATATATATATATATATATGGAATTTTTATTACATGGGTATTATGTTATTTGACATGTCAATTTGTGGAATTATTTACTTGAGTAAGTGTTTTGTTTGTATTTATTGCTTGTGTTTTGATATAGAGATGTGTTTGTTTGGGGGAATTATAATTGATTTCTCATATGTATATGGATGTTGGAGTAGATATGTATATTAGATTAGGAATGTTAGTTGTTATAGAAATTTCATAGTATATCTGAGTGTGGATCAAGAAAATGCAACATGCACTATCTAAATCTGGAGGGCATGGTAAATAAGTGACCATACTACTCATGTTGTGTGGGCATAGAGGTAGACTCTAGAACTAATAATGCACATGGTGCATTACTAGTAGTTAGATGTGTAGAATCTATAGAAAATATCTTAATTGACTGTAATTCTAAAACTATGTTCTGATCTCTATCATTGTTTCCAAATATGTTAATCAGTGGTTGAACTAAAATTGTACTCTGATCTCTATGATTGTTTCCAAATATCTTAATCGATGGTCAAACTAAAACTATGTTTTGATCTCTATGATTGTTACCAAATATCTTAATTGATAGTCAAATTGAAAGTAGTAGTGGGGATGGTTTCCATTTTTTTACCATGCTACTATAAGTAGGTTGATCTCTATGAACTGGTTTTCATTTCTACTACATCTATGGTGCATGAGATCTCACATAAGTATGTGTCTTACAAACCACATGGCTCTTATGATGATTAACTAATAGTTCCTTAAAATGAACATCCTAGGATAATTAAATTGTAGTGGAGTGTGATCTCAAAGAGTGTGGAGATGGAGATCTCAATTCCCCCTGTGTGAATGTTATAATTCCTATGTCAACACATTGGTCAATATGATCTCTAAGTACATAAAATTCATTGTCCCAATGTCCATTGATTTCCAGATAGTTTTAATATGGTTTGTTTCTTATTCTTTGTGAATGATGTGTTGGATTATGTTGAGTAGTATGAAGGGTGATCATTCCTTTATCTAGTAATGCAAATAATATATCATGAGGCCTATCTCTGTCTAAAAATTATATAGCCCCACTATGGGTGTCCTAAGATCTATCCATTATAGGAAATGTTGTGTAAAGTGTCTCTTTGCCTTTATTGATTATCTTGATTGGTTATTTATGTTCCAAATTTTCCTTACTCATAATTGGATTGGGTGTTTTCACCATATTGTATGACTTTTATTGTGGGAGATATAAATCTAAATATGCTTCTGAATCAATCTCAACTAGTCCCAACTTCTTCCCTAATGCCATAGTTGTGTTACATAGATGCCAAAATGATTTGGATGTCTCATATAGTAATTTCATCTTAAGAGGGAAGATGAGACCTCTAACAAAGATGTATTTTACTTATAAATCTAATGGCTGATAGATAATTATTTTATGCATGATTTGAATCATAGAATGTACTCACTCATGTTTTTTGAATTACCCTAGTGTAGTGAAGGTAACCTCTCATATGTGACTCTAGTTCCATTATTTTATGTGGCTCATGAGGAAGACTTCTTATAACTCATCGCATGTATGTAGTGAACCACTGGGGAGTGAATTATGAAACCAATTAAATGTCTCACCCTATAGAGTCTGTGTAAATAGATGTAGGAGAACCAAACTTCTAGTGACATGTGCCATAGCTTTCCCAGAATATTTAAGGTGAAATTATGGGTATCTATGTCCATTACATTTTGGTAACATTGGTATCTAAAATCACTTTGGTAACTTTGTATTGAAGATTATATGTGGGATAAGATTACCATGGATGGCTTTGGAATCAACCCAAGAGTAGTATGTTTTACTTTCCAAAATGAGTTGTTGTACTTGTTTTTGTAAAACATCCATGACATGCATCAAGGAGATTACTTATTATGAACGTATATTAACATCATCAAGGGGTTCATTTGATTCTTGAATCTTGTTATTAATTTTATCCATTGGTATACTACATCGAGGACCTTTGGTTTTGATCAACGTAACCTTTAGAAGGGTGATAGATTGAACCTAATGAGATGGAAATGGGATATCACCCTTGTGGAGGTTAGGATGAGAAACCATTTCTACTGTACTAAGAGGGTTGAGGGAAATTCATTGGTATCTCTTATTATGTTAATTTTCAAAGAAGTATCACATGCTAATGGAATATAAGATACATTATTATGATGTGAATGTAAATTGTGTAAACTATGAACATAAGTATAAGTTCATTTGTGTTTATCTGAAGGCATATTATCATTTGAACTAGCATTTTATAAACAATAAATTTGAACATGAGATATGGTTTAAGTCAGGAGAGAACTAGAATGACTAGACTCAATTTCTTCTTCACCAAAATCAAAGTAATCATTGTTATTCCAAGTTTCATCAAATTGAGAGTTTAATTCACTTGTATAGATAAGAGTAGAAGAATTATCATTTGCATGCTCACTAAGAAAGAGAGTAGAAGAAGATTTTAAATTTTTACTACTATATAATATATCATCATGTGTAGTTGCAATGCAATGCATGTATTCAATAGATATGAGTGGAATGTATATATGATCATTATTTTCAATCTTGGATTCAAAGGTAGAATATGTACAAATTATGTTTTCATTAGTTAGAGACATTTTAATTATATACATTTTGCATAGAATCATTGTGTTGATCTTGGAATGTAAAAGAAGGTGATAAAATAATCTCATCTACTTTAGTTTGTGCATCGATAAAAAGGGAATTATTATTTTTAAATGCTTTTTCAAATTGAATTGAGAAGGGTAAAGAATATGCATTTCTCTTTTATATATTAATTTAATCATCCAAAAGTAGATTTTGTTTATTGCACTTATATTATTTTAATTTGAATAAGGAGGTCAAAAAAATGGTTGAAAATCTAGGATCACATTGGAACAAAACACTACCAACAAGAGGTTATTTTTGCATTATATTGTTAGTTTGATTTTGAAAGGTAGGAGAAGAGAGAGAGGAAAGAGAAGAAGATGCATCTAATTTATCCTCATCAGCACTTTCATTTTCATGCTCATAGTAATCATCATATCCATCATTAGAAAAATAATCATCATCATTATAAATGAAATAATTATCATGTGCTAATGTGAATTTGTCCATTCATTCTTATAATTATGAGAAAAGGTTATAAATTCATCAACTAGGTGAGCGGCAAGTGGCTTTTTCAATGCCTTTTTAAACTTGCCAGAAAAGAGAATGTAAATAATGAAAAACAAGCACACAATAGGTAGAATGTAATATAACATAGATATATGTGAAAATATTCTAAATATTCAAGCCAATGTATGGAAAAATTAGAATTTTATTTGAAACCCTAAGGGCTAATATTTTGATGTATATAAGGACCTAGTGTGCAGATCTAGGGTTTTTGAGGTTTTATAGACAAAATTTTAATGTGTAGTAAATTAATGAAACCCTATTAGAGGACTAATTTATATCAGTTAGTTTGTTTAAAAATCCAAAAAAAAAAAAAAAATTTATAAACCTAATTTATTCCACAAAATGGAAAAGGTAAACCCTGAGATGGAACTAGGGTTGTGAAGTAGTATTCTAAGTAAGTCAAGTTCCCCACATGTTTTAACTATTTAGGACTTAGATATGTAGATACTAGGTTTTAAAAGGGGATGGGTATAGTGAGTAAATTTAGACAAATATTTACAAATAGATATATCAAATTAATTTACTAGAGATGTATACATAATGAGAAAATTGATTTATTTAGAGTGAAATAGGCATTGTCAAATGTCAAGAAGGTTATAACAAGGTTGGAAATTGATTAGAAGTCCTTCGTTATAGAATTAGGGTTGAAAATTATCTTCAAACAATAGCACAGTGAGGAGGATAGTAACACACTATGCTAGTGTCCAAGGTACCACAGTAGTGTCCTTCTATGGAGAAACTGCCTGTGACTTCCAGGGATGCTACAAGAGGTTTCAAGGACTTGCAGCTGAGTTTTGATCTCCTAGTCATTAATATGTGTTAGTATTTTTTGAATGTTTTCCAAAACCTAATTAACACTTGCACACATGAAAAAACTACAAGATCAAATGTAAAATGAAGAAAAAAATTGGCTTATGGGATGTTACAATTGTGTGATATAAAACCCTTGCTATCCTAACCACTACCTACATTAACCCCAATGATAGGGGTCTCAGATCATATGTAGTTCTCTCTTAGGGAATGTGCATAATCAATGTTTATGGTATGCTAGAGTGAATTTATCTTAGGCCCTTTTTTGATAAAGTATGCAAATCTATGTGTGTGGTCGAGTAATATGAAATGTGTTGAGCTATAATATTAACTAATTTTATGTAATTATGTGCCAAAATAGTAAGTGATAGATGTAAAATTCCTTATGAGGGTCTTTATATAAAAGGAAATTTTATTTTAATGTAAGGCCCTCGTTCACTAGTTAAAAAGATGTAAAATACAAATAAAATCATAAGAAAATGCTTAAAGAAGGGTTAAGACCCAAAACATGATGAAAAAGTGACTGTGGATCATTATCCACATTTTGGTATTTTTGAGCAGTTAGCATTAGGTCATAGACATGTTCTATGACATTCAATAAGTATGCTTTGACCTTTTCTTTTCCTGGGGGACCTTTTGTATTTTTGGCTAAGTCTCAACTTCCTTTCATGACCGCCACATGGTATCCTGGTACCCGTTTATCACAAAATTTTACCATTTTTCTCAATAGAAGTGTTAGCTTACCACGTGGTGACCTGATGCTCATCCAAGGTTGGTTCATTTTAGTTAGAGTTTCAAGTAGTGCCATTGGGCAATAGAGTAATGGGTAGGGACCATGGTGTAGTTATAAAGAGGAATGTAGACTTTACACATGGTTCCCCTATGCTCATTTTAGTAAAATAATGCTTAGCTTCTCTAGGAGTAGTCTCATCTCTCTATGTGACATCATGACGCTCCTCGAGAGAAAAGGTTATTTTGTCAAGACTCAAGATCATGCCATTGTTTGATAGAGTTGGGAAGGGGACCCACAAAGATTTATAATTAAGGAAGTTAATTCACCATGTGTTATCCCATTAGTCCTCGAGAGTAAAATTTTCTTGTCAGACCTTGAAGTAGTGACATTGGATGAGAGGAGTGGGTCCCCCTTTCCTAACAAGCATACTAGAGGTAGTTCTGGAGGTGGATACGTGTCACCATTGAACTTCTTCTAAGAATCATGGGCATCATAAGGAATTGTAGTTATGTCATATCTAGGATTTTGGAGAACAACTTCACTCATAAGATAGAGCTTCCCAGTTGATTACAATGAACTCATCATGGGCGCAAGTACCTGGTTCTAGGTGTCTTTCTCTCAAGAGGCCATTGCACCTATATAAGAAGGCTCTTTTCTTTTATATGGGCAATATTTTAGATAATTATTTATAATAGAGTAGCCATGGTAATAGTCTAGTTCTAAAATAGAAGTATCTAGTAGTTATTTTGTCTTTCATTCTAAGACCTTAGTAGGTGCCCCTCATGGGAAAGGATTGTATTGTATACTATGTCATTGGCCTTTTGTATGGTGTTTATCTACCCAAAAATGAAGAGGACATAATTTTTTGTGTCAAACTATAGTATGGGCTTCTATAGTATTGGTTTTGGTTTATGTTATAGACATTAATTCATGCATATTCTCCTTTAATAATCAGTGATATTCAAAGATTCAAGTTATTTTATGAAATTGTAGGTCAATACTATAAAAATCTTAGCACATCACCTTAGTTTATTTTAGTTTTATTTTCCATCTCTTTCTTATCCCTTTTCATCCCCAAACTAATTCAAAGAGTTGTCTTTTAAAACTTCAAAGGTTAATTTACAGACTGCATTTGAGTCCCACATCTATAAAGCTTCCTATAGAGAGTTATTTGCCTAGAGCAAAAGTTTTAGGCATCAACAATTTTTCTTTTCTGACACGCTTGGTGGGACCCAAACTACTAGTCTATCTAAATAGAAGTAAGATTTTATGAGCCATAAGCCCATTACAATGTCATAAATAGTGAAAAATCTAGGTTTTCTATCACCACCTTTGGTAGCCCCAACTTTCTAAAAGACCATAAGATCTAGTGCGACACAATAACCATAGAAAATGGCAATCCCAAGGCCACCAAGAAACTTTCTAGCATGGATAAGTGATATCCCACTCATTCCTCTAGTACCTCTTGCTACATGGGATCTTATCCCCAGTAAAACCTTAAAAGCCTCCCTAAATTCTAGGAGAAGACTTCAAAATCATAGTGGAACATCTCCAATAGATTATGAATGTGTGCATTGTGCACTATGTTACACATATAACATGGAATTAAGGTTATTATCCACCTCTTTCAAAGGGAAATATCTTGATGGATACTTATCCTTGTTTCCCAACTCCATCGCCACCTAGGATGACTTGGGAAACAAATTCTTTGAATGATTTAATGAGAAGGTAGACCGATCATCTCTCCTATAAAAGATAATAACTGTTAAAAGAGCCCATAAGAGGCCATTAGTGATTTCAATACCAAGTTAGACAAGACCTATCAAAGGATCCAAATAGAAGCATGACCACCCATAGGTATAGCTATTAGCTTCTACCTTAAGTCCTTCAACTCAAACATAGCCATCATGATCTACTCTCTTGAAGGCTAGATGCTGCCAGATAAATATGACATAGCTATTAGAGTAGAGAATAATTTAATAGATGCTAGGAAGCTTCCCGTATGACCACTAATGAAAATGTTCCTATAAATATTGATGTTATTGCAAGAGGAGTTGTTGAGCACTTCACAAGCACCACCTTCCATGTATGTATATCTAACTATTTAGGTAAGCATGTCTTCTTCATCCTTGCTAGCCATGAAGATGAATGACATGAAGATTATCTTGAAAAACTTCTCCAATGAGATCATAAATATCGAAAGGTATCAAGTATGCCTTCAAAGCCTCCTTTCCAAAACTACCAAGAAAGGAGAGCACCCTACTATAATAACTAGTACTAGGAGAGGTAGAAGCTAAATCATCAGGTACTAAATCATCAAGTGTCAAACCATCAGACGTGACCTATGAATAAAATTATTTTGGTACCTAATCCTTTATAAATGGTCTCATCAAATGCAAATAGAGAACTGGTCATAGGCCAAAATAAATTGGTGGATGATTTGAATTCATGGTGCTTCCCATGCAGTGACACACACACACACACACCTCAAAATTTCTTAAGAGGCAATCTACAACAATAAGTTGTCAAGCAATGAAGGCAAGGGAATATAACTAATTCATCCCCTATAGATAATAATCCCTGGATATTAAGAATGCTATTTTAATGGTACAGATGTAAGGGATTTCCGTAGAACAAGAAGAATAAATAATCTAAGATCACATTTTTTCTCTTGGATAGAAGGAAAAGATGTGGTTTATGAAAGTGAGATCCCGACACTAAAGGCCCCATGAGTCCAATCAGACTATTTTACCTGATCCAAGAAGAGACTAGTCGAGACTCAAGAAGCCTTCACAAGTCCCAAAGTGACTTTTGAGAATAGCCTAGGGCACCAACCACCACCTCTAACATATCAAAAATAGAGAAAAATAACATATAACAAGGTAAAGGACACCAAGGTCCCACTTCTATGGTCATATAATATGGTGAAACAACTAAAGAAAGTTTAAGCCAATGTTTCTCTCTATGATGTCCTATTTATCCCCAAGCAGAAGTCTATATTGAAAGAATCCTTATAGGACTGAGAGAAGCCCACATGAGTAAAACTAAGAGTAAATTACTCACATATGAAAGGAAAGGAAGCCACTACAAGTATGTAACCCCATGTGTTATCTGCAATTATCAAATCTAAATAAGGGGTAAGTAAAATAAAACCTATCCCATTATATTTGAATCTCATCATGGGGAATAAGTTGTTGTATAATTATACGATCGATTATATCACTAGCACCAGTGTAATGCCCAAGCAGATTGCAGATGCATTATGATTCTTATATGAACCCTTAGATAAGAGAGTGATGTAATTAGATGGAAAAAAGGTCCAGACCATTGGCATTATCAAGGATCTTCCCATTACCTTATACTTTTGTCCTAGAACTATAGTTCCTCAATATATTGTGGTGATAGACATCCCTCCAGTCTTTGGGTTACGTCTATCAAGAGACTTCATAGCCAAGATAGGTAGATACCCATCTTTGGATTGGTCCCACTTAATCTTAAGGACCAAATACAACTCAAAATTGAAGGTGTTATCTAATCCACTATATCTAGATCACATAGTTAATGATGTTATAGTGAATTTTGAAGCAATGTAAACTTATTTCTCTAATAAAGAGATGTATCACATTAAATTGATTGAAGAAGAAAAATGGTAGATAATAGGATCCTAGAGGAAGAAGTCCTCATCAATAAATTTATTGAGAATGATCCTTTCATGAATTTTGATGCCACCAACCTTGAGACCTATGTGATCCATGATGAATATCAGGCCATCCCCTAGGTCATGATAAAAGGAGGATCAAAGTAAAGAGCCTAAAAGTGAGTCTAAATTTTGGACTACATTTTGATGGTGTAAAATGCAAGATTGACTCTGGGGTTGGTATTCGATTGGTGTCCCCATATAAGAAGGAGACCCTTTGAGCCTTTCAATTCTAATCTTATTATAAAAATAACAAACCCAAATATGAAACCTTGGTCCATGGCGTCGATCTTATCTAGTGCATGAATATAAAGAGGCTAAAGGTGTTCAATGATTTTGAGCTGGTTATAAAGCAAGTAAGAGGATTCATTAGCAACATTAAATATGGGACTTGATTGAAGCATTTGAAGTGTTCAATATCTAGATCACTCCCATATCTATGAATGCAAAATCTGATAGAATGGAGGTGATTGGCTCCTAGTTTGATCTGATGACTGATCTATTCACCAATGAATAAGTGGTGTGGGTAATCATCCAACCCACCATCCTAGATAATGATCAAAATTGGCAAGTGTTCAAAAGCAATGCTCAAATCTCCATGTTCCTTTAGTTATCATGAAAATTTGTAGAGAAGTTCTAATTGAAGATCAAAGAATCCTATGGGGATTAGATCATGTAACTAATATATAATAAGCTACCAAAAAGGCTGATCACCCTAGAGAACCTATTTGATTTTGATGACATAAGGAATGATAAATAAAAATTTGTTACAAATAAAAGTGACTAATTCAAGCTTGATGTCAAAGGTGGAAGATGATTGAAAGTGGGAAAAGAAGTCTCCCAAAAGGATAAGGAGTGATTGATTTCCTTCTATAACTAGTATGAAGGGGTGATGGCCTAGACCTATAATGATTTGAAGGGGTATGACTGTAGGGTCATCCAACACAACATAAATTTGGTCAAAGGGGCCAAGCCTATCTAGAAAAACCAAATGTCTATAAACCCAAAAATTGAGTCTCTCATGGCTCAAGAGTTGAGCAAATTGATCAACTCATGAATCATATACCCAATCAAACATTTAACCTAGGTATCAAACTTGGTTTCAGTGAGTAAGAAAAATAGAGAGATCAAGATATGCATAGACTTATGGGACTTGAAAAATCATCCTTGAAGAATAATTACCCCTTTCTTTCTATGGACCAAATTCTCTAAATAGTGTTAGGCACAAAAAATTTCTCTACTAGATGGCTTCTCAGGATACAATCAAGTATGGGTAAATGAGGAAGATCAACACAAGACCACTTTCACCATGAAGCGGGGAAATTTAGTAGATGTGAAGATGCCTTTTGGCCTTTTTAATGCTAGAGCTACTTTCTAGTGAGTTATGGATATAGCCTTCAAAGGCCTAATCAACAAGATCATCCTCATCTATCTAGATGACCTCATTTTGTTCTCCAAGAAGAAGAAAGACCATTTTGACCATCTACATAAGATTTTTCAAAAATGTCAAGAGTTAGGGTGTCTCTTAACCCCAATAAATGTGTTTTCAAAGTCCCATAAGGCAAGATGCTTAGATACATGAAATCTAAATAAGTGATCTCTATCGACCCATATAGAGTTAAGGCTATCAAGGATTTGGCCTTGATGATCAATAAAAAGAGGGTCCAATCTTTCCTAGGAAAGATAAATTTCATCAGTCGGTTCATATCCAATTTTGTGAGATTGGTAAGGCTAATCACACTAATGTTGAATAAAGACAAGCCCTTCAAATAGATCATAGAAAGAAGGGTAGCATTTAAAAAAATTAAAGAAGTAATATCCACTGCCCCTATACTAGTCAATCCTAACTTCTCCAAAGATTTCATCATATATGTCTATGAGAGTGAACATAGCCTAGCGATTGTGTTAACTCAAAAGGAAGAAGAAGGAAGAAGTGAACCCCTGATTGATTTCTATTCAAAAACCTTATGTGGGTATGATACCAAGTACATTTTCATTGAAAAATAAGCTTTCACCATCATTAAAGGTCTCAAAAAATTTAGACACCTGGTGGCAAGGAATAAAATAATGATTTACGTGGCACACCCCAACATTCGAGAATACATAGTGGAAGGAGAGATTACTAAAAAAGGGCCAACTGGATCACTAAGATCCTAGAGTATGACATTGAAGTTAGGCCAACCAAAGTGATTCGAAGAAGAGGAATGTGTGAATACTTAGCCCAATGTATAGATACCTCAAAAAAAAAAAAAAAACACATCAGAAGTGATTCTACTAAATCAATATGAAACTAATGGGTCTTGGGTTGCTAACAAAACTTGTTTCATACAAAATGGTCAATATCCTAATGGTCTCCCCACACATAAAAGTCAATTCTACAAGTTTCAATGGGCTAGATACACATTGGTCTAGGGAGTCTTATTCAAGAGAAACTTTGATGGAGATTTGATCTGATGCATCAAAAAACACCAAGCCAAGAAGATCTTCCAGGATATGCACTTCACCCCTTTGGGTGGCCATTTATCATCAAATACCACCATGACCAAGATCATGCATATAGGATACTATTGGACAACCATGTTTGAATATTACCATTAAGAAGTCAAGAAATGCTAGCATGGATGAATTCTTTCTCAAGATCATGCATATAGGATACTATTGGCCAACCATGTTTGAATATTACCATTAAGAAGTCAAGAAATGCTAGCAATGTCAATTCTTTCTAGGGAAGAGAAAGAATTCATCCATGCCATTGAACCAATTCTGACAAATGATCCCTTTGCATAGTGGGGCTTAGAATTCATCAAGATGATCAATCATATCTCTAGTGTAGGCCATAAATGGATACTTATAGCTACCAATTTCTTTACTAGGTGGACTTAGGTATCCCTGATGAAGGAAGCAACTAAAAATATGATCCTTATCTTCCTGGAGGAACTTGTAACAAGGTTTAGCCTACCCAAAAATATCATATTTGATAATGCAAAGGCCTTCCTTGGCTCCAATATTTCTAAATTTGCACTCTAAAATAGTATTTTCTTGTTGACTTCATCCAATTACTACCCGCAAGGGAACGGCTTGGCCTAATTAAGAAATAAGAATCTCATTAGGTTAATCAAAAGGATGGGCGCTAACAAAAAAAGGGAGTGGCACATACAAGTGTAAATGAATTTGTAAGCTGACTGCATTACTCCCAAATAGATTTTGAAGACATCCCCTTTGAACTAGTATATGGGAAGGAAGATTTCATGCCCATGTCAATGGATTCTTGCCTTACAACTTTTGAAAGGTGTTGAGATTGTAGAGAACAGAGTGATGGAGGTTAGGTTGGTATAATTACTCAAACTCCAAGAAGCAAGAGAGCAAACAAGTAATGTGAAGGTCACTCGACATCAAGCAGTCAAGTGATGGCTCAATAAGAAATCATCAAACTCAAGCATTAAACTAGGGCACTTAGTCCTCAAATATGATCAAAAGGATGTAAATCCAAGCCAACATGCAGAGTTTGATTCCCTATGGAGGGGGTCATTTTGAATCATTGAAAATAGATAAGGTAATGCGTTTGAGTTGGAGGATAAAAAAGGTAATGCATTAGGGATTTTGATCAATAGAATTGACTTGAAACACTTCAACTAGCTTACCGACCTTCCCTTTGTATATAGTTAGTTAGTTTCCCTTATTTGTTGTTGTTTCCCTTTGTTTGTTCATTTCCCTTTCTTTATTGTTGTTTCCTTTTGAATAAGTGTCATTGGCACAATTGGCTAATCTCATTGCCAGGTATCCACTCCTTGGCCCTCCTTATTTTTAAAACATTCTCTAAAAGACCTTTATCTACCCACTCTCCTAGCCATTAATTCCATATGCTCCATATTGCATGAGTCCCAATGAGGATCACTATAAAATATCTTACAAGGCATTTTTTAAGTGTGTGTGCCACCCTTGGAATCTATGGGGCATCTAAATTCAAAATTTATATGATTATTATTCCTAGAAGCATTGGCCTATAAATACCCCTCTTTCATTAGCATGAACATTTAAATTCCTTGAGAATTTGAAGATTACTGAGTGACACAGAGCATATTGAGTAGAGAGATTTGATCCAAGAATTACAAAATTGTGAATGAAAAGTTGATATCCAGTGTTTTATTTGGAGCAAAGAGAAAATTTGAGAAGATTTTATAGAATGGAGACTTCTACATCCTCATTCGATAGTGGAAAAAATACAAGGAAGTAGATAACTTATGGTTTAAGTGGTCATGAAGACCTTCCCCCATAGTATGTAGTGAGAAAATCATACACTTATACTTTCACTTAGCTAAGGCCTAAAGTGTCAAATGTCAAAATCATCTCTAACAGACACTGTAAGGACCCCCTATTGGTCCTAGATTATGCTAATGGGATCTTTGATACCAAATTAGCAAATAACCCAAAGAGATTGAGGGAGGGAGCCCATGCCCAAATGATCAAAAAGGTTAGAATAAATGACTACATGTCATTCAGGTACATGATTTGGAACTTCACACAAGACCAGTATATGGTGCCTCTTGTGTACCCATTCTTAGAGATCATCACCTTATGTGCAGATAGATATGATGCCATTACTAGTGTTATTAAAGGTAAGAACCACATAAATGTGGATGTCAGTGCTAATGCTATAAGGGAGACGCTCCAACTCATAAATGACCTAATGCTAACATTTTCAATATGGAAAGCCTACAAAATATCTAGGACACCTAGGTACACAAGATAGAGTTCATCAATTTACTCCTCCAAATTAACTATGCAAAAGTGTCTCCTCTACCCATTTCTCTCACAATATTCATGATGTAGGATGTGAAATACACCCTTTCTATGTTGGTGTTTATCTTTACGATGGACTTAGATGCCAATGTCATCAATTTATAATTGGGGGTAGTCTTCATTTTAAATATGGTGAGTAAGGAGAAGGTGTATAGGATGGACTTTATAGATGCCATTACCATTACCATGCATAATGAGCTGGCAAAATTTTCAACACTAAATACCTTTTAGTATTATTCCTTCCTCCTTCACCTAATTCTATATTAGCACTCATGTTTATTCTCTTCATAATTCACCTTCAACTCCATTAAAATGATCACCCATCCTAACACATTGATTCCCATCTCAGGGTGGACCCACATCCTATCAGCCACACAAGACTACTATGAGTTTTCAAAGTCCTTCCAATCCTTGGTCTTGATTGGCCTCAGCCAGGAGGCCATCACCTTTATAATGACAAACAATCAGAGGTCATGGATAAATGATGATATAATTATATTCAACTAATTCTTTAGGGACCATTTCACATTCATTTAAGGGCATAGATTCAAGGAGGAACTATTCTAGCTCCCATGCCTATTCACAGATAGGACCCTAGCCTTGGAACTGGTGAACCAATTTGATGTGGTTAACTTAGTATATAGTATGGGCCACAATAATAAGTTCATCTATGATGTCCCCTTCTCAAAAGGGGACAATGGTAAAGAGGTCACAAGAGTGCCTTTTTGTGTTCAATATTGCATATCTTAGCCTCGATCAGATTGATGGCAAATAGAACTATGACCATGTTGGTCATATAACTACCTTGAATATTGCCACCCTATTCAATCATGAGCCCCAATCATACCTCAATAGTGAATGGCACTAGTGGAATATGATATCAAGTATTACGTGGATCTGTGCAAGTTCCCATCAGACACCCACAAGCCATGGGAGTCTTTTTGTGATGTAGTTTGGCAGTTTGACCCTATGAATAAATTGATAAGATAAACTAAAGGTACAACACATATAAATATATTCAAGCTAGGATAAATTAGACACCTATTAGAAATTGGCAAGCCATTTTTGAATATTGAGGAGATTGACATAGATGAAATAGTTGAAAACCTCTAGGATGAACACCATGAGGTAGAGGCTCTGGTAGAAGTATAATTCTCTAGTGAAGAAGAAGAAGAAGAGGATACTCCTTTTGAGGAAGAGGAGGATGCATATCCAAAGAAAGAATAAGAAGTTATGGTGATCTAGAGGCCAACAAACTAGCCTCCTCCTCTATACCCATATCAAACCACCCCACAATAATGGTAGGTCTCTTTAGGGCATATTACAATGGGGTCATCTTAGGTCAAATGAACTAAGGCACAAATTTCTATCCCTTCCCCTGATCCCTCACAAAACAAGGTGCATTTTTCCCAGCCCCTTATTTCCACCTCCACTTCATTATTCATTCCCTCTTCGCCTCCACTATTTCTACTAATCTTGTGGCACTCTCCACTACCTAGCTAGTCACCTCCCATACACCATTTTCATCTACCCAACCTATCATTTTCATCTACCCAACCTATCACTAAGCTCACACCACTTTTATAAATAACCCAATCATTTCCCTTGTATCATTTCTCACTCCTTTGCCCTCATCCACATCATCATTCATCATGGTGCAATCACCTTCCACCCTGATTCATGGCCTCCCATGTTTCTCTCCATCCACCCTGACCCTTCACCTACTTGCCTATAAAGGAAAAAATCCTATTGCTTCATAGTATCAAGTGACCATTCCTTTTGGCCTTCCATAAGGATCCCCTTTCATGGAGGAAAATAAGATAAGGCCCTGGCAATGCCTCACATGCAGTCATTCTTTGACCTAGCACAATAATCTCTTATGATTGTGCACATGGCACCCCAAGTAGTCAATCCCCATGAATAAATGTAGTTAGGGGACTACTTAATACATGTTGTTGGCTTCAACCTTAGTCAATATAGACCCACTAATAAGGTCAAATTGATGGAGGAAACATAGAATTCCATCACTACAGACTATATCAAGGTTGGCTAATGGTTGGAGAAAAAAGAGTTATTACTCACTAGAGTGAAATCTATAATCGACTGCCTCAATGCTAAGGCCAAGTAAAAATACATGGAGCTCAAAAAAATGAGGTTTAATATTCAAATCCATGTTACCACCAAGACCTTCTAGGCAGAGGCTAGTCAAAGGCCCCAGCTATGGATTCAAGTAGCTGACATGAAGACTAAGAGGTATGGAGAAGGAAAAGGAAACCATAGAAACCAAGCTATAAGAAAAATAATAAAAGTTTACATAGACCTATTAGAATCATATAGCCTCTAATAGAGTGCATTAATAATTATATTAATAGATGCATCAGGAGTCCTCAACCAAGGACCAAGAGATCTTAAAATTGAAGAATGACCTCATTGCCTACTCCTAGACCATGGGGATCCTCCCCATGGTCCAAAAACTATATGTATCTTATTGGGAGAGGATTAAGAATGTGACTATAAATTTGAAACTAGTGCTCAAGTTCATCATGGAATTGTAGAGGTTAAGCTCCTAAGTGATTGCATCTATAGATCAGGTCCTTGCCTTCATGTCCTTAAAAGTTATAGATTCATAGCTCTTCATCTAGAAACTATATAGTGTAATGGATAGGATGCTATACACAGTAGGGGTGACTAACCAAAGTTAAGTGACAACAAAGGTTAACAAGTTTCTAAGCTAAAACAAGACAGTGAAAAAGTGCAAGGCATTCCTCAATACCTTAGAGAAGATAGTACAAGATAGGAAGGGGAACATCAAATAGTTAGTCTAGTTGGGACCCCCTATCCATTCCTAGAGGATAAAATAAAATATCTACTAGAGAAAAAGCATAATGACCAAACTATGTTCATGGCCCTCAATCAATCACCAAGTATCTTCAAGGTAGAGACCATATTGTAGCCACTCACCTAGCTAAAGTTTCAAATGTTGGCAGTTGTTCAAGGCTTGAGCAGCATCTCTTTTAAGGAGATCATTGATTTGGATAAAACTTTTGAGCCTCTAAAAAATAATACTCAGCCCAAAAAGAAGAGTAGATGCCTTTGAAAGTTGCTCTTTAAAACTTCTATGTTTTGTGGGCTCTACCCCATTTTATAGTTTTACCTTGACTAGTCCATGAAAATAGAATTTTGGGTCCTTCCATCTGTAGGTGGATTCCCCTTCAAGTCATCAGGAACTATGGATTATTATCCACATTTTTTTATTTTGGAGTAGTTAGTGTTTGGTCACAGACATGCTCGGTAAGATTTAGAAAGCATGCTTTGACCTTTTCTTTTCCTAGGGTCCCTTTTTTATTTTTGGCTAAGTCTCAACTTCTTTCTATAACTACCACATGGTATCCCAGTGCTCATTTATCATAAAAGGTTCTTGTTTTGGCCAAGAGAAGAGCCAGCTTGCCATGTGGTGACTTGGTACTCATCCAAGGCTAGTTCCTTTTGGTTAAATCTTCAAATAGTTTCATTGGCTAATGAAGTAATGGGTGGGGGCTATGGTGTAGTTACAAAGAGTAATGTAGAAATTACATGTGGTACCCCTACACTCATTTTTACAAAATAATGCTTGGCTTCTTTAGGAGTAGTGTTATCTTGACATGTGGCATCATGATGCTCCTTGAGAGTAAAGGTTCTTTTGTCAAGACTCAAGATCACACCATTAGCTGATAGAGTTGGGAAGGGGACCTACCAAGTAGTTATAATGAAGGAAATAAACTCACCATGCATCATCCTAGTGCTCCTCAAAATAAATATTTTCTTGTCAGACCTTTGAGCAATGCCATTGGATGAGAGGAGTGGGTCCCCCTTTCTTAACAAGCATACTAGAGGCAATTCTAAAGGTAGACATGTGTCACCACCATGATTCTTAAAAGCATCATGGGCATCATAATGTGTTGCAATTGTTCCATATCTAGGATTTTGAATAGCAACTACACTCATGAGTTAGAGCTCCCTGGTCGATTGCAACAACCTCATCATGGCTGCAAGTGCCTAGTTCTAGGTATTTTTATCTCAAGAGGTTGTTGCACCTATATAATCAAGGCTCTTTTATTTTGTATGGGTAGGATTTTAGATAAATATTTATACTAGAGCAGCCATTCTAATAGTCTAGTTCTAGAATAGAAGTAGCTAGTAGTTATTTTTTCTTTCAGTCTAAGACCTTAGCAAGTGCCCCTCATGGGAAAGGATTGTATTGTATACTATGTCATTGGCCTTTTGTATGGTTTTTTTATACCCAACAATGAAGAGGATGTGATGTTATGTGTCAAACTAAGTGAAGATTTATTGTTGTTTTTTATTTCCATTTTTTTGTTTCTATAGTATTGTTTCTGGTTTATGTTATAGACTTTAATTCATGCATATGCTCCTTTAATAGTCTATGATATTCAAAGATTCAAGATATTTTATGTAATTTTAGGTCAATACTATAAATATCTCAATGCATCACCTTAGTTTATTTCAATTTTATTTTCCACCTCTTTCTTATCCCTTTTCATCCCCTATCTGATCCAAAGAGCCAGCTTCTAAAACCCTAGATGTTGCTTTATAGACTATATTTGAGTCCTGCATCTGTAAAGTTTCCCATAGAGAGTTATTCACCTAGATCAAAAAATTTAGGCATCAACTGTAACCATTGGACACTAGCATTAATTGGACATTATGTATTGTGCTAGTGTCTAAGACCATACTAGTGTCCTGGGAACACAAAATTGAATGAAGATTGTGCAAAATAGGCTAGGGGGCTTGTGATTGGGATGGGATGACATAGTACCACTGGGGGGATGCAACTAAAAAGTAAAATAAGTCATTAAAAATATAAAAAGACCCCAAATTACCATGTGAATAAGACTCATGCTCATCATTAAAACCTTCCCATAAAAGAGTAATAAAATACATAGTATTTGTGGTTGCATGATCAAATTAGGGTGTGTATAATATGCATGAGTTTTGGCTCTCAAATATTAAATTAAAAAAAAATTAAATTTAGACTTTTCTTGAGAGATGAGGTGTCCCCATCCCAAGCTGTAATATATTTGTATATTCCCAATTATAAAGGGGGGAGAATTTTGGCTATTAAGGTGGATAATAAATTCTATGGATTGTTCTACAATTTTATCTTGATGTGTATTCATTTTTCTTCTCCAAACATATGATTCATTGAATAATTTCCATCATTTTGGTTTTATTAATCTTTGGATTGTGTATAAGTGTTTTTATCCAATTATTCATATTGTACGGTAGCTAATCTAAATGATTTTGTGTTTAATTATCATAATCTCCCTTTGAAGATGTGTAATTGTAATCATACATCAGTAACAAGCTTTGATTATGAGCATTAAATTTTACTGTATTTATTTCCTTGGACTCCTAACTATTTTTGTCTATTTTATGTGATGATAGTAACTTGAAATAAGTATTAATTCCTTACCACTTATCCAACCCATATTGCATGTTCCATTTTGGAAGGCTTTCATCTATCTTTGGTTCACAAACTTTCTTTCCTCGTCTACCCTTCCCTTCTTTTTGAGTTTATTTTGATCTTGTCCACCTTAGGTTAGACTCTACCCAATAATGTCAAGTAGATTTTTGGTTTATTTTATATTCCATATATTCAAACCATCTGAGGTAAATAACTCCATTGCTCACCGCTATTCCACCACCAAGTTATTTACAAAACCTAATACCCTACAACTCATGCCTTGGAGTGAATATTTTCACTAATCTTGAAAGGTTAGAGATCACCTCATAATATTATGTGGTGTGTATAAAACCCACATCAACAATGTCATTTTGTCACACATTGCACATTTCCTGATTAATTATTGCATACATGGTTTTGAGTACCATGGTGTCAATATTGATGTTTATTCATACAAGATCCCAAAAATCCTTTGGTGGACATTTACATTTCCCCTGTAATTATCATTAATCAATTATGTGTTTTTTATGTATGTAATAGGGTATATGTTCTTAGGAATAAGCCCAATAAACTTAAAACTAGCCCAAAAATAACCTCAGGCTTGCTTAGCTTAAATATAGTCCATAATTCTACATTTCACACAAAAATAATTATTATAATAATAGAGGTTAGGAATAATAATGATAATAAGTTATAATGGTTACCAAGGGATAGAGCATTAGCTCTTCTCTACTCACTCTTTCTAGGCTATGTTTTTGATGTGTCAACTAAATTTAACGTTCCTAGGCAAGTAGGAAAATGTGTGAGATAGAATGAAATTTATTTTATTACGATAAAAAATGAAGTTTGCATTTTGATTGAGTACCAAATTATCATGAACCAATACTATTGTTACAAAAAACATGTTAATAAACATACCACCATAAAAATAGATAGGTTAGTGGGATAAGACTGAATGTTATCTATGTTGATATTATGCTGTAGTTTTTATTTACAAAAAATAGACCCTAACATGAATTTATGTTGGTACATGCTCCATGATTTGATTTACATGCATGAATTTAGTGATGCTTGAGCATATCCTAATTCATGTATCCATGTATTATGTAGGGTTCCCTATGAATGGCAATGAGAATCCAGCTAATGAAAACATGGAAGAAGTGGAAGAGGTTTTAGAAAGGATAATATGTGAGGGAAATATGTTTGAGGCCGAGTATGTGGGTGTTAAGCCATCACTAGCCCTAGTAATAAATGGTTCTCTCTCTAGGGAAAACCAATTTTTTTCCAACCTTCTTCAAAATGCAAGGACAATAATTGAGAGGTTAGAAACTGTAATAGCTAAGAAGAATAGGGTCATGAAGAATTTAACCATGGATAATGAGGATTTACATTGTCCAAATTTGGCACTTGGGTGGGATAAGTTAGAACTTCAAAAAATGTGTGCCACCATCGAAAGTGCCAATTACTACACAAAATCAATATGTGTCTAAAGATGAGAGATAATCAAGGCCTTTAACGTGAACTATGATGGAATGACTATTATTTATGTACAATATTTGTTACACTAGAAGGTAGAGTGTCAGATGTGTGTCCAAGTTTTATGGTTTTGTCTAAGTAGTAGTGGAATTTTAGATAAGAATAATTATGTTTAGTTGTATAAGTGATTCACTCTTGAACAATGTTCACAATACTTTATAGCTTTTTTTTTTGTTTATTGGTATTTTTAACATTTAATTACTTGGGTATTATGTTTTGTTTACTAGTTATAACATTTACTTCACTTGGTTATTTTGTTTGGGTTACTAGTTGTAAAATTTACATCACTTAATTATAAACAATTTTAATAAAAATGAAACATTACAAATTATTCATCATCTGTTATGGTCATGTTTAGCATTTAATGAATATTAAAAGTTTCTGATATACTTTGTATTGATCTGGGAATATGCTTGTGATTGTATTTGCCTTTGTATTAATTAATCAAGATATAATTATGGGGCATTGACACCAATGAAGTTTGATATTTGTAATATTAAGAGTGATTATGTAGTTGTTTAAGTTAATATGAAACATTTAGAACATATTAGTTGATTTTACAATTTTATAGTCTAATAAAACTTCAAAGATAGTGTGAAAATCTAGATATAATAATTGTGTGGGGACAAGCATTAAGATTCCCCTATTTGATCTTATTATGGTTGTGTTAATAACTCCATCATGAGTTTAAGATACTTATCTCTAGTCAAGTGTACAAAATATTATGATTTATACCTTAGAAGGTTGGACATATTGATCATGACACCCATTGGTCATTGTGATAACTTCATCATGTTCATATTAAAATACATTTGCTGAAATAAGTTTTTTATCTCTATACTGATATACCTAGTAAGTATAACAATTTGAATTTAGAGTACCTAGTTGGTAAAAATATCTATAAAGCAAATCAATCTACTACTCTACTTGATGAAGGCCCTCATTATAATTACTTATTATAATTTAACCTAACAACCAATAAAATTGATTCATTACCAACGTATTCCAATTTGAAACCAGACCTTACCTTATTGTTGTGGTTCCATCGTGATCAAACAATAGAGGAGGACCTAATTTATAAGTAACAATGGGTAATGTGGCATCGTTGATAGTATTTACACTTGATTGGTGATATATTTATGAGGGTTACTTATTAATGTTATGATATTGACAATAGTCATCCTTATGATACCAATCCTATATTTAAATAAATGGTGTATGATGTGCCTCTTTCAAAGGTCCCATAGTAGATCAAATTCTAAGGTTGTTATCTCTACTCTTTATAGTTTCTAGCATAGGGTGTTAGATCAGCACTTTATCCTCGATGGTTATCCTAACATGGATAAAGGAAATCATTGTGATATTTGTCCCCTTAAATCTCATTCAGCTGTGTTCCTTGTAGAAATGAATTAGATGGGTTTAAATTTATACGTGGTCCTTCTTAGTTATTTTGTTATAAATTTAGTTATTTTCTTAGGCCCTGATCATGGTTTTCAATTTCATCCTTGTGATTTTCATATAGATAATTATGTTCAATAATTTTATTCTACTCATGTTGATCTTGTTAAGTGTGATGAGCTTGTGCAAGGTTCTTGAGGGGGTTATTTTTTCTCATCAAGATCAAATAAAATATTTGTTTGTTAATGTTAAGATGTTACAAACTATCTTGGTAAGAACTCATTACTCCAAGTTTTATATTGTAGTAAACATATCTAAAGGGTTCCTGAAATAGTGAAAAAAATTGTGCTTACCCTATTGCAAGTAGTATAAAATGTTGTTGATAGCTCATGGAAGGATAACTTGATAATTTAATTGTGGTATTTTGATATGGAAAACTTGGTTTGGTTGTGTGTTATTTGGACAACTAAGTAATTTGGGAAATATAAATATCATTTTTATTATTGAAAGGCCCACTATGGATTGCATTGAGAAATTGCTCATAGTGCATGCAATGTAATTTCAAGTTCTTGACCATGATGACTTGCTTATATTTATTAGTTCATAATAAGGTTTTAAGGCAAGCGTACCATAGACATTTTCTACTTTTTCAAAATTTTATTTTAAAAATACTAGTAATCAAGTTTCATCATGAGTTTTGAATTTAGTCAAGGAACTACTAGAAAAAGAATTAAAATGTCTTAATAAATACAACCACCTATTTATTGAAGAAGACCAAGCCACATTTTTACTTTTGTAAACATCTTCTTTAATTTCAATTTTTGGCTACGTACCCAAGATAAACATAGAACCCATTGTAACACTTGATTAATCTCATAATCATAATTATATGCCTTATATATTAATAGTTGAATAAGTTTGTTCTTAATATATTTAAATATTGTTAAGTTACTAAAGTCTCAAGGTATGACTCAGTCTAGGGTATGAGGATGAGTGGTGTGATTTTCATTGTAAAACACAAACAAGAATAGTTTAAAATATCTTTTAATATAGTATACAATCTTAGGTCTGATTTACTAAGACATTTGAGGATAAGAAATAATTATTGAAGTTGTCTTAAAATAGAAAAAGTATTCATTGTACTAAAGTCCGTCTACATGACATAACTACCTATAGTAAAATTTACACATGGGTGTGTTATCATCATTGGGAGCATTAATATATTCATTGGAATCACATCATAACCAAAACTTCCAATAGTTACATTATTTCACAAAATTTACACAATATCATCTTCACTCTATAATCAATGTCTATTATCACACGATCTCAATGTAGTTACTTTACCATTTAAATATGAATAAGGAGATAAACTCATATGGAGCTACTATGAATCATGCATTATAAAAGTCTATGAAATATTACAAATTTGATCTCAATAGCACCTTTTTAAAAATTTCAACCTTACATTCAGTTCTCACTTTCAATTATCAAACTTACAATTTAATTCTTTAAAGAAATGATATAATGAAAACAACCTAGGGTAAAATTTTACTACTACATATTAATTCCATAGTGTTGTCACTAAATATAGGGAAATGACTTGTTTCAACTAAAATACCAACGAAAATTCTTCATTCATACATTAAATTTTTATATGTATAAGCTTGGAATATATGTACAGATTGTGAATACAAGTGAGTTGGGTGTTATAATGAGTATTATTTCTCCCATTTTCAAATCAAAGCAAAAGATAAAAAACTTAAACATGTACAACTACCAACAACTAAACCTGAACTTTAAAAGACTACAAAACTAAATAAAAATAGGGGAGAAAACCAAAGACTGTGAACCACATTATTTGATCCACATAAATATTTACGTATTGTGAATGCATGTAATATAAAAAATTAGGACATTAAAATGTGAAAAATACATCTTAAAATAGTCAAACTACATCTAAATGTTGACTTTTATTTGACGAGGACTAAAGACAAAGAGGGGAAAAAAGCAATGGTTATCAATTACATTTTCTAATGTCATTTTTAGGACATACATCAACATAAATATGTAAATATTGTCAATGCATGTTATATACAAAATTAGGATCATGAATCGATAATAATTCAAATTACTTATCACACAATGAGCATCAAAACCAAGAAAAACTCAAGTTGTAAGTCCTCTACAGATCCTTTATGATGAAATGAATCAAAGTTGCCTAAAAAGTGAATGAATGAATTAAATCAAAAAGAAGCATAGGGACATAATTATTTTGCATTATCTCCATCAATTATGTCTCTATCCCACCTGGCAGCCCTATTTAGATCTTCATTCCAAATTTGTTAATTTTGATTCTTAGAAGGAGGAAAATTTGTAAATAGAGCTATTTATTGTGACATGTTATGTTATCTTATTCTATTAATCATTTCTATGAAGTCTCTTTCCCTACAAAGGGTATTTTTGTTCCCATCATGTACTTATTGGACCGATTCATTCGATGGGTGTTGAACCCAAGTGTACTTGATATTTCCCTACTCTTAACCTTGTTGTAAACATTTATCATACACTTTTCCAAGAATGATAGTGTTCCGAATTTTCTTACTAATGTGAGACAATTATCAAAAATATCTTGATCTCTACTTATCAGGGTTTCAAGTTCATCCTCTATTCCACTAACCATGATCTATTCATATAATGAAAAAAATCATGTTACAAATACCAAAAAAATAGAAAACCAAATGAGTACAAGTGGAGACATGTCTTACATTATTAGAACCCCATGGTGGTTTTCATTGTCATCCGTCAAAACTTTTGCTTCACCTTCATCTAAATTCCTTGATCCTCTATTATCCATACAAGTTCCACCTTTATTTACATATCCCAATCCATTGTACATGCATTTTGTATTCAAAACAAATCAACCGATTGATACTACCAAAAAATGGTAAACCCAAAAAATAGAAGTGGAAAAAAACTTTACTTTGGACTTTCTATCACCATTATTGGTGGGGTCACTCACACCATCCTTTTCATCTTGGACAACACCCTCTTTTATTATCTCTCTCATTAGCTCCATCTTAATGACATTTTTACACATGTAGCCTTTGACAAAAAATGAACAATTTCACATTAACATGATTGATGTTACACTATATACCTGATAATGTAATGTTTCATCTATCTAAATTTGAATCTAAGTTATACAACTATCAATAATTTGAAAGGTGTCATGGCACTATATAATTTATAAAGCCTTAACCCATGAAATATTTTTAATTTTATCGACATTTAAGTTCCTATAAAATTTATTTTACCTTTCTTAATTGTAGACACCATTAGTATATATAAATAATTTGGTTAGTTTTTGAACTAACCAATTCACCATGTGATGTGTCAAAGTTTGTATCATCTTAAATAAATTATTTTTCATATGTTCATGATATAATTCAAATGGCTGAATTTATTTCTTTTTTAGCATGTTTAAGGGTATGACAATATCTCAACCAAATTCCAACCCTATCGAGCCAATGTTTTTCCTAATATTCAATAAATTTGAGCTATGTGGATCGATACTAGTATATAAACTATTTGGCCTCTTTGTTTTTCATTTCTTCATCAATGTAGTTATGTATAATATATCTTAGTTCATTGAACATCTTGCACTTGACATCATCTTCTCTCACCTTTATTATCACATTCTTCAACCATGCTCGACGTACATGTCAACTGCATAAATAAACTTCAGAGTTGAAATATTCATTACATAATATAATAGTTTAGTAAGAATATAAAATAATGTAATAATTGTATCTATGAACTTTAGCATAAAAATTCCATTGCGCTTATATAAATTGGTCAACATGCCCTTGATTTATTTGATCTCTACACTGGCTTCATCTACCATGAAAGAAGTTATTTTCCACTCAATATTTTTCACATGTACCTATTTATAAAAGTATTTGAATCCATTATGTGAGGTCATTAGTACATGAACTAGACATAATGGCCCATGTTATAGACATCCCTTGGTGATTTTAATCAAACATTAACAATGTGCATAATTAAAACTACAATAAAATATAAAACATGAGTAAACTTGTAAGTTTACAAATATCTATATCATCAACTACTATTACAATAATTGGAAGCATACCTTAATTCCATTTGATCACCAATAAGTAATCATTGCTAAATATCAACAACCAATCTAGTTTTTGTAGGAGTTGGTTGCCTAATATGAATGGGATCTATCCATCCTCATCAATGGCTTAGTTATTATATCCCTGATACACAAACTAGTTTTTGAGATTTTTCCATGCCTACTCCTGAACACTTTTTGCATCATTGACACTAAACACATATTTCACTTCCTTTATTTTTTATTCTCTATTAACTATGCCATACTTAAGAAATCATCTTGTTTGATTCACCATTGAACATTATAACTTTATCATGCACCATTTCATGGTGTTTAAAATAGATAGTATCAATAATTGATCCAAAACTCGAAAGCTCTGGTTGAAATATAATTCAAGAAACAAGAAAAAAATAATTCAAATAATGTTATCTCTGATAAGAGATGTTTTATTGATCAAATTTGTAGACCCAAACATATGCTTATCTCTGAGAAGAGATGTTTGATTTCCATTTCAGGTTACTTCTTCATTTATACATGTTTTTAAGGTCTGGGGAGGATGTGGAAGGTCGCCAATCTCGAGGGAGATGAATTGGTTTAGCTTCCACGATTTACAACAATACAAAACTCGAGGAATTACTATTTTTAGAAACTTAATATTTTTAGACTGCACTACTAAAAATGAAATTTGGGACACTTATGTTGGGTTTAAGGGGGTCAAAATTCATTGAGAAAATATCCATGCCACCTCATGATGTTCTCCTCATTATTAGTTTTCCAACGATTCAAACAGTGAGTCAATTGGAGCTACGGTGCAAAAGTTATGGCTCCCAAAAGTTATGCCATCAATAGGGGTGGACCCATCACTTGAATTGTCATCTGAATTGTTGTCTAGATCATTCCTCCCTCCTTGAGAATTAATGGTCCCTATTGCATCACTATTTGTCATCAAGTGTGGTATTTGTACATTGATTTGATTCCTGATTCATACTTGGAAGGGACTATGATTTATGGAACTGTGTAGGACCCGATTGTTCACCATTTCTATCTGACCATCAGTCTGTGGATGGAAGGCCATGAACTTCTTTAGCTTGATATTTATTTGCTTCTGTTGTTGTGTTTTTTGTGTAGTCGGGGCTATAACATTCGCCCTTTTGGATTCCTATGGCTTGACCACCATGAGAACAAATTTCTTGGCACTAATCAGAGAAATAGATGTAGAAGGTGGTACTTCTGGTACCCTGTAGCACCATTTTCCAAGAGTGAGAGTGATCCTTCTAGTTCTTGATTCATAAATACCATGTTGATCATACATGAATGGCTGACCAAAGAGTACATCACAAACATCTAGATTGACCACATCACATAAGACCTCATCTTGGAAAGGTTGTATTGCATATGAGAGAAGACATTGGTGGGTGACACAAAGGTTTCTCCCTAGACTCAACCATCCAATTTTGTATGGTTTTGGGTGAGACTTCATGGACATATTTCAGCTTTTCACAACATTAGCAGAGATTAAATTCTTTTGACTTCCACTATCAAGAATGAAATGCAGAGGCTTACCTTTCACCCATAACTTAGAGTGAAACAACCTTTCCTTGTCATCTAGCATCTCATCGTGTGTCTATGATGAAGCAATAATGGCTTCAGGATTAGCATCTATAATTTCTTCTTCAACCTCTTCGACTGCAGGGTCTGTATGAGGTAGAGCAGTAGATGTTGAGGATTTTGACTCAGAAAGCAGTGATTTGATAGCTCGACATTCTTCTTTGGAGTGAGTTCCAGATTTGTGATAATCACACCACTTCATAGTCTTTCCTTCCTTTTGCTTCCAATTTTTGCCTCATGTTTGACCTTCTTTATCACTTTTCCATTTTTAAGACTAATTCTTTATGTTCATTCTTCCATGCTTCTGCTCAATCTTTACTACGAACTTGTATGCCTCACTGATTGTTTCCAAATTGAAGAGTTCCATTTCTCCCCATATGTACCATTGTAGTCCACCATGATATTTGAGAACCTTGTGTTTCTCACTTTCTTGGATGCCCCATCTCGTAGATAGAGAATGAAAAATGTTAGTGTAATCTTGAGCAGATTGTTCCTTACCTTGGTGAAGTTGTTGCCACTCTATATACAGATCATCATATGCTCCAATGGGGTAGTATTCTTCCTTTACAGTGTCTATGAAATCATTCCATGTAGGTTCCATCTCAAGGCCAATATCATCTGCACTGAATCTCTTTTTGTACACTTCCCACCAATTTTTGACAGGCAATGATGCTTTCAGAAGAGCAAAAGTAATCTTCTCTTTATCAGTGAATTTTTTTATATAAAAATAAGATGACAATTGATCCAACCAATTTTCTACTACATCAGCATTGATTTTGCCTTCAAATGTAGGGATATAAAAATTCACCTGAACCTTGAAGGGTGTTGGGGCACTGAAAGGATGTGCGGGTGAGGATGAGGAGCCAGAATTTCCCATCAAGATTTGTTGGAGAATTTGAGTGAATTGTTGTAGGATATGAATTTGTTTCTATTGGAGGGATTCATTCACCATTTCCTTGAAAGGATCGGATGCCTCGGTGTTGTCTGCCATTTGAAGTCATTTGGAGCGAATAGGTGGATATTCTACTGGTTTTATTTTCCACCCAAGCTTCCTATAATTTGACCTCATCCTCAGGATCATACACTCTAAAGACAAACCACTCTGATACCACTTATCCAAAACTCAAAAGCTTTGGTTGAAAGATAATTCAAGAAATAAGAACAAAATAATTCAAATAATGCTATCTCTGATAAGAGATGTTTTATTGATCAAATTTGCAGACTCAAACATATGCTTATATATGAGAAGAGATGTCTAATTTCCATTTCAGGTTACATCTTCATTTATACATGTTTTTAAGGTGTGGGGAGGATGTGGAAGGTCACCAATCTTGAGGGAGATGAATTGGTTTGACTTCCACAATTTACAACAATACAGAACTCGAGGAATTACTATTTTTAAAAACTTACTATTTTTAGATTGCACTACTAAAAATAAAATTTGGGACACTTACATTGGGTTTTATGGGTTCAAACTTCATTGATCAGAGCTCAATTCCATCTCATGATGTTCCCCTTATTATTAGCTTTCCAATGATTCAAACGGTGAGTCAATTGGAGCTACAGTGCAAAAGTTATGGCTCCCAAAATTTCTACCATCAATTGGGGTGGACCCATCACCCGAATTGTCATCTGAATTGTTGTCTGGATCCCATCCTCATCAATGGCTTGGTTATTATATCCCTGATACACAAACTAGTTTTTGAGATTTTTCCATGCCTACTCCTGAACACTTTTTGCATCATTGACACTAAACACATATTTCACTTCCTTTATTTTTTATTCTCTATTAAATATGCCATACTTAAGAAATCATCTTGTTTGATTCACCATTGAACATTTTAAATTTATCATGCACCATTTCATGGTGTTTCAAATAGATAGTATCAATAATACCTAACAATAGTAGGCTATGAACCCATTCATTCCATTTGGGGTTAATATAGGGGGGGGGGGATGATTTCTTCCCTTTGAACTATTCATATTATTATCCATTGCAATGATTGGCCTAACTGTCAACATGTTCTACTTAATGATATGTCAACAAGACGTGATCAGGTCTACATAGTATTCTTTTTTAATGTTGAAATGATATTGACAGCCACATCTTATATTTTTCCAATCTGTTCAGTTGATTTTTACCTTCTTGGATGTTATAGACTCATCATGTGACATGGCATCAATTTATCAATAATCCTCAGGCCCATATGAATACCAATATCTAAACATATTTATTAACCTTATTAGGTGTGTGCACAATGAGTGTCAATATTGACAACATGACATAAGAACATATGAATACATGCACACTTACTATCTAAAAGAAGAGGTTACCTACATGAAATAACTAATTATTGCTTATTTTTCTCTGCTTGTCAAGAACATGTTTTATTTTTTTACATGATGTGACACACAAAAATGTGTTGGGTACAACTCCCTATTAGATTCTCTATGATGAACTCATCAACTCTATCACTGTCAACCCAAGCAAGTCACATCTCTTCCCCATTATGGTTTTTAAAAAATTCCAAATGAGTTCACTACATCCAAACAAATCCTTGGTTGGTTCTAAATTAAAAGGTATATAATTTGATTATATCTTCCTACCATTTAATCCAACCTATAATAAAAAAAATTTATTAAACCACTATATATTAAACATTGTGAATTCTAAAATAGTGAAATAAATAAATAATGATGATGTAATAACACCTACAAAATTTATGAACACTTAATCTATTCCAATGAATAATTATGACATCTATGAACAACAAATAAATTTGAAATATGTGACAATTAGCAATGTGAGTTAGAGCCAGAGTAGTAGTGAAAACAAAATATCATTACATCAAGTTTAAGTTGAGGGAGGAGGTGAATTGGGAGGCCACACAACTGTGGAACAACGTAATCCCCTTTCCATGTGCAATCTATGCAACAAGTTTTTAAAAAAGGCTAAGTTGTTGTTCTCAAACTCTATGACAAATTAACAACCATTCCCTCTTTCTCTCTTTATTTTGTCTACTACCTTTATAGTTTTACTTGTTTGCTTCCTTCCATGGGATCAAAAAATGTATAATATACTATAAAGATTAAAATTATTTCATTTAACACCATTTCACACTCACAGAGATTAATCTCCAAAGAAATTACTAATCAGACACATTATATTAGAATATCCTTTGCCAAATTATTTTGACACATTATTAGATGCCTTAAGAAAATTTAAATAAAAAACACATATTATAGTCAATTTTATTTTGGAATATCTTTCAAAAAATAAAAAAATTATTGTTGTAACCATCCCAAACTCTTTAGCATTGTCTATGTAGGGATATAGGACTATATATGAATAAACATGATTTAGGTTGAGATTTGGATTTAGAAATGTCTACCTCCCAATGTAATCACTCGGCCACAAAGCCTATGGATTCTAATCCACCATAGTATTTCATGTCTTCTCAATCTTGTCAAACTCATTATTTATAATACAGCTTTGAAGCCTCGGTGTGTGAAGTGAAGGGAGTGAGTGTCATAATAGGGAAGTTACATCATTATATTCTTGTTTAATGTTATGAAATACTTTTATTTGCATTTATATGCTTGTATTTGAATTTGTGTATTTTGATATAATTGATTGATTTTCTACTTGAACTTAGTGCAAGAAAATAATCAGTTCACATTTTAATTGCAAAAAATAAATATGGCATCCATGAATAATGTTAAAATACTAAATATACTACACTATAGCATTCATTTAATGAGTTCAAAAAGACTCATCATAGTCTTTTTTTTTTTAATCTTTCAAAAAAATAGTACATATTTCGCAGCCTAGTGGTTATGGCATTGAATCATCATTTTCACCTCACCAAAAATAATATAGACTACACAAAAATAAGAAACACAAATAGTATATTGTGTAAAAGAAGAAGGGTTTCACAATAAATACATTATTGTATACTTCAAAATCAGACATTTTAAAATATTTTTCTTCTTCTAAACATTCTATAGGTGTGTCTTCTAAAGCATGCATGTCAAAATCATCCAAAGATAATTGCCTTGTTTTCTTTGATTCCTCATGTGATTCATCCTATTTAGATTATTCATTTGCATAATTGATCTCAATATCATGGAAAAAACCACATAAAAAATCTACACCCTCTTTTAGTTTACTCAAGCTTCCTTTTGGAACATCCCTCTACCCTTTCATTTCAATAATAATTATTTTGGAATTCATTTTCACATAAATGCCTCTTTTGTCAAATAATTACAAATAAAAACTTAGATCATCTATCAATGCAATATAACACACACAATGTGCATCACTCTCATCAAGTATAAGATTATTGTATTTCATTATGATGTTGTTATTTGTACTTAATAACATGTTCTTGATTTTGATGACTTGTCCTATCCATATGACACTAACCAATAGATGTAATTTTTTTACTATACATACTACAATGATTAACTATGCACTACAAAAACATCAAAGAAAACATTTTAAATTACTTAATAATAATAATATTTTTATAATAGACTTTCTTTCAGTGGTTATCAACACAAAAAATCAAAGTTTCCCATTTAAAGTAATTCACACAAGATTTTAAAAGTTGTAATATTGTTAGGCAAAGCCCACTTCTTTCCCTTTTCTATATAGCAAGCAACATACTATCATGAACCCAAACAACCCAAATACAAAAATATGAGTTATAGGGTTGTGAATCCCTAATTCAAACATTCAACCATCTATACTAAAGGCAGTTCTAATAATTTTATGAGTTAGGCACTAGGTTGATGTATCATATCAATGTGAGGATCAAGTAGAATTGGATAAACATACCTTACTTGGTAATCAACATCTATATGTTCTCACATAATCATTATCATGTTTTTTCTAGGGCCACAACAGTAATACACTTTCCTATAATCCAATTAGGTTATTTTATTATTTATGAATATCAATGCCACTGAAATTAACTCATAAGTTGGAATGAGTATATAGGGTTAATATTGCATTTAGAGCATTAAAAAAATCAATCTATTTAAACTTGATTAATATCAATAACCTTTGCTTAATTTGTAATTAATGAATGCATGAGCTAACACCTTCAATAACTTGCAAGGATACAATTACTATATCTAAGCAAGCAATTATGAGAAATTACTTTCAATCCAAATTATATCATTTCGGAGAATTCAATGCATCACTAACATTTATTTCTAACACAATTGTTTACCAAAGCTACTACATGATTAGTATAAAATGTAATTCATTTAATAGATACAACAACCTTCCATTACTAGCATTATTTTCTATGAAGATTTAATCTATGAAATATGGTTCAAAGGAGGATAGTTAATACTCATTTGAACCAAAGAATATTATTAATACCATCTAATGCATTCGCATTTAATATTTGGAAAGAGGTTTTATCTAATTTGGTATTAATATTCTTCCAATCAGCCATACTACATAATATCAACTTACAAAAGTAATTACAGTCTTGTGGGAAAAACCTGGTGACCAAATGAAATTTAATTCATTGGCTCACCCATAGTCTTTAACTGCTTTTTCTCACATTTAATTCATTGGCTCACCCATAGTCTTTAACTACTTTTTCTCACATTTAATTCATTACACTAAAACATATGATTTAAATTTAACATTAAAATCAATGGCTTAAATAATTCCTTTTAATAAAATAACTTAGATTTAATTTCTAAAAGTAGCACCTTATTAATCTCAAATTGTCGCTGCGCCACCATTTAGGGGATTTTGCAATAATAGGATTAAATAGGTTTTGTATATTTCATTTTCCACCAAAGACATGTAAGACAAAAATTACCTTAATAATTACAAATCATATTTAACTTCTAATTAGAATACACACAACAAAGAAGAGTACATGAAGGTTCTTAAATAATCCCCATTGAAGATTTCCTCAATAAATAAATTAATTATCACTTTAAATGCATGTTACCTCCATTAATATATCATGAAGAAAATTTGATAGTACACGAGTTCATTGATGACCCAAAGATCATGCAACTAAACCAAACAACTATTTATACTAATTTGAAGCACTCATCCAAAGCACACTAAAAACACAAATGTATACTAAAGCATCGAAACACAATAGGAAGATTTTGCATTTGAATTCAAATTCCATTACTCAGCCCACTTAAACATTGAATCACCATTTATTTTTACTTCTTAATTGAAATAAACAAATATATATATAAGAACATTTGTTATAACTTAGTAGGTTAGCTATCCAAATCTAAAATTACAAATACAAAGTTCCCATCAAGCACAGTTGAATAAAATTATATTTGAATTAATTTATGCAACACAAAATTGATATAATGCCCAATCAAGACTAACTCATCAAGTTATTAATATTTGAATTCCAAGAATAATTAATAAACACAGTCAATTGTAAGTAATATGTTCCACTTGATCAAATGAAGATTACATGAATACTAATCCAAACATGAAATATGAATGCAATTGATTATTTATATCAAATCCATTCAATAATATACTGCCATTACAATGAATTAAATTCAAATTGCATCTACAACAAATACAATAAATTTCCAATTTCATTAAGCAACAAACATAATAATGAATATTGTAAGTATACATTCCCTTTTATCAAAATTTCATAAATCCATAAATTTCTTCCATTTTTATAAGAAATGATTATAACACAAGAAGTTATAGTAGCTCAAGTCATAATAATTTTGGAAAGAATGCCATAACATTTAATCTCATCGTGCCTCTTCAAAACTTTGGCACAAATCAAAATAATGATCACCATCACTACAACACTTTAAATATTTGAAACCAAATGAAACCATGGAGTTTAATGAACCAAACAATCCTAACCATAAGGTAGGAAAGATCACTACCCACCCCAACCATCGGTTTGGGGCTACAAGGAGTCCTCCAAAATCCATCCACAAAGCATATAGGCGATGAAACTAAAATAATGTAAGACCAAGACTAAGTCCACCACATAAAGACTCAAATAAAATGATGAACACTCACAACACAGTAACATAACTAAATAGTTGCACATAAGCCAAACAATCTAATGGTTGAGCTTTCAACTTGTCTATATGCTATCTTTGGGTGAGATGATCTTGAAAATCTCTCAATATTATGGAACAACTTTCCATAGTCCTTAATTTTAATGTAAATAAAAATCCATCATAAATCCATATAAGAGGAAACTTATAATCTTATGTTAGGGCTTAGTCCCTTTTCATCATAAAAATGTAAATCTCCAAAGACCCACCATAAATCAAGGTTCTTTTTTTCATACTCGAATGAAATTAAAATGGAAACCAGAAAAGGAGAAAGGTTACAACACAAAAAATTTCCAAAAATAATGAAAAATGGAATGCAAGAGACAGTAAGAGATTTCACAAACTTACTTCATTCACCAAATCCCCAAAATATCTCTCTTCCTATGTTTTCTTCTCCCTTCATTCTCTTTTTCCTTCTTTTTTTCTTTTCAACACTCCCTTCTCTTTTTGTTGCCTCCATTTTCATCTTCACTTATGCTACCATTTCCATGTTGCTACCACTTCTTCCTGATTCCATAAATTTTCAAAAAATAACTAGGTGCATTCAATTAGTGACAACCTGGGCATGGCACCATCAAACCCTTGTTCTTCTTACCACCTTTTTCTAGTATTTGAAAAAAACCAAAAAAAAACAAAATTATGGCCTTCAAGTGTTTTTTCCAAGTCAAGACTCAAAATTACTTGAAACCCTAATCATTATAAATGATTATTTTATATCCAATGCAATTCAATGTGCATGGTGATGCTTATCACAACCCCCTTTTGGGGTTCATTCAAATAGTAAGATTTTAAACTATATAAACCCACCATGTCCCTAACCATGGTCTCAAAACTAGTTATATAAAGTTTCCAACACCTTAACATGTTTGTAACAAGGTCATTAAACATAATAAAATCCATTGTGTAAAAAGGAGATAAAACCCCAAGTTCTTCCCTTTAACAGTTATGGTACTGAACAACAACATAACTGGTAATGTGTAAATGACATCTATCAACCATAAGAATTTAACTTATGTAAGGAGAACAAAAATTGACTTAACCAAGAACAACACTAAATAAGATGTCACAGAATTGACAATAAGGGACTTAATCGATAACTTATTCTTTCACACTTAACATATTAGTGTATGCAATGACATGACATTTAGGGTGATCCTTGTAAGGCCATCCTATCTCCTCTGTCAACCAGTTACCTACAATCATGAAGTGACATCAACAGTATTGGTACATAAAAATAATCATGAAACCATAGTGAAATAATATAACCAACTAGTGAAATAAATCAAGAACATAATTATTAAACTTGAATCAAATAAAAATTGATGTTGTTGAGCTATGTTCAGACTTAGAAATAGAAACATCAGCATATGAAAACATTATCATAGTCTACTCAGGCAGGATATGACACATCAAAATTTGAATAAAAAATGCCACACAAAAACCACCCAACATGCCCATATAATAAATTAAGATACCCTTTTATAATAAGACCCAATATTGAATCATTATATTATTAAAAAATATCCAAATGGGGAAAAATACAAATTTTGTAAGTTCATTTTTTTGAATGCAACTCTTATAAATTTTACCTCTGAGTGCAATCACTTAAGACTTATTTGTATTAGCTATATTTATGAATCCAATGTGAAATAAATTTATGTTGGGTAAAAATAAAATATAATAACTTAGCTAAGAATGCACTTCAACCAGGTTGATTACTTTCAATAAGATGAAAAATTCATGCATAATTTATTCATATAATGGTGATTTATTATATTTTTTAGGTCACTTGTAAATATTATTGAAGATTATGGGTTGCAAAAATGGTCATAAATTACACAAATGTTGGCATGTTGTGTGGGAAAGCAATTTTGAGAAAGATGGCACAACCATTTATGCCCTAATATCAAGGTTATTAATCATTTTCCTTTTCCTTGATATTTTTATCTTTAAATCTTTCATCTACAAACCAATTCATGAAATAAATAGTGATTCAGTTGTTTGACTTACAATCTTCACCATTTTCCTAACTTTGTTAAAACATTCTATTTATAGTTGTGGCAGACACATGATATAGATGTTGAGTAATGATTCAAATTGATTATATGCTATGATTTAGTACTCACATTTATGGTGAGTGGTTATTTTTTATATGTGTGGTTAGTGAGTGGTTATTTTTTATATGTGTGGTTAATGAGTGGTTATTTGTTATGTGGGTTTTTATGAGATTATTTAGTGCCTCGAGAAGCCTATATATTTGTAACTCACCATATTGAATAATGAATGATGGTGTTTTAATACAATTAGAGCATTTTCGCTATCACATATGGAGATTTTATCCAACATGTGGTATCATAACATGTTTTGTGATAGGCCTCTCTAAATAATATTTTGATTTTTAAAGGAATAGATAATGGTTATGCAGTGTGGACCATGTGCAAACCTTGTTGTTTGTCAATCATCCATTATTTTATTATTTATGTCAAAAATTACTCAGTGTGAACCATGTGTAAACCCATTTTTCATTTATTTAACATAGTTATTTTGTATGTGGATCAGCCCTTGAATGAAGGTAATCTCATTTAGTAGGTTGTGAAAATGTTTAAAAGGATTAGTATGTACAAGCTAGGATTAGACTACAACTATCTTATCTTTAAACATCTAAACTCAAATAAGGTTAGTCAAAGAGAGCTCATGATACCTATTGTTTGAGTATTTACCAATGGATCCATAGACCTAGAAATATGGATACTTATATCACCAATATCAAAGGGAATGTATCCAAAACCTTTAGGTTTTATGACACAATGAGATAAATCTAATGAGACCTCTATGTAAGTAATCTACATTAAAAATAAGCAAAGTAGTTGTGTAAGTAAAGTAAATTAAACTAAATAATAAGAGTTAGAATGATCAAAATGGGTAAGGTGCCATGGATGTCTAGGTAACCTAAAATGGAAGATGGAAATTCCAAGCAATCCTATAGCCACACTAAGTATAATTATAGATAAAACTTAGACAAGGATGCACACACATTCATTCACTAAACAACAAGCAACATCTATCTACTAAATGAAATAAAATAAAGAGCATAAGGTTAGAAACACTTACCTTTATAAGGACCTGCCTAGCTTCAATTTCCCCTTTACCAATGGTGCTTTGTAAAATATTTTTGTGGTTATGAAGACCTCAAAGGTTGAATCAACACCTAGGATAAAAGGACTACTAATGAATCTCTAAGAATTCCATAAGACAAATTTCCTTCAAGACAAGATTCTACCTATGACTCCTCCAAATGTGATTTAGAGTATAAGTATAAGTGAAAGCAAAGTATATGAGTGTGATATGATATGATTGGAATGAAACATGACTTGTATATATAGTAATCAAATATCCAAACCCATCCTAAAGGATAAGCTGACAAAATCAAAAAAAATTGATGCAGTTAAGAGGAGTCGACTAACAACAAACTATGTTGATCAGGTCAAAACAATATAAATGCCAAAATACAAGCTTAGAACAACATCAACTAGGTCAATAAAATATGATAAGGGAAAAGGTGAAAAATAGATGATATCAACTAGGGTCGATATGGTAGGAAATGTGAAAACTAACATAACTAAGTGAGGTAGGATGAAATGTGGTAGGTAAGAAGGAAAATATGAGGAAGATGAAGTGGAAATAGAAATGATAAGATCATGACATAGATAATAACATATCTTGTAAACCACCAAAGGCCTACCCACTTCTTTCTGGGTGCACCCTTTAAGACGTGCACTCAAGGAGATTGAAGTTCGATAGGTTACTACAAGAGAAAGCTTTAGTAAATGATAAAGTGAAAAATATTATGTGTATACATATTCCCCACTGGGAACTCATCACATTTCACAATAGTGTAACATGTGACGGTGCTTTAGGTAAGAACATAGTAACATAATAAATGAACTAATTGAAATGCAAAAATAAATGTTGAAAGTAAATGAAAGTAAATAAAATGTAAATGCATACCTTCTCTTACCTTGTAGAAGAATGTTGTATGTGTAGCAAATGATGGAAAATGCCCAATGTGTGGAACGAGAGGCAGACCTAAAAAATAAGATACAATTCTAATTTTTTACAAAAAATATTTGTTAGCACCTAAAAATTCTCTATCTTGTTAGTATTTTAAGGCTTTTTTGGTTCATGAAAAGGACCTATGGAAACAAAGATATGGGGGAAAATGAAATTTGTTGGTAAATAACTGAAGGCTGAAAAGAATGAAAATTTTACTATAAAAGGGTGAAAAACTATTCATTTGCACATTTGTAATTTTTGGAAACCATAACTATGTATATCCACCTTTAACTATTTGATAAATCATGGCTCGTCGACGAGGAGGCAGGCACGTTGGTGGACACATCGCTACTACGACTAGAGGCATACATGTATGAAAGACATTAATGGTCCATTTTGTTATTTTGGAATAAAATTAACTAGATTAATAAAATTATGCACCAGGGAACATCCATGTAATATAATTTTCCCCAACAAGTGTATAATAGAGATAAAAATAATACAACTAGTGGGTAGGTGATAAAAATTCAAAAACTAGGTCGGGGCATTTATTAAGGTTCACAAAAAAATTGCCTCATTCTCTAAACTATATCAACCATGTTGATGTAGTTTTGAAATTAGGCAAAATATGCTTGGTCGATATTGTAGGGGTAAGTCTATGTAGTTAGATAAAGAGTTGTTCAATGTTATCTGGTATGGCCAATGCAGTGGGGAATTGGCCAAGTTGGTTGATGTCATATGGGATGGTCGATTACATAAAGAAAGAAACTAGGATAATGCATTTATTTAGGTGGTCGATGTCGTAATAAAATAAATTAAGCATGGTTGATAAGTAGAGTATGGATAATATAGATAGACAAATAGTTGGTCAATGTCATCTGGCATAGCTGATGTAGTGGATAATTAGCCAAGGTTGTTAATGTTGTATGGCATGTCAGATGGCATAAAAAATAAAATTGGTTTGATACAATTTTTTAAGTGGTTGATGGCATAGTAAATGAAGCTAAGCATGGTTGATACATTAGTGTATGGTTGATGCATTAGGGTGGAAAGTTGGCCGATACTATAGTAATGGGATGATATAGTAGGAAAAATAGATATGGCCAATGTACTATGATGCATGGTTGATACTATATAAAATGATGAAAAATGTTAATTTATCTATTTTATAATGATTTTAAGTATTTATTTTAGATTTTTGGATATAAACCTAACTTGTGTTTTTTTGGTTGGCATTTTGCATAGATGGGGAAGATTATAGATATTACTAGATGTGATATGGTTACATCATCTACAAGAGATATTGTTGGAAGTTAATCAAGTGAAATTGATTGTACTAGGATTTAGTGGAATCATGGAGATGAATCTAATACCCTAAAGCATGAAGTTGTTCATCATGTTTGTAGGAACTTAGGAGAGGTTAACTAACACCTTCATATGGGTGGTGGATGAGGACACTATAGAGGTTGCCATCACACTAGAGTATGTACATGCAATACTGGGATTACCTATCATAGGAACACTAGTGGTGTGTAATTCCCCATACAATATGGATGAGAGGATATCCTTAGCTTAGTGGACTACTAGCTCTGACAAGTATGACTTGTGTGTGTTGGTCATATGATTATTTGATGTGTACATATCAGGTGATATAGACATCCATAAGACCTTAATTAGACTTATGATAGCATGTGTGATCTATCATAAGTCTGATGGGGTTGTTCTAATGTACATTATATATTTGTGTCACTCTATTTTAGAGTAGGACACACTATATGATCTAGGGTCGGTGATCTAGGAGTAGTTGGTACACAACTTCTACAAGATTTTGAGTAGAGGTCAACAGATGATGGGATTGATTGTCCTTTTTGATATCTAGATATACAATAGGTTCCCGATGTATATACTAATTATATTACCTCATGTGATAAATGATGTCTTCTTGTGAGTGAGGATATGGGCACATGATCATGTGGTGTAACTAGTTCCACAGACATTGATGTTACAATCATGCAAAGGGACCAGATCATATGGATGTCATACGTATTGTAGAGACATGGACATCATGACCAACTAAAATACATGCATAAGGGCAAAGGTGGATCATGTGGAACTACACCTAGTAGGTAGATCCTCATCCATGTGATCACATTCATGGATATTTCATACTAGTGTACCTAATAGTTCCTTTGGTGGTCCCAATGTTTGGAGCTTAGCATGCTATAGATTAGTGTGATATGGGAGGGAGAGGAGTGCAAGTTGAGGTAAATGTGGTGTAGCCTCATTAACCTATGGAAATGAGATGAAAACATAGATGATAATAGGAAGCACATGTTAAGAGAGGAGGCAGGCAACTAGTGGGGGTACCTCAGTAGTAGTAGAGAGATCCTACTACATGACTAGCTAAAAACTAAATGATAGATTGATGAACATGTAGGGTGGCTCATCGGTCTAAATTCATTTATATATGGATATATAGGGGATTCTCACCACCTCAGATCCATGACAACCTTTAGGTGATAGATGGATGAGGAGATGGCACTATTTTAGGTGCTTAATTATGTTAATTTTTTCACTTTCATTTCCTAGAGATAAATATATACATGTTAGGGACTAATGATAGATATACTATTGATTATGATACATTTATGATATCTGACGTCATATTGGTTTGCATTTTTTAGGTGTGATAGTAGATGAGGATACACGGTGGAGGACTATAGTGGAGACTACCCACCATTAGATTTTACACCCCGTGTTTCCTCAACATGACACTATGAAGCTGCAGGATCTTGTGGCGCTAATAACTAGAGTGCATGTAAATTGGTTAAGATTGGTTTGAGAGGCCACAAAAGAGTTGCATAAATGAGATTAGGTTATGGCTCAAGCTGCTTTACCACCTAGAGTTAGATCAGGAGAGGTGGTGGTATGATGAGGGTTACCCCAGGAGAGGGTTGCATACATGGCTACAATGGGACATGTACGGAAGCTATAGGCATAGGTAGCCAACCTATAGGGATAATTCTAGGGCTTGCAGTCACTTACATATAATTTTTATTGGATTTTACATGGGGGATAAGCTAGACAGGTTTCTACTACAACCATGTCACATCCCCCTCTTGATGGATAGGGTGGACCACAGACTTAGAGCTGAGTATGTATTACTATATATCATTTTGAGGTATCATGATGCATAAAATTTTGAATGATTGATATATGTAGAGATGTGTTTTGGTATAAATCATTGATGTTATCTATGGATTTGTTTTCTTCCGAGCATTCATTTATTGTTTATCATGTTATGGTAATATGTTATGATATATATATATATATATATATATATATGTTTTATTATTTTCTAGCAAATGCATGGTCAAAAAATTAAAAATTAAAGAAAAAATGATAATGAAAATGGAAAAAAACTTACGTAGATATAAAATTGACAAACAAAATATGTCAAAAATAATGAAGTAAATGATAAAAATGAGTGTAAAACATACCACAAAATATGAGATATGTAAAACATGGTAAGTAAATGCAATATCAATAAATGAAAAACTCAAACGAAGATATGTAAGTAAATGAAATGTCAATGAATGAAAAACTCAAACAAAGATATGTAAGTAAATGAAATATCAATGAATGAAAAACTCAAACAAATATATGTAAGTAAATGCAATTTCAGTTCATTTTGAATAAACATGAAGAAAACATAAACGACTGAAAATTCAAATGTAATTCAAAATGTAAGAAAAGCAGGTCAAGTCAAACATAAATAAAAACATGGAATATATGAAAATGAAAGAGCAAACAAATTGTGAATAAGAATCGAAATTTTTTTGAAGAATGATGACTCAAACTTTAGTGCTCACTTTATAATGTGATGTAGGAAAGCACAAGCACCTAAAGACAAAACAAGTATGATTATGAGGTGGTGTAGAAAGGAATGGTGTAAGGGTGTTTGTGAGGAAGGCATGGTCCTATCTGAGGACAATGAAATTCACAAACTAATCCAAGTCGCATAATTAGGGACCCAAATTTTATGTAAAAATTGAATAGGAACCAAAGAACTAGTAGAAGAAATAATGATTACTGAAATGAGGTATGACCTAGTCTTATTTGAGGTCTTACACTATAACTCACAAACAAATCCAAAAAGCATAAGTGAAGGGGTGTGATCAAGGATGTGATCAACTAAAAGCAATATCCATCAAGGGAATAGCAAGAATAATTTGATGTAAGTATGGAATATGAGGCACCACACATGTGATGTGAAATCCTTAGTGGGAATGAGACATACTAAACAAGTGGTCAAGGCTAAGAGCTATCGACATCAAGGACCTAGGACACTCTAACTAGTAGACATAAAACTTGGGATAAAAATTGAAGTACATATATCATCCCATGAATGCTAATGTGCATGAAAAATAAAACGTGTCCTACCTTCCCACAATGTGTCCCCCACTCCTCAAGACCCCTTACATAATCATCAATCTACTGTGACTATTGGGTACTTTTTTAATAAATTAGGTGGAACTAAAATGTAGGAAGACAATATGATATAATGAGACCTCCTACCCTAGTCTACTAACCTACCACACCCAAATGGACCTCAACTCTATCATTAGGCCAATTGTGGAGTTTAAGTTTTGACTAAAATAGGAGATGTGCCAAATGAAAATAATGTCTTTTGGTGTGATCTAGCTTTTAAGATATAATTTTCCTTTTAACATTTGTCTTTTATTATGATATGGCCTTTAACTTTTTTGGATTTTTATATTCATCATCCATACAGATTCAAAAAACCAAACATGGATGGAAATAAGTAACTAACACAAGAGAGTTTATGCTCACTCAATAGAAAGAGAACCTAAAGAACATGATGTCTAAAGACTCCTAGATTTGCCCACAAGTAAGTGTGCAACCTCAAAATTGACCTATGTATGCCTCAAGTGAAATTAAATAAGGGAAATATGGGGATCATGGAAGATCTAACCATTTAATAAAGGTGATAAAATGATGAATATACTTGTATCTAATTACAAGGAGGGAAAATTGTGATCTGAAAGGGATGGGACTATGTTGTGATAGTCGTGTCACTAGGAAATTTGTACTAACTTATAAGGGATATAGAACAAGCACTAATCAAAGTAAGTATTCATCCCAAAAGAGGGGGAAAGTAAATGGTCATCCCAAAATAAGAGTAAAATAAATGGTCATACCAAAATAGGGGGAAAGTAAATTGAGGCATAAGGATCACAAAGAGACTAAGGTAGAAATGATTAAAATGGAACCCAATGGGTGCTACCTAAGTTCTATAAAAGAAATAAAGGCCAAAATTAAGTAATACCATATAACCACAAAGGAAATAATGGTGTAAGTGAAATGGTATAATGCAAAATAAATTTTAAGAAAGTAAAGTGGTGGAAAATGAAAGATAACTATGATATAAACAAGATATGTACAAAAATGTAGAGCAAATGTTAACTATAAACATGAAGTCCAATCATAATGTGAAGAACAATGTGATTTGACTCTTATATGTGCTCTAAAATATAAATATTTACATACATCATCAATAACATCTAATAAATCTCATTGTAACCAGTATCTACCTCTGATCAAAGTCTCTTCTACTTTCACAGAGAGTTGAGCAAGGATTGTCTGGTGGACAAGCTCTATGGATAAGGTAGGGACACTAAAAGAAGGAGAGCATAGGACCTGTTTTAAATGGTACTCAGTGTGAGGAACCTACATCCTCAAGTTACCATGATCTTTTGATCTACTGTAAGGCTCTGGTTAAGGAGAAGGATGCCCCTTTGTCTAAGAATGCCCCTGGGAGAGTTGCTGAGAAGGCAGAGGTGTAGGCCTCAGGAAGTCACATAAGTGTTATTAGAAGACTCTACATATATTTTTATGATGTGTATTGCACTAATAATAATTATAATAGACTTCCCATTTTTGGGGATGTAATTTGGAGATATATTTAGGGGTATAAAATTCAAACTGCAAGAAATCTGGGTTGCTTTAGGATGAAGTGCATCTAGCTACTATCGAAGAGCTCGATAATGGGTATAAGAATGCATGTTCATATTGTGTAAACAACAAATACATATAGAATTAGATTATGTTGGTGGTAAACTATATGTATTGGGTACATATACTTGTAGCTTTTATTATGCTAAGAATCTCTAGTATGTTCAACAGTTTTTATCCCAATGATAAGTTATCTTATAGAACTCACAATATGAATCTTCCAACATAGGTGGAAAGTCTTAGTGGGGTTTGTATAGTACATTGTCAAATAAGTCATCATTATTGAAGCATCTAAGGGTAGGTTCTAAAAATGGCATTGTAGCTACTTCCTTGTGAGAATGTCTTGGTGCAGGTCAGATCAATGTAGCTAACATCTTGGGAAGAGGTGTACTCAAAGGATCAAAAACTCTAGAAAAATAGTATGGTCCCATCATGGAATGATCAAGGAACATACTCCAAAGAGTCTCATAAGTAACTAGGGCATGAAGTGAAGAATCTAGAACATGCTTCATACTTAACCTAGGGACATCAACTAAAGGAGGGATAATGTCAGAGAAAGTATGAAAGAGAATAATATCAAGTAAATTAATGCAAGAAGAATATAAGGAAGACTCATAGGATCATTGAAGAGATTATCAATAACATAGGATTTATGCATCATGAGCTTAGGAATATCCAACTAAGTATGGTTCATCAAGGGAATAGACATCATCATAATTGGGTATATGAAGGTCAATGTGGGGGGGATCATCCACTCTATCACTATAGAAAGAATGGGGAGTAGGCTTCTTAGGAATGACCATAGAAGTTAGAAACTCAATAATCAGCTTCTTGCAATAATGAGGCTACAAATAAGGGGGTACTTGAGTTAGAATTCTAGAAATAAGGTCCAAGGTTTTGATCTTAAGGCTGATCTTATCGATTTCATCATCATCAAAATCTAAGAGTTTGGGTGTTATGTTTCCCACAAGCTCTGGGTGGCCATTATAATCTCAGTTAGAGTTGATGGGATAGTTAAAGCATTGAGATTCATGGAAAGGGATGTTAGTCAAAGGTTCAAGGGTAGTTATTTTAAATATTCCATGTTTTTAAAATTATTCAAAATTCCAATGATTATTGTCACCTTGAAAATTATAGATAGCTTCTTTATGGGTAAATTTGACACACTTGCATGAAAAATAAGTGATTGTCGTCATGTGATGAGTCTAGTATCTACCAAGTAAAATGCTATAATATAATGGAAAGTTAAATATCATGACCTTAATTCCAACCATAATAGGAGGGACAGTGATAGGAACCCAAACATAGCCAAGAGGAGGCATTTTTATTTTATCACAACCTTGACACATACTTTAGGTAGACTTGCATTTGGAATATCCAAGGGTTTTCATGAGATCAAGTGAGGCAACATAGGCATTAAACCCTTCACCAATCAAGGCACGCTTGAATTGAATGTCACCAACTTGGATAGTAATGAAAAGAGGAATGTCATCCACATAAATTAAGATTCTATTAAGAATAATGGAAGCAATAAGGAACTAAAGTGAGAGATAAACATCTATAGTCTCATCAACTTGAATAGACATTTCTTCACACTATTGTAGGATACTATCCTCAGACTCAGGCAATATAGCTTCTTTCCCCATAGGCAAATTTTGATGGATATTCATTTAGAATAAAAACTACATCAATTGGTTGCAATAATGCAAAGAGGTCATCAATAGCTCAAGGAAAATAATTTAAGGGAACTTATAGTTATTTAATGGGATCTCATCCATCAAATTCTAATGGAACTAGACATGACTGAGATAAGGGTGAAAAATGTTGAATCAGATCAATAGAAGGAGGATCTACAGTGCATTTAAATTGAGTAGGAAAGGAATCATGAGGTCTAAAACTATTCGATGTAGTTTGGTTGAGGAGAATAGATTGCATTGAAATATCTAATGTAGTTTGTTGCATAGAAAAACTAGGAACGTATTGTATCAAGCTAATTGATGCAGTAATATGGGAATGAGTTATAGCTTTGGACTGCATCGAGCTAGATAATGTAGTAGTGATATAACTGAGAACGTAAACTAATTATTTTATGGTGGTCGATATAGTTGGTTCTAATATGGAAATAATTCATTGTATCAAGTTGGTCAATGTAATAGCAATAAAGAGCTAAGAATGAACATACTATATTGGATTGGCCAATACAGTAAGAATAGATATATGAATACTAACATATTTTATTGGGGTGGCTAATACAGTAGGAATAGTCATCAAAAATGATGCTTGCATCAAGTTAGTCGAATTAATAGGAATATCTAGATTGGTGATGATTTCATCATACTAAACATCCATGAAATGAGACAAAGATGTATCCTGAATTGTCTTATAAGTAGGATAGGGAGTATGAGTACAACAAGGATAAGGATCAATATAAGATATCACATGCATCATGTTTTTCATGCTAACCAGTTTCTCTTTGTTGGTAGAAGAGTGAGGGTTAACCATGGTTTCAACAACATTAGTGGTAGTAGGCTAAGTGGTATTATGTTGTTGGTTTTTATCATGTTAAGGAAGTGAATCTATATAGATGGCAACGTGAGCATTGACTTAGTTAATAGATTCATGCTTGACTTTCGATTCATCGGATTTAGTTACCTTATCATAGGCTTGTTGATGTTCTCAGATCATAGCTTCATGCTCAAAGTTAGAACCAAGAATAAAATCAAAATCAAGGTTCTTAAGTTGTCTACACATTTTATGGGAGTGTCCCCAACTTGCGTGATACCAGAAAAAAATTAGAATCATATCAATGATTTGTAGGGTGATAAGTATCAATCTAAACTCTAGCTAAGGTTTTAATAATACTTTTCTTAATTTTAGCTAGGTAAATAGGCTTGTAAACTTCCACATTGTTCACATAAGCCGATGAGGAGGGAGGAGGCTAGAAGAGACTTCATGTGAGGGGTTTGGAAAGTGTCATTTCATTGGAGACACTGAGAAGAATAACATGAATGGCACGTATGGAATCATATGTATCTACAACACCATCATTGGTGGCATGTTTATTTTTATACTTCATAAGCAAATGAATTCCAAAATTGGGTTGGAAATACTATAATTGTCTTATGAGGAAGTCTTGACATTTGGTTTGATCAAGGGATTATTATAGTGATTTCAGAAAGAGAGTCATAACTCGATATTAAAATTTAGGATGGAGAGGATTGGTAAAAAAGTGGAAAAGGTTGTCTTATAACTTGGTATGTTCATCCATTTTAGATAAGGCTTTCCAATGCTTGATAAAGACTTGGGCAATTTTAGATTCTACATGTTTGTAATTAATGAAACGGGGTAAGTTAGTTTTAGGAAGATCATTGGTCTGAAATTCCTAAACCAATGTGTTAACTAAGTCTTCTAATCTAGAGATAGTGTTAGACTTGAGTTGAGAGCACCAATCTAAGGCATCACCTAAAAAGTTTATGGCTATAACTTTGGTATCTGCAAAGGTGTTTAACCTAATCTAATCTTTGTAAAGGTTTCTAAAAGCTTTCAAATGCAAAAAAAGATCAGTGGAGTGATACCATATATGTCTATGTTTGAAATTTGAGGACTTAATGGTTCATTTTGAAGGTGTTTAATTGCTTTGTTAAGAAGCGGAGGTTGTGTAATTAGATTGTTGTGTGCACGTCTAAGTTGGGGGGTTGGGGGCATTTGGATTTTTCACTCCCCATTGAGGTTGTTGAGGATGATTGTATAATTGCAAGAGTTGATTTTACATTTACATTATTTGGTTGGAATTAATGGTTTGGAAAGTAACCATTTGGTTCATGGACTGCAACAATAAGAGGAAGCTTAAGATGCACTAGTGGTAGCATTAATGTGGGTGTTAATATGGGCACTTTGAATAGGCCCACTAAAGGAAGGGAGAAGTCATATGATGACTTGCCCTAAGTCTGGTAGTAAAGCTAGGCATAGGGGAAGGAGGGAATTCCACATGAGGTGCCATCATGAGATGAAATATCATTATAGGGTCCTTGCCCCTATGATCAGGATGCTCATTAATGTAGATAACATTTTGAGAGTATACTCAAGATCACATTCATCCTCTAGAATAGGCATGTGTGGAGGGTAATTAAGTGGATCATAGGGTTTGGATTTACTAATTGGTTCATAATTTGTAGTCTTATTTGTCACATGATAATTGTTTGTGTCTTGATTTTCCAAGGTAATATAAGGAAAATGAGATCTAGATGTCTTAAAAGAATTTTTCAACTCCATCATATCTTGTTGTGTTTTATGTTTAGAATTATAAAAGATGTATTGTGTGATAGAATGAAACATGCTAAAAATACACTGTATCGACCAAGTTGATGTAGTCAAGAACTAAGATATGGAAAATTAGACTGTATCTATTTGGTCGATGTAGTCAATTAGACAAAATTCTAGGTAAAATAGGTTGTTTCAATAGACAAGAATTGGAAATGATAGACTATATCAGGCTTAAATAAAAATTGTAACAGTGTTGGTTGATACGATTGTTTAAATGATGGTAAATAATGAGACTAGATCGGCTTGGTTGATGCAGTTAGGAAAGCAAACATAGGGAACTATATTGAGCTAGCTGATGTAGTTCACACACACATATAATTGTATTGGGATTGGTTGATGCATTTATAACACATAACATAGAATAGTATAGAGTCAGTTCATATAGTCTAAAATACAACAAGCAATTCAGGTAGTAAATTAAATCTAACTTTATGAAAACAAGATCAGGTAGATGTATTAAAATAATTTGAATGATTAGTGTGGGCTCTCAAATATACTTACTAACTATAGAGGCTAAATCATGTCAGTGGCCCACTAACCCCAATTTTGAGTTACAATGAGAGTAACTTTCTTGAGAGATGCGCCCCTTTTAAGTTCACCACAAAAATCAAATAGATGGTCAGTTTCCTCAAGTTCAGTAAATGAAAATCTTAAATATTTATGATATATTATGATGTACGTGAAAACTAAATTTTGTGTTTAGTGTTGTATTATGGTTATGAGTACTGGGGCAATCCCCTCATGCTAAAATGTCTATAAATAGAACACTATGTATTCTTTAATGACAGTCACTAACTAGTTTGAAAATTGTCATAACATAGTTTTTAGAGAAAACCAAATAAATATAAAATAAACTTTGAAACTCAATGTCAAAAATCAATTTGTAGCATTCATTGAATTGAAATAATCAAGTAGTCAATGGTATTGGGTAAGCCGATACAATTATAAACTAAATTATGCTAAAAATGAAACATACATAATTGTATCAAATTTGATCGATGCAATTATAAACATATAATAGAATCATATTGGGTTGGCCAATACAATCTATGTAAACACAAAGTAAACTAGCACTAGCCAATGTTGCTCGCAGATAGGGAAGAACGTAAATCGATTTGGTTGATGTAGTTTTTTAGAAAAGGAAGAATGAGATAGAACTGTATCGAGCTAGCCAATATAGTTGGCTAAAGGATAAAACTAATACAAGACTGTATCAGGATGGTCGATATAGTTGGTTGAAGGGGTGAAATCAAAGGTAAGATTCATGTCATGTTCACCATAATGTATGGGCGAGTTAAAATTATCCTACAACTATCCTATCTCTAAATATCTACACTCAAATAAAGTTAATCAAAAAGATTTTTTTATACCTAATGTTTGGTTAGTGACCAATGGATTCATAGACCTAGAAAGAGGGGTACCTATCACCAGTATCAAAAGAAAGGGTTCCAAAGCCTTTAGCCCTATGACACAATGAGATATGTCTAACTAGACCTCTATGTAAGTAATATATATTGCAAATAAGCAATGTAAGTAGTTGTATAGGTAAACTAAACTAAAGGGGAAGGGTTAGAATGATCAATATGGATAAGGTGCCATGGTTGACAAACATTTAAGCAAACTTGATGTCTATTTTGTGTGTGGGGTGGGGGTAGAGGGGGGAAGGGAGTGGTTGTATTCTCCCATGTGAGCACTAAGGGGGGAATGTTAGGAGTTAGTATTCACATTTATGGTGAGTAGTTATTTGTTGTGTGTGGTTAGTGAATGGTTATTTGTTATGTAGGTGGTTATGGGATTAGTTAGTGCCTCAAGAGGCCTATATATTTGTAACTCACCATATTGAATAATGAATGATGATGATGATTTAATAAAACTCACGCATTTTTTCTCTCCCATCTAGAGATTTTCTCCAACATTGTATATATGTTTTGATTCATTTATTTGTATACATGTTTTGACTCATGAATTCCACATTCCAGCATTAGCATTCCACAAGATTATACATTAGCATTTTACAAGATTATAAGACATTAGAATTCTACAATATTGTATTAGGGGTTTGAATCTCAAACAAGACAATAAAAAGGAACACACTTCTCAGTACAGAGGATTTTAACATTATTTTGGCTATCTATGAACTATCTAGAACAGGGGGATTTTAACCAAAATAAGAGGATTTTAACCAAAACATGGGATTTTAAATTTTGATTATCTATGAATTGCAAAGACCTAAAATAGGGTTTTTTAGGCTATTTTATAACCAACATACATGAACATTGTCAATATTGACACAACTATTGAAATATTTTCCCTAAACAACCAATTATAAGTTGAAATATTTCTCAACTCTTTAGGAATGTGACTATGACTAAATCTAATATAACACTTAAAACATGCCACCAAAGTTTAGGCAACAATGCAAGAACAATATTTAAATTTTTTTGAAGCTTTTGATATAATGTTTAATGATAGTGAGGCCATACAACACGTAAAGAATAACTTTGCAAATATCTAGGTTTTAGTGTCTCTCTCATGAAGAAAGAGGAACACTGACAACTATGTGATTTAGTGGTGAAGGAGATTTTCAATTGATATCTATTTTTTGAAGAACATTGTGAGAATTGGAAACAACCTAGGAATTTAACTATGATAAAATATGATATGCATATCTCTCTTTCAAACCATTGTATATGGAATATAGTTTCAGAATTTATCCCTGTAACAATGATTGTTTTCGATGAGGAAAATGGTGTTTCCATTTTATAGAGCTTATAGAGAGCAACAACAATGGTCAACAACAGTGTTGGGCAAGCTTAAACTCATGTCCTCAAACAATCAACAACAATAATCAAAGGTTCAATCTCCTCATTTAAAGCGGAAAAGATACATAACATGAAGTAATTTTCAAACTTTAAATTGATTTGGCAATAGGGCATTCATTGTGGCATTGAAAATAAAGTATATGGTGTGCACCTTTGTGACGTGGAACTGGTGCCAAACAAAATTTAAAAGCCTACCATTAAGGAAAGTCAAAAAAGTGAGGAAAATTACTTTTGATGTCAACAAGCACTATGTTTTTGCGTGTTAGTTAAGCTCGCCTTGCATTATGACTCTCAACCTTCAAAAGTGGTACATCTTCCATTCTCACTCCTCTATGAGATGTATATTTCATTGCCCTTGAATGTCCATTGTATATAAGATTTAATTCACATGATGTCTTTGGACACGAAGATATTGGGAATATGTATTCAATCTCCTGGTATACTAACGCAAATGCCATTGGACCCTCAACCATCCAATGTAGGCCACTTCTCCTTTGCTCAACTTGCAGAACAAAGTCATACCAATAATTATGTTGAGGACCTTTTCTATATTGTTTCCATACACTATATTTCCTCTCTCACTCTATATCATAAGCACCACATGTGAGTCTCACTAAGCATCATTGAAATAGTTATCCTCCAATTTACTCTTAAAAGATTCCACCAGAGTAGCCCCAAACAAGAGTGTCATAATCTCTCTTTCAACTCGAGACCATTATTTTGTTGAGAAAACACACCGATGAGATGTATAAGTTTTTCTATAAATAGCAACCATTTTCTTTGTTTGTATCACATATCACCTGAAATGTCTAGGAACATTTAGAGTTCAACAAATACCATTAATTATTAGATTAAGATTTTATTAGTTTTTACAATGTATCTTTATCTCAAGAAGTACTTGAAGTTATCTATATAAAGAACTCCAATATATAATCTTATCATTCATCTTGATGATAAGCCACAAAGCCTCTGAAGCATTGATCTAATTTATTTTCTATGTAAATATTTCCAAAAAAACATATTTCTAGACAATATATATACTAACAAAAAGTCTACACTAAGCTTCTTGTGAAAATCCAAACTGAGGTACTTGTAATCTTCTCCCACTTCAAAATGGCTTTCTTCAAAAAGGAAGTCGATTCACCTTTTTTTTTTCCGTAATGAAAAACTTGTGACTTTGATTCCGCTATATTTGCTTGCATCCCAACCTCTTGACAAAAATGTTCTAAGGCCCTTAAAATATTCTCTTAAAGTGTGTTATTTTTGCAATTAGGATAAAATCATTTGCATATAAGAGTAGCTTTAATGTATAACTAGTTAGGCCCCTCTCCCAACTTTGTTTATTCAATCTTCGAACTTATCTATGTATGAGCCAAATAAAGTAGAGATAACAAACAACCGTTTGACACTAATGTCGCTTTCCAAACATTTTAACATTATCACTTGTTTTGATTTTGCCTCAAACTTGATCATAAAACCTATGCACCGCCACTTTATATTCATTCTGAACTCCAAAGTCCTCCATTATACTTCAAATAAAACTTCCTCTCCTTGTTTATCCCATACTTTTTCAATCATTGGCCTATAACATGGAGGTAAAGAAAAACCTAATTTCAGTGGAGGGAATACATAAAGCCATGATAATCAACAAAATTCGTGTCATCTGTTGTGATGGTGCAAATAGCTACATAGCGGTGACTCAGCTAGTGAAAAATAAAATGTTTAGCAGAGCAATAAGTTTGATTAATATTTTTACAAACGGAATGACTCTTTATTTATATATACTATAAATGCTTAAACCATTAGCATCAAAGTAGAAGTCATTTTTCTTAGATCTAAATTTTAGTATTCAGAAAATGGATAATACCCACTGGTGCAGCTGGAGAGGTACGATGAGAATCGGAAATTTTCTTTGTGAGAGCGGGATTCTGTACAGAAAGCCATTGCTCGAGAAAAACCAAACTTACTGCCAAAAAATTTAAACGATTTTCTTCCAAGTTAAGCTTGATGCACACTTAAAGAAGAACAACATTTAGCCAAATCACTGAATGAACAACTTTGTGCCAAAAATTGCTCAATGCACAGTTAAGGAAACAAATTAATCTTAAAGAACATACACAAATTTCACTCGGTTTGATATATACAGTCAGGAACGAGACACATAAAAATGCAAAATAAACACAATAGCAAAGCCTTGCACAGCTTCTTGATGGAACTTATTCATGAAACCCGTGGAAGTATATACAGTTTAATCGTAGTTTCTTTAGACAAGCGTGCACAAGTTTTAATGTCCATTGTTTTACAATTGCCACATAAACCTGCACAAATAAATTTATATATTTGTAATAACCACAAATAGAAATTTTTAATATAAATAAATCCTATACACTTAGAAAGTGCTCTATCATATAGAATAATTCTACCATATGATTTGTTAGCAGGCTTGGGCTTGAAAGTGAACCAAGAGGTATGATTCCTAGGTAAATAAATCAACTCCACTGGCCTAACTACACCAATACTTTGCAAATTTAACTCCGTCACTGTCATAGTCATTATAACAAGGTGGAATAACCCAACCTCAGATTAGAAAAGGAGGGACTTACAGCCTCCTATTTGGGGTCAGCTCAAGGTTGAACAAATAATCTAATCAAATCCCCCACACAAAAAACCTCTTCATTGATCCTGCTTCAGTGTCCCTTTTGCTGTGTGATGGTGCAGAGAGTTGGCTAAAGACCCGCTCTAATTAAGGATGGATTCTATGGCTTGGTTATTTGTTAGCCAACAAATGAAATAATTAAACGGAAATGCTTCACATGATAGCATACATTAGAATTTTTTTAATTTTCATGGCATTTCTCAATGGTCTACTTAGTTGTCATAAATTAGAGATTAGAGAGGGGTTTCACGTTGGAGGCTACGGTTTTTATAATTTGGGTATTGCTGTGGTCTTATGCATTATGAAAATTAAAAAAATTGCTTGTAAAATATCTACACCTTAAAATAAGGAGCAGCTACTGTTTAGGAAGAAGTTTTGGAGAGGTGGGAAGCAGCAGGGGGCTGAAGATTGGCATGGGTGCTCCTATTTTTTGGTTGCCAACTGTATATTAGTATCCAATCAATTTTTTTTTTAGTTTTTTTTTAAGATTTTTTTTTAAATAAAATACTCCTAATTTTTCTAAGCAGCATATATTGCATAAATTTTAAAAATGCATGGGACTGCTCATCAAGGGAAACTCTCCTATAATTTCTCAACAGCACCCTTTTAAAACAATTAATTATCCTGCAACATGGGACCATACTCTTAGATGCACTAAAGTAATCTGATGTGGCAAAAAGCTAAGGAAAATTGAAGAGGTTAGTCCTAAGACATAAAATGGCAAGCATGAAAGTTCCAAACTCTACACTAGTGAGATTACAGAAGAAATACCCTCTACTAAACTTAATTGAAAGTAAAACAACAATATATGTTGGCATTGGTAATTAAGAGAACAAAGCAGTTAAAGACCAGACCAAAACTATGCACACGCTGGACTGGAATCAAGATCTAGTCTAGCTAATCTTGAACAAGATCCCTTGTGCACTAGTGGTTTCCCCTGATCAATCTTGAGGATGGATCACTTGTCCAAAATCCTTGTTATGGTAAATGTGGAATAAACAGGTCTGGAATAACAAATGCTTAGATACTGTCAGTCCATAAGGGGTTGCAAATTGCAATAATAGGATAATGTAAACTATCAAAGCAACAAAGATTATTACCGTTAATAAAATGCTCAAAAAAAGAAATTAAGAAATGCTCAAAAAAGGAAACTAAGTATCCATCTAGCAAAACTTGATTTAGTATAACATCAGTACTACATGAAAGTGGATTAACATCTAAACTAAGTGTTGCATTAGCCATGCATATGTGGGTGTATGGTCAATGTGCTAATGATATACTTGTTTTGGCTTTGCAAAGGGCGTTGAGGCATGGAGGGACTTCATGAGACACATGAATGCAAAAGTTACAATGGTCTTTCTACATGAGTAGAAAGAAAGGAAGGAAGAAATTATAGTGATGTTCACAGATGACCAAAAGTAGGTCAATGGGACTCAAGGATGTAACAACTAACAAAATATAGTTCTAGGAAGAGAGAATCCTAGAAGCAAAATAAAGAAATAAACCTAACAAAGACAAAATAAAGCAATGTACCACTAACACAAGTGTAATGAAATCAATACAAATACCAAAGAAGAGCAAACAAGATGCAAGCGTCATGACATATATGCCTTTTGCTCCATGCACCAAATGAGATAGGGATCTACTACACTCAAATGGAGGGATTAATAGCTTAGACAATTGTCCTCGAGGAGAAGAATGTTGGTTTAGAGGCAACCAACAATCTCTTGAAGAAACTACTAATGGACAAGATCCCACATGTAGGAACCACAAGGCATGGCCATCGTGCATCATCTATACATGCATGTAGTCATCTTATTAACATGGCTCACATGGGGACACTTTGTGTGATCCACGCATAAGAGTGAGCATGGAGCTAACTCTGCCTCAACATCAACTCAAAAGAGTAGGAATAGGATTCCTTAAGAAGGGGTTTGTTGATGATCAACATTCCCCTATTCTCAGAATGGGAACCCTCATTTCTTCAATTTTTAAAAATGCCCAAGATGCTAAGCATATTAAATCATTTGACTGCATGGAGTATTGATTTAATACTTCTATAATTTTTGGTTAATCATTCATTTTGCAATAAGGATTGATACTTAGAAATATTCAAATTATTTCAAGTCTTCTTCAGGTTTTATTTAGCAATAAATTATTGACCGTGGATGGTTCAATGATGTGCAGACAATCTTTTGCTAAGGAAGTGTGACCTGGCTCTCTAATAGACATAAACACAACAAGTTTCGTTGCGTTTTATTGAATTGACATTATGTTGTGTTTAAGGCATTTACTCGCAAAAGCTTTGCTTTAAACTTGTTTAAATTTGCCTAGGACGGGCAATGGCGTCTCCAAGAAGCTAACTTAGTTTCTCGCTTGACTTTGCAGGATGTCAAATTAAAGTTATGGTTTATGATGCCTCGCAGGACGTCAAAATTTAGACTACGGCCTAAAAGGATAGATGTCGACCTCACCGGGTCTCGCAATGCCTTAAGGATTCATTGCATTTCACACAAGACCCTAAAGTAAATCTACCAAGTCCATGAGCTACATGGCATCATCTAAAGAGCTCATGAGAAGCTATCTATTAGAATTCAAATCTCAGGGCTACATGTCGGGATCTTAGCCCCCGCAAGCGAACCCATCTAATACGAGCAACCACGCATCCCCCATGCATCTCACCACAGTGTAAAAGCTCGTGAGATGTCACCACATGTTTCAATGGCAACCAGCCAGACCCAAGCAGACTTTTGAGGTGATGTGTGTCCCCCTTGGGTTCATTTGAGGTCACCATGTGTTCATGTCACGTTGCATCCATCCAAAGATCATAAGAATTCACGAGGCAGACACGCAGTTGCACCCAAGCCATCCGATCAAGGTTTGGATGATAAACGATTGTCCCAAGTGCTTTCTGAGAATGACATTTGGCAAAATAAAAAATGATAACCTACACAATGATGCCATGTGTCATTCTCATGTTATTTCTATCTGAGATCCACGAGAATGGCACCGGGAGGGATGTGTGTCTCCACCTAAGCCATTCGATTAGCACCAAGTTGCCAAATATTATTCAAAATCCTTTCAAGGGAGACACTTGGCAAGAAAAGTTGTGATTACCCACAAGAGTGATACATGGCATTCTCGCGGCCAATCAAAATTAAAAGGCACCACCCGAGAGCTCGCTACAAACTAAGAAGCACCAAGTGGTGAGATATAGATGAGTCATCATGTAAAGTTGCATTCTAATAATCTGTGAAACAATCAAAAAGGTGCCATGTGTTTGGATTTCAAGCCAACTAGGAGGCTTAGTCATATTCAGGCCATGTAAGTACTTAACTGCATCCAAGGTGACAGCCATGTGTCAAAAAGTGGTAATCTTTAGCTTTAAATCTAAAATTGACAACAAATCAAATTCAAATTAAAGCTAAATCGAATTATGGTGCAATTAATTGCTAAAAGCAATAGTTTGAAGATTATTTCAAATATATGCAAAGTTGAGAAGCTCTCCATTAATATGGCACAAACCAGGGTCACCATGAACATTTCATTAATCAAAGCGATCATTCAAAAGGCTACACAATCAAGGCTATTGTTATTTGCATTTTGAAGCTATATGTGTTTGGTTTCTCTGTTGTCTACGCTCTCACAATTCAATAAAGCTCAAGTCGTTAACAGATTGCACTCCCGAGCGCCATTATCGGATCTTGAAAGTTGCAAAAGGATACAAAAGGACATTGATTTCTACCTAAAGTATTTCAAGGGATGGCACAAGCAAGTCCTTCTACTCCAGGTAAGAGCAGTTCCTTCGAGAATGATGACTTTTTGTTCTAGAATGGTACTTAAGTCATCTTCAAAGACACTAAATTTATTCTTGAGGCCATAGCATCTGGTGACATGCATTACAGTAACATATACTTTAATGTAGAATAATTTAGGGTTGTCAATGAGGATGAAATCATGCCTCATATAATTCAATTAGCTTCCGATATCCATGCCATTAATGCAGTTGGTCTACACAAGGTTGTAGTTAAGCTAGAGGTCATGCCATGCATTGACCTAGTTTATGGTATTTTTGGGAGGTCAAAGTGTGAAGATGGGTTGCTTAAGTCAATATCCCAAGGGCTCCCTATTGTTGTCATAGCAGGACCAAGCTTCAATAAGTACTATGGCCTTCCCTTACCACAGATAGAATATAACAAGGTCATCATCAACAATTGGTATGCAGTGCACTCCCCAGAGAAGGTCTTGGCCTCATGGGTGATTGATCTAACAGGGGCCTTTTTATGGAATATCAAGGAAACTTGCCCATCCAACAATTCAGACAAGCAATTAGAATTGGCCTAGCCCTCCTGAACAAAATATTTGGCAATTTGTACATTTCCTATGTGGACATAAGGACTATTTTGTTATTGTAGATAATCCTAGAAGACCATCAGATTCCCCCACTCGAGTAAATTACCATCAACAACTTGGTGTATGCAATTCAGGACACTTGCAAGAATGGTGCCCCCTTCTTTATGATGAGTTACTTATTGGATGCAATTTGTGCAACTGCTCAACTAAGACAGAATTCATGGTCTCTTGAGCATCAAGAGGTTGTGCCTCAGCTCTTTTCTGCAATGCATATTCATCGATTCAAATGCATTATAAGAGTGATTTCAGAAGTGTTCTACCCAATGGTTTATAAATCGATCACCGAATTTGAGATGCAGAGGGTTCCCCCTAAAATCCAACAAACCTTGAGAGACACGAGTAGCTACTAGTTATACCCAAACTGCATAGTCATCATAATAGGAGTGATGGTGGCCCCTCTTATATTGTCGAGGTTCATGCTAATGAATTTGGATGAAGAATAAATGGCTTATCAACTTTTGCATGGAGTTGATGGAGTCTTCAAGAACAAGAAGAAAATGACCCCCCACAAGGTTCCTTACAAACTGCGGAGAACCAAAATTACTAAGTGGCATGATATTGTTGTAGCTTCTAGGTATAGGGATTCATACCTATTACCTAAAGATGACTTCAGAGCATGGGATCCCAATAACATCATTTCCAATCATCTATTCAAATTCATGAAAGATGTGGAAATGGAATACAAGCATCAAGAAGAAGTCCACGAGTGGATAAATAGAGATGCTCTCAATGATGAGGTGGTGTTCTGGAATGCTACAAAGAAGAACATTGAACTACAAAATGAGATTGGATAGGTAAAATAAGAAGGATGATATTGTTAAGTCTCAGCCACCACCAGCACATGGAAACATGTTTGATGCTGACTATGAGGAAGGACAAGATGAAGAAGATGAAGACAACATTCCTCTTGTTAGTAACAGACCAAATAGACCTCCACAACTTGCCACTTCAAGCATTCAAGACTTACCTCCAATTTTTGAGCAAGCAGGATCTAGCAGTTAGCCTGACCCCTCCCAAGGGCCTATAATAATCTCTACATCTGCTATGGGAGTTGCTATGCAAAGCCTAGGTCAACCTGACCTTGTTGCTATTGACCTTGAGGAATTGCAACAAGGCATTGAGCTCTCCATGGAAGAAGTGCAGGCTCTAACCGGTAGAAACATTGAGAAGGTCTACAAGAGGAAAAGGGAGCCCAAGACCACTATTGTTGTTGTTCCCACTAGCACACCATAGGCTACCCTTGGAGCACAAGCTCTCAATGTAAGTGCCTCACCACTACCCTCTTTTCCGATTTCTAGTGCATCTCAAATTAGTTTTGCCTTTGTATTTGCTCCTCCCACCATTGTTCTCCCATTGGCTTCAGTATCATCAACAAATGCAACTACCACTACTCAATCCTCAGTTGATACTAGCATGGGCCAAACTAGTGGTTCCTTGGGATTTACTATCCCCCATTTCATGTCTCATGCCAATACAAATATTGTATCTTCATCAGGCTCCCAATGCACTAGTGCTTGTTAGGTTGTTAGTTCCACTTCTTCCCAGACAACAACAACTAGTGTAACATTTGCTATAGGTTCCCCTACATCGACAAGGCCATTAAGGCCCATTTCAAAACTTTTCACCTTCCCAAAGCCACCTTTACCTGCATCCCCATTCAATATTGTTACAGCTACAAAGGTGAGTGTGCCTCCAATACTGCCATCATTTATTCTAAATATGGGCTCTGCAAGAGCTCCATTTGGCACACTTGGGCAAATGGACCCAGCAAACTTGCTACACATTCATGTAGCATCTCTAGCCTCTACCTCAACTATACCACCTCTAACAAATCCAATGCTTACTGTTGTCCCAAATTGGGTCAAGGATATTATATTGGCAGCGAGACAAGAGAGACCTCAAGTAATCATCTCTGCACCACAAATTGACATAAAATTTGATGTTGTTATAGGTAAAATGAAAAGAGCAGTGAGAAGGCAGGTTGAGCAACCCCAATCTAGCTCAGTTGTGGCTCATGAAAGTGGAGAGTCCCTCTTCACTTTAACAAAGAAGAGGAAGGTTGGCCCAAGTGAAGTAGATGAGTATGCAGAGGACTTTGTGTCCATAGTGCAAGCCAATGCAGAATCCACAGTGGCTTTAATGAAAGGTATGCATCAGGAGATGAAGAGATTGAGGGAACAAGCATTGCCTACAGTGTTCAAGAACACTACGGTTTAGGTAATTAATGCAATCATCAATTTCTTCAATTTATACAAGGTCATGAAGAGAAGGCAAGAATACGGGACTCTGGAGTATAATGTGGTCATTAAATATGACCAAAAAAATGCACTCTATGATGCCAAGTTGGCAAACTTTGCTAGAGTTGCAAGGATCAACAAGTTCCCATAGCTTAAGGTATTGCCACTTGAAGACATCATCCCAACACAAACCATGATGATGAACAGAAGAAGGATATTGAAAATGTGGCTAGATCAAGTTAAGGATGTAACTACATCCTTAGAGAAGATAGAATTCAGGGTTTCCCTATTACTAAAGGATGATATGGTCACTAGGATGACCAAACCTGATGGTAGCTTCATGGATGACCAAGAATTTAGGGTTCAAATGAAGGTGTTTGTTGTAAAGTTCTAACAAGACATAGCCAATGCCAAGACTTCTACTGAAGTGATGATCATTGTGGCTTTTGTCAGCCAAAGGCTAGAGAGAACTGAGGCCATTAAAGAAGCATTGAGACTTGTACTTTTAGAGCATGATAGTCTTATTTAATAAACCTTGACTTATTTTGGCCTATGATCCTAGATTTTGGTCAAAATGACTAGGATTACTTAGCATGTGCTAAATTATGAACAAAGGAAGAGGCAAATAAATAAATATGGCAATAGCAAGCTGGTCAGCAACCTCCTCCACAGCCTTGAGGAATATTCAGCTTTATTTTGTAAATTCAAATTTAGAATATTCCATTGTAATATGTGGCATTTTAGTTATTATTATTCAAAACCTTAAATCCACTTGGTTGTATTTGGGCATCTTCTAATGGGCCCACTTGAACTCGCATAGGCATTTTGAGGCCTATATATAGGGTTTTCCCCTCATTATAATTAGAACATGAACAGTTATTATAGAATTAATGCAAAGAGCCAAGAATTCATGAGATTGTCTGAGTGCTTTATTGTGTGTTCTATAATTTTTGCTTCTCATGCTTTAGAGAATTAATGGTTTCTTTTCTGATGACTAATCTAGCAATAATATAAATATATGCATCTGTTGGTTTGAGTTTAACACTAGGCTAAGAAATTTGTTGGTTTATGTGCTCTATTTCATCTTATTTACATTTGAATGTGCTTATGTAATTTAATGTGAATATCTAGCTTTTGTGCAACATATGCTTTCAAATATATGCATCTACTTTCCTTTGAAGTCTCAACTACATTCATTTGGATTTGATTATTACGCAAGGGTCGGTCAAAGCTAGTTTTACCTATTATTGTCATAAAAGTTAGAAAAATTGACACCTTTGATCATCTAAAGCAAACGTTCTTTTCTTCCTTACCCTGCTTACCTTTGGATCTACCCCATGAGTCATTTTAGATTAGCTCATTCTATAAATATTCACGGTTTGTTTTGTGTTTGGGAAATAATGGGCAAAGTTTAGAGCAATTTCACAAAGATTAGCAAGAAATAAAGTGTCATTGTGTATAATATGTTGTCCCTTCAGTAGGGTTTGCTTACAGACTTACAAGTGGTGGCCATATCTATGTTGTTTTACTATTTTTAGTAGTAATTGTATAAACAACTCAAGCCCTGAGTTTTCCAAGACTTAAAATTGAGTTTATTACCTTCCCCCATTCCCTAGTGATGCAAGGAGGACATTAAGTGCATTAACAGGAAGGGAAGAAGCTGGCGTTAGAAGGAGGGCCCATATGCAATTACTTTCATGCATCCTCGTGAAATTGTAGTGTACTTCATTAAATATATGCATATTTTTTTCAAAGTACACAAATATTTTTAAAAAACACTGAATATATGCATCTTTTATATGAATCTTTGCATTTTTTGTATGAATCTTTGCATTCTTTGAAGGATTCTATCAAAGTTAGTGTTCATTCATATAAATTTGAAAATTTTGGTGTCTAAATTTGTGCATAATCTTAAAGATAGGTGAAATACCCCATTCTTTAGCCATATTGAAGGTTGTTTTGGTCATATTTGCAAATGTTGGTAAATAATCTGGATATTTGTGAGAATTTATGCAAAGGTCAATCATTGAGACCTCGCTTGTATTGAATCTAAGCATTTAAGATCATAATTGCTCTAATTCTCTTTGGATTGAGTAAACTTTTGTGTAGCTTTGTGCTGAAAAATGTTTTGAAATGCTCATATGCTCTCAGATTGTCAAATTAGGCATATAAATGCTTTGAAATGTTGGTCTAATAATGATCTTTGTAGGTTAATGTGTAGAACTAATGGTATTTGTGCAGGTATTAAAACTCTAAGATTTCAAGGCTTGGATCCTCAAAGATCAAGGTAAAGTTATCTAATCTGGTTTGAAAATGATTTTTTGTAGAAATATTGACTGATCATTGTAATATTTTGACATTTGTGAAGTACCTTTGAATTTCTTCTACTCTCTAGTTATTAATACCCGTTTTACATCCTGGAGTTGCCTAGGACTAGATCCAGATCTCAATCTGAACTGAGAATCCCTTTAGCATCCCTAGAAACCCATATAAAGACAAGAGCAGACAAAGGTAAACATAAGAAGTCCAAGATGTAGCCAAATTCCCCACCTAACCAAAATTTTCCACCTCTCTTGCCAGTCATGGCATGGTTAGTTGACTCATCCATCAATGTCCCTGGACTTGTGCATGATCTACCAAGGAAGCCATAAAAATATATGTGTCTCTTCAATTCCACTGATAGAATAACCGCTAAAGAGCATATAAAATCATTTAAAGAATCTTTGAGGCTGCTTAATGTAATTCATAAAGATGTGGCTTACCGCCTTTTCCCTTTACATTCTAAGATGTGGCTTAAGATTGGTTCCTCAACTTGTCAAAAGATTCCATCATGGGATGGGATCAATTCAATGATACCTTTATTGCCCAATTTGGTAGGGTAATAAGCCTATAATTTGTGTATCAACAGTTCACCACCCTCAAAAGGGACATAAAAGAACTAATTAGAATATTCAATGCAAAGTTCCAAAAGATGTATACCCTAACATCCCCACCCTATAGGTCAGCAAATAATTTGGCTTTAGAAATATACAAAAATTCATCAGACCTAATGACAATTCTCTTACTAAGAAGAGCCTTGAATATTGACATGGTGCCTTTGGCATATGTCGAAGCCATCCATATTGATGAACAAATGCACTTGTAGGGGCATCTCGCCTTTACTATACCAAATAATGACCCATCGCTACCTACTCTAAATGTCATACCCAACATGAATCAGAATATGCCTGTATTAAACCAAGTGCCATTAATTAACTAGTTGCCATTAAGCCATGCTACACCCAATCAGCAGTTAGGATTCTTACACCAAGCGAACATTGAATCACATCCCCAGGAAAAAACTTTAGTCAAGCACTGGTGCGTGTAAATAATTCCAACATTCAAACTACAACCCAAAACAATAACTCATATCCACCAAAAGGAGAATTAGATTCAATATAGAGAACCATTTAGACACTCACTAATGATTTATTACATCTCAAGAAACAAATGGGAATACTAGTGAGAGTTCCAATAGAAATTATAACTTTCAAATATATAACAAACCATTCAATAGGTCTAATAATAATAGCAAACCCCCTTGATAAAGTTACCTAAGATCAACATTTATGAGTTAGCCTTGCCCAACTAGTGCCAAGTGCATAATACTATCAGACATGGAGAACTAGACTATATTGAATTTTGGCATGCATTCAAAGCCATTCAAAGCCAAATGGAAGGGTTTGAGATGAAGGCCACTGATCAAAGTAATGCTAAAGGCTTTGACAATACCAATGATGCTTTTAAATCTCTAAAAATATTCCTCATGGTTGAAACCTATGATTTTCCCAATCAAGATGAAAATGAGCCTGAAGATAATGTTGAGGAAGTGCATGCTTTCCAATAATACCAAAGGAGCAACTATGCCTTGAGAAGTAAGGGTCAGAACCAACCTCTGACAACTTCCACCCCACCTAATAAAATGGATACACCTCCTAATGATCCAAACTTGGAGGTTTTGGTTGAAAGATAATTCAAGAACACAAAATAACACAATCATATAATGCTATATCTAGGAAGAGATGTTTTATTGCTCAAAAAATTGCAAAAAACATATGCTTATCTCTTTGAAGAGATGTTTGATCCCATTCTGGGGCTACATCTATTTTTATACATACTTTGAAGGTAGGAAGAGGATGTGGAAGGTAACTAGTCTCAAGGGAGATAAAGTGGTTCGACTCCCATGATTTATAACAACACAGAATTCGAGAAATTACTATTTTTAGAAACTTTATATTTTTAGACAACACTAAATTATGTTGGGTTTTTGGGGGTCAAAAAATATTGATCATAGCTCCATTCCATCACATCATGTTCTCCTCATTCTTAGCTTTTCAACGATTTGAACGGGGAGTTAAACAGAGCTATGGTTCAAAAGTTTTGGCTCCCAGAAGTTCTGCCACCAATTGGGGTAGAACCATCGCCTGAAGTGTCACTCGAATTGTCACCTAAAGTGTTTCCTGGATCACCTAATGGCAAGACAAACAATAATCCTCCACCCCTTAAATGTAAGGAAAGTCAACCAATAATAGAAGCTACTTGCACAACATCAAAAGGTGGATATAACATAGTGGAAGATATGAAAAAGATCAAGGCAAACATATCGTTGCATGAACTCACTCAAATCACTTAACATTTTAATTTGTTATTAAAATCATTAAATGAAACTCTTGGATCCATCAAAGCTAAATTGGCTCATGTAAATGTGGTAATGTATAAGAGTAAGCATGAAGTTCCACCGTTTCTATTGACTGTAAGGATTTTTGGTAAGAATCTTCATAATTGCTTGCTACATTCTGGTGTTTCAGCTAACATTATGCCTTTAAGAGTCTGTGAAAATTTGAGATTCAACCCAGTCAAATCAGAGAAGGTAGTGGTGCAATTGGACAAATTAAGAGTGAAAGTGGTGGGTGAATTGTTAAATATTCACATGCAACTTGCTCATAAAACCTGAATCCAACAGTTCATCGGCATTCAAGTCGTTGACATACCTTCAGTTTATGGATTGTTGTTGAGTCATAATTAGACTAAATCCCTGAATGGAGATATGTCCACTGATTTTTCCCACATGTGGCTACCTTAGTGTGGGATTCTCAATCAAATTGAGATTAATCGGGAACCCAAAATGAAATACATAATCATTGAATATAGAGCCAATAACGAAAAGGTAAATTACCAATCGTCTGACTTAGGTGTTTACACTTTGGAAACCATTAATGTTATTATAGATGATAAGCTGAAAGAAGAAAGCAAAGGTCCCTGGACATTACACTTTGATGGTGCACAAGCTAAGCAAGGTTCTGGTGTTGGAATTGTTTTGACAAATCCCAAAAGAAAATAGTATCTAGCTTCTTATAGATTACAATTCACTTGTACTAATAATTTAGCAAAATATGAAGCTCTTATTTTAGGATTTCAATTTGCAATCAAACATAATTTAAAAGAACTTTTAGTCTATGGTGATTTAGAATTAGTTGTTAATCAAGCCAGGAGCAAATATCCGTGTAAGCTTTCCTATTTAAGAAAATATAAATTTAGAGCTTGGGATTTGATTGAGTATTTTGACTCATTTAATATTATTTCCTGCCCAGGGAGCATAACCAATTGGCAGATGCTCTAGATTCAACAGCAGCAAACCTGGTGCCTCCAGAGCCTTTGAACTTGCAGGGGTTTAGTGTGGAAATAATTTCATGCCCCTTTATGCCAGACAATGTCAATCACTTCCAAGTTTTTGATGATGTAAGCAGATATTTGACTTCATGTGTAATTTTGGCGTATTTGAATCCCACATTATTGATGAATAAGATGAAGGTTCTGTACAAAATTCAAAGGACAATGAAGATGGAATAATCCAACTCAAGGAGAACCGAATACCCAAGGGCATGATCTCCTTGGAAAGGATGGTTGACTTGGATAAACAAAAAATTGAAGCTAAACAACCCAAGGTGAGCGGAAAATATTATAAGTTAGTCAACTTGGGAAATATTGGGAATGAACAAAGTGTCAACATAGGTTTAGTTTGCACTGATGAAGAGCTAAAGGAAGCCATTGCCATTTTAACCAAGTTCAAAGATGTCATTGCTTGGTCATATGATGATCTTAAGATATTTGATACAAGTGTGATTACTCACACTATCTCCTTAAAATAGGCTTGCAAACCCTTCAGGCAAAAATAGAGGCTAGTGAATCTAGTGCTGGAACCATTGATTTATAAGGAAGTGAAGAAATTTCTAGATGCAAGGATAATCTTTCCCATATGGCACTCAACATAGATTGAAAATCTTGTGCCAGTCTAAAAGAAGAATGAAGAAATCAAACTTTGTGTTGATTTTAGAAACTTGAACAGATCTTCGAAGAAGGACAATTATCCCTTACCATCCTTAGATGAGGTCATTTAGTCGGTAAGTGGGTTTGGAATAATGTCGTTCCTTGACGGTTTCTCAAGTTACAACCAAGTCCTAGTGAATAAGAACGACATAATGAAAATTGCCTTCACCACCGGGTGGGGAATATTTGCACACAAACAAATGCCATTAGGATTGATCAATGTAGGAGAAACTTTACAACAAACAATAGACCATGCATTCCAAGGATTAATAGGTAAGTGCATCATTATTTATATGGATGATCTAACAATTTTTTCCTAAAAGCAGAGGCGATCAAATGATACATTTGGAAAAAGTGTTGGAGAAGTGTCGGAGGTATGTCATTTCTTTAAACCCCAAGAAAAGTATCTTTTGTGTAACTGAAGATAAACTTCTAGGACATATAATCACCCAAGAAGGTATGACTATTGACCCTAATAGGATAAATGTAATTTCAAAGGTATAAATCCCTAATAGCAAAAAAGAATTGAAATCTTTCTTTGGCAAGATTAATTTCGTAAGAAAATTTATCTCTAGTTTCATATAAATTGTAAGACTACTCAACGTGATGCTGAAGATAGAATGGACTATTGAATCAAAGACGGCATTTCAAGACATTAAGGATGTTATTGTCCAATCTCCTATTCTGATAAGTCTTGATTTTAGCAAAGACTTTTATCTATATTTTTCACTTTTGATGACACTATTACCATTGTCTTGATGCAGAAAAAGGATGACAAAGAGCACCTTATAGCATTCATGAGCACCAACTTGAAGAACACCAAACTTAACTATCCTATTCTCGATAAGCAAGTCTACGCTCTGGTAAAGGTCATCAAGAAGTTCAAACACTACATCCTGAGGAACAAGATGTATGCCATAGTGTTTGATCTGGTTGTCAAGTTGATGCTAGGACAAAAGGAACTTGGAGAACAAAGGGGGAAGTGGATGACCAAACTCCAAGAATATGATATAGAAATAAACCCTACTAAGTTAGTTAGAGGCTAAGGTCTAATCCAGCATATTGTAAATATTGATCCATGCATTGACATTTTGTAGGTTGAAGCAAGTCAAGTGTCCAGTGGTGATTGGTACAAGGATATTGTTCATTATTTGTTGTAGGGAGTGTGTCCCCCTACGCCCTAAGAGGAAGCAAAAGAGGGCCCTCAGGATGAGATCATCTCATTTTATGATCAAAAGAGGAGTCTTTTATAGATAAATTATGAGAGGATCTATCTAAGATGTATTTCTAGAGCTAAAGCCAAGCCATGGAAATCATGAACAATTTCCATGACAAACTGGGAAGTGGTCACCCTTCAAGGCGTACCATAACACAAGATATTGAGAGCAGGATACTATTGGCCAACCATATTCAAAGATGCCTACGCTTATGTGCGAACATGTCATTAATGTCAAGTGTTTGATCGACGAGAGACAAAGGCAGCCATGCCTTTACAACCAGTGATTAAAGCAAAGCCATTTGCACAATGGGGCCTTGACTTTGTAGGAGTGATCAATCCTAACTCCTCAGCAAGGCATACATTTGTACTCACTGCCACATATTATTTCACTAGGTGGACTGAAGCAATGGCCACCAAGAATAGTAGAGCGATTGACATCATCAAATTTCTAGAAGAAAATATCATCACTCGGTTTGGGATGCCCCTGTCTTTGGTATGTGACAATGGCCCATCCTTTATGTCAATAGAATTCACCAAATGGGCATATAATAATCAAATAGTCATCAAGTCTGCTTCAAACTATTACCCTCAGAGTAATGGGGTTGCAGAATCTACCAACAAAAACTTGATGAATGTCATCAAGAAATTTGCAGAGAAGAAACCCAAAGAATGGCAGTCCTTGCTAAAGTATGCTTTATGGGTAGACAGAATGAGATACAAACAGACACTTAAGGCATCCCTATTCTTACTAGTCTACAGGCATCAACCTATTTTTCCTATCACACTAAATTTTCCCACCTATGAGTTTATGACCGAGTATATGGAAGATGACGAAAGAGTATAGTCCTGAATACTGAACATCATCCAAATGGAAGATGCTAGAGACGAAGCATTGAAGAACTTTAGCAAGCATTGGGGTGTTGTAAAGAGATGGTTCGATAAATGAGCCAAATTTAAAACATTTTGCATATCAGACTTGGTCCTACTACGGGATAAGGCCCACGAGAAAAATGGACAACATGACAAGTTCACTCTAAATTGGACCATATCAAGTGGCAGAAATATTGAGCGAAAATGCATTTAGGGTCAAAGACCTGCAAGGGAATGACTTAACCTTGCCAATCAATGAGTAGTACATAAAACATTATTTCTCTACCACTATGTCTCAAATTCCACAAGGATAGTAAGCATGTTTAGAATTAGAGTAGGTAGGATTAGAGTAGTTTTCTTTCTTGCTTTGCTTTCCTATTGTGTTCTTTCTCGCTTTCTGCTTGTTTGTTTTCTATCATGTGTTGTAGCTTAGTAATAACTCTTTTGGACAAGAATTCATTGGCTCGATTTGTGTCAGTCTGGTCTTGAGAATGGGAAAAAGGGATTGTTGGCTTTAAACATTGATTGTCCAAAGTTTGGAAACCTCTAGAAGTGTTTCAATTTAGAAAAGTTGGGCGAGATTAATTTGAAGTTAGTTTTTTCATAAAAATCCCTAAGTCATTTTGAGACTATAATTTAGTTCAGATGAATAAACATTTTCTTGAATGAATGTTTGAATATGTGTGGACCATCATACTATCACTTAAATCTAACAAATAAATTGTCAGGGTAGAACTTGATGTCTAAAAGTGAATCACATCTAGACTATGTCTTGACAAAACCTTACACCTGGGTAATTATGGTTCCCAATCATTCTGGTTTATGAATGCAAATATTTAAAAAAATGATACACCATGAAGTGAAATCATAAACTGCTTTCAAATTCCACAAATGGTGATTTAGGCAATCTCTACCAAGGCTATGGACACTTGACTGGCAGCAAAGCAATGCCCAAGCCACCTTCAACAATCAAAGTATACTTATATAAAATCTAAAGAATGCTCAAGTCATTTCATGTTTGATGTCTTGAAACTTGAAAGTTATCATTTCCGAACCTAGTGGGAATGGTTAAAGAACCTCAAAGCACACACATAATATGATTGTCTACAAGGTTTAAACATTATTTCAAGCCTGTGGGCCTTCATTAGTTCTTAAAAATAGTTTTGATACTGACTGAAGATCATAATAAGAGAGATAATTTTTCATTTATCTTTGAACAGAATATCTAGATTCTAACATTTTGCAATGTTTCCCCATAGAGGTCTTCATTTGTTGATGATCAACATTCCCTTATTCTCATAATGGGGACCCTCCTTTCTTCAATTTTCAAAAATGCCCAAGATGCTAAGCATATTAAATCATTTAGCTACATGGAGTATTGATTTAATACTTCTGCAATTTTTGGTTAATCATTCATTTTGCAATAAGGATTGATACTTAGAAATATTCAAATTATTGCAAATCTTCTTCAGGGTTTATTCAGCAATGAATTATTGACCATAGATGGTTCAATGATGTGCAGATAGGCTTTTGGTAAGGAAGCACGACCTAGCTCTCTAATAGACATAAACACAACAAGCTTTGTTGGGTTTTATTGGATTAACATTATGTTGTGTTTAAGACATCTGATTGTAAAAATTTTGCTTTAAACTTGTTTAAATTTGCCTAGGATGGGCAATGACATCTTCAAGAAGCTAACTTGGTTTCTCGCTTGACTTCGTAGGACATCAAATTAAAGTTGTGGTTTATGACACCTAATAAGACATCAAAATTTAGATTGTGGCCTAAAAGGATAGATGTCCACCTCACCAGGTCTCACAATGCCTTAAATATTCATCGCATTCTGCACAAGACACCTAAAGAAAATCTACCAAGTCCGTGAACTACATGGCATCATTTAAAGAGCTCGTGAGAAGCTAGTTGTTGGAATTCAAATCTCAGGGCTACGTGTCAAGATATTAGCCCTTGCAAGCAAGCCCATCCAATATGAGCCGCCATGCATCTCCCATGAATCTTGCCATAGTGTAAAAGCCCACGAAATGTCATTGTGTGTCTCAATGGCAACCAACCAGACAGGAGTGACCTTTTGAGGTGACACATGTCCCCTTTGGGTTCATTCGAGGTCACTACGTGTTTGCACTGCATTGCATCCATCTAAAGCTCACAAGAATTTGTGAGGTAGACACGTAGTTTCACCTGAGCCGTCTGATCAAGCTTTAGATAATATACTGTTGTTCGAAGTGCTTTCCGTGAATGACACTTGGCAGAAGAATAAATGATAACTCGTGTGATGATGCCACATATCAATCCTATGTTGTTTTTGTCCGAGATCCATTAGAACGCCTTCAAAAGGGATGCATGTCTCCACCCGAGCCATCCAATCAACACTAAGTTGTTAACAGTTGTCCAAAAGCCTTTCAAGGGAGACACCTAGCAAGGAAAGTTGTGATTGCCCATGAAAGTGCCATATGACATTCCCACGACCAATCAGAATTAAAAGGCAACACCTGAGAGCTTGCTACGAATTAAGAGTCACTACGTGGTGAGATATAGATGAGTCATCATGTAAAGTTGCATACTATGAATCTGCAAAGCAATCAAAAAGATGTCATGTGTTCATATTTTGAGCCAACTAGGTAGCTTAGTCATATTTAGGCCACGCAAGTATTTCATTGCATTTGAGGTGATAGCCACGTGTTAAAAGGTGGCAATCTTTAGCTTTAAATCTAAAATTGATGAAAAATCAAATTCAAATTAAAGCCAAATAAAATGTTGGTGGGTGCAATTAATTGCTAAAAGCAATAGTTCAAAGATTGTTTAAAATATATGCAAAGTTGACAAGCTCACCATTAATATGGAACGAACCAGGATCACCATCAACATTGCATTAATCAGAGTGGTCATTCAAAAGGCTACACAATCAAGGTTATTGTTATTTGCATTTTGAAGTTATACGCATTTGATTTCTCTGTTGTCTACACTCACAATTCGACAGAGCTCAAGTTCTTAACAAATTTCACTCGCGACCACCATTATCACGACTGCCATTATTAGAGCTTAAAAGTTGCAAGATACAAAAGGACATTGATTGCTACCTGAAGTATTACAAGGGATGGCAAAAGCAGGTCCTACTCCAGGTTAGAGTAGTGCCTTCAGGAATGATGACTTTTTGTTCTAGAACGGTACTTCAGTCATCTTCAAAGACACTAAATTTATTCCTGAGGCCATAGCATCTAGTGGCATGCATTCAGTGGCATGTACTTTAATGTAGAAGTGGCTAGGGTTGTTGATGAGGATGAAACCATGCCTCATATAATCCAATTGGCTTCTGATACCCTTGCCATTAATGTAGTCAGTTTCCATAAGATCGTAGCTAGCACAGAGGTCATGCCATGCACTAACCTAGTTTATGGTATTTTTGGGAGGTCAAAGTGTGAAGACGGTTTGCTTAAGTTAATACCCCAAGGGCTCCCTATTGTTTTCATAGCAGGACCAACCTTCAAGAAGTAATATGACCTTCCCTTACCACAGATAGAATATAACAAGGTCATCATCGACAACTAGTATGAAGTGCACTCCCCAGAGAAGGTCTTGGCCTCATGGGTGATTGATCCGACAAGGGTTATTTTCATGGATGATCAAGGAAACTTACCCATCTAACAATTCAGACAAGGATTCAGAATTGGCATAGCCCTCTTGAATAGAATATTTGGCAATCCGCACATTGCCTGTGTGGACATAAGGAATATTATGTTGTTGCAAATAATCCTAGAAGACACGCAGATTCACCCACTTGGGGAAATTATCAACAACTTGGTGTATGCAATTCAGGACACTTACAAGCATGGTGCCCCTTTCTTTATGATGAGTTACTTATTGGATGCAATCTGTGAAACAAATCAACTAGGTCAGAATTCATGGTCCCCTGAGTGTCAAGAGGTTGTGCCTCAACTCTTTTCTGCAATGCATATTCATCGATTCAGACATAATATTATAAGAGTGATTGTGGAAGAGTTCTACCAAGTGGTTTATAAATCAATCATTGAATGCGAGATGTAGAGGGTTCCCCCTGAAGTCCAGCAAACCTTGAGAGACACGGTTAGCTACCGGTTATACCCAGACTGCACAATCATCATAATAGAAGAAGTGATGGTGGCCCCTCGTAGATTGTTGAGGTTCATGCCAATGAAGCTAGTTGAAGAAGAAATGACCTATCAACTTCTACATGGAGTTGATGGAGTCTTCAAGAACAAGAAGAAAATGCCCTCAACCCCCCCTCCACCCCACAAGGTTCCTTATAAACTGGGGAGAACCTTAATAATTAAGTGGCATGATATTGTTGTAGCTGCTAGGCATAAGGATTTGTACCTATTGCCTAAAGATGACTTTAGAGCATGGGATCCCAATAACATCATTGCCAAGCATATATTCAAATTCAAGAAATATGTGGCAATGGAATACAAGTATTAAGAAGTCCATGAGTGGATATATAGAGATGCTCTGAATGATGAGGTGGTGATTCAGAATGCTACAAAGAAGAACATTGAACTAGAAATGAGACTGGATAGGGAGAAGGAGGATATTGTTAAGTCTTGGCCACCACCAGCACATGGGAACATGTTTAATGCTGACTATGAGGAAGGGCAAGATGAAGAAGATGAAGACAACGTTCCTCTCATTAGAAACAGGGCAAATAGACCTCTACGACTTGCCACTTCAAGCATTCAAGGCTTACCTTCAAGCTTTGAGCAAGGAAGATCTAGCAGTCAGCCTAATTCTTCCCAAGGGCCTGCAATAATCTCTACATTTGCTATGGGAGCCACTCTAGAAAGCCTAGGTCAACCTAACCTTGTTGTTATTGACCTTGAGGAATTACAACAAGGCATTGAGCTATCCATGGAAGAAGTGCAGGCTCTCACCGGTAAAAACATTGAGAAGGTCTACAAGAGGAAAAGGGAGCCCAAGACCACTATTGTTGTTGTTCCCACTAGCACACCATAGGCTATCCTTGGAGCACAAGCTCTCAATATAAGTGCCTCACCACCGGCCTCTTTTCCAATTGTTAGTGCATCTCAAACTGCTTCTACCTTTGTATTTGCTCCTCCCACCATTATTCCCCCATTGATTTCAGTATCATCGGCAATTGCAACTACCACTGCTCAATCCCCAGTTGATACTAGCATGGGCTAAGCTAGTGGTTCCTTGGGATTTACTATCCCCCATTTCATTTATCATGCCACTGCAAATATTGCATCTTCATCAGGATCCCAATGCACTAGTGCTAGTTAGGTTGTTAGTTCCACTTCTTCCTAGACAACAACAACTAGTGTAACATTTGCTATAGGTTCCCCTACATCGACAAGGCCATTAAGGCCCATTTCAAAACTTTTCATCTTCCCAAAGCCACCTTTACCTGCATCCCCATTCAATATTGTTACAGCTACAAAGGTGAGTGTGCCTCCAATACTACCTTCATTTATTCTAAATATGGGCCCTGCAAGAGCTCCATTCGGCACACTTGGGCAAATGGACCCAGCAAACTTGCTACACATTCATGGTGCATCTCTAGCCTCTACCTCAACTACACCACCTCTAACAAATCCAATGCCTAAAGGATATTATACTGGCAGCGAGACAAGAGAGACCTCAAGTAATCATCTTTGCACCACGAATTGACATAAAATTTGATGTTGTTATAGGTAAAATGAAAAGAGCAGTGAGAAGGCAGGTTGAGCAGCCCCAATCTAGCTCAGTTGTGGCTCATGAAAGTGGAGAGTCCCTCTTCACTTTAACAAAGAAGAGGAAGGTTGGCCCAAGTGAAGTAGATGAGTATTCAAAGGACTTTGTGTCCATAGTGCAAGCCAATGCAGATTCCACAGTGGCTTTAATGAAAGGCATGCATCATGAGATGAAGAGATTGAGGGAACAAGCATTGCCTACAGTGCCCGAGAACACTACAATCTAGGTAATTAATGAAGTCATCAATGTATTAAATTTATACAAGGTCATGAAGAAAAGGCAAGAAGATGGGACTCTGTAGTATAATGTGGTCATTAAATATGACCAAAAACTTAAATGCTATGATGTCAAGTTGGCAAACTTGGCTACAGTTGCAAGGAGCAACAAGTTCCCAGACCTTAAGGTATTGCCACTTGAAGACATCATCCAAGCACAAACCATAATGATGAATAGAAGAAAGATATTGAAAAGGTGGCTAGATCAAGTTAAGGATGTAACTACATCCTTAGAGAAGATAGAATTTAGAATTGCCCTATTACTAAAGGATGTTATGGTCACTAGGGTGACCAACCCTGATGGCAGCGTCATGGATGACCAAGAATCGAGGACTCAAATGGAGGTATTTGTTGCAAAGTTCCAACAGGAATAGCCAATGCCAAGACGGCTACTGAAGGGATGAACATTGTGGTTTTTGCCAACCAAATGCTAGAGAGAATTGAGGCCATTGAAGAAGCATTGAGCCCTGTACTTGCATAGCACAGTAGGCTTATTTAGGAAACGCTTGACTTATTCTAGCCTATGATCTTGGATTTCGGTCAAATTGACCGGGATTACTTAGCATGTGCTGAAGTATAAACAAAGAAAGAGGCAGAGAAACAAAGGCGGCAACAACAAGCTTGTCAACAACCTCCTCCAAGGCCTTGAGGAATATTTGACTTTATTTTATAAATTCAAATTTAGAATATTCCTTTGTAATATGTGGCATTTTAGTTATTGTTATTCAAAAGCTAATAGCCACTTGGTTGTATTTGAGCATCTTTTAATGGGCCCACTTGAACTTGCATATACATTTGGAGGCCTATATATAGGGGTTTTCCCCCTCATTGTAACTAGAACAGAAACAATTGTTATAGAATTAATGCAAAGAGTCAAGAATTCATGAGATTGTCTGAATGCTTTATTGTGTGTTTTGTAGTTTATGCTTCTCATGCTTTAGAGAGTTAATGGTTTCTTTTCTACTGACTAATATGGCAATAATATAAATATATGCATCTATTGGTTTGAGTTTAACACTAGGCTAACAAATCTATTGGTTTATGTGATATGTTTCATCTTATTTACATTTGAATGTGCTTACGCAATTTAATGTGAATATGTAACTTTCGTGAAACGTATGAATTCATATATATGCATCTCCTTCCTTTGAAGTTTCAACTGCATTAATTTGGTTTTGAGTATTACGCTAGGGTCGGTGAATGCTAGTTTTACCTGTTATTGTCATAAAAGTCAGAAGAATTGACACCTTTGATCATCTAAAGCAAACCTTCTTTTCTACGTTACCCTGCTTACCTTTAGATCTACCCCATGAGTCACTTTAGATTAGTTCATTCTGTAAATATTCATGGTTTGTTTTGTGCTTGAGCAATAATTGGCAAAGTTTAGAGCAAGTTCATAAAGATTAGCAAGAAATAAAGTGTCATTGCATATAATTTGTTGTCCCTACAACAGGGTCTACTTGCAAACTTACAAGTGATGACTATATCTCTGTCATTTTACTGTTTTCAATAGTAATTGTGTAAACAACTCAAGCCCCAAGTTTTCGAGGACTTAAAATCGAGTTTATTACTTTCTCTCCGTTCCCTAGTGACACAGGTAGCACATTAAGTGCATCAATAGGGTCCATCTATTCATAGGGATGCATCTCCACATGATGAGATAAATCCCTATGAGTAGACAAATTTTGAACAAGACAATACACAAATAAGGCTAGTAATGATGTGGATATCTACATTCTTGGGTATGAAACTGATAATTTTTCCCCTTTTTATTTGGGATGATGTACAAAACCTATAAAATTTGAACTCAATCCTTTGTTTATGGTTGGAATTATGGAAACGGACTTTGTGAAAGCCTTGTTTTTTATTGTTATACAAGTTAAAAATGTTAAGTTTTATTGAACAGATGAAGACAAGGAACGTAGTCTAAATAGGCAAGGTAGGCTGAGACAATGCTAATGGAATGAACATCATGGACTAAAGTTTATGGATATTGTAATGATGACAATGATATAAAGAATTAAAAAATGTGAAGCTAACCCCTCTCGATCTTACAAGTTATTCCAACTAAAAAGATGAAGTCATTAGACATAACAAAACCTCCTCTCATTGACTAGGACATTTCAACAATGATTATGTAAGAAAAAGGATAGGTAGAAAGATGTAAATGCAAAAAATATTGGCTAAGAGGCAAAAAACAAAAATCTTCAAGCATAAAGGAATGAAAAAAATGTTTGACATGGTCTACTGAAGCATAATTCAAGACCAACTTCAGAAGAATATCAAGATTGCCCCTTGACTTGGGAATATAAGATTTAAATCCTTAAAAATGCATGTCAAAAGTTTGAAACTTGATTTAGGACAACTAACCATTGGTAAGCCCGAAAATGGGTTAAAGGTTAAAACAACCCATTACCCACTCGTCAATGCCTTATTAAGCTCATGGACATCTATTGCATTTAGATGCATATGATAATTTAAACTTGTATAAATAAAACCTGTACTAGAAAGATATTCATTGAAGCTAAGGATTGTTTGGTGTAACCTAGTGCCAAAAGGCATCCATAGCCATGTCAGGGTTGCACATACATATTGTGGAGTGTCCACAACCGACCTAAGGGTTAAAGCCCTCTGTGATTAGGGTGGGATTGCAAAGTTGCCGTAGGAATAAACATGTTGCTTTTAAGCGTAAGGTTGTGCTAGGTAAATTTGGGGATAAGTTCACTGACTTAGGTTAGAATCGCTTGTGGTTAACAGTTGTAAACCCTAGATGAAGATTAGGCTAACCATCCTTGACCCCATGAAGAAAAGACACCCTGAAACTGCACATCCAAGATGATAGTTGTCTATGATCTAATATACACAGCGAGGATGGTCAAACATTTTTGCGTAAGGCAGGTGCATGATGGCAATAATCATGTACAACAAAAGCCAAATTTCTCAAATGACTTTACATTCTTAATGACCGGAGCTCCTCAAAGAGGGTAACTGACAAAAGGTCAAAATTAGGGCACTATAGTGGGCCATAACAGTTCGATACAAGGTGTTGTAAAACAAGGAACCATTGAAAAAGACTAAATGTGGTAACAATTAAAGTACGTCTAGTTGACATAATTGTCAAGCTCTTCACCCTCGAGCATGTGAAGCTGGAAAACACCACTACCATAAACTTTGGTGATTTGGTAAGGGCCAACCCAATTACAGGGGAACTTTCTACCCTCTCCCAATTTATCATCAATACAATTTTCAAAACTTAAAAGCCTAGATCACCTATGGATGGGGGGCAATGGTAGACTCTCTTATTGTGGGTAGGGAAAAGGCAAGATCCTTATTATATTCAACTTTTTGGAGCATCAAGATTCACACATATATCCTTCCAACAAGACACCTCTCAAAGAACAACAGTAGCATGATATCATAATACCCTCATATGATACGACAAGCACATCTCATACTCAATGCAAGACAATCTTTAGACAGTAGGATCTTGAGAAGAGAATCAAGAACATGACGGTTAGGAAACATAATATATACACAGTGCAAGGCTTATAAGTCAGTCCGCATACACTAAAAGCCTTCCCAGCCCAGAGCAAACTTTGCGTACAAGTAGGTTGACGTATTGACACATTCTCCTCTCCAATACAAACATTATTTTGCAGTGCAGCCCTTGTTTAGGATTTAATTTCACACTAATATTTACCAATGTAATCATTAGAAACAAATAAGAAAAAAGAAAAACAATATCAAGTGTGTGAGTTCATCGCACATTGAATGAGACGAGGAAGAGTTTATAAGGCACTACACGCACTAAATTCTTTTCCAACTTAGAAGTAGTCTTTCCAAGAGTTTATCAGTTAGTATCCTCCTCTCCAATACTAACATTTATGAGTGCCACTTGTGTGCATTGTGTATCTACTCATTAAAAAAAGAAGTTATACACGTGTCAAAAACTTTGCCAATTTGGAAGCAAGCTTTTGGTTGCATGTCCCAGTGTTGATGTGTGGGCATCCTCCTATTCGATACCAACATCATTTAGTGATGCCTGTGTGCTCTGTGGGTTCCCTTGTAATTATTTCTTATGTTCATGTTGTTCTTGAACTACGATGATCAATGAAATACAGTGGCATATCCCTCATTAAGGGCTTTGATCCAGGTTAATCCAAAAGCATGTGAAAATATAAAATCAATGGCAATTGTGTGAATTTATCTCATACTAACAATAATTATGAGACAAGACAGGCTTACATTTGCCAGCCCAGAAGTAGGATTTGGGGTTCAAGTCTTCAAGTTGATGTGTTAGCATCATCCTTCTCTCCAGTACTATCACAACATCACTTAGTGGTACTTGTGTGCTTTGTGGGTGGCATATCCTTTTTTGAATATCTTGTTCCACATTATAAAAAAATAAGTGTTGGATGTGTGAGTGTTTGTTGAATAGTTTGGGATTTTTTGTCTTTTTCTTTTTCTTTTTCTTTCTCTTTTTTTTTTTTCGACTTAGTTACTGTCGCAGGTGCTCTGTGGAAATGCCCTGGAAACTATAATGAACCAAAAATCCTAAACTATTCCAATGATGCACTGCAATGCCATAATCATAGAAATACATAAATATGCACAATTAAGATACTTCAAAATGAATGCCTTGGCTTCTGACAATGGTATTGAATTTTACAGAAAAAATTCAAATAATCTGTAGAAATCAGATGGGAAACAGACTACTTTGAAAGGCTCAAATATGATCAAAGAACCAATCAAATCAATTAAGTAGAAGACATAATATGGTTTACATCCACCATATATTTGTCATCACCTCTCCTAGTCTCTTTGGTCAGATTTTAAAACGCCCCTACGTGTTAATTGTGACTCCCTCTTATCCTTTACTCCAGAATTACTGATACCATTGCGACATGCAGCAAGTTCTTTTGGTTCCACTTGTGAACTAGTATCTCCCTTGATTGGAAGACTTTTCTTTGATCCATTCAAAGCAACACCCAGAGGTATATTTTCTTCCAATGGAAGCTTTGAGGTTGAAGGAGAAATACTAGATCGTTCACTCTTGGGAGATGATGGAGGGGAGGAACCTTGACCTTGTTTTCCTTTCTCTGACTGCAACTCACTTTCCAATCTGCTTACTGAGTCAGATTTAACTCTGTTTATCTGTGTGACTGAAAAAGGAACTTCAGTTGATGACTTGGTGCCACTCTTTTCACCTTCAGATACATTTTGATATGGATCCGGAGACTTTGTGGATGTCCTCTCATTTCTTGAGCCTTCCCTGTCACTCTTTGGAATACCAGCTTCAACAAGTGCTTCAGGAATATCAACTGGTTTTCCAAAAGCTGCTCCAAGCAAGGTTTTGTCATTAGAATTCAATCCCATTGAATCCAACCCTTCCAGATGCAATTTTGGAGGCAGTGTTACAACTACATCTAAGCTTTGTTTTCTGCTCTTTGATTTTGAGTCATCACCAGCAGGGTCCCTCTCTTTTGGCACGTGAATATTCTTTGCATCTGAACTGTTGTACTTGATACCATCTTTGGACGAAATTGTCCTAAAATCAGTCCCTTTAGCTTCTGAAGCAACTACCTTGGTGTGGACAGTATTCAGCTCTTGATAACTTTGAAAAGAGTGATGTTTTCCTTCATCCTCTGCATTTGATGTTGGACTTTCAATGAGTAGGAAAGGTTGATTACCAGACACCCCCACTCCTCTTCCAGAGATGGATTCTTCAAACGGTATGTTTTGTGTCTCATTGTCACTGTACATTTTGTACATAGTACGAATTGGAGTAGCCAGTCGGGCACGATGGTGACTGATAACTCTTAAAAGGTCTAAAAGAACAGCTTCCTGGTACAATCAACAAATTCATATTATGTCTTGTAGCACATTAATGGAATAAAATACAAGCTTGGTGAAGAGGATTTTAAGATGAACAAAAGCATTCTCTTTATGAACTTACAAAGTAACCTTCTCATCATGTTAAGATCAGCGAATTTATTTTGATATTTAAAATATTTAAAGCTTCTTTCTGGTGATAGACAAGGCTATGCGATTCAAACATCCTGTAAGCCTACCTTAACGCAAAGATACTCCTCAAAATGTGTAGTTTTCACAAAGCAAGACACCAGAATCTGTAATAAGTATACCAGCAGAGACCGAATAAGATAGAAAAGCAAAAAAATATATATTCTAAAATTAGGAACTTGTTCTAAAACCAATCATCATAAAACAAAGGGAACCTGAAATTACCATTAGAGCTTGACTCTCTTGATTTATTTCTTCTAAAAATACTCTTCGAGATAACCGTTGCTGTTCAATATGCGGGTTTTTTGCCAAGACTTTACGCATGTCAGCCATAATATTCTGGAATTTGAAATAGAAACCACAGCTCAGATTTGTATGACTTTGTAACCTATCAAAATGATCTAAAAAGAACATGCTACTAAAGTTTCTGTATTTATATAAAAAATACTAGAATCAGTATTTATTTGTAAAAACAAATAGATGTTAGAAATAATCGTTCTCAAAAGTCAAAATGCAAAAAAGAAACCCACTAAAGGAAGCTCCCCATCATGATCAAGATTAAACAACACCACCTATTTCTGAGACACCAATTACTTACTATAATTTACAGAACAGAAAACAAACACCACAATATAATAATAAGGAAGCCCCCAAAATATCATTTATTAATATAAAACAGATACAAAATCCTATAACTATCTTGAATATAAATGCAAACTGTCACTCTTATGAGGTGAAATCAATGTCACTTCTGGAAGCATGTCAAAGATAATTCACTAAGGGTACCTCCCCAGTAACTGCATCAGACTAGTAAAAGTCAACAACAGCATCCATACCTGAGGGATGTTAGTCCAAAGGAAGACCTATTAATATTACAGAATGCATACCTCACAAAATAAACTCTGAGATAAAACATACTTTTATTTCAAGCTAAGCTAAGAAAATCTAGTTTGCCAGAACGATATTGTTATAACGAAATTATGTATTCAGCAGAGACATGCTCTTAAGTTCACTATACCAAAAATAAGCTACCACGGTTTTTACATAAATACAGCAAACAGCCACCTTATTAGTCCCAAATACGTAGCAACACACGCGATTTATATTGCAAACTTTAACTTCTGAATCCTGCCTACTTGGTTAATTTCAGTTAACTATCTTGCAATAAGAAAAGCTCGAGTCGGAAACTAATGCTAGAGCAAAATAAACTCCAATGAATTTATTAGGACCAAAAATACTTGCCTATATTCTCCCACAAGTAAAAACAAACAAATCCTCTCTTCCAAAAACTTCCAAGACAGTTTTATATATTAGTTCCTAAAATGGGTAGAAGGAAAATGTGTTAGATGGTGTACTTACCCGAATTTTGTTCACATCTAAATGGCTGATAGCAAGATGAGTCTTGATGCGCCAGTGTGTCTTCTGACTAATGTTCCGTACGACAGTCACAGTAAACTTGCGATTTGGAATATGCACAGCCTCGCGGTCATCCCCTCTAACAATAGTTGGCGACCACCAACCAACATGCTGAAAAAACGTTAAATTAAGGAAAACATATAGACATTAAATATTTGACAATGATCTAAATATGATGGAAATTAAATTGTACATCTATGCACAAAAGAAAGTGAAACATACATCTGATACTAATTTTTCAAACTATTTGTGTGTGATTCGACAATGATCTAAATATGATGGAAATCAAATTGTACATCTATACCCACAAGAAAGTAAAACATACATCTGATACTAATTTTTCAAACTAGTGTGTGTGCATGTGTGGGTGTGTGTGTGTTAGTGTGTGCGTGCGTGCACCGTGCAAGCGTGTGTGTGCGTGTGTGTGCATGTGTGTGTGTGTGTGTGTGTGTATGTGTAAAGCCATCTTATAAGTACTACTGAAGTTAGCAATAAAGCATTACTGACCTCAACAGTTCCAGAAACTTCATAGCCATCAATCTTGGTTTTTATCCACTCATTTGCAACAAATGGCCGGGTTATATGGAGCATTATGCTTGACATGTAGTTCGTAAAAATCTACAATCAATAGAGCATGGTGAATTCCTATGCAGAATAAAGACACAATACAAAACAACTAGTAATTTAACATATTTGAATAACTAGAAGAGTATGAAAATATCTGACCAAATAAAAGCATGAAAAAATGTCCAAAAAAATAAGAGATTATATTGGTGTGGAAGTTTGCAGGAGAGGTTGATGCAGAAGAATATCAACATTAGGAAGGAAATGGGCAAGAGAGAAAGAATAGAACCACAGGCTATTAAAAATATTTTTCTCCAAATTTCTATTAAACTATACACATTTGAATAAAATGCCAAAATACTGTAGTTTACAAACCCCCTAACAAAGTGAAACGCCTACAATGCTTTGTCTTGATAAATTAATTAATTCCCTAAATGATACTAGGGCATAAGGACTAAGGTCCTAAGCATAATGCTTAGTATTCCATATCAAACTGCAGTCATAGAATCATGTTTAGTATTCTCCCAACAAAATTTTTTACATGGTACTGCTCAAGGCATACACAACAAATGCATAGGAAATTAGAGTGACTTACAGAAGCAGCATGTTAAGAAGATAGAAATTCGCTATCAGAAGAGTGGGCTTTAAAAACCAGTAAGCACAAATTAGAGAAACAAATTTAATTGAGAACAAACATTCTGCGGCAAATTGTTTTTGTCACGAACGAAATGGTAACAGTAGCAATAGATGTGGGTGGCATTGAAATCTCGATTCTTACAGGTCTGACTTCCCCCCATCTTTGAGGAAGATTGTTTCAATAGCATTATACAGCCTGATTAGCTAAGGCCACCTGTCTTCTTCAAGAAAAATGATGCTGATCTGTTTGAGTTTTTGCAGAGTTTAACCTATACTGAACACCGAATTCATATACAGTCAACAAGGCAGGGCAATTCATTATCGGTTCGAAATTGTTGTGGTAATACAAGTTCCATAAAGAAAATTCTTTAAGCTGAAAAGTATATAAGTTCAAACATAAATTCTATGAAAAGATAACCACCATGAAGGCTGTTTGGCACATACATGAATGCAGAATAAATTTGATTTGACAAGGTGCTTTCAACAAGTCCAAAAAATAAATAATTAATTAATTTGCCAACTAATTCACAAACTTTGGCTGGAAGCTCGGTCAATCTTAGAAACCGACAAACTTTATCATAATCATTAATTTCCTAATTATGTTTGCAAGTTTGATCCCCCAAGTGTCTTCATCTAGTGGCCACTAAATTAATTAATAAATCATTTTATTAAATGGTTTAATGATCAATAGTTAAGAGTCTAGACCATATTTAACAAGTCAATTAGTTCAATGATTAATTGATTTCATTTCATTAAGTCAATTTTAATTTTGCTAGTCCCCTAAACCCCCAATACCCCACTCTTTTTCATCCTACTACTTTTGTTTTCTTCTCTTCTCTCTCCTTTTTGTCTCCCTGAGCCGACCTAACTTCAATTCCTTTACCTCCTCCTCCCTCCTTTCCCATTGGCTTATTTAAGAATATTAAATCTCCTATTTTGTGGCAAGCATTGGCTTCATTCCTTTCCCTGATGATGGGTCCTGTAGATATGTCTGAAACATCAGAACAAATAATTACTACCCAGTTGATTCCATAAAACCTTCACAATGCAACGCGTTACAATTTGTCACTCCAAAACAAAATAAATAATTAATCATTTTCAATCAAATTTAATCTCAATATATTTCTCTGCCTTAACACCAGAAAAATGTACCTGTCCTTATCTTATTTCTGCAGCAAAGCAAAGTAGTCTTATTGTTGGCACGTAACCATTCTAAACATACATTATCACATTAGTCTCGAGATAAAACTATAAGACATAGCAGCTATTGTTGGGATCCCTATCCGACAGCTGAAAAAAATAAGAAATAATCACCTCACGACCAACAAGAGTCAATAACACTGTTCCAAACCCTCCAGCAAAGATCCCCTTCTGTATAGATGAACCCAGAAGCTGAACAAACAAGGCTACTACTGCCACACCCGCAGCAGTATAAAGAGCATTTGTAGTGAATTCAAATCCAAGCTGCAAAAGAAAAGAGATTTACATAGAAACCCAGAAACCTTTTTCTGACAAGAAAAAAATGAATAAATCTCCTGAATCAAATTAGAAACTGACATTGAATAAACAAAACAGTCACGAATTAGGTGTACAGTAGAATGATAAAACAAATGATAATAGCATACATTTCTTGTGTCCGGGGCATTCTGGTTCTCCATCACAGATTTCTGTACTTGCTTAATCATGCTGCACAAAATTAAATGGAATTTTTGATTATTTAATAGAATCTTTCGGCATTATACCTAGACGTATACTTCAATAACTTAGCCAGATGTAGAATATTCAAATTCCAAGACAGTTGATAGCAATTTATAACTTACCGAGATGTACAATATGCAAATGCCAGGACAGTTGAGAGTGATCTCACAAAGTTTAAGAGGCGCAGCTTGATAGTTTGGCTTGTTTCAGAGGAAGCCACAACAGGATCGAATGCCCTGGCCAGAAATTAATTACTCTAACATAAATATAAAAAACACTTCCGTTACTCAAAAAGTACCTGTTACCAATGTACTCCAAATCTAAGCATTAAATTTCAACATACTCTAAACACCAGACAAAATGGCTAGTAAACTGATGCAGGCCCAATAAATACAATAATGCTTTATATATACAATGATATTACCTACAAATCAATATTGCACCAGTCCATAGCAAGACTGGCCGCAAATAGGATGTCAGGAAGTAATAAGTACTGCTTCTTTTCCAATTTCCAGCATTCCGCTGTACAAGCGTATGTCATTCTAGTCACATTTCGACTTAAAAGGGCACTAAAGTGCAATGGAAAGTGTTACAATAAAAGATCACTTTATTTCAGCTCTAGTAAGAAATTTCTGAATAAAATTATTTTGTGATGCTTACAGGAAAGCATAACACAGAAAATTTATTGGCATTCAAGTGACATAACAGTGTGTCAATGTTTAGGTTTGAGAACATACACGAAGTAAAAAATGACGAATCAACTGCAGAAATGGCCCAAGACCCCATGCAGCAAATACCATGAGCCCAACTGCAGGAGCACATTGGAGTATAAGAGGGCTCCCCTGCAAAGAATTGACTGCCCTGCAGCACTAACCAAACTTGTCAAGTAAGCATTATTACATCTTTCTCGTAGAAAATATCGATAGAATACTAAATAATAGATCATCAAGCCAAATGTCAACAATGTTGAATTTTGATTAAGGCAGAAAACATGAGTTAAAATTCATTCCATTCAATGATTAATCATGGCCAAAATAAACATTAAAACTGATAGGTTATGTCTGTAAAACAGGCAATCCCAAACTAAAATATGGGGTTGGAAGTAAAAATAATTTTTTGAAGAAAACGGATCAAGTAAATAAAGACTTCCCATTGACAAGTGAACCATCATGTAACAAATATGCCTCTCAAGATTTTACAACATTCCTGATCATGAGTAAGCAGGTTTCACATTCATGTTTTCGTGCAATCTGATAATTAAATAAGATGGAACAACTTCAGAGTTCTCTATTTATATGGAAAACAACATCAATAAAAGTACAGTTACACCCTTCTAAGAAAAATCTGGCATCAAATACTACTGCATATACAGGGTGTCGTCTAAACACACTTCTCTTTCCTATCCCATCTTTACTTCATGTATTGCTACGTAATTAAGCCCCATATAGTTCCAAAAGAAAATATTGTGATACAGACAAAGTCATTGCTATGCTTTGACAATATTTCAAGCCGAATTTGTCAGGCAGTAGATTTACACCAGCATTATGCTTATGCTACCAAAATCACCAAGATACTTCATAAATTAAAGACAAGAAATGTACCCAAAAAAACCAATTCCAAAAGCAAGATAGAAATTTTAATAATAGATGACACTGGAGTTTTTCCCAGTTTACCGAAGGAAAAATTACAAAAATACAAAATGAGAACATGAGGAGGAAATGGCAGCAAACATTTGATATGATTTTGATATACCTGGTCAACGCTGTTGCAAAAGTTCTGATGGAAAGTACTACTGCATCAATTGGTTGTCCTAATTGACAAGTGATGGCATTGTGCACATTAGGGGTTGCGCGCAATGGCATGTTTGCTTTGTGTGACAACTTGAGACTCCAAGCATTCAGTCTCTGCAAGGTAAACCATGAATAACATATGTTCAAACTAAATACTTAGTAAAAAAATGACTAAACAATGCACACTCATGAAATGTTCGCTGCGATTACACATTTTAAAAATAAAGCCTATGCAAAAACAACTGACATTAGGAATATTCGCAATGTACATCAGAAGGAAGAATTAGCTGATACTTGCATAAAATCACAGCTGAAAATAGCATCAAGAAAAAAATTGACAGTTCCTCGTGACATGCTTAAATCTAATTAGTGCAGTTATAATAAAAGTTAGTAAAATGATCTGTATATAAAAAAAGACAATGATGGCACTTAATTCACGAGAATTTAATAAGCAGAAGTAGATAACTTGCATTGTGGATAAAACAAACAAATAGAGAAATTGGTTTGAAGGAAAATTATAATACCAGAGTGGATGTTGAGAGCCCATGACTCAACATGCACATCCGAACCTCTACTCGCCTGCATTTCCGTAAAACTTTATTGGCCTGCAACAATTAAGAAATAAGTCAACTTTACATACCAAATACAAATGAAGTTACCAAATCCCAACCCACCTTCCCTGTCTGACCCTCATCCCCCCACCCTCAAGCCACACTGGCCTGAGCTCACCTAGTCTGGGCTCTGATACCATGATCAAAAGCAAGGACCAACTAGGAGTCTTACCTAGGACCTCCCATCAGCATGCTGAGGCACTCTACCACTGAGCCTGAGTTATTTTTGACAACTCAAGTAAAGAAAGACAGAAAGAAAGAGAGTATATTCATGTCCACATATGACCAAATAGGTCAATGGGACTGTACAGTACACCTAGCTTAGAGTAGACAAAACAAGCATTCAAGATGCCTCCAATGAACAATGAAGGAAAAAAAAGCTGAAAATTGTTCACCTACAATATGTGAATATGGAAAAATAGCTAGCTATAAGAATACAACACAATGTTAATCATTTACCAGTAGAATCAGAAGCATCAGTCACACTACCATTTTGAAGAGCATCTCCAAGACAGAGTCAAAGAAAGGAACAATAAACCTATGGGACAAAAATGTAAGCTCGCAGTGGTGTTTTTTATTGAAATTTTGTTGGGACAAACATGTAAGGTGGTAGAATATTAACTCCTGATTTTCTATTGATTTAATAACTGTTGACAATATTTATCTAGATCTTTCTGCTTCAACCCTCGTCAAATATTTTGTTGGCAGAATGCGGCAAGCACACGATAAACCTAGTTAAGAAAACCTAGTGAAGAAAACCTAGAGAAAGAGGTGAAAGATCTACTCCAGCAATCTTACAAAACCCTTTTCTTATCCCACCCCAAAAATCTCAAAAGCAGCAATCAAGTGCTCACTCCTGGTCCATAGATGTATGGGTGTTGTTACATCATGCCCTCTCCTTAACAAATAACATCTATTTTAAACAAACAATTGAATATGGATTAGTTGAGATTCTAGTTTATGTAGAATAGATGGATATATTCTGTTGTGTTTGTTTACTTGGACTACTGCATTTTCTATTCTGAATCTTTGTTTTCAGTATATCTATTTATCAGATGTATAACTCCAGTTTAAATTTATACATCTTTGCATGGATAATATAGTGGTATTCGTATCATTTATTGTTAGTGATTTTTCAATTATATCAATATAAATGGACTAACTACTTTCTATTTGTCTGAGGTGGATGCAGAACAATTTCACGCTCATTGATTAGTATAGAGGGAGAGCATCATAGGGGAGACGGTGACAGATTGTGGCAGCTGGGGACAGCAAAAACAAAACCAGGAACAATCACACACTCACTTTTGATAGTCGATGTACTTGCATGATTACTTGTGGTTTTTGCTTGTTGAGTGTTTTTTGTATTGTTGGATGATTGCTGAGCTAATTTCTTGCATTACTTGCTTGATTGAATATTAGTTTTTATGATGCTTATGTTGCTGCACGTAACAAGCATCTGTCTCTGTGTTACAATATGGATTTCTTGTGAAACAGTGGGTTTATACATTATAGTACTGTCTGCATAGTCGTATTAATATGTGTTTTCGGAATCTTGTCTTAACCTGCTTGTTTAGTCGTAACTAGTGAGACAAGGTTTTATAAGTTATAGTTTGGGTTATCAAGCATAAACTTGTTAGGAGTAGCATAACAATATTCTTTTTGCTGGTCATTAGAACTTTAGGAAACATTTTTCCACATTATAGTGGACATTGCATGATGAAGTAATCAATTTGGAACCATTTGCATGGAAAGGTTTAAAGGAGTTTGATTTTTGTTTAAGGCATGACCCAATATATGTTTTTAAAATGGGTCAAAGAGCTTAATTAGAAGCTTCTAAGTGAATTAGGTTTTCTTGTTTTAGGCAAATTGTGGATTGGGGCATAATTAGGTTTCTTTTGACCTTGTCCAACTCTCTGGAAAAATGTGTGCTGGTTTGGAGGAAGCCCTGCATGGTTCTTGGAGGCAGTTCAGTTAAGAAACTTAAAGGAAACTTAAGCAAAAAAATTCATCCAGTAGTGGTCTGAGAGTTATCTGGAGAAAACCCCAGGGTCTGCAGAAGAAATTTAGGTCATGCAGAACAAGATCAAGGGAAGATAATGGAGGATAAAAAGAAAAGGGGACAAAACAAAGGGCGTGACACAGTATAGTGAAAGAGGACGAAGAGAGAGACGAGCTGGGACGGCAACATTTTGGGTGATTCAGCTGTTAATAACTTAATATTCATAATCAGGCAAATAAACTTTGAGATTTTGATGGATTTCCATGAATAAAGGTCGCTTGTTTTAAGAATGTGGGTTTGAGTTTTTTTTTAAGAGTTGTTGGTATGGAAAGATATTATATGAAACCTGAATCCAGTAGGAAACATGCTATTTCCTGTTTTCTTATGGGTCAATCAAGTCCATGAATGTATTCTTTAAACTGATTAACCACAACTCAGATACTTTGTTGAAAACCCTTCTTATTGTGAAAACCCTGGAACCTTCTGAGTGTGAAGATTAATAGTTGAATCATTCTTGGTAATTATGTTTTTGTTAAAATGGCTTGCGTCCAGCTGTTATTTATATACTGGTTTTGTATATGGCGCTACAGTTGATTAAAAAGAAAATGGAAGCTAAACACTCATGAACCTGGGGGTGAGAGTTCGCTCTCACCCTCAGGCCCATGAAGATGATTATCTTCTTGGGATAAATACCCAGACTCGGCTGTAGTGGAGTTTTCATTGTTCAAAACTTTGAAAAAAAATACAAGACTGCTGTTTGCTGTTTTTAACAACTTTAACTTATGCTTTTAAATCCCTCTACGAATTTTAAATCGAGTTTGTTCGAGTCTCTCAAGGTTGATAACCATTATATTAATGATCTTGATGAGAGAATATAGTTTTCCCCTATTTATAAATCGGTCAAATATAGATAGATAGTGAGTAGATTCCTCAAAGTCTTCGCTGTTAAATATTAATTTAGCTGGGAATGTTCTTGTTTGGCTGTAGCTGAATATAGGTGTCACGGGGGCAGCTCGACGGAACTGACCCAGCAAGTTACAGCAACACGATCACCACCTCCACAATATTCAACCCAGCAAGTTACAGCAACCATCTCCGGACCCAAGCTTCACCTCACATTGAGCCCCATGAGCACACCCAATGTCTACTCACACAATTCATTTGGCTCCTCCATCTGAACTACAAACACCCCCTGCCGCTTCAAACAATCTCTGTTGTAGTAATCCCCACCACACGTCCAACACCTCAAATGGAACTGCTTCCCGCTTGGTTCTCCATCCTGTGACTTCTTGCCACCTCTAGATGTGCTCCAGGACTTTCGAGATCCCTCTAACGACTCTGGAGTAGCCTTCCTTCCCTAGTCACCAACTGGCTTCCCTGAAGACTTACTCGATCCCTTACCAATGCCTCCACCCATGGATGCGCAAGGGCCCAAGGTGTTTTTGGATGAAAATCCATCTCTAAAATCCAAGAGACAATCTGCTACAGCAATTGCTTCGCTAACATCGGACACTTCATGGCAACGGAGCTCCCCATGAGCCCATGACTGAAGACCATGAGTAAACTGAAACAATTTATCTGCCTCTGACATGTCGGTGACTTCCAACAAAAGGCTCTGGAAAGAATCGATGTACTCTCTCATCTCCCCCACTTGCTTCAATTGACTCAACTTGATCCTAGCCAACCATGTTGCATTCCCAGGTCGGAACTGATTCCTAAGGGCTTCCTTCAGACCCTTCCAAGAGTCCGACTTGTAGAATTCCTTGATACAATGTCATTAGCCAAGGTTCTATACCAAACCTTTGTCGTACCCGTGAGGTACCTTGCTACAACACACACCTATGTGTCTAACAGTCCTCCCAAACCTACCAAATACTCCATGTCCCAAAAGAAATTCTCTGGAAGACAATCATCTCGTACACCATCATAACACTTTGGTTCTTCAACTTGGGGAGCTTCAAGACTGTAGAAGAACTGGACCCTGATGCTTTCACCAAACTCAATATCGTTGATCAATACAAAGTCACTTCACCCTATAACTTAGTCTGGAACACCAAGCTCTCCTCCAATCTTACAGTAAGTTCCACAATCGTCTGCTCCATGGTCTTCACCTTCCCCTCGATCTCGTTGAATCTCATACCCACACACTCCTCCATCGACTGGAACCTGGCACCAACTTGCTCGGCAAGGCCTTCTTCCATAGCAACTCTCGACTTACTCTTGTGGCAACTGCCACCACCTTCACCTTTGTCCTAAAACTGCTCTCGACCTCTGCTGGCCACCTTCTCGAGCAACACCTTGGACAGATCACTGCCATACTGACTCAGACACGACACATTGGACTGACTCAACAGGGGAAGGCACAAAATAGTTTGACTTAGGCAAACACAACCCAACCAAGACACAAACTATGTGCTCTGATAACAAATGTCACGGAGCTAGCTCGACAGAACTGACCACCCGTGCAGCACCGCTTGTTCTCCCCTGAATCCCTCATTGTGACAGGACTCTGCAAGAACTACGAACTACGCCTTCAGTGTTTACCTGCACAAGAACACGCACAAACACAGTGGCATTCTACTTGTATATCAATGGATTAGCAGCGGAAGAAAAACAAACACTTCCAAAGATCGGGAAATCAACTCAAACACACATGAGCATTCACACAATGCAAGAACAACTGGGAGAACGTGTATTTTTTTAACTCTCTTCAGGGCAAAACAGTCCAAAGTACAATAAACATGCCAACTAGCCACATACACAACCACTGAGTCGAGCTCAGTTGATAATGTTCGGAACCACTCAAATGATTACAGTGAACAATTCCCTCCCAAGGTCTAATTACTCTCTACCTATGACAACACAGGCCCTGCTTCACGAAATTTAAGACCAACAGAACTGCCCACAAACACCCGCACGACACTGCAAGGATACGTGCCCACTATCCACCACAACTTGGGACAGAATGCACAATGCTTCGCAACGGTTTGCTTTCCAACACTTTGCCAGTCCAGACTTGCATTCACTCAAATCACTGTGCAAAAGAAAGCTAACCATTCGTTTGATCAACACAGACCAACGTGTGAACGTGGGTAGGGATGTTGAAGCAACACATCCCTCATAATAGGTATGGCATATTGAAATAAGTTGAAACTTAATCTTGATAATCATAATAGGTGGATGTAGAAACTCGGGATAGTTGAATTGTATAGCTCATTTGAATGAAGATTTTAATGAACAAAAATGGAGATTTACAGAACTTATGTTTGGAGATTATTTGTTTAATGCAATATACAGAAGAAGATTAGTGATAAATTTTAACTAGATAAAACTATTACTAAAACCTGTGAACTTTTGGTGAGAAGTATCATCATGCCAAAAGCATAGAAATTGATAGAAAACTCTATGATGGTTAAGGGATTGATGAAGTGACCTTATTACGTAAAGGTATCCTATATAAATATAATCATTTATAAAATAGGAAATTCTGAAATGGTTGATCTCTTATTAGCATATGTAGTGAAGCCCGAACTTGGGCCTGTTAATCATAGTCCATTAAGTCAAAAGATGTTATCGTAAAAATACAAGCTTGAATTATATTAGTACCTTTCCTTTTACCTTTAGAGAGGACTAGAGTGTGACTGTATTAGAGATAGTTTGGATTCATTTGTATTATGGTAACATCTTTGATTTCACTGAATGAGTGCTTACTGTTCTGAAAAATCATTATTGGGTGTTATTTTATGATAAGGGGTTTGAACTTAGAAGTTTAAAATTGTAGTTTTGAATGAATGAAACCATATGGGGCTCTAATTATGATCGGAATTAGTTAACTGTTGACCCAATTTATCATCCTGGGGTTTCGGGGATATGATCTTAGAACAGCATTATGTTAGTTCATTGTAATGTGATCTGAACATGAATGCTATGATATGTGATCTAGAACAGTATTCTGTTAATTTACTTTATTTTACTGATGCATGATCCAAACATGAATGCTATGGTTTGAAAGATAAACACAACAGTTGTCCTTTTTGATAAAGGATGACGACTGACAGGCAGGGAGCCTCTTTACTAGTCACTCCTCATAAATTAACAAAAAGGATAAGATCATTTGTATGACCTAGCTTCTTAGGAAGACTGACATCTATAAAAAAATGTTTTGCTAAAGTAATGTTATAGCTTTACACATTGTCTGTCCACTATACTTTCTAGTTTACATGCATGCATGATGTCATATTAAATAGAGGATTATTTCATGGTTTGTATGGCTGCTGCATGTATTAGTGATTATACTACACATTGTTCTGGTTAAGTTCTTGATGACCGCATCATCATTATCTACCCCTTCGTGAAGAAAAGAGTCAATCTCAGTGAGGTGTGCGGAGGACCATCGGTTTGTGGTTGGAGGAAAAGTACCTAGATGATGCTCTCCCTCTCAATAGCTGGATCTGAACTTATTTTGATATAATCATGGCTACTATATAGATTGTATGAGTTGTTTTATTGAAACTCTACTGTACTATGGTACCTTGATATTATTGTATTGATTTGGTCTTTACAGCAGTGACTGTTGGCAATCATGTAAAATCATTATTTAGCATACTGTACTGCAACAGTGGCTGTAAATTTGAAATAGAGTTGGATTAACCTATTTTAGCTTTCATTTATTGATAAGCGGGACCTTTAATTCTGAGTTATAAACTGCTGCTGCATACTTTTACTGTTTCTGCACCATTTTAATCCCGTTTTGGAGCTAAAATGAAAGTTGATAATATGTTTGAATCAGTGGATTAAATTGGTATATTGTACTTGATGTATTTAGCTTGATTTCAAATTATATTGGCAGATCTGAATGGTGTGTAAATTGTAAGATTATGTTGTTAGTTTACTTGGTAGTTAATGTGGATAATTAATCCTGATTACGATTTTTTTTTTAAAATTGTGTAATTTTCGTTAGTTGTACCTAGTGAGGTTTTCCCAGGTGTAGCCTTCCAGTAGCTAGCCATTGACCTCCCAATGACTGTTAAAAATTCTGCTTCATTTCACAAGAAGTAGTGTTATGCTCTCCCAATGCCATTTTGGAAGCTTTTGATCTTCATTACAATAATTAAACCAATTTGTTTGCCATAAAGTTTCAACCAGTGCAAATACTTTTCCCTAAAACATAGTCACCAAGGTCTGTGGGTACAGGTATCGGGATGGTGACAAATGCCCGATTTTTCCAAAAAAAGGTACAAGGGTATAGACGTCTTAAAACTAAAATTAGAAACATATTTGCAAATTTCAATTTAAAGGAAATACAACTACAAGATTCATAAATGGGAGTGTTTTTTTTTTTTAAAGTTTGGTTCTGTTTCTTTAACAAAAATCTCCCTTTTTTGGAGCACAGGCCATCTCAGGAGAGATGTGCTTGGGCATCTCTTATCATCCCCCCGATATCCCATCTCAGAGATGCATGTGTATCAGGGGGAAGATGTGTTTCCCAGTTTCCAAGACCTAAAGCCAACAAGCGAGTGCCCAACTTGCCCTTTATTGGCACATAAAATTGGCAATAAGATTCAAGGTTGCATCCAATGCGAGAACGGAAAAGATGCTTAGGATTAACATCCCAAAGCAAAAAATATATAATATACTCCAAGATCTTCCAGAGTCTTCTATATTTTGCTTCTATGGTGTCCAACTTGCCCTTTAATGGCACATGAAATTGAAGACACATATTGAAGATTACAAGTAGTGTGAGAACACAAATGGTGGTAAGCATTACATTCCCAGTGGCAAACATATAGAGTAATGTTTGCCTCCAAGATCATCTTTACTTTGCTTCTGTAGATGGTAATGCAGTATATAGTTGTTTCTTTCTCCTCCAATAAAATGCTCGTAATCCAATAATCTAGTATTTATGTTTTACCATCCATATAACCCGCCTAGTCTGAATTTGGATATCCAATTAATCTAATTCTGCTATTTTTTTGTGTTTTAAGGGCAAAGTGCAAAGTGCAACAGTCCTTTAACGTACTTCCAAATCTTCTCTTTACAACATAGTCACCAAGTTCAGAAATCCGAATGCGATCAGGGGCCCAAAAAAATGCAGAATGTGGAATTCTTGAAAAAGTTTGAAAAAAAATCTGGTCCGGAAAATATATATATATATATGAAAAATATAATCAAATTTAAATTAAAAAAATTAAAACAAACATTATAAAATATAAATTATAATTTAAATATAATTTCATTTATATTTCACGTTTAATTATAAAATAAAATAAGATCGAATATATAATAAAATTTAAATTAAAAAATATATAAATATTTAATTACAAAATATAAATTATTATTTATTTATATTTTAGTATTTTACATTATAAATGATAATTATAAAATAAAATAAAATTGAATAATAAATAAATGAAATAAATAAATATAAAAATAATAATAAATAATAATGAATAAATTTATGTAAACCTAAAACTAAAAATCTAAGTTTCTAACGCAAAGGTTAAATAGTAAAACTAACAACAAACAAAACCAAAGATCATGCACTTACCTCACACTACCTCGTTGGTCGACTATTCACTATGCTCCCCTGGTGTTCATGTGCTCCCCTGTGACTGGTCTCGACTCTTGACTGTTGACGTCGACACTCAACTGAGCTTGCGAGTCTCCACACTCAACTAAGCTCGCTTAACGCCACCACTCGCTTGCACTCACCGTCGTTGGTACTGTTGACACCCTGCCTTGAATCCAGAACAGTGTTTGTAGTTCGCCGACACACTCTAGTCTTTTTTTTAGGGTTTTGAACTTTTTATCTTTTTAATACTAAAAAAAGACCATACCGAATGCATTAATCCGGAAGGCCGAAAATATGCGGAAAGTTCCAAATTTCATCAAGATGCGGCCGAACCTTGTAACTATGCTTTACAGGGTTCCAATGAATAGTGGAGGAATGTCATATATCATGAGACTGCTCCAACTGCATAGCTTATACATGATCCAATTGTGGCATAGGAATATATGGTTCCCTCCGACTTGTATAACGATGCATTCACTAACTTGTAGTCTCAATTTTACACCTGTTTTAATAGAAGTGGTGGGTTGCTTGCAATTTGAAATATTTGATCTCTTCAAGACATCCTAAGCATACTATGCTTTAGAAACTTATAAGTTGTCCTCCTACTGGCATATCTCCATTCATAAACAATGATGTAATCATGATTCTATCATTTCAAAAATTTCACATTGATTAATTTTGAAATTTTTAAATGATACAGATTTCTCAGAAATTATGAAATAATCAGCATATGTGACCATAAAAAAAAATTATCGTCTTTATTCAAACATATAGCTATCTATATTGTAGACTTTGTTATGAATCATCTAATCAGATTACTTGCAAAAAACAACAAAGACAAGGCCCGTCCACTTTGTTGCGCTATTACCTGCACAAAAGTCAAACAACATTAGTAAATCAAAACCCAATGTGTTTAGCATGGGAGGACACAATCAGCAAATCATGTCCCAAGATGAGCGTCCTTTTTTGTATAACAAAGGCATAAGTATTGTAGGACACCAACCAACACATCTCCACTGTGTAGCCTGAAACCAATAACTAAGAAATATTTCAACAAGAAAATAATTCTCGAGAGTTTACAAATTAATGCCTTATTAAGTTAAAGCATGTTGCTTTGCTTTCCCCAGTGTCCCAACTCCTAAAGGCTTCTTAAATTTCATTGCCTCATGGGGTTCGAGGACTTCAAAATAACTGGTGCCTCATGTGAGCTGGGTACTTCTCATATCAGCCAATGCCTCTCGGCGTCCAAGGACTCCAAAATAATCAATGCCTTGTAGGGTACAAGGCCTTCTCAAATCAACTAATGCCTTGTGGATTTGAAACTCACTCAGCATGCACCATGGACTTGAATAGATCAGGCCACATGGATGGAGGACTTCACAACACAACCACATACGTTGACAACCATATGTGGCCACTTGCACGAGTCACTTTATGAAACAAGTATATCACCCCAAAGACGTAGCTCTGTAATATCACAGCCCCAATTATGAACAACAGCAATAAATTCGCCCAAAAAAGTGCAGCAGCAAGATTCTTATGTGCTTATTCGTTGACAATGAATACCTATGGACTCAAAATCAGCCATAGTAGCATGAGACTTACACGACACACAGCGTGGTCAGAGTGTTAAAGTGTTTTTCAATTATTCGAATTTATGTTGATTGACCATAAATATCTATGGACTCAAAACCGACCATAGTAGCACAACACTTACATGGTCATGATACAGCATGGTCTGAGTGCAAGTATTCTTTAATCACCCAGATTTATATTAATTGAACATGAACATTTATGGACTTGGAACCAACCATCATAGCACAAACTTACATGAAAATGACACAGTTTTGTCAGACTAGTCTCTTTCAATTAGTCATATTTATACTAATTGACCATGAATATCTATGGGCTTAGAACCAACCATGGTAAAACAATGCTTACACAGAAATGACACCATGTGCTTGAACTGCAAGTATTTTCCAATTAAACATATTTAAATTTAATAGACCATGAATATCTATGATCTCAGAACCAACCCTACTAGCACGATACTTACTTGGCAATGATAGTGTGTGGTCCGAGAGTACGTGTTTTATAATTACTCCAATTTATATTAGTTGACAATGAATATATATGGACTCTGAACCAACCATAGTAGCATGACACATACAAGTCAATGACACAATGTGCTCTGGTGTGTCTTTCAATTACTCGGGCTTATATTAATTAACCATGAATATCTATGGACTCAGAACCAACCATACCATGATGACACTTGCACATGGTAATGACATGTTGTGGTCTGAGTGTAAGGAGTTTTCAGTTACTTGGATTTATATTATTTGACCGTGAATATCTATGGACTCGGAACCAACTATAGTTGCAAGACATTTACTCAGCAATGACACATTGTGGGTCTACGTGTAAGTGTGTTTTTTAAGTAGTCAGATTTATATTAATTTACGATGAATATCCATGGATTATAACCAACCATGGTAACACAACACTTACATGGCAATGGCACAATGTGGTTGGAATGCAACTATTTTTCAATTACTAAGATTTAAATTTAATTCACCATAAATATCTATGGACTCAGTACCAACCATCGTATCATTACACTTACTTGGCAATGACACAGTGTGGTCCGAGTATAAGTGTTTTTACATTACTTGAATTTATATTAGATGGCAATAAATATATGGACTAAGAGCCAACCATATAATCACACCACATGCGGAAATGACAGTGCAGTCTGGTGTAAGTGTTTTTCAATTACTTCAATTATATAAATTAGCCATAAATATCTATGTACTCAGAACCAACCACAGCATGCACGATACTTAAACAGGAATTATGAGGTGTCATCCAAGTGTAAGGGGTTTTCAATTACTCTCACTTATATTAATTGACCACGAATATCTATGGACTCCAGACCAACTGTATATATCAAAACAAGATTTGGTTAGCACAAATGCAAATTGTCAGATAATCAACAAAATTCAGATTTTGAGATGCTAACTAAACAATGAAGCATATACCTCAAATGAGCTCAAAGAGGGAACAAGTAAATTTTCACCTTGACCTACCAAGACGATCTTGCTCCTTTGTTGTACATGATTTTGCTCGGATGTGATTTGCGGGTGTAGTTACAAAGCCTTTGTGAAGACCACCTAGAACAACTTGGGCAGCACTTCCCTTTTGCACGATGGATAATTTGATGGAAGCTTGGTTGATGGCTTTTAACAGCACTTCGTTGTATGATTCTAGCTTATGAAATGAGAAGGGGAGCCCTCAATTTATAGATTTTCATGACTAATGTGGACCATTGGATGACATTGAAGATCAATGGATGAGTATTGGTCATCCCCCTCATAATTGAGGGAGGTGGAATGTGTAGGAGGATGCAATGATGAAGGCATGGGAGGATGCAATGATGAAGGCATAGGAGGATTGAAAATGAATATAAAATTCATTAGTGAGAGAATGCAAGGAAAATATGATTATTTAATTTGATAGTGGAGACGTGGGGATCATGGAGGATTAAGTGGGATGACATCATAGATTTGAGATGGAAAATGGATGATTTGATTTATAGAAAATAGGAAATGTGCATTATATGGAATTTCCAATTAGGATACGATTCATTAATTAACAAAGATTAATTAACTACTGTGATGTGTGATGAATAGTGCAATGAATAGTGATGATGAATAGTGAATAGTGACAGTGAATAGTGATAATGAATAGTGACTATGAATTAGGATTAGGGTTTGTCATAGATTAAGAGATTAAATAAGATTAGAGACAATTAGGGATGATGATACACTGTGCAAAATAATGAACAATGGATAGTGAATAGTGAATAGTAAGATAGTTAAGATCAACAAGAAATGTCCAAGTTTAAGTGTCTACATTTTGCCCCTCTTTGAAAGGGCATTGCGAGATACGATTAGAGTAATGGTTTTTCGAAGAAAGAAGCCAAAAAAAAGTGGATGAAAGTTAGATGATAATGAAAGAACGTGATGGACGATGCCCCCTCAAAAGGGCATACAGAGATGAAGGGTGTGGATGGGCTGTCGAAAAAAAGAAAAAGAGGCTAGAATGGATGTGATGAATAGATGAGATTAACCAATGGATGAGATTAACTACTCGAGCTAATGCTTGCACACATTTATTTCCGATGATGATGGATTGATTTGCCCCAAACAAGGTCGATTTGGGAAGGATAAATATCGAGATAAGCTACACACTTTGAATTGCCCCAAGCAAGGTGGGTTTGGGAATGAAATATCCCAAAAAGCTAAGAGCTCGGATTTGGGAACGATCTATCTTGACGATGAGTTGCACACTTGGATTTCCCCAAGCAAGGTAGAAGTTGTGAGCTCAAATTTGATGGATGATTGATTGATTAAGTAATTGATTGATTTGTTAGCATAGAACAAGGATTTAACTGATTGCATGGACTAGTGATGAGATGATGGGAGAGATGATGAGGGTAATGGGAATGGGAATGGGAATGAAGAATCGCTGACCTAACCTCGGAAACTTCATGTAACTAAGCGTTGCCTACATAATCCAAAGGAACCTCGGGGTGATATAGTTCTTCCGAAAATGGAGTGTTAGGAAAAATAAATCCTACAGTGCAAGTAAATAATGCGGAATAAAACAAGCTACAAAACATGAGACAAGAGGGAAAATTACACAAGATGTACGTGAAAATCTTGCAATGTGCAAGAAAAAACCACGAGGCAAATGGCAGCTTCCAGACTTCAGTTAACATCAACAACTCCTCTCTTACAACAGCTCCTCCAGCAACTCCTTCCAATGCTAACAAACAAAGCACTCAATGCTTACAACCAAAGCATTCAAGTGAGCCAAGCTGACACAGCCTCCAAGGTCTAACCTCCATACATGCAAGTCCAAGCTTGCATGGATCCTCAAGAGGAAACATAAGGATATGAAATACAAAGGAAACATATGCATTTATAGCATTTACAACATAGAAGAGAGGAGAGAGAATCAACATGGTGGCCCAACAAATTTGCCACACTCCATGTGGGCACTAGTGATCAATAGTAAAATGTATGTCTTCATGTGCAATTGTCAACAAAGTGGACCATCCACTTTAGACAAGATCCAAGCCAATTCTATGTGACTCCAAATATTGTCCCCCACTTCACATGTGAAAACAATCAGCAATAGTAAACTCTTGTCGTCTTCTTCCATGTGCACACCACAGTCCAAAAGATGTTGCAATCACCTTTTAACTTTCTCCAGACATGTGAACCATGGGGTCCCTTAGAAATTCGAACCATACCTAACCCTTGACCAATTATGCCACAAAACAAACCCCATGTGACTACCAAGGACAAACCCATGTGCCTTGGTGGAGTGTGATGCCTCACTCCCATCACATCAACCTAATCACATGTGAATGATCCTCCATGGGCCCCTGCCACATCACCAATTAGCCACATCACTTGCATGCCATATTACATGTCACATCCCCTGCATGCCCAATCACCATGAATAGTGACTTCATGCCTAACAGAGAGGAATGTGATGAGAAACGATGAAGATAAATACATGAAAATAGATGTTTTAAATTTTATTGGTCAAAGATGGATGAACTAATTGGATTTGAAAATGGATGTTAAGTGATAGATGATGATTTTGCATGGGGATATACCGTCATTTTAATGATTTTGCATGGGGATATACCGTCATTTTAGCACGTCTCAACATATATTTTGCAACTTGATTTTTTATTTTGCACATGACAATATGCACCATGATGACCTAGTCGCAGTGTGCGTAAGGACTGACCAATAATCCAAATGCAAATTGTTAGATAATCAAAATAAGATTTGGTTAACAAAAATGCAAATTGTTAGATAATCAACAAAATACAGATTTTGAGATGCTAACTAAACAATGATGCATATACCTCAGATGAGCTCAAAGAGGGAACAATAAAATTTTCACCTTAACCTACCAAGACGATCTTGCTCCTCCTTTGTTGTAAATGATTTTGCTCAGATGTGATTTGTGGATGTAGTTGCAAAGTCTTTGTGAAGACCACCTAGACTAACTTGGACAACACTTCCACTTGGCATAATGGATGACTTGATTGAAGCTTGGTTGATGACTTTTAACAGCACTTCGTTGTATGATTCTAGCTTATGAAATGAGAGGGGGAGCCCTCAATTTATAGATTTTCTTGATTGTTGTGGACCGTTGGATGAGAATGAAGATCAAAGGATAAGTATTGGTCCTCTCCCTCATAATTGAGGGAGGTGGAATGTGTAGGAGGATGCAATGATGAAGACATGGGAGGATTGAAAATGAATATAAAAATCATTTGTGGATGAATGTGAGGAAAATAGGATTATTTAATTTGGTAGTGGAGACATGTGGGGATCATGGAGGATTAAATGGGATGGCATAATAGATTTGAAATAAAAAATAGATTATTTGATTTATAGAAAATAGAAAATGTGCATTCCATCGAATTTCCAATTAAGATGGGAATAGCTAATTAACAAAGGTTAATTAACTAATATGATGTGTGATGAATAGTGATGATGAATAGTGACTACAAATTAGGATTAGGGTTTGTCATAGATGAAGGGATTAAGGAAGATTAGAGAAAATTAGGGATAATTAATAATGAATGGTGAATAGTAAGATAGTTAAGATTGACACGAAGTGTCCAATTTTTACTGTCTACACCAACCATAGCAACACAACACGTACATGGCAATAACAAGGCATGGTCTCAATGTAACTGTTCTTCAATTACTCGGATTTGTTTTAACCATGAACATCTATGGACTCAAAACCAATTATAATAGCACAACACTTACATGGCAATGACACATTATGGTCAGAGTGTAATTGTTTTTCAATTAGTCAGATTTATATTAACTACCCATGAATATCTATGGACTCAAGATCCAACCATAGTAGCATGACACTTACATGGAAATGATATAGTGTGCTCAAAGTGCAATAATTTTCAATTTTTTTGAATTAACATTAATTAGCCATGATATCTATGGACTCAAACCAACCATGGTAGCAAAACACTTACATGGCGATGACAAAGTGTGGTCATGGTGTAGGTGTTTTTCTATAACTCAAAATTTATATTAATTGACCATGAATATCTATGGGCGTACAACCAACAATAGTAGCACAACACTTACATGGCAATGACACGACGTGCTCGGAGTGCAATTGTTTTTTCAATTAATCAAATTTATGTTCCCATTTACTTCTTTCCATGCTTCTTTCAAAATGTCCCCATTTACGGCATTATATCGTTACCGCCCACCATCCATCACCTCATCCTTGCAAGTGCAACCAAGAGTTCAACCACTAAAAGAGCACATTCAACACCAACAAGAAGTACTTTCTAGTCTCAAAGATAACCATTGCACAAAATCAAATGAAACAAATTGATCACAAGAGTGAAAGACATTTTGAAGTGGGAGATTGGGTTTTTTTTAAGTAGGACATTGGGTTTTTATGAGGTTGCAGTCGTATAAGCAAATGTCCTGAACCAACAAAATAAGGATAACAAGCTTTCACCTAAGTATTATGGCCCTTAACGTGGCATACAAATTGTACTTAATTCATTTAAAAAAATCCATCTAGTCTTTCATGTTCCTTGTCATTGGTCAGAAGATTCCATTCCATACAGAGTTAACAAAGCTTGATGAAGGGGGGAGAATCATCTTGGAACCTAAGCAATTCTCCAAATACACACAAAGAGGTTGTGTATTAGGGCGATCACGGAGTGTCTTATCAAGTGGAAGAATCTACCCAGGAAAGATGCAGCTTACATGTAGAAGCATTTACAGAATACCAACGTTGAGGACAACACTTGTTTGAAAGGGGTAATGCTACGCCCTTAGCCTATAGAGTGTCTCAAGGTATGTGTGGCTAACTTAAGGTGTATAACCTTTGACTTGATCATTTGATAGTTTCTCTATTGCATATGGAGAGTAGTTAGCCTAATTGGATTATAGCCTAATTAGGGTATATATAGAAGGTAGTGTTTAGAATTGGATCATCATATTACAAATTTTGTTCTTATTGTAAGGATTGTGGGCCTTGCCCCCTCGAAGTGACTCGGTCAAATTTTCCAATATTTTTCTCTTCATTAAACTTATATTGTATGGATCTGCTATATTATGCTCTTATTTGTGAGTGATTGTTGTTAATCTATTCATGCAATCTGTAGAATTTTGATCTATTGCTATGAATCTGCCTTTGTGATAGAGTAAGTTCATTACAAAATCAAGTTTTCATTATTTTTGCATCACGCTGTTAGACTGCCCCTAAGACACTGCTTTGTAGGCTTGTACCTCTTACAACTTACGTTAGACTGCCACATAAATAACTATTTTGCAGGTTTGTATCTGTTCAGACTTACCACACAACCACAATGCTACACCAGCTGACTTGACGCACACACTAAGCTTTGCAGGTTGCACTTACTAACATTGCATACTACTGAATACTTGCACTTGCCTGTGCAAGTTTGTGCTATATAAAATACTAGAATTGCACATTAGGATACTAAAACTAAGATTGCACTATACACTGACCTTACTCTTGAACATATAATTTTTGAGTCTATGATATCAATGAAAAGACATCATGATTGACAACATCAAAACAACAGCTAAGTGATGTCAATGAAAAAGTGTGTCCATCAAAATAGAACCATGGTTAGCAGTATTTGTATGTCTCTATGTTGCCCCATTTCAATGTAGTATTAACAAATGAAAAAAAAATGAACCAAAAAAACCTCTTATAAACAAAATATGGATGCTATTATGGTTTTAGTTTTATGCAAATTTCTCCCCTCCCATACAAACATACCTCAATCAATGTAGAACCTCTGTGGTGTTTACAAGGCCTTATAACCTGCGAAAATTGCAGGTAAGTCATGGTTGCCATCATTGCTATCGATTAGATGGAACCATTAATCTAGTAGAACTGTGATGTTTATCAAATCGCAGAAGCTCAGTTCTTTCCAAGTGATCGGGAATGAATATAGGAAGAAACAAGTAATGAGGGAAGATGTCCTGAATGCTTGGACCTCTCCACAATCCTTCGAAGCAGCAATACTGAAGTTTACAGAACCTGATGACACCAAAAAATTAAATTTCAGTTATCACCATAAGATGTCAACTACTAAAAATATTCAATTCTAAACCATTCAACTTCTTCAAAAGCAAAAAATCTAAATTTTGAGAAAATTTCCCGATGATGGCTTTAAACACACTAGGTACGAATTCCTTGATATACAAACAAGAATACATACATGGCTTGATAGTCAATAGACTTGTTTCACAACACTAAAGAATCTCAAAGCAATTGCACTAAGCATTTTGTTGGGATTGTTAATGTTTCAGATTTTCATAAAATTTTCAACTAGAGCATTTCTTAAGCTTCTGATATGAGAACATTCAAAACCTTGTGACTGCAGAAGCAGTAAGGTCCGAACATGGAAAGGTTAAAATTCTAATTCAAAGGAAAAGCAAGCTTGAGAAATACATGAACAAGTGACAAGGTCCACTACATACAATTTCTTTCTTGCATAATTGCCTCTTTCTACAAGGGTTATATGTCATATCTTGAGTGTTTCTTATATCTCAAGTTCACCACTGACAAGCTTATACGCACAATAAAGCCAGAAGCCATCTTTACATTAAACCTGCATGTTGCAAAGTAAAATTCAAAAACTACAGTTTACAAAGGTATGTGTAATGTCCCCTTTTTCATAATAAAGGAAAACAGGTTGAAGACCTTTAGCCTAATTTTCCTTGTAGGCTAAGGGATGATATATTGGAAAATTTATTTTAATAATTAATTAGAGTTGCCCGAACAGTGATTTTAATCATTTGTTATCTTAAGGGAATTTTAATTGATTATTAGAATAATGGAACTATCATGATTAATTATTTAAATTACTTGAAGGTTTTTACCACTCCAAAAATTAAAGTAATTTAAGTAAATAATTGGATAGTATTTTTTAATAATTAATTGCTCATAAAGTGATTTTTATCACTCTTGCAAATAGAGTAATTTAATTAATTAATTATTAGATTATTTGTCCCAAAAGTAATTTTGATTACTATTATTTATTAAGACAAATTAATTTAATAATTGGAGAATGAATTATGACTTTGTCGGCCTTTGAGTTGTTCCAAATTGGAACGCCACCCTTTGGGTGGGATCCAAAAGTGGAAAACAGGAATTAAAGGTCAGCAATGATTTTTAATTCATGCAATGGACTCCCTCACATGGTTCGCCCCCTTGGGAGGGTATTTATTGCAAGCAAATGATCCATTTTTTGGGTTATGCTAATTTTGGATATTGAATTGATGATCAAGTATGTCAAGCTTGTTGACTTGAAGACGAAAACCTTCAAATGCACCAAGGGCTTGGGGACGAAAACCTCCATTCTTTCATTTAGGACAGCTCTACTCAAGGGCTGTAATTGTGCTTCAGATTTAGATGGTTGCATGCAATTGGTCCTACAAAAGTGTTCTGAAACACCACCTTGTTTGGAAAGATTGGAGAGCTTGGTGATTGTGTTTTGCAGGTTAAGGAGGTGGCGACTTGTCATTTTCAGATGGGCAACCTGATTTTGAGGTGTTTGTTCATGCCTTAGGGTGATGTTGTGCCATAAGTAACATTCTAACATTTATTATATTATTTATGCATATTGGCAACTTGGCTTGAAGGGGTTTTGACCTCATTTCGAGGGTCAACATTGCCTTGAATAATTATGTAATTTTCCTATTATTTTCCAGCTTGGCGATTTGGATTTGGGAGGCTTTTTGGTCCTAAATATATTCGGAAAATTCCTAAAAATTCTGCTTTTCAATTCTATCATATTTGTGCAATTTATTGAAGGTTTTATGAGATGTTTTGCATGGTATAATCAGCTGTAATTTTCATTTTAATATTCCATTTGGGGCACCTAGGGTTTGGAGAATTAATTCTTCTTTTGAAGGCCTAAGATTGCTTGTTTGGATAAGCGAATTATTGCTTAGGGTTTCGCATAATTTTGTGTTATTTTTTGGAGTTATTTGGCAGCTAGGGTTTGCTGTCACACAAATCAGAATTTACATTTTTTGGCTAAGGTTTCCACATAAATCCAGAATTCAGAAAATTGTCCTATTTGGCGACATTACATTATGAAAAGATGCAAAGCCACAAAGCAATGTCCCTCTGCAGTACCATCCAAAGTCAAGTAATTGCACTTCAAAAGACATTTTGTAAGAAAACATGTAAAAGGTCTTCTATATGAAATTGTTTGGTGATTTATATTATTACAGAATATTGAACCATGTCCAGAACCCACCAAAACGTGGTTTCCGCATTACTTTATCTCTTAGCTTATGATTATACCGCTTACAGCAGCCTTCCATAAAGCTATTGCCTTTATGTTGTGCTGCCATCTCTTTAAAGAAGCAAGCTGTTTTAATGACGTACTAAAATGGAGGTTCACTCTACACTTAGGCAAAGCCCAAACCTATGCAATGTCAACATCTCAGTGGTAGGTAACCCAGATGAACCTAGCTGTGCTGATAGAAGGTCATGGATTTGAGTCCTATCCGGTCCATGTCTTGCAACAAAATATTAGAGCTCGGTGGTTATGTGCACTCAAGCCATGTGTGGCTTGAGCAGGAATACTGAAGGCTCAATTCACACTCCATCCAAGGGTTGAACGTGTGAAGGGGTGGTGACTTAGTGGTACAGAAAATGCCAATGGGAGGTCCTAGGTTTCAGTCTTAGCACGTCCATGTCTTGAAACATACTAGACTAACATAAGGACTCTTCCATGACCAGCCAGATTACTTCAAATTATCATTTAGGCTAATTATTTCGATCCCAAACTCAATTTCATGAACAATTACTCATTTTTATAAGACAAAATGGGATTTAGCCGGACCCCCATGATGGGATTTCACTCCACATTAATACTCTCCTTCCTTTGTTAATAGAAATTTGAAAATTCTCTTAAGGACCAAAAGGGAAATGATCTAGAAATTGATCTACTGGCACATTTTGAGGGCATTTGCCAGCTATTGGTCGCCAGTTCCATCCCAAAGGCTAACAAAATCTCATTTGTTTTTACATTAAAAGGAATCGTGAATCAAAACCCTCAAATTCTACTTACTATGGTTTAAGTTTGGTAGGGGAAATGCTGTTATGTGTGCAACCCATATGCAATTAAAACGTGGTATTCATAGGATTGGCGACAATTATTTGAAAGCATGATGATCTATTCTCCAATATTTACAATTTTTTTTATTTTTTGAACCATATGTTACCAAACATATAAAACTGGTGTCAAAATAAAGAGCTTGAAAAACCCAAATTCCTTATGGGACAATTTGTGATGATTTCCAGCCAATTACAAGAACTTTGATGCTGAATCATCCATCAAATAAGCTTGTGGAAAGAAAGTCCCCATTATTTGGGGTTTCGTGGAGTTTCAAATTTTGAAATAAGAACGAGAATGAATAAGCATCATTCTAGATTTATAGTGTTTATGTCAAGTAATGATTTATAGATTGGTAATATAAAAAGACTCGGTTTCCTGTGCAGAACCCAAATAGTTTGTGTCTCTACATCACAAGAAAAGGGGAAATAGGAAGGGCCTACAATCCCAAGGAATTATAGGTTATATTAATTGAACATGAATATCTATGGACTTAGAACCAACCATGGTAGCATGATACCTATATGGCAATGACACAATGTGTTCGAACTGAAAGTGTTTTCCAATTACTTAAATTTATATTAATTAAACATAACTATCTATGGACTCCGAACCAACCGTAGTAGCACAACACTTACATCACAACCATGTTGCAAGCGACACAACAGGCATGTCTTGTTTGGCATTGTTTGGGTCCAAAACCCGTCTGCAACAGAAAACAATCGTTGTGAACAGGTCGGTCCCTTTGTTGACTGAACCAAAATGTTTTAGCGTCCAACCAAAATGACAAAGCATTTGAGGCGGGTTGTGGGCCGCTGCCTAGTGGTTGCACTGGTGTCTTTCAATCTATTTTTGAATCAACCTGTAATTTTTTATACCACTCCTCCTTTTCCCCGCAATCCTAGCAGTGGGCTGAGGTCATTTCACTTTTCTAGCACCTAGCTGCCTATTGGGGAGAGAGTGAAGGACATCATTGGGTGCCTGACATTGCAGGAGAAAGTTGGGCAGCTGGTGATTACAGCAAGGGCTGTTCCCAGGCTTGGAATTCCCAAACATGAATGGTGGTTGGGAAAATTGCATGAAATGTCGAATGGAGGTCTCGGAACTCAAGAGACTAGATTTGGGGGAAGGTTTCATGCAGCTCCTAATTTCCCTCAATTCATTCTTACTGCCACTTCCTTGAATACTACTCTTGGGAAGCCATTGGTTGGGTGTGTATTCAAACCTCTGAATATGTCTTTCAATGGTTCATTTTTTTTAATTACACAATATGTGGCATTGTAGTATTTTTTTTGGACCCTCATTGATTAATGTTTGTTATAGTGTTCTAAACCACCCACTAAGGTATTAGTTGTCCTGATTGGTTCTATTACGATAACCATAGATGAATCCCAAGAAAGCACGAAGTGCTCTGTGAATCATGGGAGTGGGCATATTCTAGAGTTTCACAATATTGAAGTAGCCTTATTTATTAATATGAATGTGAGCTAAAAACCGGGGAATGATGTAGTAAATGCTCACTTTGTAATGTTCATCCTTCAGAATGTTACATGTGCCAGTTATTTTATCTAAATTTTCAGTAGAAAATCAAATCAATAAATGTGATATATATGTATGTGTACAGAGAACCGTTTCTTATTTGGTTCTTCCACAATCTCAACAACTTCCATTTTCCATCTTATTTCTCATTTCTGGTAACATAGCATAGCAACGACACACTGTAATCTGAGCATATCTGTTTTTCAATCAATCAAATTTATATTAATTAACTCTACGGAGTCTGAAACCAAATGAAACTAGAAGGACAATGACATGGTATGGTAAGCGTGTAAATGTTTTTCAATTTGGTTTTTAATTATCAATGAATGTCTATAAACTCAAAACCAACCAGAGTAGCGGCACAACTACACGCTGTGGTTATTGTGTAGATGTTTTTCAATTACTAATCTTTATATTTATTGACAATGATTACCTTCGAACTCAGAACCAACCATAGTAGCACCACATTACACAGAAATGACAAGGTGTGGTCCAACCATAGGAGCACAAAAATTACATGGCAATGATATGGTGTGACCGAATCGCATGTGCCTTCCAATTACTTGAACATAAAGCAGAAAAACTTCGGATTTTTTTTAATTCAAAAAAAACTTCAGATTAAAAAAAGAAATTTGAAAAAAAAAAAAAAAAAACCTCAAATTATACAGACTAATGTCATATTTTGGAATGAGAAATCTTATTTCATATACAATCCCTAAACATACAAGACAGGGGTTCGAAAGCAAGACAATTCATTCGCTAAAATTTACATGTTTTTAAAGTTTTCAAGCCAAATTCCCACCAAAATTGACAAATTTGGGATCAAAGCGAAGAGCTTAACTTACCCGAATTTCCTGCGTGCAAATCTGTGAAGTTTTGTCCGGCCAAATTACGATAAAATAGATGCCAGGTCGTCCAGTTGATAATAAATCTCCGTTGTTTTCGGTGTTCTATATTTGGTCCGCACTAGGAGGGTTTGAGATGTTTCGTTTGTGTGTTTGAAAAGAATAAGCATTTGTTCGTTATTATCCACTTTCGTGGGGTTTGTTAACGTACGTTTATATTTATAGAGGGGAAGGGTTAGAGGAGGGTTTACGTGGAAAGAGTACAGTGGTAGGCCCCACAAGTCACAGCGATTGGAAGCTTGGAAGGCACTCATGCTGACTTTAAAACTGCCGTGTGCATCTCGACTTGGGGCACCCAAAAAAAACGTGCGGGTTTGACCGTACCTCTGTACAATAAGTGATCCATATGTGGCGAAGGGATCTTTTACTCGTTGATTGGCTGGTTTTGTATATTGATATTTTCAGATAAAGTGCTAACTTTGGTCGGCAATGTATAATATTAAAAAAATAAAAAATAAAATATATAAATAATCTATTTGGGTTGTTATTACATGTCCATAGGGTTTAAGATTTATTTATATAATTATGTATATGAATAAGGTGGGCAAAGAGATTACATAATAAGTAAAATTTTGATAATGTCAAATGTTAAATCAGGTCACTCGTATCATCAAATCAATTACAAGTAGAGGAGGAGATGATAGACTATCGGGTTTGTCTCCCCAAGCACCTTCTTAGAGGGATGAGTAGTGTAGTGTTTTAGCGTCCAACCATCTTGTTTTTCATTTTTTTCTTCCTCTTCTTTTGTAGCATGTGGTTGAGGAGGAGAAATCGTTAAACTAAGGCAAGGAAACTTACCTTGCAATGCCTAGCCAGTAGGTCCATAACCTCCATCCTATGGGAATCGCCAACCTCCATTTCCTCGTGTCAATGAAAGTCAACGATAGGGAAGTGTGGAAAAAAATAAACCGTTGCAAGACCTATCGACCACAACAACATTCCATTCATCCTTTCCCTCACCCCGAGGAATCGGTATTCATGCCAAGGGGATTCAAGAGGTACTTTGCTAATAGTGAAAGGGGCATTGCCCCAGTGGCCAATTAGGGTGTAGAGGTGTTTCACCTCCAACATTGATTTTTGTGCTTGAACTTGAATTTGTAACGTGACATTAGATAAAAATAAATATTTTGTTAGTAACAATAAAATCTCTTTCCATAGGCACATGACTAAAAATTGCATCATTTATGTCTTTCCAAAGCTAAAAGAGGATTTCGGTAAGAAAGATATGCCAAATTTGCTTGAATTTTGTAGGTAGTAAGGAAGCATCCTCAAATATGACTATAGTCTAAGTGAAGGGCTTATGTCTGAAGGGTTTGAAAAATGAGTGGCTCCATTTCCAAACATGTTGAACCCTCACGTAGAACCAAACTATGTGCTTGAGCGACTCAATTTGACCATGTACTTGGAATTTGTGCATAGGGATACCCATATGCACCAATTTATCCCCCACGTGAAGCCCTTAATACATAATACACCAAGAAAAGTGAGATTTTTTTGGCCCAATAATGGCAAACCACATAATAAGAAATCCCCTATGACAAGGAAAAATGAACAATTGAAATCCCAACACTTGTTGAACGTCTCATAGGGCACAAGCTTGGGGGAGAGCCAGTGGTAACTAATTTAGGTGTAATGGAGCAAAGGAGTTGTAATAGACCAATTGCATCTCCTCCACCATTGAGGAGGAGTTTTAAGGCCAATCTTGTGTAACTTATCATCAATGGACTACCATTTGAATTTCACTGACAAACTCAAAGTATTTATTGTTGAGCCCAAATTTGGCTTTGAGCTTGGGCCAAATCATCCAAATTCTATATCATTTTTTAAACAAACCCACAATGGTGTGAAGGCCTTTTCTATAAAGTTTGAGAGCATTGACCCAAGGTACCTCAGCTAAAGGAATCCATGAAAATCAATCACAAGTGACCACCATAAAGAATGGGTATTAATAGATAACCCAGTATTGAACTTGTCTCCTTTCCAAAACAGCTAAGGTTTAATGGCTTCCCAAGATTTTTAAATGCTTTTAGCAACAAAAGTGTCTATAATTTTGATAGGCATTTAGGTAATGAGAAGGGTGTGAACCCTGAAACCCTTCAAAACAGTTTTGATATACAAGTTTCCACTTTCAATCCAAAGGTTAAGTAGGACCTTCCAAACTTCATGGCCTTTAATGGATATAAGTACCCATTTCGGCACACAAATCAATCCATTGTTTATGAATATCAATCAAACCCATGCCATCAACGTCCTTGGGATGACAACAAAGGTCCCAAACCACTCCATGGAAGCCCTTCTTTCATTTTGAATTAACTCAAATAAAATCATGAAGGAACTTCTCTAGTTTGTGATAGGCAGCATTGGAAGGAGCCCTAAAAGAAGAATAAAGGAAATGAATAGCAATGGATATGAAGATTAAAAGCAAAAGAACAAAAAATAATACAGGGGAAAAAAACTAACATAACACTAGAAGATAAAGGCTTGTCATTTGTACATAGTAAAGCCCCAAAAAAGTATCCCAAGTTTGGATAAATACTAATAACAAGCATGGAAGCATGTGATTGATCTATAATTTGGTGGATAGTCTAGTCACAATTCATCAATACAAAACCCATTCAACTCCTAACACACACATGATTATTTGCTTACTATTATGCCTTACTTTTCTTGGAAAACATATATATAACGTGTTGTATATGAAAATAGATTGAAATATAATGCAAGTAGGAAGAACACACAAAACACATAACATAGTAAATTAGCCTAGATTATCTCAATACGAGAAAAATCCAACAAAGCAAGTTGTTTATCCCTCCTCTTTCCACTATGTAGTTCCCAAGCATAAGGTTATTGTCATGAAGTGGCCTTCACAGACACATTCATATATGATAATTGCCCAAACCCTTGCATAAAGCTTTGCAATTTCTTATAGCTCTTCTCAAATAATTGGCAACACCTAACAAATAACACTAATTAGGAGAACATTAGAACATTGACTTGTGGACTCAAGACTTGCAACTATAATGTTGAACATTGCTTCCATTGAATGCCTCTATATATCCCAAAGGCTTGTATTTATATAAAAACTTGGCATCCTAAGATATATGAATTGGCCATAAGATGAATTGAGCTGACGAAAAGTTTGAAAACAAGCCACATTTGTAATGGTTACTTGTTTGAACTCATGTCACATGATTTTTGGATAAATAGTAGCCTTGTTATGGGTTTTTCTGAAAATGGTACCATGTGTTTCTCTACGAAGTTGTGGCATCAAGTCTATGTCAAAATAGAGGGATACTCCACAGTGTACAAATGATTCTAAGACTTCCTTTCACTTTGGAAACTCCTCATGCACCTTTCTAACTGTGGTTTTTATGTGAATTCCCTGTAAGAAGTATCTTACGAGCATTTATTATAGATATGAGAATAGTGGAAGTACTTAGCTCACATGGTTAACACACTAGATTTGAACTTTAAATCATGCCTCTTAATTAGAGGCTTTTGGTCCCCAAAATCTTTAGGAACTCAATAAACGAGTAAATTTCTACATTGTATCTTATTTGGAATACCATTTGACCTTATTGGGTAGTTAAACCTTTAACCCAATCAACCATGTTTCTTACACTCTTTTCTTCATTATTATTTTTATTTTCTGCAACATGATATCCTTCTCCAATTCTAACTAATCATCGAAAGTAAGGTCTTCAATATAAGGCAACAATAAATCTCTTTCTTCATTATCTATCATTAAAGGCTCAAAGAGAAGTAAGTTCTCAACATTGGCAATGGACTATATTTTCATACATGGAGGAAAATCCAATCTGAAAGCATTATTTCCCACTTGTTCTAAAATGACAAATGGACCATATCTAAGAGACTTAAGCTTATTAGTTTTACCTCAGAGCCTTTCTCTACTCAAGTACAACCATACCTTATCTCCAACAAGAAAACTATGTTTAATCCTATGTTTATCATGTCTTGCTTTGTACTTGGCATGTGACTTCCTCAACCTCTCTTGCACTTACAGGTGAATTTGATGAATTTTCTTAATGAACCTTTAGCTTTGTGGATCTTTGATCCAATTTCTCATTTCCCTTGTATATTTGTCCCGAAACAACATCAAATGCAAATGGAGGTAAGTAACAAAAACAAGTTTTAAAAGGAGATATATTGGTAAAAGAATGTAATTCCCTATTATATGAATGTTGAATATACACCAAAATTTCATCTCAAGTCTTAGGATGCTTCATATTGTACCTCTCAATAGTTACAACATGTTTTATTCACCACTTAAGTCTACCCATCAGTTTGTGGATGAAAAGTCGTAGATCATTTCAATCTTGTATGCATCTTCTCCCATAATGTGGTCCAGATTTTGCTAAAAAAGCTTGAATCCTAATCAAAAATGATAGAGTTAGGTAACCCAAAGTGAACCCACACATTAGCAAAATATGACTCAATTTCATCACTACCTTTAATAGTCTTTTTATAAGGAAAATGAATACACATCTTACTAAACCAGTCCACAACTATAAAAAAATAGTAAAGACCCTTCTTTGACATAGGAAACCCCCCTAAAAAATCCATGGAAATGTTCTCTTGTGGCCTAGAAAGAGTTGGTATTAGCATGTACAAACCCAACTTCCAGTTACTAGGCTTGATTGTACTACACAATACACATCTTCTTATGAACTTAGCAACATCAACTTGCATATTTGGCTAATAAACATACCTTTGTAAATGTGAAAGTGTCTTTGTAACTCCAAAGTGTCATACAATGCTTGAATTATGTTCTTCTCTCATTAGTTTAACTCTTCCTCATTTAGGCACACAGAGCTTACCCATCTTGAAGATAGTAAACCTCATTGGGCTTGAAACCTACACCTTGAGGTTGTTTTTCTTGAGGAAATGCTTCCCCAAAAAATCACATCTTGCTCATATAATTCTACATAAGATTCATGCACAAAAGGTTCAAGAAGGGGTTTGGTGGCTATGCCTGAAATCAAAGGAGGTCTAAACAACATGCCCACTAACTTGTTAGTCACACCCTTCTTATATTTGATATCCAAATGAAATTTGTATAAGAATACCATCCATTTATAATGTTTAGCTTGCTAAAGTTTAGTTTGTGCTTGTAAATATTACAGAGGTTGGTGATCTATATGAGTAATGGTTTCCTTACCCATTTTGTAGTTATTCCATTTCCTTACTTTTTGAACAAGAGCTTACAACTCTTTATCTTATGTATAATAATTTAAGAATCACACCATGAAATGACTTTTAATGGTGACTGTTGGCCAAAATTGGCCCACATACAAAACTTTTGCCTGAATGGATTAGGTCAATGTCTTGAACCCTTTAGTAGCCTTCTACCCCCATCACTAGTCCAGTTCTAGTCCTGAATATCCCTTACAAGTTTGGTGTCTTGGTGTGTTTTATATCTCAAGATATAAGCCTTCAAAGATGATCTATCAGTATGGGACGTGCCAGGGGATGTCAAATTAAAGCCACAGGAAATAACCATTTGGGTTCAAAAATATTCATTAAGATACGAATTGAACACAAGGTTGCCAAGTGTTGTGATATCAGAAATGAGGATCAAGGATCAACAACACACAAGTGATCTCATGAAGTCAGTAAGTCAAAGATCCTGGATCAAGATCAAGTGTACACATTATTACATACATATCTTGATTGATGATCTACATTAAATACTAGGGTTAATAAGTCAAAATAAATCTAGGATGCACATTTAATCATGCATCAAAGATCTAATGGTGAGCACAAGGTCAAAAGGTCTACAAATCTTGAGGATGAATACGATGGTACCATATGCCATAATCACAATAATTTAGTAGATCAATGATGCGTAATTGATTATGCAAATCAAATATCAATGGCATGCATTCAACCATGATGAGGAGATTGATAGTGTGCATAAGGTTGATAAGTCAATGAGCCCAAATTGCATGCAAGGTCACCACATGGCATAAGAATGTTAACTAGATGAAGACTGACAACAGGGTCCACAAAAGACATGTAGGTTTGCTGAGTGTCATGATCTTGGCAGCAAATCAAAGATCAACAGCCAAAGTTGAAGGTCAAGGCTAAGAGACTCATAAGGAGATTGACAAAGCATAGTTGATTGAGTTTCAAGGGGGCACAAGATAAAGACATGTGTCCAAGGTGACAACAGTTAATTTTTAAAATGAAATAAATAGCATGGTAAGGGGATGCCACATAGGCAAACATGTCAGATTGAAATATTTCACCACCTAATCTAATGTGTATGGATACAAGATCAAAATATGATCTGGGTTATCAAAATAAACACTGTAGATTCATATGTTGCCATTAAATCTCTATCCTATGCAAAGGTTTGCTCAATTAGGTTATGAGGTATGTCTTGGGTTGAATTTATGTCTTGTTCACCATTAAGCCTAGTGCCTATGGATATTCATTAAAATTATGAATATATAAAAATTAATAAGGGAATTGGTTTTCATTTATATTGGACCTATGTTTAGGGTTTGGAGTAAAGGTGGAATGATGATTGTGAAAGGAATGTTAGAGGGGACACCAGATGAATGAGTTTAAGTGACTCTCTAGTAATGTAAATGACATATCAAGATGAAGCATGGTGTTGTAAGCTCATTAAGAAGATGGAGAGTTGTAAGTTGAGAAAGGCAAGTGGAACATTCAATGAAGTTCCAAAAGTCTTTGGAGATTGTTCCTTTTTAATGGATCATAACTCATCATCCTCAACAAGTTCTTGTCTTCTAATATGTTTCTAAGCCAAGGAGAGGGCTTGAAAGCTATTTGGCGCTAATGAATGGTTAATTAGGAGGTAGGATTAGTGTTAATCAATTAAAAAAGTGGTTAGGACTCCATGGAAGAGGTTGGACCTCATTTATTGAATTATGGTTGGTCGCTCCTTCTCTCTCCCTTCTCCTTCTCTCCTATATCTCCTATTTCTCCCCTTTAAAAAGAGGGACTCATATTTTTGAGAAAGGGGACTCTCATTTGACAAGCAAAAAACCCTGTCAAAATTTGTATTAAAGCCCTCTTGAAGTAATAAAGATAATTTTTACCTATCTCTTGCCTCTAAATTGTGTTTAACAAGCTTGTGCATGATGGCATTATGAAACAGTGTTCTTACATGTCCATTGTCCTTCTTTCTTGCCTATTATAGGTGTTTTTAAGCTATTCACAAGTTTGAACTTGTGTTGTTTCTACTATTGATGGATGCTTGGTGTGAATCTCAAAATTCCTCTTTGCTTGATTGCTTGGTGAGCCTAGTTTATAAAACACTTATGTAAATTAGCTAGTTTGTGAGATTGTGTGGGTGAGGATTATCTTATGATTCATCAATGTTTATTTCATGCTTATGTGAGTTCTTATTTAAATTTGGTGCATCACACTTTTATCTCTCTTAGTTTCCCTATTACCCCTTTCTATCCCTTTTCCAAGTAGAACAATTAGTTTAGGTGATATATCAAGAGGACACCAACATTTTCTGGAGGTTCAACCCCACTATAGGATACCCATAGCCTGGGGTTACTCCAATTTTGTGGCTTAGTTAGAGGGAGCCTGAGGAACCCCCTCCAGGGGTGCAAATTAAGTCCATAATATTTTTTGGCACACCTAATGGGACTACTTTCAAAGAAGATTGGTCAAGTTTGATGCTAGTTTGATCGATTTGCAGTGATTATAGCTTTCATCTTTTAATATTTGGTGACTCCAAAGAACATTCAACATTCTAGTGGTAGAACAGTAGCTATCTTTCATGCCAAATATGGCTACAAGATCAGCTTCTAGAGGTATTCCTTTTGAATTTGTTGAATTACATTTAAACTCAGTAAAAAGGTTAAGATTTTCTAATACAAATCCATACAAAGGAAATTTTCCTCCTAGACTAGTTTCTAAGTTTACCTCTGCAAGAAGATATTTGTTACATCCTTTCACTACCATGGTAGCCCCTAGAGCTTTTCCTTTTGTGGCTTTCAATGGTCAGAGTCCTTTGGATCTCAATCACTATGACCCTATTCTAGTGGTATCTCTTAAGAGTGTGCCTTACTTCATGAGAGATCAATCTATAACCCCTTTAGAGCACTTCAAAGATATATCCAACTTATGCAATATTCATGATATCAATGAGGAAAATGTGGCCATTAGGTTATTGGCCATCTATTTCAAGGTTAAAGCCTTGGAGTAGCATAGAAACCTTACTACTAAATCCATTACATCATGGGATCAGTTAGGTGATGCATTGTTAAGAGATTTGAAGATAATAGTGACCACTTGTCACTTGTTGAACAGTTAACCACAATCAAGAGGGCCCTTCATGAGGTTATGCAAGACTTCAATACCAAATTTCAAAAGACTCAGGATAGGATCCTAGTCTTTCTCAGCCCTACTCCAAACGATGCTTTCCTTTACTATCTGACATCTCTCAACAGTGATATTGTAGTAATGATTTATTCTATGGGAGGAAACACATTACCAAATGTTTATAAAGTGGCAATTAGAGCATATAATAGTCTAGTACATGCTGACAAGATTAAACGTAGTCCACGAATGCCTTTGTTTCATGAGATTCAACCACCTTTTATCATCATTCCTCCCCTTGCTGTGATTCTTCCTATGCCAACACTTGTTGCCATACCTACACCAAATCAAGATAAGGCTTCAACTAGTCAATCTAGCGATTCCCAAGAGTAAAAGAACTTCCAAGAGCTCAATAACATGTTTCAATCCTTGGTAAATGAATTAGTGAATGTGAAGAGGCCAATATGCCACCCTACAAAGGAAATTTCTAAGGACAAGGGCAACCTAACTATGTTAGGCAAAATAATTATATTCCAAATGTTGCAAGTACGTCTAATACCTTGGTCCCTACTTAAAAAAATATTTCTCAATAATGTAAGGGTACCATGTCTTGGAATCAATCATTCAGTTAAACCATTATCCCAAAAATTGAGCTCAATCAAGCTTTCAATGATCAATGGAAGTAGGATGCTAGCTATGGATACAATCAAGCTCTTACGGCTCAAAACACAGAAGAACCTATAATGATAAAGCTAGAAGAGCCTCGACAAGGCCAAGGCCCTAATGAAAGACCAAACTAATTGGGTGGTACAATGGTTAATTAGGATCAAGAATAGTGTTCTGCACTCAATCAATAGGCTAGTTCTAGCCAAGCATACATTCCAGTGGCAGCTAATACAAGGTTTAAAAGAAAGAACATGGATAGTAACCACGAAGCAGTCAAAGAGCCTCCTATTATTACTCCATTACTATCAAATACAAGTGAACATACTATTTATCCAAAAGTTCCAATAGCTCCAAAGAATCAGAACCAAGGGAATTCCTCTATGCCCCAAAACTCACAAGTTTAAAACATGGTTGTGGCTCCCAAAGCACAAGCAAAGGTTGGTGGTTTACCCATCAATATTGTTGAACAAATGAAGAATTCAAATGTGAGTGTGCCAATGTGGGATGTAATTTCCATGCCTGGTCAGGTGTATATCTTTTAATAAGGTTTGTAAAAGATCAATGTTTCTAAGAAGCCACCAAGCAAGGAAAATGTAGTGCTCACCAATACAACTAAGGGACCTAATGAAGGGCAATCAAATAAGGTGGTCAAACCTCCTCCCTTCTATATTTCTGTAATCATTGGTGATTTTTAGTACACAATTTCATGGTAGATAGTGGAGTAAGTAGTTCAGTGATGCCAAAGTCAATAGTAGATCAACTTGGTTTGAAGTATGAACCCTAATCTAAGGGAGTTTTGCAGCTTGATAGATCTTCCACCAAACTAGCTAGCATTATCAAAGGTCTAAAATTGACCCTACATGCTTGTCCCAGTATTTCATTGGCTTAGGATGTGTTGATTCTAGACGTGCCTTCTCATTTTACTCTATGCTTATCTAGAGATTTCATAGCAAAAATTACAGGTTATCTAGTAGCAGATTGGTCCTACATGGCTTTCAGAACAAGGCATAGGACCAAAGTGTCTATCAAATTCGAGCCTCTTGTATAGTTTCACATTAATCCTTATGAACCAAATATCCCAAACATTAATTGTACCATTATTGATGAAGATGAACACCTAGTTGGTCAAAAACTAAACACTCTTTCTAAAGAGATACTTGATATGTTCTTAGATGAGTTATGGGGTGAAAATTAGCTAATTGACCCTTTGGAAGGTGTTGAAATAAGAGACATGGGAGTCTACTACTTGCATGAAGGAAATGGGTCCATACCATCCCTCACTAAGCCTCAAGAAGATACCAGTGGTTTGTGTAAATTATTCTTTGATGGCTCAAGGAGCAAACATGGCGTAGGTGCATGCACAATGCTAGTATCCCCCTCCAATGATAAGTACTTCTCATCTTATAGGTTTCAATTCAATTGTTCTTTCAATGCCACTGAGTATGAGGGCCTTATCCTTGGATTTCATTGGGCTATTAAAAGGGGAATCAAGTAGTTACAAGTATACGAGGATAGCGAGTTGATAGTGCATTAGGTCAGGGGCCAAACCATCACAAATAATCCTTTGATGAAATCTTACAAATATAGAGTGTGGGATATTCTTGAGGACTTTGAAGCATTCAACATCCAAGCAGTGCCAAGAAACCAAAATTAGCATGCTGATAGGTTGGCAGCTATGGGATCTCAATTTGACATCCCAAATGAGTTGAGAAAGCCCAAAGTATAGCCACATGTGAAAGTGGTGGTAATATCATCAATGTCAAACAATGAGGCTCATTTGCAAGTCTTTGATAGTGACAAGTAGATTGCTTATTTTAGAGTAGAAAGTAGATTTTTCCTCAAAGACATAAGATAAATTCCAACATCAATATGATGATCAAATTATTTATCTAAGGTCTAACAAACTTCCTAAAGGGCTAGTCACCCTTGAAGGTCTTTTCCATGAAGGAGATCATATGAAGAAAGATAAGGTAGTGATGTCAACTGATGAGGAAAATTATGAAAGATTTCTTATCCTCAAAGATAAGCTCCTCAAGCATGGAAAGGTAAGCACTAAGGCTGAAAGACATGATTTCATTGAACTTTGTAAGGAATATTCAGACATCTTTGCTTGGGAATATAATGATTTGAGAGGCTTTGATCCCAAGTTAGCTAAACCACTATAGATTTGAAGGCCAATACCAAGCCTGTTAAGCAAAACAAAGGCCTATCAACCCCAAAATTGAAGAGCTAATGAGGAAAGAATTGACTAAATTGATTGAATCTAATATCATATTTCCCATCAAGCACTCTTCATGGGTAGCCAACCTGGTACATGCGAGGAAGAAGAATGGGGAAATCCAGTTTTGTGTTGACTTCAGAGACTTGAATAAGGTCTCTTTAAAATATCATTACCCCTTACCATCCATGGAACAACTCTTTCAAATGGTTATTGGTTTAGAATGCTTCTCTTTTTTGGATGGGTACTCAAGATACAACCAGGTGTTGGTAAGAGAAGAAGACCAATACAAGACTACCTTCATCATAAAGTGGGGCACATATGCTTATTAGAATATGCCTTTTGGCTTGTCAAATGTTGGGGCTACTTTTTAAGGAGCCATGGACATGGATTTCCAAGGTTTACTGAATCAGATGGTTTTTATCTACTTGGATGACATAACAATTTTCTCCAAGAAGGCTAGTGAGTACTTGGATCACCTAAGATTTATCTTTGAAATATGCAGAGAGTATGGGATCTCATTGAATCCTAAGAAATGTGTGTTTATCATTTATGAAGGCAAACTCTTGGGATATATTATCTCAAAGTAGGGATTAGCTATTAACCCTAATAGAATAAATGTTATCTTGGCATTATCATTACTCGAGCATAAGAAAGGAATTCAGAGTTTCCTTGGGAAGATAAACTTCGTGAGGAGGTTTATACCTAGTTTTTCAAGCTTAGTCAAACCCATCACTACCATGATGAATAAGATTAAAGTGTTCACTTGGTCAAATGAAGGTAAAACACCATTTTAGGCTATCAAGCAAGCCATTACCCAAGCACCCACACTCATAAATCTTGATTTCTCAAGGGATTTCATATTGTATGCCTTTGCTAATATTGACAAGATATCAGCTATGCTGATGTAAAAGAATGGCGAAGGACTTGAGAAATCAATAGCATTTTTCAGTCAAGGGCTTGAAGGGTATGAGTTAAGGTATACTTTTGTATAAAAATAAGTCCTTATAGTAGTAAGAATCTTTAAAAAGTTTAGACCAATGCTCTCTAATAGTAAAATTTATCTTATGGTGTCTCATCCCAAAGTGAGGGACTTCCTTCTTAACAAAGACTTGAATGAAAAGAGGGTTGGTTAGATTACCAAGGTCATGGAGTATAACATGGAGATCAAGGTCACTAAGCTAGTGAGAGGCAAAGGCTTGTGTGAGCACATGGTTGATAACCTTCAAGAAGATAAAGAGGTTGTCTTGGTGACATAAGACAACTCACAAATAGATGCACTTCCACCTTATACTAACTAGTTCTAGGATATGCCACGGTTCTTAATAATATGTGAGTACCCATAATGTATAGATAGGGTAAAGAGAAGGTATTTTTGGCTTTAGTCCATACCTTATGCATTAGTTGATGGGGTTTTATTTAGAAAAGAACCCAATGGAGTGCTTCTTAGATTCATTGACAATGACCAAGTAATAATGCTCTTGGACCAATTCCATGAGGGGCCTGCAGGAGGCCATTTTGCTCTAAGGACTATAACAACAAAAGTGATGAGAGTTAGTTGTTATTGGCCTAGCCTCTTCAAGGATGCCTATGCATGAGTGAGAAAGTGTCAAAAGTGTGTTCTCTTTATTGACAAGCAAATATTGGCAACCCTTTCTCTCAACCCAATTTAGGTAGATAAACCCTTCATGTAGTGGGGTTTATACTTCATAAGAATGATCAATCCACCTTATAGTAGAGGTCCCAAATGGGCACTCATTGCTATTAACTACTTCACCAAGTAGGTGGAAGCAATTTCCCTAAAAGAAGCCAATGAAATAATAATGTTGGACTTTTATGATAACATAGTAATAAGGTTTGGTGTACCAACAACAATAATTTCAAATAATTCATTAACATTTATTGGCATGAAGATAAGTGAGTGGGCACTTCAGCTGGGCATCTACTTAGTGCATCTTCAAGCTACTACCCCTAAGGCAATGGATCGGTAGAGTCAACAAACAAAAACTTGATAAAGATCATCAAGAGGACTATAGAAGAAAATCAGAGAGTGTGGCACACAAAGTTAAGGACAACCTTATGGACTGATAGAGTGACTCCCAAAGTTACCATTGGTAACTCACCATTTATCCTTATATATGGGAGGGATTCCAAATTACCCATATCTATTGAGTTACCTACCTTGGAGTTATCCCATTAGCTTAAGTTGATAGAGAGTGAGCCTATGAGTGTGAGGATGGCAAAGCTCATGCAGCGCGAAGAAATAAGGGACCTTGCAATGAAGACACTAGAGACAAATCAAGCTCAATTCAAGAAAGCCTTTAACAAGAGATCCATAATAAGGGACTTCAAAAAAGAGGATCTAGTCCTCAAGTGGGATTAAAATAAGGCCAATCTAGGTAACCATACCAAGTTTGACAGCTTGTGGATTGGCCCTTATTTGATCCACAGATGCAAACATAATGCTTTTCAACTTGCCCAGCTAGATGGAGAGGTATTACCCATCCTAGTCAATGGGATTCATTTAAAGCCTTGCTATTAGAAGAGTTTTCAGCCATTGTATATGTTGTACATTATAGAATATATTTTTGTTATTTTCCTCTAAGTGCCTTGTGCACATTCTTTTCAATTGTGTGTTTCCTTCCCTAAGTGCCTTAGGCACATTTTTTTTTGTCCTTGTTACTTCAAAAAGAGTTTTAAAGAAAGGGACAACCTTGTATCAATTTCATATCAATGGAGAAGAAATACTTGTGACCCTGTATGCCCAATGGATCAGACAAGGGAACTAATTTGTTGCATAACAGGCATGTAATCCCAGGAGGTTGCCAAAAATGTTGGCTAAAATTAGCCCACATATGAAACTTTTGCATGAATGGATCATGTCAACCTCTTGAACCTTTCAATATCCTTTTATGACCATGATTAGTCCCTTTCAGGTCCTGAATATCCACTACAAGTTTGGTGTCTTTTTGTGTTTCCTATCTCAAAATATAAGCCTTCAAAGATGATCTAGCAGTGTGGGATGTGCTAAGGGACGTCAAATTAAAGCCACAATAAATAGACATTTGGGTTAAAAAATCTTCCATAAGATATGAATTGAATACAGGGCTACCAAGTGTTGTGATCTCAAAAATTGGGATCAAGGATCAATAGCACGCGGGCAATCTCATGAAGTCAGTAAGTCAAAGATCCCAAATCAAGATCAACAGTGCATATTCTTACATACATATCCTGATCAATGATATACATTAAATGCTAGGGTTAATAGGTCAAAATAGATCTACAATATGTGTTCAATCATACATCAAATATCTAAGGGTGAACACAAGGTCAAAAGGTTAGAGGATCTTGAGGATGAATGCAATGGTGTCATATGTCATAATCACAGTGATTTAGTGGATCAATGACTCATGTTTGCTCATGCAAATAAAAGATCAATGACACACATTCAATCATGCCAAGGATATTGATGATGCACATAAGGTCAATAAGTCAATGATCCCAGATTACATGTGAGGCCACCATGTGACATAAACACATTAACTAGATGAAGATTGAAAATAGGGTCCACAAAAGGGATGTAAGATTGATAAATGTCACGATCTTGGTAGCAGATCAAAGATAAATGGCCAAAGTTGAAGGTCAAGGCTAGGAGACTCTCAAGGAGATTGACATAATAGATTTGATTGAGTTCCAAGGGGCACAAGATAAAGACATGTGTTTGAGGTGACAACAATCAGGTTTTAAAATGAAATAAACAACATGACAAGGGGATGTCACATAGTTGGACATGTTACATTGAAATATTTCACCACCCAAGCTTGCATGTATGGATACGAGATCAAAATATGATCTAGGTTATCAAAGCAAACATTGTAGATTCATATGTTGCCATTAAATCTCATTTCTATGCAAAGGTTTGCTCAATCAGGTTATGAGGTCTATCTTGGGTTGAATTTATGTCTTGTTTACCATTAAATCCCAATACCTATGGATCTTTATTGAAATTATGAATATAGGAAAACCAATAAGGGAATTAGTTTTCATCTATAGTGGACCTATGTTCAGGGTTTGGAGTAAACACAAAATGGTGATTGCGAAAGGAATGTTAGAGGGGACACCAGATGAATAAGTTTAAGTGACTATCTAGTAATGTAAAGGACATATCAAGATGAAGCATGGTGTTGTAAGCTCATTAAGAAGATGGAGAGTTTGGATGTTGAGAAAGGCAAGTGGAGCATTCAATGAAGTTTCAAAAGTCTTTGGAGACTGTTCCCTTTTAATGGATCATAACTCATCATCTTTAACAAGTTCTTGTCTTCTAATGTGTTTCTAAGCCAAGGAGAGGGATTAAAATCTATTTAGATCTAATTAATGGTTAATTGGGAGGCATGATTACTGTTAATCAATTAAAAAAGTGGTTAGGACTCCATGGAAGTGGTTGGACCTCATTTATTGAATTTTATGTACTCGCTCCTTCTCTTTCCCTTTTCCTTTTCTCTTATATCTCCCATTTTTCCCCATTAAAAAGAGGGACTCAATTTTTTTAGAAAGGGTACTCTCATTTGATAAGGCAAAAAACTATGTCAAAATTTGTATGAAAGACCTCTTGAAACAACAAAGATAATTTTTACCTATCTCTTGCCTCTAAATTGTGTTTATGAAGCTTGTGCATGATGGCATTATGAAGCAGTGTTCTTCCATGTCCATTGTCCTTATTTCTTGCCTATTTTTAGGTGTTTTAAATATATTTGTAGTTTTTAACTCGTGTTTTTTATGATATTGATGAATGCTTGGTGTGAATCTCAGAATTCTTCTTTGCTTCATTCATTGCTTGGTGAGCCTAGTTTATGAAACACTTATGCAAATTAGCTAGTTTGTGAGATTGTGTGAGTGAGGATTGTCTTATGCTTCATCAGTGTTTATTTCATGCTTATACCAGTTCTCATTTAAATTTGGCACGTCATCCTTTTATCTCTCTTAGTTTCTATATCCCCCTTTTCTATCCCTTTTCCAAGTAGAACAATTAGTTTAGGTGATATACCAAGAGGAAGCTAGCCTTTTTCGAAGGTTCAACCCCACTACAGGATACCCAAAGCCTGGGGTTGCCCTAATTTTTTGGCTTAGTTGGAGGGATCTTGAAGAACCCCCTCTAGGGGTGCAAATTAAGCACACAATAGTGATATATGGGCTTACCTCCTTACAACAACATAACCCAAATAACATAGTTATTAACATATATTTATACCTCAAAAGGTTTGTGAAAGTTAGGTAAAACTACTACTAGAACATTGATAATCTTATGTTTAAACTCAACAAATGTATCTTATAATTTCTTACCCCAAGGAAAAGAATTAACCTATGCTATAATGGAATGCAAAGGTGTTGCTATGGAAGAGAACGCCTACATGAACTTCCTCAAATATTGAAATTCACCTATAAAGCTTCTAGTTTCAATCACATTGTAAGGCATATGCCAATTCATGATAGCCTTTACCATTTTGGATCAATTCTTAACTTTCTATCTCCAACCACATGCCCTAAATAGATAAGTTATTATTTTGCAAACTCATTTTTTTTCAATCAATGACTTGTTCTCCTTCAAAACTTGTAAAAATTATTCAAAATGAATTAGATATTCATCATAAGTTATATAGAAAACAATAATATCATCCAATTAAATAATTAAAAATTAATCTATAAATGGCGTCAATACCTCATCCACCAATTGCATGAAAGTAGTTGAGGTGTAACAACCCCACTGGGTTAGATAAAGAAGTATGCGGCTTTTTTTATTCAATTAAACACATGTATCAAAAATAGATTACACCAAAAGAGTCTGTAGAGATCATAAGAAATACACAAGGTGTGATAATAGTAACAAGCATGTTACATCATATATCATTGATCTCTAACATCATGAGAGTACACATCATAATACAAATATAGAAAGTAATCACAATAACTTTGTTTCAACTAAAACAAGTCCATAGCCACCGTTATCAAATTATAGTATTAAGTAATTGCAAATATTCATGATAATATTCAATTATAAGTACAATAAAATATAATGTACATGTGAGATACATGGCTTCTCAAGAGCATAATTCTCAAACTCAAGTATTTGTGGTAATCTTAAGTGTCATCTAAATAAATAGTACTATTGCGGGGAGGGAGAGCATCATCTAAGCACTTTTCCACATCAACCACAGACCAATGATCCCCATACTAATTTCATCAAGAAATGGCCCTCCCTTTATGAATGAGTAGATAGTGATGACACAAGAATCTAGAGAGATAAGAGAGTACCCGTGTGTTGTATAATTTCTAAACTAAAAATGTAGTGTATCATAGAAATTCGTTCTATTGTAAGATATCATACAAACATGTAAATCACACTCATGAAATGATAATGTCTCATTAAACATACTTTGGGCTAAATTTTTATAAATAATAAATGATAACGATCTAGATCAATTAAATTTATACACATTACTTGATCAGATTGCCTTCATCTATCATTATGATACCAGTAAGCCAGTGAAGTCCATCTCACTCCTTACTCTGTATCAACAATGTAGATTGGTCAAATATAATTCAACCACAAGATTTATTTAATTTACATCCTACTATCAAACATATCTTATAACATGCTAATAGTAGGAGTAATAGAAGAATACACTTATTATGTCAAACATATGAATGAATCTTACATTATTTTCTATCTCATATTAGAAATAATGAATAGAGTTTATACCACCCAAGTAAATACACATTCAACTATAGATTTTCACTACCATAATTAATTTTTAACATACTACACTCCATGATAATCCATATTACCATAGTTTAGTATTCTAAGACATACTAATAGTTTTTCAAAAATAGTCATATAAAGTAATCTTAAAAATATGGAAACATAAGCATCTATACAAGTAACCAAATATAACAAAAAAAGTCACAGTTCCCATGGAACACAATATCATACCATCACAACATTCGTTAAACTCTCAAAGATTGTATGCACGCACATACAAAGTCTTACCAACTATTACAAAACACGTGATTCATAGCAATAACCAACATTTATATAGTAAATCAATCAAATATAGATGTAAGTTCAGACATAACATTTATAGTATGTATTATTCAGGTAAAATATATTTTATATGTAGTACTCTATGATATCCCATACTATCATAGGTTTCTAACTACATAAAAACACAAAATACAAACTTATGATTTCAAAAATTAAGTGACACGCATACATAATAATAATTAAGCAAGTATGGGGCTATACCTCCTGTGTATACCCTAAGTCTAAACTGCATACTAGCATTCAAAGAAATATAACTAATTGGCATGCATCACGATGCACCTTTATATGCTAAATATAGTCAAGCATTTATACATATTAACACTCTTATAATATGTACTACTTGCAAGTATACAAACCAAGTTTCATATAACTAACAGTCAATCAATCATGGTAGAGAAATAAAAGACTCATAAAATCGCTATGATCTTTTATTCCAACACTTCATTTTGTTTCTAAGAGACTATTCCAAAAGTTTATAGTTCTTGATTCCTACGAAACTTAATGACTTACTCAAAAAATCTATTAAATTATAGGTATAATTCCTATATGCGAGCACTCGTGCATCATAATATGCACCATATGTATGTACTATAATGTTATGTAATTACTAAACCACGGTTTAATGCTTTTAATCAAATATACTAAGCCTCAAAATCAAGCTAATGAAATAGTCATAAATACATAGGAACACACATTTGTATTTAACAACTTTAACATCCAGAATTCATTTTCTCGAAACATAAAAAATTTAGTCTAGCATTAGTATAACATTTAGAGGTTTATAAGCAAGCATACACTAAGTTATTTTTAAGTAATTCTTTTAATTCAATTAATACTCCACCTAAGGACTATAACTACAAGAATATACCCCTATGTTTTAAATACGCTAACATGTATATTCACCCTAACTCTGAAATTCAATAACCTGTAGCTTATTATAATGTTATTTTTACACCAAATGCTTTTAACTCATAATTAATATATGATAAGCTACCTGTACCTATCATGATAAATACTTTGATGGGTTTTCTACCTTCGGTAGGTCATATTTAAACTTTTTAAAGATACTTGATATAATAGTCTTAGATAATACGTACGGCTAAACTTATTTCAAAAGAGAATCTTATGAGTTTATTCTACCATGTACATAACAAAAAGAAGCTAACACCCGAACTAGACAAATTGAAAAACCCTATAAGAATTTCTATTTTTTTAATTTAAATGTTTATAGTGAAAAGTTACTCAATACATGCTCTATGCTTCACAACCTTCCTGAAAATAGACATATCACTATTTAGAAAAGGGATTGTTTTACCAAACACATCCTTAAGCATTATTAGGGAAATGTAATGAGTTGATATCCCATACCATAATTATAGACAAACATACATATACTTAGTGTTTTTTCTATTACACTATATGATGTGATATCTATATTATAAATCTTCATTTTAATTAGCATGACTATGCTATGTTTAATTTTCAGGTGGGGATATATATATATATATATATATATATATATATATATATATATATATATATATATATATATATATATATATATATAACCCTTGACTAAGAAAAAACTTAGCTATATATATAGTGATGTCATAATTACTGCAATGACTAGCTAATTTACTCATCCTTATAAAGCCATGGATAATTACGTAACTATATTATTGCACCATGTGAAAAAGCACAATTCCATGGATAATCAAATATCTTATCTATATAAATAACGATTTGCAATCAAATAAAGATTTCAGCTAACATCATATCCAAGATAATGGAAATTAAATATCATATCCATCTTTTCCATATTATATCGCTTAGCTTTTATTAAAGCAATATACTATTATGATATCACTATTTAACTTTTATGATATTTAAGTGATTTAAAAATAACATGTTATCCATCTATGATATCTGATCTAATCATGCTAAATAGATATTCCTGATAAATGATTGCAGTGCCTAATTTCTTTTATTTGATCGAGAACCATTCTAGCATTTCACTTGTTTACACAAGTTTCAAACTAAGACAACTCCAACAAAAAGGTGACACCTATGGACACAAATTACTATATACAGATTATAAAATATGTAAGATTTAAAATAAGGAAAACAGTGGTGCCCAAAGAGATTGGGTTCAATGATCCAAATGGCAATATCCAGGCAGAAAACAAGATAACAAATATTGACTCATTGACTGTAGCCTTTAAAAGTCTAGTTTTTATGTTGTAAGTCAATGCCCTTGTAGTTTTAGGCGATCTAAAAAAAGAAAACTACCCATTTTGCCTATGGCAACCCAGATGGAAGGCTAAAAAATATTGGGATGCCAACAAGGTTCAACTATTAAATCAATCTTATAATTATGACACTAATACTCAACACTTTACTTATATATATTATACTAACAATTAAATAAGGCAATGATGCTTATATAGAGCCAAGCTAAAATTTTCAGGCCATAAGTATCATTCCTCCCTAATATATATACTATTGTTAGGAATAAACTTTGAAATAACCAAATTCCAATGGAATTCAATGCTTTATTAAAGACAAGTCACTCCCTATTAAATAACTAAGATTTTAGAGTTACATTTTCTACAACTTGTTGAATTCTTTTAAAAGTTTTGGTAACCATGCAATACAGTTGGCTTTAATAACATGCCTAGGATTTAATTTTTTTTATATACAATAATGCCAAACAAAACTATAGTTTCTATTTTCTGGTTTGAAATCCATTTAAATATATATTTGACATATAGATTATAAATCTCAATAATTCTCTTATTGATGGATATAGATTTTCAAACAAACAACCTTCTTCTAGCAATATTTTGACTTTTAGCAAAAGTATTAAAATTGAATAACAATACTTGATAGTTTACTTACTGAAATCTTTGAGCCTTATTCCAATGCTACGTCCTCTTGCTTCTCTCTCCTTGGTCTTTTCTTCTCCAAAGCATAAGATAGTAATCTATTTCTCACTCCCTTATGTAAAAATAGGTGCAACTCTTCTTTTCCTGATTTTTGTTTTTATTATTTTAATATATTTAATTCTTTTTAGATTTTATATTTTTAATCTCTAGTTTCTTCTTTTATTTAATTTCTTTGTTTTTTTCCTTTTCCAGGATAATTTCTATTTTCTAATATATTCTTAATATGGAATGCTAAAATTCCATAATTTTATTAAATTAAATTAACATCCAAATACACTTTAGCAATTTTAAATGACAATTTACAAATAACTCATATTTTAAATTTATTTTTTCCAAAAATGTTCATACCATCATTAATAACAAATGTGTCTATTTTAGTGACTTTCAGCTTATATTTTGAGAAAAGAAGAAGAAACTAAATACAAGTATGGTTAAAAAACCTGTTTGATTATACACGCATTGAATTAGATGATTTTGAAGAGCTCTTCTTTGGTTTGAAAGGATAACCTGTAAATAAGACAACACCAAAAAAAATGGTTGGTTAGATAGATAGCTGGGTGGATTGCATAATGCTAGCTAGATTTTGAAAGCAGGAGCTTCTTTGGGAGCTATCAATCCATACATTTTAAACAATTAAGTTTAGAAAATTGAAGGTAAATTACTTGCATCAATAATCAAAAGCTACTGAAATTGAACATAAAAAATACTTGATAAATAAATAGACTAAAAATGACTAATATAACAATAAGCAAATTAATATTAATGCTAAATGAATCAAGTGTGCTTCAAAAAATAGGACAGGGGTCTACAAACAGGCAGGAACACAGAAAGTTGAGTTTGGTTGAGGGTAAGAGGGTGAAAATAACTTCTTGTTATTTTTTGCTATAGTGACTATCAATGGTTGATGTGATCATCAATGGTTGAGGTAATCATTGATGGTCAAGCTGACCGTCAATGGTTACTATGTGTAGGTTGTGGATAATAAATGGTTAATTGATGAGATTATAGAACATAATTCTAGGAGATGGGTTTATGTTGGGTTGATTGTAAAATAAAAATAAAGTAATTAAATACTAGAAAATAAATACTTAGCTTGTAGAAGATTGATTGGATGAGTGGTTGAGGTGGTTGGCTCATTGATAGAGTCTGACATGATGATGACAGAGTAATGGTACTTGGCTATCGATCAAGGGGTGATGACAAGTGGGTTCTCTATCATGATGGCTGGATTGCTAGATTTCTGGAAGAACACCTACAAAAGAAAGCTCTAGATGCAAAATATATTGATAGTTAGGGATCCATTTCACCTCCTACTCCTCTCTTCTTATAGGCAAGGAAGGAGAGATGCAACAAGATGTTAATTGGGATTTATAATTATAATTCACGCATGTAATGACTTGCATGTGGATTTAGATGAGTTATTTTTAAAAAATCAAGGTAGAGTTGATGGTAAGTTAAGTTGGTTTAGATGGTAGAGCCTGATCGTTGATGGTCAAGGTGATCGTCAATGATCACCATGACCGTCGATGGTTATGGGTCAAAAGCAGGGTTGGTTAAAAGGTGGGTTTTAGCTAGTAGGTCAACTGATTTAGGGTTTTGGTTGGGGTAAGAATCAAAGAGGTGAAGGGTGGGCCCAAGGGGGTTTTGAGGTGGTTCAAGGGAATTACAATATTCAAAACTATCATGTACAGATTTTTAGTGTCTACATTTTACCCCTTTTTATTATGCAGATTTGAATCAATAAGCTATAAAAAAAATGGATTTGTTGGTCAAAGGTTTGGTTACCCTGAGTATGGGAGGATGTGTTCCCCCTCAAACTAGGAAGTGTTGAGGTTAAACAAAATTAGGTACAAATTTGATGAGAGGGTGAGTGGATGATAAAATGGGTGGATAATAGGTTGGATGCTGAAGTGCAAACATGTGCATGAAATGTGATAAAAAGTGTGATAACCAAGATTATGTATTGATTAGGCTAACATAATTGGTAAAAATAAAGGTCGATGCTAAGAAGATAAGTGATAAGTGGACTACACAATCACATTTAGGCATAGTGGCTGGGTACACTCGTAAACACAAGTCTCTTAGACAATGTCTATGGTTCTGTGGGTATCTAAGGTAGGAATTGCTCTCAGGGAAAACACAAACTGGTCAAGTGTCATGGGTATTTAATGAAGGAAGTTATCTTGAGAAGACACAAGTGGGTTTGATATGCATGAGGTGGTGCAAATTCAAAAAATAGTCAACATGGTGAATATTGTCACTGTGGTCAAGGACTAGGTAAAATTCATCACAAAATGCATGTTAGTTGGGATGAAATGGACCAATGGCAAAGTGAGGAGGTGGTTAGAGTGGGTGGAGAAGGTAGTCTCCATGGGTGGGTGTTTTGATTTGGGTCTGCTCTAAAAGGGCTACTCAAGGTAAGAACAAAAAAGTTTAGCAGTCTAACATTGATGGTTAGGGTGCTTAAAGTTGACTATTGGTGGTCATCCTGATCGTTAGTGGTCAAGTAAAACCTTAAAATCCAAAAAGGTCAAAAATTGAAAAGTGAATCAATTTCACTCATTTTTGCATTTGACCTGGAGATCTGGTTCTTTGTCGTACTTGGGCAAAATTTACTAACAGTGAGTGCTTACTAGTGAGGTTGATTAGTCAGTGGATCGAATTGATAGAGTTTGACCAAGTTGGGATGCAATGTAGATGTGGATGAGGATGGGTAAGAGGTCCTTGGATTCTTCCTCGATGGTGGTTGTAGAATGAGGTAAGGGTTGCTATTCAAATTGGCAGAGTAGTTTGTTTTTATAACTACAAATGGTTTGTAATTAGTTGCTTAATTACTAGGGGTAAACTTGGGTTTTGCTTGGTTACTCCCTAGGCAAGTTTTTATTTGATTTTGGTAAAATGGTTGGGTGATTTCCAAATTGGGAAGGGTAGGCTAGTTAGGGGTAGGAATGGGTGAAAGTTGTTAGTAGATGCTAGTTTGGGTGGGCTAGGTTTTGGGAATTTTCCTTTGTGGTCACACTTAGTGACCATCAGTGGTCACCTTAACCATCGATGGTTGACAACCAATGGAAAAAATCTTACCTGATTATTGACAATCATCACAACCATCAATGGTCAAGCCGCATGGTAAAGATTTTTAAGGTTAAGGTTAAGATGATTGATATGCTAGAATAGTTCAAATGTGTGGATGTAGGTGTAAGTAGTATTTTAGGGTGTTTGATGGGTGAAGATTTAAAGTTAGATAGGTTTAAATGTTATGATTAGTAGGTGTATTAGGTAGAGTTCATAATTAAAAGTAGTATAGAGGACTAAGTTTCATCTACTAATGAATTGTGCAGGCATAGGAGTAGATAGAGATGCATAATCGGGTGCCACATATCTTCATAGAGATTCACCAGGGGACGACCCCAACAGATTGGGCTCATATATTGGAGGTTAGTTTGGGACTGATGCGACATTACCAACATGTGTCATATGATGTGTCTATGATTATGGCCCTAATTAAGAGATGGGATCCAACCACAAACACTTTCCTATTGCCCACTAGTGAGATGACTATCCTACCAAAGGATGTCTATAGGATCACTTGGCTACCCCTATGGGGTGATTCGATATGTCATATTGAGAGGAAGGAGAGAGATGATTTATTAGAGCTAATGTATGGATATGACCATGATCATGTTAGATGGCATGTTGGGGGTTTTAGCTACTCTACATTGTATCAGAGGGCAATAGGTGAGAGGAGATTGATGATGATGATGATGATGATGATGATGATGATGGTAGTGTCATGCTTTGCCCTTCCTGACTCAAGTAGTGGGAGGTTCTCATACTTGTTGTTGGGGGTGTAGGTTGATATGTTGTTAGGGAGGATAGTGTTTAGGTGGGTACCTATAATTTTGGTGTAAATATAGAGAGAGTTATGGGGTTTTAGGGCCCATAAGAGATGTGGCATTAGTGTTGGTCTAGTTCTGCACTACTCGGCTTATGAGCACATTTGAGTGCTAAGGCTAGTGGGGCTACCATAGATGGGATACACTTAGATAGATTTCTCAATTGGTTATATGAGGTAGAGAGCTAAATTTACCACTTCAGGAGTGGGTGGAGGGGCTCATGATGTATATTGGTTCAATGGTGCACTAGGTGCATTGGTGATGGATGATATTATTTGGAGACCATATGTTGGGTTCTCAGAGTGGGCTGTCTATAGGAGGTAGACTCTATCCTTACTGAGTTATAGGTGGATCTTTGATCGAAGGGAGGGCAAGGTAGAGTTCATCCCATTTGATAGGGTACAAATATAGTTTGGCTTGATTCAGGGGATCCTAGGACCTTTACCAAAACACAAATGTGAAGATGTAGAGATCCTTTTATTGGACCCACCACTAGTGTAGACATTGTTTGATCATGAGGAGTTGCTTGTGAGGCCAGTGATTAGTGATGTAGGTTTTTTATATGGTTATCCTGCATGGTACCAGGCTCTATACACAATAATAGACTTTGGTGGAGATGATGGTGGTTAGAGGTAGATAGATGTGGACCTAGCTGGGAGAGGGGGCCAGAGGGCATAGGTAAAGGGAGGTACCCCAGATGCATAAGTAGGATTGGTGCTAGTCATAGCATAGGCACAAGTCATAGCATGATAGGGTTAGGTGGATACCTTACAGGGTCAGGTGGCTACACTTACAAGTGATAGGGACCAGGCTAGAGCTTCACTAGCCTTGGTTCCATAAGAGAGATTTTCCTTGAGATAGAGAGGAGGAGGTGTTGCAACACATACAAGACCACTAGGCACCATCCTCATGGAAAAATACTTGGCCAAAGTGGAGAATTTATGGTATTATGAGGCTATAGTCTTGAGGTGTTGTCTAGATATGCCCCAATGGAGCAAGTACATAGTGAGTTTAGTAGGTAGTACCAGTGTGGTAATACTAGAACAGTGGGCTACATCCATAGGTGGATAGATAGGTACTATAGGTGGACATGTACTAGGACCTAGTGGTGTTCCAAGAGATAGTGGTGCCTCAGGGGCATAACTAGGTCATGGTTTAGGGCATACTATATATTATTGTATATCATTTTGATTTTGGCCTATGAGCTGATGTGGTGAAATGTACATTTTGAGAGAGAGAGAAACATGTATATTTATTGTATACATTATGATGTTATACTCATGATTTACATATATGATCCTTATTTATTGATCATGGTTTATGGCTTGCTTTGATGTTTATGAGATGATGTGATGTTTATATTGATTATGATCATGTTATATTGATTATGCTTATGCTATGGATATTAGATATTGATTGAGACTCACCTAGCTATGCATGCGATGGATTTTATTTATGGTTATACTTTATGACATATATGTTTATGACATGCTAAATTTTAATGAGTATATGCTTCATTATTTAGAGTTAGACATGTGGTGAAAATAGTTGATTGCTTTATTGTTCATGGATGCTTGACTTTGACATGCTGATGGATATGCTAATGATGTATGTTTTTGCTTATGGTATATGTTGATGCATGGTGTTTATGATTATTGTTTTGGTTACTTTGATTGAGGTAGAGCACATAAATTAAGTTAATTAAAAACACTAGATGTGAGAACAAAGAATATAATCAAGAGACAAACATCTTAGTGAATATATGAACTAGTCATAAAAGGGTAGAAAGAGGACACGATGCTTCTCTTTGACAAGGATTAAAACAAAACTTAAGTTGGATTGGCTTAAAGAACATAAGCCCTTTGAATGCTTCACATTAACATTCATTAGTTGGTTAAAAAGGTGTCTTGATCACATAATGTTAAGTGAATTCAGAATCCCTTGCTTATAGTGTATAAAGGGGAGATGAATGAAAATGGAACCTTCTTGTGAGACTAACATGCCTCTTTTATAGGTTTCTAAATATTTAGTATAAACAATTTTGTGTCATATAAAGTGTAGACTAATTGATGCAGGAAGTCTACTTATGAAAGCTGATTACAAATTTCAATATTATTTTGCTTATGAAAGCTGATTGTGGCTTTCAAAAATTCTTTTGATTTTGCTATTGCTTGAAAATGGGTTTTTTTCTTATTGGTTTAGGAGGGTTGGGGAAGCTGATCAATGTGGGAAGCTTCCATGAAATTGCTTGTTTTGACAAAAGCTTTACTCAACCATCCTTTGAGGGAGTGGTCTAGGTTTATGTGCTTTGTTTAATGATTTTGATATCTATCCTTCAAAGGAGCACTCCACCTTATATTGAGCAATATCAAATATGTTTTCAACAACTATCCTTCAAAGGAGCAGTCTAGAAATGCTAGGAATGACCCATGATTGCTATTGGTTTGGATTTTGCTTTTTTTATTTGTTTGATTTTGCTTGACATAGACATGCTTATATAGGCTTAAAGGGTTTACCTTTATGAAGGCAAAACTAAAATCACAAGAAGGTTGATTAGGTGTAAAGAGGTTTAGGTGACAATGATCATGGGAATCCATCCTAAAAAGGGGTGGAAAGTACCATGAGAATCATGCCATGGGTAGAGCTATGGTATAATGTTCAATATTAGGCTATGAATATAATGGACAATCACATGATTAATTTTTAATTAGTTGTCCCTAAATTAGGGAGATGAATGTGGTTTGTAATCAAGGGATGAGCTTATGTTAGACAGAAGGTGAGTTTGATCCCTTTTAACAAAATAAAGGATGTAGATATGAATCATTGAGGGTCTCAAGTTCTAAGTTGCCTTCAAGAAAGGACAACTAGTAAGCTCCTTATCCATACTTTTGTGTTATGATATAAGGTCCAAGCCAATTGAAAGCAAACTTGCCCCACTTGCTTTTCTCTATATTGGTGACATGTTGATTTTCCTTTAGGATGAGGTCTCTGATGTTAAATTCTCACACTCTAAGGTGTTTTTTATAGGTGTGTTTGACATGCTATTGATATACATGAAGATGGGTAAGAGCAGCTAAGTGACGCTCATCAAGTAGCTCAAGGTAGGCTAAATAGTGCTGATGATAATCATCATCAGTAATTAGATCTTGTAGAGATATGTGAAGAGAAGGGATTTGGAATTCTAGAGGTAAGATAGCCTCGGATCCAAACACAAGTGAAAAAAGTTTAGTACCTGTAGGGTTTCATATTCTAGTGTGATATGCCCATAAGGTGAAGGGGATGTGCAAATGTCAATCTTGACTAGATGCATTGACCATTTTAGTGAGCATGTTGTTAAGATTTTTGTTAGATGCTTCTACTTATCCATTCACTTGAGGGAGATATGGTGAGGAAAAACTTAACTTAATACTGAATGCATCATAAATACTTTGGACTTGCTTATTTTTAAAATATTTACCATTGTCAGTGATAATCTTATGAGGAACACTGAAGTGGTAGATGATGTGATGGTTAATAAAGTTGACAATATTTTCCACTTTAGTTAAGACTAAAGGAGTAACCTCTACTCATTTGGTAAAATATTTGATCACGGTGATGATATAATGGTGTCACTACGAAGAATGGGGGTTAATTTCACCAATAAGGTCTAGACCCCATTGTGAGAAGGGATAGAAGTCAGTGGAGACATAGAGACCATGGCTAGGTACATGATGCAGATTGGTATGTTATTGACATTTAACACACTTATTTACATAATAAAAATAGTCTTGGTTAAGGGTTGGCAAGTAATAGTCAAGGTAAAGGATGCGTTTGGCTATGGTGAGGTCACTAAAGTGTCTCCCATAAATACCATTGTGTATTTCCTTGATAGCATGAGAGGCTTCGTGACTGCATAAGCAACGAAAGAGGAGAGTGTCAAAGCCATGTTTATGAATAATTCCTCCCATAATGGTATAATGTGAGGTAATTTGGATGAACTCTTTTTGAGAATTCCAAGAAAGACTAGAAGGAATGATGACAAGGTTGAAATAGTCGAAGGTCTAATGATACCACTAGTCAGGTTGGGTCTCTTCCACATTGACGATGGTGGGAAAATTTGGTTTGACATAGGAAGGCTAGGTAAGTCTCTAGATAACAATAAATAGTTTAGAGTTAGAGGGTGAAAATAGGATCTCAGAGGTAATGGAAGCCATGGTGTCAACAAACTTGTTGGTCGATCATGGGGTTGAATAGATGTAGTAGTTTTCAAATGATGTCAAGAGTTCATCAAATACTTGTTTGTATTATTGTAAAAAATCATTCTTACAATGGTAAGAGTTATTGACTTGATTGACCACAAGTTGGGAGTCACCAGAGATGTTGATCATTGTGAATACCAAAGTTAATATAGTTTGAAGGCCTATGACTAGGGCTTCATACTCAACCATATTATTAGTACATTCAAAATCAAGCTTAAAAGACAAAGGAAGAGGCTCATCGTCAAAGGGAACAAGGATGATACCAGCTCCCCCACCTCATTGACACTTTGATCCATCAAAGAACATGGTGACTTGATAGATGAAGTTTGCCTAAGAGAGGGTCAAGATGGACTCATTGGGAAACTCAAGAGGAGGCAGTTGGTTGTCTGCTAATGGTGCTTCAACTAATTTGTTGTTAATGACTTGCCCTTTAATTAACTTTTGCTGAAGGAACTCAAGATCAAAATTTTCTAAAAGCATGATCCAATTGGCCATACATTAGTTTTGTTATGGCTTAGAGTGTATATACTTGAGTCGGTTAGTATTGGTTATGACATAGGTTTTGTGGTTAAGGAGGTAGTGGAGAAGTTTGGTGGTCACAAAGACTAAGGCTAAGCAAAGTTTCTCAGTATGGGTGTCTTGAGTCTCATACTCTATAAGCGTGTGACTGATGTGGTAAACAACTTACTATTTGTGTTGTTCATCTCAATGAACAAACATTGCCCTAAGGAGTGGTTGGTGGTAGATATATAAAGGTAGAAAGGTTGGTAATCTTTGGGATGGGTGAGTATAGGTGGAGACAAAAGGTACTTTTTGAGTGAATCAAATGCCTTTTGACAATTGCCTATTCCACTTAAAAGATACATCTTTTTTTAGAAGGTGGTGGAAGGGTTGGCATCGGTCTGAGAGTTGGGAGATAAAATGATGAATGGATTAGAGCTTCCCTTATAAAATATAGAGTTGCTTGAGGTTGATTGGAGGAAGCACATCAAGCATGGATTTGATTTTGGCAAGATCAACTTCAATTCCCCAAAAGGAAATGATAAATCCAAGGAGATTTCATGATAAGACCCAAAAATGCATTTCTTAGGGTTAAGGAAAATTTGGTAATGGATGAGGCACTCAAAGATAATCTTGAGAATGTCCAGATGGTCTTTACAATATTTGGATTTCCCAAGAAGGTCATCTACATAGTCTTGATAATCTTGTGGATAAGGTCATGGAAGATGTAAGTCATTGCATGTTGGTAGGTTGCACTAGTGTTATTTAGTCCAAAAGGTATGACTCTATAGTAGAAGGTCCCCCATGGGGTGATAAATTTGATTTTGTGTTAATCTTAGGGGGTAATTAGGATATAATTATAACCCAAGAATCCATCCATGAGAGATAACATCTTGTGGCCACCTATAAGATCAACTAGCTAGTTGATGCTTGATAGAGGGAAGTCATCTTTTGGGCAAGCAAGGTTGAGGTCATGAAAGTCTACACAAATGCATAGTCCCCCTTTAGATTTGGTGATAGGTACGGAATTCAAAACCCATTAGGGATAATCATTGGGTTGAATGAAATTGATAGAAAAGAGATGCTGAAGTTTTTCTTTGACAAGAGGGGCTATAAAAAGGTATATTCATTAAAGTTTCTACTTGATGGGCTTGGAATCATGGTTGGTGACTATGTCATGGGTGGTAATGATAGGGTCAATTCCTAGCATGTTTTTATAATACCAAGTAAATGGTATGCTGTGATCTTAGAGGAAAAAGGGGAAGTCTTGAAGTTTCTCAGAATTCAATGATTGACCAATTTTGACAATATGGGGGTTATCCAAAGTGCCCAAGTTGATATCCATGGTGGATTTTTTCAACATGTTTGAAGTCTTGGGAGGAAGGGATTTGTGGATGGAAAAATCCAAGGCACCAAGGTAGGTGAGAATGGAATTATCATCCTGATACTAAACAATGTTAATGGTAGGAGAGTCGTCTCTTATCATCCAAGGCACCAAGGTAGGTGAGAATGGAATTATCATCCTGATACTAAATAATGTTAATGGTAGGAGAATCGTCTCTTATCTTGACAAGATGCTTCAAAGGGATGGTTACGGTTACCCCTCATTTTGATAAGTTAGGGGTTTGAGGTTGATCATGTTGACAAAAAAAAGTTAGGTGGGATGATGTCATCATCGTCACATGTAGGTGGAGGAGAGGTTGGTGAGGAAGGGGTGTCTTCCTCAATAATGGTGATAGTAAGTGGTTTAGTTTTCCTCTTGGTGGGTAGAATAAAATTGAGGTCATGTTTCTCATGAGGCTTTTTGGTCTCAATAGGATTCAACTCATGTGGGCCATGCTCATATCATCCAAGACCAAATCCTTTCTGAGCACACCTATGGAGTTATGTTTTGACAAATCTTGGATTGTCATAATAGGATAAGCTAGAGGTGAATGGTTGAGGCAAAGAAGAGGTGGTAGAAGCATCAAGTGGTTTGTCGAGTCCCCCATAGATAGAATAGGTTTGAAAATGTGAAAGTCTAAAGGGAACAATGGCTCTTATGTTGGGGTCATACCTAGGTTGGTGTTCAACTTTCCATACTCTTGGGGAATAGGGAAAGTGTCAAGGGTGAGGAGTTGATATTCCCCTAGTGAAAGATGTTGGAATATGGATTCCAAGTGGTCTATGGTAGGGATCTGATTAGAGGGGATGGATGAGCTAGTTTATGCCTTATTGGTAGAAGAAGGTATGGCTTCCTCTTTCATGGTTGAGGTCTTTTCTTTGGCTAAGGAGGGTACACTAGATAGAGGTAAGAAGATGTAATTAGGTCAATAAATCAAGTTGTATGATGAAAAGGGACTTGGGTCAGCTTGTATAGTGATTACCTAACCTTCATTTTCAAATTTAATGCAATGGTGAAGGGTAGAGGAGATGTAACCTGTGGATTGGATCCAAGGTTATCCTAATAAAACATTATATTAGAATTCACCTTATACTACATAGAAGAGCTCTTGGAGCATGCAAGGTCCTAAATGGATATGAAGGACAATAGTTGCCAGGGTAGTGGCCATGGTCATTGAAGGATCAAAAGATGACTGAGGTTTTAGACATGACATTGTCTTATGGTTATAGGCACGGGAGGAGATGATATTAATATCGGTTCCCTCATGATTCATGACCCATTTGATGCGGGTTTGGTTGATGTAAGTAGTAATAAAGATAGGGGGTTTGGGTCATTAGGATGGATAGAAAGTATTTTTGAATACTTAAAGGTGACAAGGTTGGAAATCTAGAGAGCACCAATAAAGGCTACTAGAGGTTGAGGGTCTTTAGGTTAGACCTATACCAATTTCAATGCCTCTATCATTGCTTGGCGATGATGAGGTAAAGTAGATATCAACTCATATGGGCTCATCTTCACTAGGGTCTGGTGAAGTTGTTTTAGCACCACTCTCCTAATTGATTTGGAGGGGTTAGATTAGGAGGTACCCAAGATCGATACCTTGGGTTTGGCTAAAAGTGAAGTTGTTTGAATTTGACTTGGTTGGGAGGTGGAAGATGGTTATGTCTATGGGATGGACACTATGGCCTTCCCCTTATCCTTTTGTTGAGTATGTGATCGTGTGACCACATGGTTAGTATGGATAGAGGGAAGAGTTGGGGTGGGAGATTGGCTTGGTTCCTCGTCACTCTGAGGTGAGAGTGGGGGGATAGGTAGGTTTTGGGTTGTTGTTGGATTGGTAATGGGCCCATTGGGGGTTCTTCTATTAATAAATCATCCTCATCATAAAGCCAATGGATAATGGTTTGAAGTGGTTTGAAGTTCTTCATGTCATGGCCTAGTGTCCTATGATAAGAGCATATTTAGCAATCATTATACCAGATTGGTTTTTGGCTGAGAGGGTTGAATGGCTTGATAACGGGTAAGGTCAAGCAAGAAGCTTGCAATAACCTTTGGGAAGATGATTGAGTAAGGATCAACTAAGGGTGGAAAGAGTTTATAGGTTTTGGTCATGGTTGGTGAGATGAAAATATTTTTAGCAACGAGCTTGGTGGTAAGAGTTTGGGTAAGGTAGTGTTCTTAGTTGAAGGTTTTGGTTTTGGTAAGGTAGAGGTTGATAAGTTATAGGTAAGAGGTTTTAGGGTAGGTAGTTTGGTTATTGATGGCTCAGAGAAGATAGGTGTGCTTGAAAGCAAGTGTGCTGGTGTAACCAACAATGGTGTTTGGGTTTTGGTTGAGACAATTGGATTCCCAATCAAAATGGAGGAATGAAGCCCCAAGATAGAGGGCAAGGTTGAGGGAGGTAGGAGTTTAGCCCTTTGGCCTTTTGGTGGCTTTACTTCCTTAGTTGATTTGGTTTTGTGTTTGGTGAGGTAAGTTCCACTTTCAAAGATGGGTGATTGAGGATCTATGTAGGGAAGTGCCAAGGTTTTGGGTTGGTTTGGTTGGAGAAGATGATTTGGTTGTTTGGGGTTTGGGTGCATTAGATGGTTGAGAAATTGTTGGGTTGGTAGAGGTTTTTATTGGTTTGGTTGGTAAGATAGGGGTTTGGATAATAGGAGTGGTGGGTTGGTTTGCCAAAGTGGGGGTTGGAGGTTCTTTTTTGGTGATATAAGGGAGCCCCAATTACAACCAAAAGGTAGCTTGATCCATGTCAGGGTTGGAGAAAAATTCCAATTTTTTTTCTAATTTAGAGGATTGTTTGTAGACTAGTTTTGTTCCCTAGATAGTGGACTTGAAAGATAAACCCATAGGTTGAGAAAGGGGAATGGTGACCTCATATTTTTCCTCAATAAAAGGATTTAAGTTTTGGATGGGTGACTAATATATGGGAGGCATAGACATGGTGGCTTCCTCTTTGGGAATGACCTCCAAGGGGGTAGTAAATTGCTCAGTAATTGAGTGAGAAGGTAAAATGGGTGCTTGTTCTAGTATGTTAGCTGAATGAGGGGTTGATGGCTCTAATACCTGAATAAGTGGAGGAGTAGAAAGAGGTGATTCCTTATTATGGGTCTCCAAAAAATGATAAAGTAGCTCCACTACCTCAAAAAGTGGAGAGGGTGAAGAATAGGTAGATTGGGTGGTAGGTTATTCAACAATGAGCATGTTAAGAACCATATTGACAATATGGACATCATGAGAACACTCAACCTTATTGGTCTCATTTTTGGTAGGTAAATTATTGGGAAAAGGTTGCTTGAAAATGTTAAGGGATTGTTTTGGAGGTGCATTCAGGTTGTCCAACACAAGCTCTCCTTTGTCAATGAGGGATTGGACAATGCTTTTGAAGTTATTGTTGACCAAATTTGACTTCAAGGTCAAATTTGGACCCCTACAAGTAAAAACATTTATTTTTTAGATTTTTTAGGAGTATAATACTTTGTAATATGGTATATTATAATCTATTTGATGTTATTTAATGCCTTTTTAGCCTTAGTCATGGTCTAATATGTTTATATGTCACTTTGAGTCATTTAGTGGGTTTTTATGGGTCATAAATGTAATTGGCATGGTCCCCAAGGTGTCCAAGTGTCATATTTTATTTTAAAACATCCATGAGGTTAGATTCCCTATCAAGAATGTCAGTTCAATCAAAATATTTTAGGTTATCTAACCGAAGATCAAGTAATCAACTGAAGAAGGTGAGTTTGGCACTTGTATCACCCATGAGGGAGGGTGACATGTGGGATAAGGTAATGGAATGTATTTTCATCTTCCTCAAGTTAATTTCCATGATTTACATGATCTAGAAATTCCATTTATAAGCTAAAACCATTCTACACCTTCTTTACCTTTCTAGACACACAAAAGTGACCAACAAGTTTATGCTTAGTACAAATAGCTAAAGAGGTTTCAGGTCAAATGATTTTATGAGGTGGTGGTAAAATTAGATACATTTCCATAATAAGAGTGTAAGGATTGGTCAACCATTCTTTATGAACCATCTCTAACAAGTTGACTATGTTTTTCTACTCATTGTTTCCTACACCCTATAGGTTTTGCTCCATTTTGGACAAGTTTGTACAAACCAGTTGGTGATGTTTATTCTAGAGGATGTTGTCTCTCTTATCAGATGATATCCATATTTATTTTAATGTTTCATTGTGTTTTTATGAGAAAGATATCTCATGTTGCAGGAATGTGTCACTATTGTGTAGCTTCAGTCAATTTATTCCTTATTGTAAAATATTGGTCTCATATAGAGGTCTCATGTGAATAGAATATGGTGTTATATAGGTTAAAATCCATATGATCATATCATTATATGTTTTATTTCACCATATCATGCTTTAGTCAACTTTCAATCTTGTCATTCTTCATAGTCAACTCTTCAATCAATCCCACTTGCAGTCACATGTATGGAGCTTGTTTAGCTTATTCATGAAATGGTAATGAAGGTGTATTATATTTTTCAAGTCTATAGGAGCTGAGGAGTTTTCATTTGGATGTTTGGAGAAGTGAAATTTTGGTTACAAACTCATTCACCACACCAACTAGTCATTAGACATCCTTGCCTGCTTTATTACAGATGTTTGCTAGAGGTTTTCACGTTGGCATAAATGTTATAAAGCTTGTATTAGAGTCTCCTAAATGAAATTTTAAGGATTAACAATGAGTTTTATCTATTTACGAGGCCATTCATCAACATATCTTGCTCCATTCTATGCTCACTACCTGCATACAACCCATACACACCTACAACAACCTCCTTGATGAAATCATGCTAAGAGGTGGAAAGCTTGATATGTGTTTAAATATATTAAGATTACTGAGGGTACATTGGGATACTTTATGAAGGCATATAAGTGTTTAAAAACTTATCCAACTTACATACTACCCAAAATTTCATGCTTATTGTCTCTGTGTAAGAATGACCACCTCCAAGTGGTACCACAGAGCTTTGGAGATCCTTGTATGGGGAATTAGAGACATGGAAAAACCCTTTTTTTTGGTTTCTATCATGTAGGTTCACCATTATAGACCTATATGATGTGTCAAAAGGAAAAATGGAAGGGTGAACATCTTAGAGGAAGCAAAGACTAAATTCAGGGAAGCTTTCCCAAAAAGGTGAAAATAGAGGTCCAAGGGCATGTTGTGAATATCATATAACATTGTTTAAAAGAGTTTTAAAGAATATAAATAGGTATAATTTGTAGCCCCTAGCATGGAGAGGATCCATGCCAAATATGGAGGTCAGAAAGTGAATATAAGATAGAAGTTTGGAGCCTCAAAGGTGCCTACACAAGCACTAAAATCCTGCATTCATATTTGTAGGATTTGAATTTTGAATGACTTTGACATCCTAAGGTTACAAAAAAAACATGTTCTCATGGTTATAATGGTATTAATAATTAAATAGTGTGAAAATAGGCATGAATATCATTAGTATGATGTTGGATTATAGTGTTTCAAGTTTCATGGACACCTATAGGTGTCCCTTCTCAAAGAAATGTGCACCTATAGCTGAATATGGGAACAATGACCTAAATAGAGTGTCTTGGTGGTGTTTTAGCCCATCCAAGGTGAATGTAGGTATGAGAAAGTGATAGGTGACTTTAAATATTCAAATAAGGTATCCATATATCATGAAAAAAGTCCAAAAAGGTAAATTCATGCCTACAAGAATCAAGGAAATAGGGTATCACAGTCAAGAGGAAGAACTTAGTTTGGTGAGCTCAAAATGTAAGTAAAGAGGTGAATATGCTTAGGAAGATGGAGAGGGTTTGAAAAAAACTTGAGAATAGTTCATTATATATTAATAAAGTGTTTTTTAGACTCTGATACTCCTTTCAATTTGATCACATAACCTTCCTATTAGCCCAAAGGTAGCAGTATGTACAATTGCACTAGGAGACCTATGTTGCTCAATAGGTAAGGATGAAGAATCTAAGGGAGAAGAGTGTTTTTTAGTGATTGAAAAGATTATTTAGAATTAATTTAAGGTGTATAAATTTTTTAATAAACCTATGATCATTGATTTTATGCCTTGAGAGGTCATTTTTAGGTGGAAGTGGAAAATGCAAGAAAACAGTCCTTTTGCAGGCCTTTTTTGGACAAATTGAGTTGGTTAGGTTCCTAAATGGATGAATATAGATTTTAAATTTGGTAAAAAAATTAATTAGTACCTAATAAAACTCCTAAAATATTCATTTTTCCTTAAGGAAGAGGGATATACCTCACTATTTTGTCTCAGAGGTCAGCCATTCAAGAAATTCAGGGTTTTGGTAAAGCAAGCAAATGAAGCCAAGGAGAAGCTTGATAGAAAGATTTAGGAACATAAAGGAAAATATTATGAGGTATATTAAAGGTAAAAAAGTGATATTAATCACGAATTAAATCTCAAACCTCTCAAAATGATCAAAATACTCTTGCATATAGTTCAACTAGACAAGTCCCAATTAGGCCTAGTTGGTGAATGAGATGAAGAAATGAAGAGGAGTGATTGGAAGGTTATGTGATGAATTTTTGAGATTTAATGAAGTATGAAAAAGAATGAGACATTATCCTAGCCATGGGAGATCAGTCCAAATAGCCAAAACTAGCAGGATGCATGCTAAGTCTATTAGGCCTTGAAGTGACCTAGAGCCAATTGGGGGTCCAACTTCACTTCTAGATCTTGGTGGGTGTTATAGTTGGTTATAACATATTCATGATATGAATTTAGATAGATATGATATTTTGGTATTTATATAAACCCTTAGGCAAGCTAATTTTAACTTAGATACAGTCCAAACATGCAAGAATTGTGAAAACAAGCTCGATAGGGTGTTTTCAATTGCTCACATCTTTCATGAGGGTCTGCAAGGAGACCAAAGGAGTTTGGAGAGGTTAGTAGGGGTCCTTGAAATCATGTTTGTAGAATTTTTTGGAAATTATAATGTCAGTTCTTTATGAATAAAGATTAAGGACAAAATGGACCTAAAACCCTACTAAGCCCTTAAAAGATACCCAATGGAGAAAACAAGCTTGGAGAGCTATCCGATTGGGATAAAATGACCATGAAAGTGATTGGAGGATAAAAAATACTCTTCAAGTCTCCTCCTAATCAATTTTTTTTCTACCCTACCTATACAAACATGGTACATAATGGCTTTATTTGATAGTTTATGCATTGTACAGGTTCTAAGAACATTTAAGAGATGCAATCAAGTTTGGGAGGAAGCTATAGACTTTTTTAGACACCTAAATCTGGCCACCAATAACCTCCAACTAATATTTTGACCAATTTCCACCCAAGGTATACAATTTGGATTAAAAACACTAAAATGTATTAAATGAGTTGAAATTAACATATTTAAGTGCCAATTTTGGCTAGAGTATCATTAAATGGGGTAATGCAATTTATGGGCTAGCTAACTTTGATCAAATCATTTCGAGTCAAAATGCCAATTTTACACCTGGGTGCTCTAGATTACTCTTTTATATCAAATTTGTTATATGAGACATGTGCCTTTATTATTTTTTGTTGGTAACATCCTAAATGGGAATTCGGTTATAACACATCTGACATTAACTTCCAATTCTAACCCAATCAAATTTTAGACCAATAACAAGGCATTCTGATCATTTTGAGTAATTTGTGCACAAAGTGATTAAACATGCTTAAGAGATAATTAAACCAAATTAGATCCTAATCAATAAATCCATGGAAAATTGTTAAATAATTTGTTTTGAAAATGAATATTAAATATCTACATCATCAGGTGACCTCATTTCTTGGGAAGACATCCTTAGGCCAGAAATGCCACAAATATTAGGATTCATGCCCTCCATACCTCATCAATACCCTCCATGCCTCTTAATTTTCCATTTTTCCAATGCCATGAGAGGATAATTATAAACTTAATTCCAAAAAATTGAATTAATCCTCAACCACACGTCTTCATCTCAGGATGGACGGTTCAAGTTGATTTTGATCAATCTCAAAAATCCATAAATAGGAGGCCTTACCACATAATTTCTAAGCTTAATTTGTGAAAATTTATAATGTATGATTGGTTCCAAAAGCTTCATGAAACTAGTGTTACCATGCGAAATTGATTTCAAGCCAAGCCACAAGCCAAAGGTGCCAAGGAGAGATGGAGGTAGATAAGCTTCCAATGCCAAAGACTTCATGAGCACAACACTGAGAAATACAATACTACAAAGGAATTTGGAGCATCCAAGGAAGGTGAAGGAATTATTGTGTTTTATTCCTTACTTTTTAGTTATGTTTATCATTTGTTTTTGTTACCAAGCTCTCCCTAGTAACTAGGCATGAAGATGTTAGCTTAGTGTGTTTTTAATTTAGTTTCATTCACTAACACCATACTAATCTCATCTAGTCAAATTACTAGTTCACAACTTTAGTAATTCACTATGATAATTTCATGCCTTGAAAAAACTCCTAAGTGTTCAAACAATATCTCTCATTTCAGCCAATCAAAACTAGCATAGTGAACATGATGGAGAGAAGTGTGACAACTTCAAATGAATGTCCTTTTAAAGTGTTCTTAAAGCCTCTAAGGTTATGGAGGGCATTTAAAATTTTAATCCACTCCTTTTTATGAATTTTCATGGAAAACTAATGCTTTTTGGAAGTCAAGTGTGCAAGGTGTGTGGCAAAGGGGTTTTCTTAAACTTTAGATGGTGATGGCTCATCTCTAGAATTTTTTAGATGTCCAAGAATAAAACCAATGCATGGAAATTCATATATGAATCCTTCCCACTCATTCCTATCATCAGACCTATCCCTAGTTAGTTTTGGGATGTTCAGACAGGGCTAAATCATGAAGGTAGTTTTCTGAGCCAATACAAGGAATTTCATGCGACTTTCTAAGAGTTTCATGCCTTTTTTAGACACTTGTATTTCCTAAAATTGTATGGTCTATTTAACATATCTTTCTCATGTATATGTAGTCTCTTTATTATCTTTACAAGTGTCCAAGTGACCTTTGGACTTCCCTTATCTCACGTCTCTCCTAAATGCTATAAGTAGTGACTTTTTTGGCTCTTTTGAATAACCTCCATTAGTTAATGGTGAAACCCTCAATAATTTTGTATTTGAATTTATTTTGAATCAATAAAAAAGTGACTTTTCCTACTTACATTATGTACAATTGAGTCTTGTTGCAATCTTATTGGTCTTATCTAGTAGAAGATGATATTTTCTAGCATGTTATCCTTGATTATTCACCAAATGTGCAGAAGAGTAATTATTACAGGCATTTATTACTATTTTATTTTAGTGTATAAGTGGTTCATCACTATATTCTCCCAAATAATTATTCATTACCCTCCTAAGCATCAAAATACCTCTTGAACCTAGCATATGAAACATTGATGTAACAATTTGTCTTGAGTCATGAGTTATGTGTGAAAGAAACTTTGATTTGATCTAAGTTGTATAATTTCAATCAATAAGAGGAAATTAAATATTGGTACATCACTTTTTAGCTTTTTTAGTTTGTCTTCTTAACCCTTTTCATGTAAAGTTGATAAGTGAAAGAGTGTTTCAAAGAGTGCATAAAGGGAAATAGTCCTTCTAGAGATTCATCTCACCAAATTGATTACCGACAACAAGTGAGATGTTTCCATTATGCCACTTGGATGAAGAGAGATGATATATCTCCTCAAGGGGTAAAAATTCAAGTGATAATAGTTTTTGGCATGCCTGTTGGGACTCTAAGTATTAGAAGATTGCCCAAGATTGGTGCTGGTCTTGGCATATTTGCAGTCACAAGAGCATCTACATTTAGTACCTAACAAATCCACTAAGTTTTCAACTCTTTGGTTCTTTTTTAGTCCTTAATTTTCATGCCAAAGGTGACCATTAGGTCTATTACTAAAGGTATACCTTTTGAGTTTATGTAATTGCCTTTATATTCTGTGAAAAGATTCAGATTTAGGAATACTCATCCTTATTCAAGGGAGTTGGTGTTTAAAAGTTCAAGTTTTTGATTCTTTAAACCCCTAATACACATAATCCACATTCCAATATGGCTAGAAACCTTCCTTTTGTATCCTTCGCCAGATCATCTCCTTTGAATTTTACCCAATATGACCAAATTCTTGGAGAAACCCTTAAAAGTGTTCCATCTTTTAGTGGAGAGGATCCTGCTACTCCCATTGAACATATTAGAAACATGAAATTTTTTTGTAGCATCCATAATTTTACTTAAGAGAATGTGGATATCAGGTTATTGGCATTGTCTTTCAAAGGGAAAGCTTTAGATTGGTATGGAACTCTACCTCATTCTTCCATTGCTTCATGGGATGAACTAGGGAATCTATTGTCTAAGAGGTTTGAAGAGAAGAGTGATTATATATCACTAGCTGATCAGTTGAATACTATCAAGAGGGTTCCACAAGAGTTCATACATGATTTTAACTCTATATTTCAAAAGACATGGGATAGGATCTCAACCCTTATGAGTCCTACTCTAATTTATGCCTTTTTGTATTACCTAAAAGCATTAAACAATGATATATCCATGATGATTCAATCCATGGGTGGGAATACACTACCTACTTCCTATGAGATAGTTATTAATGTTGAGAATTGTCTTGTTCAAATAGGCAAGATTGCTCTTAGACCACCAATGCTATTATTCCATGATTTGTAGCCTCCTAGTCAAATTGCACCACCTACCTTGGCTCCTTTGCCTAATAGTCAAGAAAAGTCTGCCCTTGCCCATAACAATGAGATTCATGAAATCAATATTTTGCTTCAAAGTGTTGCTAATGAATTGGTTTCTCTCAAAATACAACAAGCTTAAAATTATAGGCCTTATCAATCCTATAATCATTTTGGACAAGTAGGCCTTCTTTTCAAGGTAATGCTCCAGGACAATGTTAAATAACTCAAGATAGACCTTACCAAAGTTTCAATCCCAATGTCCCATCATCCTATAAATATATTGTTAACACTCAAAACAAATTTTTTTAATAACAACCATACTATCCTTCCTATGACCAAAATCAAGGCCAAGTTGCATATGCCAATGAAATGCCTAGTCAAGCCATGACAATACAAGATAGTCCAACACCTCAAGTTTCCACTTTTGAGGTGCTAACACAAAATGTAATGGAAAATGGACAAACACCATCTGATTCTACTCTTATGAATCACTTAGAGGGGGAATTTTGTGTCATGAATCATTTGGGAAGCTCAAACAATGTGAATGCTAGTGTGTCCTCTAACACTAGATCTAGGAAGAGGGCTATTGAAGAGACACAAGGGGAAAATCAAGGACCCATTTTGACTCATACATCACCTTAAATAGTAGGTGAGTCTAACTCAGCTCCTAAGATTTAGGAAAATAAAAATTTTTAGAATGCAAGGCCAGCTCTTACACATCCATCTTCACATGCTACACCACAAGGTACTAGTGCTTCCAGAGAACAATTCAAGATGAACAATCCTTCTATCAATGTTGTGGATCAAATGAATAAGTTACATATGAATATTTAATTATGGTATTTATTGGAAATACCAAGACAAAAGGATATCCTTTAAAAATAATTGCTTGGACTAGGTAAATAAGTTGGATTAGCTAGGACTGAAAATGTTATTTTGGTGAATGGAACTCAACTCATTGATAGACAAGTGAAGAAAACTAATAATATTCCTCATTTTTATCTACCCTTGATCATTGGTGATTATTTATTTCACAATTGTATCATAGATAGTGGGGCTAGTACTTCAATTTTTCCCAAGTTAATAGTGGATAAGCTAGGCCTCAAGTATGAACCAATGGCTAAAGGAGTTCTACAATTGGATGGATCACCAGAAAATACCTTGAAAGTAGTCAAGGATTTTAATTTGATTTTATATTCTTGTCCTAATTTTTTCATCCCTCATGATGTGGTTGTCACAAATTTACCCTCATACTTTACTTTTGTTTGTCAAGAGAGTTTACAACCAAGATAGGTGGATACTTGGCAACCAATTGGTCATATATGGTTTTTTGGACAAAGTATGGTACCAAGGTAAAGATTAAATCAGAGCCTATTCATAAAAATAATTTAGAGCCCTACATGCCTAAGGTTAAAAATGTCAATTATGATATTCTTGATGAGGAGGAACTTCACATGGATCAATCCCCAACTTCTTCTCTTGAAGGCATTTCTGATTTGGATCTAGATGAAAGAGAAGTTGAGCATTATGAACATGATCCTTAAAAATTCATAGAGGAACCTGGTCTTGGAGTGTATTTCCTTCATGAAGAAGGTTCTTTCATGGCAAATTTGATGAAGCCAAATGAGAGTATGGATGGTTTGTGACAAATATTCTTTGATGGATCAAGAAACAAGGTTGGATTAAGTGGTGGAATAATGTTAGTTTCTATATCCAAGGAAATTTATTACTCTATTTTGATATTTCACTTTAGTTGTACTTGTAATGTGACAAAATATGAGTCCTTCATCCATGGCCTTGAGTGGGCTAGGAAGAGAGGTGTGAAGGAGTTACAAGTTTTTGGTGATAGTGAGTTAGTTGCGAATCAAGTAAGAGGCCAAAATATGACTAAGAACTCCTTGCTTAAGTCCTATAAGCATAGAGTATGGGATATTATGGAATATTTACAAGCCTTCAACATTCAATCTATACTAAGAGAGGATAACAAACATGTTGATAGGTTGTCAACAATTGGAGCTTAGTTTGATGTTCCAAAGGGGATAAGAGAGGACAAGAATCAGGCCCATCTCAAAGTGATTGTAAGGCCCTCTATACTTGATAACATCATTAATTATAAAGTGTTTGATAGTGACCAACAAATAGCTCTTTTAATATAAGAAGCTGCTGAGTTTTTCTTAAAGAATCATTCCAAACTACAACAACAATATAGAGGGTAGATTGTACAATTAAAGACAAACAAGTTCCCTAAGGGCTTAGTCACACTTGAGAGTATCTTCAATGAGGATGATCATTTGAACAAGGAAAAGGTAAACATGTCTACCAAGAAAGAAAACTATGAGAGAGTAAAAATTTTCAAAGATAATTTTATTGCTCTTGGGAAGGTATGTACTAAAGAAAATAGACATGATTTCATTGAATTATGCAAAAAAAATTCCGCTATCTTTGTATGGAATAGTGATTTAAAAGGCTTTGATTTAAAATTAGCTCAACATACCATAGAGATATATGATAATTCTAAGCCTATCAATCAAATTCAAAGTCCAGTTAATCCTAAGATTGAGCCTCTCATGAGAAAGGAGATTACAAAGTTGATTGAGTCTAAGATCATTTTTCCTATTAAACATTCATCTTGGTTGGCAAACTTAGTCTCGATAAGGAATAAGATGGGGAAATTAGGTTATTGTTAACTTTTGAGATTTTAATAGAGTTTACTTGAAGGATCATTATCCTCTTCCTTCCATGGAACATATATTTCAAGTTGTGGCAGGTAGTGAAAGGTTGTCACTCCTTGATGGATATTTAGGGTATAATCAAAATTTGGTGAAAGAAGGAGATCATTACAAGATAACCTTTACTAATAAATGATGCACATATGCTTATATCAAAATGAGTTTTTTTTTGTCTAATGTTAGTGCAACCTTTCAACGTGTAATGGATATGAATTTTTAAAGTCTAATAAATGATATAATGTTGGTGTATTTTAATGATATTACAGTTTTCTCTAAGGATACAAAGGATGATTTGAATCATCTTAGGAAGATTTTTGAGAGATGTAGAGAGTTTGGAATCTCTCTCAATCCCAATAAGTGTGTTTTTTTCATCCATGAAGGAAAATTTTTGGGACACATTGTCTCAAAGAAAGGCCTATCCACAGATCCTAAAACGGTGAGTGCAATCTTGGCATTGACTTTGCTCAAACACAAGAAAAGTTTGTAAAGTTTCTTTGGAAAAATAAATTTCATAAGGAGGTTTAATCATGATTTCGATAACTTAGTCAAGCCCCTAACCTCTATTCTAAGGAAATATGAAGTGTTTACTTATACAAGAAGAAGGAAGGAGAGTTTTGAAGAGATCAAGCCAGCCAATGCTCAAGTTCCAACTCTTGCAAGTCCTAATTTCTCAAGGGAATTTAAATTGTATAATTTTGGAAATGAATAATTAATCTCTAGCATGCTCACTCAATCAAATGAAAAAAACTTAGAGCACCCTATTGCCTTCTTTAGTCAAGGATTGGAAAGATATGAGGTAAGATACACTTATGTAGAGAAGCAAGTACTTTCAGGTTGTTAGAAGTCTAAATAAATTTAGGCATATGTTGTATAAAAACAAGATTCATGTATTGATACCTCATCCTAGTTTCAAAGACTTCCTTTTGAGTAGATATTTGAATGAAAAAGGGCTAGTTAGAATACAAAAGTAATGGAGTATGATGTAGAAATCAAGACAACCAAGATAGTCAAAGGGAAAGGATTATGTGGGCACCTTGCTTCAGATTTGAAAGAAAAAAAAGAAGTCATTTTATCCCTTCATGATGATCCTATGATAGATATATCTTCATCAATGAGGATTTGGACACAAGAAATGATCCATTTTCTTCAAACTAGAGAGTGTCCACAAGGCCTAAATAGCGCCAAAAGAAGGTACCTCAGATTACAATCTATTCCTTATATACTTGTTGATGGAGGTGTTATTTATAAAATATTTCTCAAGTGTACTATTGACATGTGTTGAATCATATCAGGTTGAGAAGATATTAGTTGAGTTTCATGATGGACCAACTGGTGGTCACTTTACTCCAAAAACCACAATTGCTAAGATTATGAGAGTTAGATATTTTTGGCCTAGTTTGTTGAAGGATAATCATGCTTGGATAATAAAATGTCAAAATTTTATCTCTTTGATGGTAAAAAAAAAATTTCATCCTTGCCTTTCATCAAATAAAAGTAGACCAACCCTTTATGTAATGGGGTCTAGATTTCATAAGCTTAATCAATCCACCTTCTAGCGCTGGTCACAAGTAGGTGTTGACTGCTACATATTAATTTAAAGGATGGGTAGAGGCTGTAGATCTTAAGGAAATAAATTAAAGTTTATTTTTAGAGTTATATGAAGGCATAGTGATAAGATTTGGGGCTCCTTCAACAATAATTTTAGACAATACATTAGCTTTCCTTGAAATGAAGACAAGTGAGTGGGCTTTGAAACATGGTATTTTCCTTAGTACTTCCTCCAACTATTATCCACAAGGGAATGGAATTGTTGAGTCCACTAATAATAATCTAATTAGGATCATCAAGAGGACAATGGAGGAAAACCAAAGAACTTGACACTCCAAGTTGAGGACAACTCTTTGGGCTGATAGAATCACCCCCAAAAGAGCCATTGGAAACTCACCATATAAACTTATTTACGGGAGAGAAGCTAGACTACCTATTTCAATTAAGTTACTAACCTTGGATCTCACTTACCAACTAGAGTTGATGGAAAATGAAAGCATGGAAGTCAGGTTGTGTGAGTTGATGAAGCTTGAAGAAACAAGAGATTAAGCTATGCAAACTATGAGAGCTCACCAAGATCAAACAAAGAGATACTTTGACAAGAAATCCATGCTAAGAAGCTTCCAAAAGGGGGAAATTGTTCTAAAGTGGGATGAAGATAGGGATAAGCTTGGAAAACACACAAATTGTAATGCTTTGAGGAGTGGCCCTTATGTCATCACTCAATGCAAGCAATGCAATGCTCTCCAACTCTCAAAGTTGGATGAGGAGGAGCTTCAATTTTACTTACCCATTTTTGCTACCTTTTTTTCAGGTCATTTTGCTCAAGGAAATATCACAAGCTACCAGTCAATGGGATATATCTTAAATATTACTACTAAGTTTCTCCTCTCTCCTTGTACATAGCTATTTTTTTTCTTATTTTCCTTAAGTGCTTATGCACATGTGTGAGCTTTGTTAGTGTATTGCTTTGTTTTTTTCTTGCTTGGTGTGTTGTGATTTTTTTTGTGTGTTTAGGCAATTCCTTTCTATTTATATTCAATAATTCATCGACTCCCTTGGCCAATAGATTGATAAGGGTACCAGTCTTTAGTATAACAAGCATACTACCCCAATGAGTCACCATTTTGTTGACCAAAGTTGACTTCAAGGTCAAATTTGGATCCCTATAGATAAAAAATTTGGTTTTTTAGATGTTTTAAGGGTCTAATACTTTTTCATAGGGTATATTACAATCCATTCGATGTTTTTAATGCCTTTTTACCCTTAGTCATGGTCTAATAAATTTATATGTCACTTTGAGTCACTTAGTGCGCTTTTAAGGGTCATAAATGCAAGTGACATGGTTCCCAAGGTGTCTAGGTGCCCTATTTTACATTAAAACATCTAAAAGTTTAGATTACCTATTAGGAATGTCTATTCAATTAGAATCTTTTAGGTTATGTAATTGAAGATCAAGTAATCAACTGAATAAGGTGAGTTTGGCACTTGTACTGCCCATGAGGGAGGGTGGCACATGGGATAATGTCATGGAAAATCTCTTCATCTTCCTTAGATTCATTTCAATGCTTTACATGCTTTTGAAGTTCCATTTTTAGGCTAAAACCATTCTGATCCTTCTTTACCTTTTTAGACACATAGAAGTGACCAATAGGTTTGTGTTTAGTATGGATAATTAAAGAGGTTTCAGGTCAAAAAAAGTATTAAAATTAGAGAGATCCATTTTCATAATAATATTTCAAGGATTTTTCAACCATACTTTATGAACCATTTCTAACAAGTTGACTGTGTTTTTTTGCTCACTATTTCCTGCACCCTATAGGTTTTACTCTATTTTGGACAAGTTCATATAAACCAATTGGTGATGTTTAATATAGAGTATGTCATATATCTTATCAAATTATCTACATGTTTAGTTTTATGTGTCATGGTGTTTTGATAAACAAGTTGTCTCATGTTGGAAGAAAGTGTCACCATTGTGTAGCTTCAATCAATTTCTTCCTTGTTGTAAATGTTGGTGTCATACAGAGGTCTCATGTGAATATAATATGGTGTTACATAGGTATAAAATCCATATGATCACCTAATTCTATGTTTGGTTTCACCATATCATGATTTGGGTAACTTTTAATCTTGTCATTCCTCATAATTAACTCTTCAATCAATCCCACTTGCAGTCACATGTATGGAGCTTGTTTAGCTTGTTCATGAAATGGTAATGAAGGTGTATCAGATTTTTGATGTAATTAGGAGCTGGGTATTTTTAATTTTGATGTTTGGGGAAGTGAAATTTTGGTTACAAACTCATTCACCACACCAACTAGTCATTATACACCCCTGCCTGCTTTGTTCCAGATGTTTGCTAGAGGTTTTCACATTGGAATAAATGTTATGAAACTTGTCTTATAGTATCATAAATTAAAATAATGATTTTTAAAGATTTAAAATGAGTTTTAGTTGTTTATGAGGCCATTCATCAACATATCCTGCTCCATTCCATGCTTATTGCCTGCATACAACCCATACACACCTACAACATCCTCCTTGATGACATCATGCTGAGAGGTGGAAAGTTTGATATGTGTTTAAATATTTTAATATTTTTTAGGGTGAATTGGGATACTTGGTGAAGGCATATAAGTGTTTAAAAACCTATCCATCTTACATACTTCCCAAAATTTCATGCTTACTACCTGTGTGTAAGAATGACCACCTACAAGTGGTACCATAGAGCTTTGGAGATCCTTGTATGGGGAATTAGAGACATGGAAAACCCCAATTTTTTGGTTTATAACATGTAGGTTCACCATTTCATACCTATATTATGTTTCAAAAGGATAAATGGAAGGGTAAACATCTTAGAGGAAGCAAAGACTGAGTTCAGGGAAGCTTTCCATAGAGGTCCAAGGGCATGTTGTGAATATAATATAACATGGTTGAAAAGAGTTTTAAAGATTATAAATAGGTATTATTTGTATCCCCTGGCATGGAGAGGAGACATGAAAAATATGGAGGTCATAAAGTTAATAGAAGATATAAGTTTATAGCCTCAAAGTTGCCTACAAAAGCACTAAAATCCTGCATTTATATCTGCAGGTTTTGAGTTTTAAATGACATTGACATCCTAAGGTTTAAAAAAAAATGTTATCATGGTTAGAATGGTATTAAAAATAGGAATGAATATAATTATTATGATTTTGGATTATAGTTTTTAAAGTTTCATGGACACCTACAAGTGTCCCTTCTCATGACCAAAGTCCAAATAGGTAAATACATACCTACAAGAATCAAGGAAACATGTTATCACAATCAAGATGGAGAACTCAGTTTGGCGAGCTCAAAGTGTAGGTAAAGGTTAAGGGAGTGTTAACATGATAAATAAAACCTTATTAAATATCATGATGATATACATAAGATTTTTGATGTGTGAAACAAGCTTACATAGACCTTTTAAGGCCCTGTATGCACCTATAGCTGAGTGTGCAGTCTTGATGAAGGTAATGAGGTGAATATGATTAGAAAGAGGGAGAGGGATTGAAAATAACTTGAGAATGGTTAATTATATATTAATAAAGTGTTTTAACATACTTTATGACTCCTTTAGAGTTGATCACATACCCTTCCTATTAGCCTAAAGGTAGTAGTCCTTACAGTTGCACTAGGAGACCCATGTTGCTCAATGGGTAAGGATGAAGAATATAAGGGAGAAGAGTGTTTTTTGGTGAATTAAAAGATTATTTAGCATGAATTTATGGTGTATAAAATATTTAATAAACCTAAAAACATTGGTTTTATGCCTTGAGAGGTCATTCTTAGGTGGAAGTGGAAAATGCAAGAAAGTAGTCCTTTTAGAGGCCTTTTTTGGACAAATTGAGTTGGTTAGGTACCTTAATGGATTAATATAGATTATAAATTTGGTAAAAATAATAATTATGACTTAATAAAATTCATAAATTCTTAATTTTGGCTTGGGGAAGTGGGATATACCTCACTATTTTGTCTTAGAGGTTAGCAAGTCAAGAAAATCAAGGTTTTGGTAAAGCCAGCAAAAGAAGCCAAGGAGGGTGAGAAACTTGTTATAAAGATTTAGGAACCTTAAGGAAAATATTTTGAGGTATATTAAATGTAAATATGTTATAGGAATCATTAATTCAATCTCATAACTCTCTAAATGATCAAAACACTCTTGCATACAATTCAACTAAACAAGTTCCAATTAGGCCTAGTTGGTGAATGAGAGGAAGAAATGAAGAGGAGTGCTTAGAAGGTTGTGTGATGACTTTGTGAGATTTAATTAAGTATAAAAAATCATGAGACACTAGAACATCCATGAGAGATCAGCCCAAATTAGCTAAAACTAACAAGATGCATGCTAAGCCTATTAGGCCTTAAAGTGACCTAGAGCCAATTGGTGATCCAACTTAATTTATAACTCCTAGTGAGTGTTCTAACTAGTTGAAACATCTTCATGGGATAAATTTTGACATTTTTGAGATTTTGGTATGCAGATAAACCCATAGGAAAGCTAATTTTAACTTAGATACAATTCAAGCATGTAATAATTGTGAAAACAAGCTCGATATGGTGTTTTCAAATGTTCACATATTTCATGAAGATTTATGTGGAGATAAAAGGAGTTTGGAGAGGTTAGTATAGTCCTTTAAATCATTTTTGTAGATTTTTTTGGAAATTTCAATGTCCAGGATTTTTGAACAAATCTTAAGGACAAAATGGACCTAAAACTGTACTAAACCCTTATAAGAGACCTGATGGAGAAAACAGATTTGGAGAGAATCTAGTTGGGATAAAATCCATGAATGTGATTATATGCTATAGAGGAATCTTTAGGGCTCCTCGTCATCAATTTTTGTGCTACCCTACTTGTACGAACATGGTACAAAAAGGTTTTCTTTAATAGTTTTGTGCATTATGCAGGTTTCAAGAACATTTAAGAGATGTAATAAAGTTTGGGAGGAATATATAGAATTTTAATAGTTAACTATGGTCATTTTATGCCTTTAAAAAAATCTTAATTGTTCAAAAAATATCTCTTATCTCAACCAGTCAAAACTAACATAGTGAACGTGATGGGGAGAAGTGTGAAAACTTTAAATGGATGTCCTTTTAAGGTGTGCCTGATGCCTCTAAGGCCATGGAGGGTATTTAAAAGTTTTATACAATCCCTTTTATGATTTTTCATGGCAAATTAATTCTTTATAGAATCAAAGTGTGCAAGGTGTATGAAAGAGGAATTTTCTTAGATTGCAGATGGTGATGGCTCATCTCTAGAAGTTTTGAGATGATTAGGACTATAACCAATGCATGGAGAGGCATGTATGAAATTAATTCATCTCATTCATATCATCAGACCTATCCCTATTTATTTGTGGGATGTTCAAATAGGGATAAATGATGAAGGCAAATTTTTGAGCCAATACAAAGAATTTCATGCCACTTTCCAAGAGTTTCATGCCTTGTTTGGACACTTGTACTTCCTAAACTTGCATATTACATTTAACTTATCTTTCTCATGCATATGTAACCTATTTTATCAACTTGATAAGTGTCCAAGTGACCTTTAGACTTCCCTTATCTCGCCCCTCACCCAAATGCTATAAGTAGTGACTTTTTTGGCTCTTTTGAGTAGGCTTCGTTGGTTACTGCTGAAACCTTAGAAAATTTTGTATTTGAATGTATCTTGAAGCAATAAACAAGTTAATTTACCTACTTACATACTGTAAAATTGAGTCTTATTGCAATTTTATTGGTCTTATCTAGTAAAAGATGATCTTTTCTAGCATGTTATCCTTGATTGTTCACCAAGTGTGTAGAAGAGTAATTGTTATAGGTCTTTGTTAGTGTTCTCTTTTAGTGTATAATTGTTTTAGAAGTGGTTCATGACTAGCTTCTCCCAAGGAATCATTCATTACCCTCCTAATCATCAAAATAACTCTTTAATCTAGCATATGAAACATTGATGTAACAAGTTGTCTTGATTTGTGAGTTATGTGTGAAAGAAACTTTGATTTTCTCTAAGTAGTATAAGTTAAATAAATAGGAGGAAATTAAATATTGGTGCATCACCTTTTAAATTTTTTAGTTTGTCTTCTTAACCTTTTTCATGCAAAGTTGATAAGTGAAAGAGTGTTTACAAGAGTGCATCAAGGGAACTAGCCCTTCTAAAGATTCATCTCACCAAATTGATTACCCATAAAAAGTGAGATGTTTCCATTGTGTCACTTGGATGAGGAGAGCTAAGACATATTATCAAGGGGTGAAAATCCAAGTGATAATACGTATTACACCTACTAACATTATGCCCTAATACTCAATTGAAAGCACATAGATCATTCTCATTATACCAACTAAGTGCAAGTTGAGAAGAATCAAATTATTAAGGAGACTTGATAGGAGGAAGTTGTATGATATTAGCCTTCAACAACTTCTCTAGGATTGAAGTGTAGGATTATTGAAGTGGGGTAAATTACTTCTGATTTTTTTGGTTTTGGTTTGTCATGTTTTATTTTGATGAGTTAGAGGAATTTGGTTGGTTGATAGATGGTAGAGGAGTAGTTTTAAGGATAACCACATTTGTAGTTCCCTTACTCTTGACATTGGTATTGGTTTGGTTACTTGGTTTAGAGGAGGATGCCTCATTGGTTTTGTAGGTAGAGTTCTTGTTTTTTAAATTTAGCTTTCCTTAATCAATGGCTTTGTTTTCTAGCTTATGCACCATGGTAAAATCTTCATCAATTTTTTTGAAGCTCTAGACACGCAGTGTAGAAGAGATGTGCTTGGCACATGCCTGAGAAAAAAGTTCTATCAGTTCAGGTTTGGGTAAGGAGAAGGAAAGTTGATTGTTTGGGCTCCTCCAATGATCTAAAAAATCAACAATAAATTCATCATCAAATTGCAGAATAGAATAAAGGTTAGTGATGAAAACCTTCTTAGAGATATTTATAAAAAAGTAATCGAAAAAAGTTTGGGCCAACTGGGTGAAGGAGAACAAAGAGAGTTTGGTTATGACACTATAATAGTTTAAGGTTGGATCAAATAAGGACATAGGGATGGTACAAAGGAGGGAATCATCATAGGCAATCAAATAACATGCATTTCTAAATGCCCTGAGGTGTTGTTGGGGATCCTCCTTAAGCTTAGAGAACTTGAGAAGTTCCCATTGAGGAGGATATGGTCTAAGAGGAAAAAAGGGGTAAATGGGATCATTGTAGATTTGGTCATATGATAATATGTTTTGAACTCTAAAAATGGATGACTCTAAGGTAGTCATTTTATCCATGAGCATTTTCATTAGATCAACTTGGGGTTGTGTACCTGAAGGGTTGTAAGGTGCATACTATTGTGGTGGTTGTGTAACATACTGATAACTAGTAGGGGGTTGAGGAGATACCACATATTGATACATGGATATCAGTGGTTGGATGGAAGTTATGTAGGGGTAGGTGGATTTAGGTGGTTGGGTAGTAGGTAGAGGTACATGCCCTTATGGGTTAGGGAGGTAACCTAAGTTTAGTGTAATGGGCATTTGTTGGGTAGGAGAGGTGGTTAGGTTGATGATCAAGAGAAGGGTAGTGACATTTATACTAATTGGTCATAAGGTAAAAGGTATAGACACCACAAGATTTTGAATTTGGGTAGTGGTTAGTATAATGGGGGTAGCTGATGGAAGGTTGGTAATGCTAGTGGTAAGTACTCCCATGGTGAGGGGAGTATAAATGACTAGATGTTGGGTTTATCCTAAGGTAGAGGATTTATTGGTGGGGGTGGAAGGTATAAAGGTGTTTATAGGTTGGGCAAGTTAGTTTTCCACATTAGTATCAAAGGGGTTATTGGTAGATGAAGAAGCTTGGATAGTCAATGGTTGGGTGGTGATTGTGGTAATGGAAGTGTTTCCTATAAGGTGGGAAGGCATGCCATAAAGTGGGTCCACAAGTGGAATCAAAGTAGAGGAACGATGAGGCATAGTTTAATATAATGTTGAAGGGTCACATGATTATTATCTAAGAAGGTGGTGAAGTCCGTATCTCCTTAGGGAACTTCATAAGGGAAAGAAAGAATTCTTGAAGGATGAGGAGATTTTTTTTGGTTTAGAAATGTAATCCATGGATGAGGAGGTAGAAGGGGTGGATTGGTTTGGTGATGGATTTTGTTATTCTAGGTTATTTTTCTACTGGTGAGTTAGAACCATCTAAGGTAAGGGAGAGAGAATACACAAACAATCTCACCACTCAAATAGAGAGACGACAAGAAATGATCAAGGAAAGCAATCACACTCTAAAAAGTATGTTAAGTCCTAAAGGTTACTTTTAGTCTCTCATTTGGCTTATGCCTTAAGCTTTCAAGAAATTATGTGACTAAAATTGGTTTATAGAGTAGGTAATAGAGAAAAAGTCTATGGCTGGTTTCAGGTTATTCAAATTTTTAAAAAGAATTTGTATTGAAAATCAATACGTGGCTTGGTATTGGGGCCTATTCCATCACCTCACACACCATAATGATAAGGGTATCAGGTGCTTAGCTAGTATATATTGATTTCTAGAGTTTATACTCAACTAGAGAGCTGAGTTGGTTTGCCCCTTGGTAATGACCTCCAAGTAGGATTATCGAGAAAGGGTAAGGTGACCTCTAGGTGATGACATCCTAGTTAGGTCTTATCTCAAGTTTGTTTGATGTTTGATTGATGTAGGTTTTTTGGTTTAGTGTGTACAAAAAAAGTGATTCTATGATTACATTACTTTGCTTTAACTTAACCTATGTGAGTTAAACTTGCAAGAAATCAATGTATGCAGTCAATTTTAAGCCCAAAATAACTTTGATATCATTTATGAGCACATAATAGAGAGAAGAACATATAGATTCAAACAAGAGAAACCAAAGTAGAGACTCAAAGGTCCCACCAAGCATGTCATAATGTTTCAATGATTTTCAACCTATATTTTGAGAAAGGAAGAAGAAGAAACTAAATATAGGTATGGTTAAAAAACCTATTTGATTGTGCACATGTTCAATCAGATGATTGTGAAGATCTCATCTTTGGCTTGGGAGGATAACCTATAAATAAGACATCAGTAAATAAAATGATTGATTAGATAGATAGTTGGGTGGATTTCTTAGTGCTAACTAGATCCTAGAAGTAGGACCTTCCTCGAGACTATCAATCCACATGTTTTAAATAATTAAGTTTAAAAAATTGAAAGTAAAGTAATTACATCAATAATTTAAAGTTACTAAAATTGAACACAAGAAATGCTTGATAAATAAATAGACTATAAATGACTAATATAGCAATAAACAAATCAATACTAATACTAAACAGATTAAGTATGCTTATAAAAATAAGATAGGGGTCTGTGAATAGGTAGGGACATAGTAAGTTGGGTTTGGTTGAGGGTGAAAATAACTTATTATTATTTCCTACCATAGTGATCATTGATGGTTGATGTGACTGTCAATGGTTAAGGTAACTATCAGTGGTTGAGGCAACCATCGATAGTTAGATAGACCATTAGTGGTCAAGCTGACCGTTGACAGTTACTATGTGTAGGTTATGGGTAATAAATGGTTAATTGATGAGATTTTAGAAGGAAATTATATGATATGGGTTTATGCTAGGTTGATTGTGAAATACAAATAAAGTAATGAATACTAGAAAATAAATACATAGCTTACAGAGGATTGATTAGATGAATGGTTGAGGTGGTTGGCTTGTTGATAGAGCTGACATGATTATAAGAGAGTAATGGTACTTGGCTATTGATCAAAGGGTGGCAACAAGTTGTCTCTCTATCATGATGGCTAGATCGCTAGATTATTGGAAGTGTAGAGTAATTTCCTACTCTACATCATATTTAATTTATTTTTTGTTTGAGCACTGCAATTTTGGTTCTTGCACACCTTGTACGTCGCGGCAAAATTTTAAAGTAGAGGGCCAGTTCATTTTGACTAAGTGTCAAAGTGTAGCGGAAGCTGCCAAGCGTCACCCTCTGGTAGTGGATCCCTTTTCCCCTTTTTGTTTCCTTCATCTCATTTTGCCCAAGTATCAAATTCAAGTGGAAGTCACCACATGTCAATTTTTGGGAGATGAAGATGGATAGCTGGCGTCCTTCAAACACTTTTTTGTAACTTTTGGGAAGATCACAGAATGAGCCACGTACCTAATAATGGCTAAGCGAAATGCACCACATGCCAGCATTTACATCTCATAGAGGCACCCGTGTGTCATTTGACAAGGAATTTCAATGAACCAAGCAACATAGCGAGTGGAAAGTGCTAGATGGTAGTTGCAGAGGCCCTGAACTACCTTTTTGACAAAGCAACATAAGCCACCATGTGTTGTCATCTGGGAAGACTTTGGTCCAATGCTTTCATTCAAAGCACATAAAGGCATCTTTTCATTTTTGCTTAAGTATTAGAATTCAGTAGAGGCTGCCAAGTGTCACTCTCTAGGTCCCTCTCTACTCTATCCCCAAAGAAAGCGGAAGGCACCACATACCCCCAAAAAGAGAAGTGGAAGATGCCACATATCTTCCCAGGAGTAACAGAGGTCACCACGTGTCAACCTCTGAGAGACCACCTTCGAGCCTAATTTCCAAATAAAGATTGTGGTGGGTCTCGTATGATATTTCAAAGGACCAAGGAAGCATTGAGTGTTAACAAGTGAAGATTGCCATGTGCATCCATCCTTTCTTAAGGGTTGCCAAAACAAATAATACACTAAGTTTTGTTTCAATAAAGCTGCAAAGTATTGAGGAAGCAGGCTGTGACAAGTGTTGAAGGCAGAGCGTTTCTCAATGAAATATAAAGAAAGTGGAATCGGCCAAGTGTCATCCTCCAGTGCCTTTTAGATCAAAAGGAGAGAAATTTCATAAATTAACTAAGTGTCCTCGTGTCCATCTATCTACTACAACAGAGATGGAGGGAAAATAGGTAGAAGTTATTCTTGGTAGATAGAACAGTGCACTAGGTAGATTTTTGGGGCTTACAAGTATTAAAGACGCCATCTATTTGTCCCCTAATAGCAGAGGCAGAGTAGATAATTGAGCAGCCAAACAGGGATGGAATGAAGAATTTCAGGTGCAAAGAGAGGTATTAGATAGGGATTGCCATGTTGTAATTAGGGTAGTCCTTGATAAAGACCAGGACACATCCAAGGCATTGAATGCACCATCTATTTTGTCCCATATGAGTGAAAGATGGAGTGGAATTTCACTGGAAAGAAAGCGATGCAAGGAGACACTCGAAGCTATATAAGAAGATTTGTAAAATAGAGAAGGGGGAATTTTACATAGTTTTTGACTTTCAGAGTTTTTGACCAATAATATCATTTACTTTTGTTTCATTCTCCTGAGTTGAAAAGTTTATATGACTGTGTGTGTTTCTACATCTTTTGTATGACTGGAAGATTCAATAAGAAAAGGGAACACTATGCCCTTGTTGATGTTATCTATGTCATTTGCAAAGTAGTCTATGCTGTAGATTTTCTAGTGTTGTGATTGGAAATGTTATTTGCTTTTGTATCATTTTTTAGAGTCTAAAGTTATACATAACTATGCGTGACTTCTATGCCTCTTATGTGATTGAAGGATTCTATTAAGAAGATTGAACACTATGCCTTTGTTGACAATTCCTGTATCTCAGCAAAAGACTTCTCTATTGTGAGCCCCTATTTCTGTTATTTCAATATTTTACATTGATCATGCACTTGTCTACTCTTAAATGTAATTGAATCATATAATAGTCTCACTATGCTCAGGTTAGGATTAGGATTACACTTAGGCGCATCACCATAGTTAGGTTTTAATTCCTGCATTTTGCATTTCTGTTTAGTCTCCTATACCTTTTTCCAACACCCAATACCAACAAAAGAGACCATCTTCTCTAAAATCTGGAGGTTGTTTCAAGCCGTAATTATCCCACAGCTTGAAACTTCCCATTGTTGATTGGTTAAGATCTAACACAATTTTACATCATCAACAGTTTCTGGGATGCCTGATGGGACATGTCTTTCAAGGAGTTGAAGAAATTTTGGTGTATTCTTCAGCCAATTAGCCTTTGGAGGTTTTCATCAACACCAACAACGACTCTGAGTCATCAGTTGATCAAGCAGTATCATCAAGAAATCCTTTTTGGTTTGTATAACTCTATAAATCATAGCTATGAGTCTTATTCTCCTTATATATTTAATCAAGAACAAGCTTCTCTTGGAATCATGTCAAGTAACAAGGATGCAGATGGTTATGAGCTATACCAATCTTATGACCAGTCTCCCCAATATGCCACATATCATGCTCAACTTGACCTTATTTTCACCTTCAAAAAAGCATTGCTAGGATTTAAAAAATATGTGTTAGAGCTTGACAGCAGAAGAGGATATGGCCAAGAAATTCCTTGTCATGTCATCCATCAAGTGAGGGACGTGATAGACCTGATCAAAAGTCAGTGGGATCCGATTAAAAGGGAAAATTGGCAAGAACTTACATATGAGATGCTGGATGTGTGTGGATTGATTGCATTTATAGAAGAGAGGCTAAGTGTTCATGAGAATTGGCCTTACCAAGTCTACCAAACTCCATATTCACCACCCCAAATTCTAGATCATTCATACACCATCCCTGTTCATGAGCAAGGCCAAACTTGTCAAGGTCACTTCCCTAATAATGCAGAGGCTATTGTAGCAGCAAAGGAAGAGAACCCCAAATCCTCACTATCTCCTCAAGCTCCTTCCATTCTTCCTCAAGAAGCTTCTTATTTTCCATCACAACCTTCTTCTTCATCCCTTTTCAAAGGAGAATATATTTTAAAGGAAGCAAATGAGTATGCAGAGGAGTACGCTCAATTCATGGCTAGTCAAGAGGATTCCATAAGTATAGATGAGGAGGAAATCACTGAAGATTCTCCCTTTGATGAGCAAGAGGATAAGCTGCAAGCTTTTTCCCTCACTTCAGATGAGGAGGAGATCATTTCTGACTTTTTCCTCACTCTGCAAGAGGATATGGGGGAGTATGGAAACTCCCTTGATCAAGTCGTTGAGACAGATGACACTATCCTACAAGAAGGCTATGAATTAGCCAAATATGGAGAAGACAGCATCAAGACTTAGCTGAGTATGTAGAAGGAATGCCAATTTTCAGATTTATCCTTTCAAGAGGATAAAATCATTAAGGAGCATGGTGATGAAATAAAGCTAGGATTTGAAAAAGATAAGCCAAAAGATAATGGATATCAAAAGGCATAGCATGAAGAGCCAATAGCTGACAATTTATTGATAACACATGATAGCATGAAGAATCAATATTCAATGGGCATTCAAGGACAAGAAGAGTTCATAGGTGTCGAATACACGTTTTGCTTAGACGCGTTCTAGTGCAGGCAAATTCATGTGGCTATCGTAGAGGAAATCCCATCAAAGGTATACCTGTTGCAATCACTGGTATGGCAACACAAGTTGGCTTGTCATAAATAAGACGTTGGAAAGTTTGTTTTTGATCTCGAAGGGAAATAAGGATTTGTAATTAATGTAGTTAGGTAGTTTCCATTCCCACATTACTTCATTTTGTTTTTTGCTTTCCCACTTTTCTTTTAAAATAAGCACTTTAAATGTAGAGTCGACGTCTTAGGAATTCTTTAATTCTTTAAAATTTTGCCGCAATAAATACTTACCCAAATCTTCAAGATCTCTAAGGTACCTTGCACCACAAAACATGTTTGCCTCACTGTTTCCCAAAGATTGAGTAGGATTTGCTAACGGTCACCCAAAATTAATGCCATTTGGGACTTGATAGGCCCATAAATACCCCCTTAGAAAATTTTAAAGTTTACAACTCTCAAGCACTCCTACAAAAATATCTTGCTCATTGCGATTGTTAGCACCTAGTGAAATTTGTTCCAGTAAGCATATTTTCTACCGTGCACAAGACTCATATACTAGGTATCATAAAAAGATACAGAGATGGTAGGAACATCAGCTCCACATCAAGGAATAGGGACACCCAGATACCTTGATAGGTTGCTGGCAAGTAAATCATACGCTATAGCTCCTACACAACCACCAAGAAGCTACCTGAGAACAAAAGCTCTGGGAGTTAGTCAGACTAGTGACCCATCCAAGGTAAGGGACTATGCATATGGGATCATGGACTCCATCCTACAAAGAGCCAGTGGCAAGAACCTCAGAGAGGGGGCACACCAGAGGTGTCTACAAAGAGATAGGAAAGGCAATGTGAGACGTTCGAGATGAGGATATGGACCTCCCAACTAGCTTAATTCATTGTCCCAACTGTGCACCCATGTTCGAATATAATTGAGTTGTGTGCAAACTTGCTCCATCCACAATCCCATACCATTCAGTAAGGCCCATTCATGCTGCAAGTCACCCCACAAACTATCAGGGACATGCTTGCCCTATAATACAATGATACCACCACCTTCCCCACCATTGATCGGATGTAGAGGATATGGGTGAACATCAACATTCAGACTAGGTTCTTGAGGTCTAAGTTGCAAATAACAGATGGTGACACAATGGTACCCATGCTCCTTACTTCAAGGACTCAGTTCATGCCTGCCAATCCTGATACACATTCAATGATGGCTCTCATCTTTGGCATGAAGGATGACATGGCTGTATACACTGAGCAAATGGCCATCCTCTTCAGGCTAAAAATGGTCGATAAGATGTAGGAGTACCGTCTTGACTTCTCTGAGCACCTCACCTTCTCAATAGTAGAGCAGCTGACCCAATTCAGGGCATAAGGGATATTTAGGTATTCCTCCTTTTTGTTCCATCTCATTCTGCACCAGAACCCTAACCTTTTCTCCCAACTTATAAATCTGAACCTATATGACCCAACTTTTGACCCCCAAAGGACCATCCCTGTGTCTACATGGACACATATTTTATCAAAAACTAGTGACACATATGATTTTTGGAAGCTATTTGTCACCCCTATCCTCCATTGCCTTATCCCCAAGCCTATTATAAATAGGTTATTCCCAAGTGTCATGAACCTCCTGGTCAGCTGCCCAATTCCATGTGACTTTTATTTTAGGGCCCATAACACAATCATTAGGGTCCATGGATTTTGTGGGGAACTAGTGTTGCTACCAAAGGTTTTAACTCTTCGATTAGCATTCTTAGAAATCACTAGGTAGGTGTCAGTTGTTGATAATGAATATGGCTCTAAGAAGAAGAAAAGGAGAATGTACAATCTCCCCTGGATGGTAGGCAATGTAAGCCTCAAAGCCAAAGAAGCTGAGACCATGCTGCTGAGGAAGCTGACCTCCCGGGGCTTCTTATTGGTCGAAGACAAGTGGGTTTATGACCCAGTAGATTACATAGCCTCTATGGTGAGGACAAATAAAATTGGAGCCCAGATTGTGCATGAAAGCTGCCCCTATTGGGAAACCAAGAAAAATCCTGTGGAAGACACCCTTGGTCTCTATGTCGAGTTAACAGACCTGCCCCTCCCACCAAATAGGCCATGGGAGACCTTCTATGACAAAAAGAGGGATTATGATCCCAAGGTTAGGATGACCTCTGGTTTGAGAAGGATGCTAAAAACAAAGGTTGAGACGTAGAGAAAATTAAAGCCTATTGGAAATATAGGCAAGAAATCTCCTAGACCACCCACGCCTTCAGAGGCCTAGACTCAGATGAAAGGTGGGAAGAACTTTGGGATGAATGGCATCTATCCCCTATTTCTAGCCTAGACACAAGCCAAATGCCATCACTTGGGGCAGAGCAAGCAGCTAAAACAGGACCCAACCAACAACCGCAGACTTTAGAGCAAGCTGTAACTGTCACAGAACCACAAGCCTCCCCATCATCAAGAGTAATTTAAGTCCCCAGTTACCCACATGCGCTATCGGTAATAATAGAGGCAAAAGGTAGGCAAACACAGTCAGAGGCCAAGACACCCAGAAAAATAAGAAGGGTGTAGTTCCAATTAGATCTAGAGGAGGAAGAGGAGCCTTCATAGCACCCAATACAGGGCACTGCAACTTCTCCTTAGGTAAGTATTCCTCCCCCTCTTCTCTCTCAATCTATTCCTCTCCCTACTAGCGTGGTGCCTCCACCTAGTCAGATGACACCTCCCACCACTGTTTCCATTCCCATTTCACAAGCCACCCCATCATCAGTGCCTCAGGCCCTCACATTACCCCATTTCTTGCCCTCCATTCCCAGAAAGATGCCCCTACAACTCACCCATAACCAGCCAATGGCTCTCCAATACAGCCTGCCACAAGGATCTCCCTTCGCAGGGGGACATATTGCATCCCCTTCCACCTTCTAGATGCAGGCTGATGCTGCTACAAAGGCAAGAGAAGCCTAATTGGAGAAAAAGAGGATTAAAGAGAATAAGGCTCTGGTTGTTCCACATTTGAGGTCACAATTTGACCCCATCCAGCAACATCTGATAGTGACCCATTTGTCACCCAACATTGCCAGGCCGAGCAAACAAATGTAGCTAGAAGACTACACCATGAACGCAGTGGCCATCAACATGTCCTTGTTCAGGCCTCAAGACAGAGTTGAGTTACTGATCGAATCCACTTCTATGGTCATAGAAGATTATTTGAAGAAATTAAGGAGACTATAAAAGATGGAGGCCGATTTGGCCCAAGAGAAGGCAAACTATAATAGTTTGGCCAAACAAATAAACGAGAAGGACAATGAAATAACTAGTCTGTAAATACAGTTGCAAGATACTATTTCCCTCCAGACTCAATGGGCAAATCAGGCCCAAAATGATTCATTGAAGACAAAGCTTGCACTTGTGAAAGATACAGCTACAACTCTAAGATGGTAAAAAGCAACATTGTAGGGAAGAGTCGAAGGACTCCAACTGCAAGTTACCCAATCACAGCAAGGGCTACTAAAAGAATAGAATAAGCCTACAACTTTTCAAGCCCAGCTCCAAGCTGAGCAATAGAGGACCGTGCAATTGGAAATTGAGCTGGCCAATAGGCCAAGAGGTGTTAGAGTCACATAGTTGGTGAAGGAGCTCTACGAGTTAGTGTGGGCGAGAATCTCTTCTGAGATTCTCTAGCTCAGGCCATTTTTCACCTTCCTACTCAATGCATAGTAACTATGCAAAAGGGCAGAGAATCTAGTACAGAATATTCTGTCCATGATCTCTAAGAGAGTTTTAGACTCTCATTCATTATTGAAAAAGCTCTACATCTCAAGGGATGTGACATTGGTAGCCACGGGGATCCTTGACATAATGGTTGTTGCAAAATGGGTCAATGAGGAGCTCAGTCGCAATGCTGCAGCCAATAGTTATAGAAGCTATCTCGATGTTGTGAAAGAAGGCATCGGTGACATGAGACACCACATTGAAGATTTGGTGCAACTAGGCTTGCCTTCCCCATTTCCAAATGCAAAGACAGTCCTGATGGATGATCAACTTCAACCATTGCTGCTGGCTAAACAAAGGGATCAGACAGTTTTCCAGAGCTTACAGGATGATTCCTCAACCTCAGAGGTTGAGACTATTTTGATTCCTATTTTTTAGATAGAATCCAAGGTGAAAGCCTCTGCCCAAGTCTTGTAAACCTTTTTGTACAAGGATCTCATTAGCTTGGATTTGCCCTTTGATGAATTGCAGAGCAAGCAAGGATTATCCGACCATGAGTGGTCTATCTTCCAAACATCTCTTTTAAAACTATAAATTTTGATAGAGTGGGAGTCAGGTTCTTTTTGAGTAGGCTCAAAAGCCCTGGTGGTCACTAATAACTGTAGAGTAATTTCCTACTCTACGTCGTATTTAATTTATTTTTTGGTTTGAGCGCTACAATTTTGGTTCCTGCACACCTTGGACATCACGGCAAAATTTTGAAGCAGAGGGCCGGTTCGTTTAGACTAAGTGTCAAAGTGCAGCAGAAGCTACCAAGCGTCGCCCTTCAGTAGTGGATCCCTTTTCCCCTTTTTGTTTCCTTCATCTCATTTTGCCCAAGTATCAAATTCAAGCAAAAGTCACCACGTGTCGATTTCTAGGAGATGAAGATGGATAGCCGGCATCCTTCGAACACCTTTTTGTAACTTTTGAGAAGATCATGGAATGAGCCACGTACCTAATAATGGCTAAGCAGAACGCACCACATGCCAGAATTTGTGTCTCATAGAGGCACCCATGTGTCATTTGACAAGGACTTTCAATGAACCAAGTAGCATAGTGAGTGGAAAGCGGTAGATGGCAGTTGCGGAGGCCCTAAACTACTTTTTTGATGAAGTAATGGAAGCCACCGCGTGTCGTCATTCAGGAAGACTTTAGTCCAACGCTTTTGTTCAAAGTACATAAAGGCATATTTTTATTTTAGCTTAAGTACTAGAGTGCAACGGAGGCTACCAAGTGTCACTCTCCGGGTCCCTCTCTACTCCTTCCTCAAAGAAAGCAGAAAGCACCACATACCCCTAGAAAGAGAAGTGAAAGATGCCACGTATCTTCCCAGGAGCAGCGGAGGTCACCATGTGTCAACCTCTGAGAGACCACCTTCGAGCCTAATTGCCGAATAAAGGTTGTGGTGGGTCTCGAATGATATTTCAAAGGATCGAGGAAGCACCGAGTGTCAACAAGTGAAGACTACCATGTGCATCCATCCTTTCTTAAGGGTTGCCAAGACAAAGAATGCACTAAGTTTTGTTTCAATAAAGCTACAAAGTATTGAGGAAGCAGGCTACGATAGGTGTCAAAGGTAGAGCATTCTTCAATGAAATATAAATAAAGTGAAAGCAGCCAAGTGTCATCCTCCGGTGCCTTCTAGATCAAAAGGAGAGAAATTTCATAAATTGACTAAGTGTCCTCTTGTCTGTCTATCTACTACAATAGAGATGGAGGGAAAATAGGTGAAAGTTATTCTTGGTAGATAAAACAGTGCACTGAGTAGATTTTTGGGGCTTACAAGTATTAAAGATGCCTTCTATTTGTCCCCTAACAACAAAGGTAGAGTAGATAGTTGAGTGGCCAAACAGGGATGGAATGAAGAATTTTAGGCGCAAAGAGAGGTACTAGACAGGGATCGCCATGCCACAGTTAGGGTAGTCCTTGATAAAGACTAGGATGCATCCAAGGCATTGAATACACCATTTGTTTTGTCCCCTGTGAGTGAAGGATGGAGTGGAATTGTGTGAGAAAGAAAGCGATGCAAGGAGACACCCGAAGCTATATAAGAAGATTTGTAAAATAGAGAAGGGGGAATTTTCCATAGTTTTAGACTTTTAGAGTTTTTGACCAATAATATCATTTGCTTTTGTTTCATTCTCCTGAGTTGAAAAGTTATATGACTGTGTGTGTTTCTGTATCTTTTATATGACTGGAAGATTCAATAAGAAAAGGGAACACTATGCCCTTGTTGATGTTATCTATGTCATTTGTAAAGTAGTCTATGCTGTAGATTTTCTAGTGTTGTGATTGGAAATGTTATTTTCTTTTGTCTCATTTTCTGGAGTCTGAAGTTCTACATAACTGTGCATGACTTATGTGCCTCTTATGTGATTGAAGGATTCTATTAAGAAGATTTAACACTATGCCTTTGTTGACATTCCTGTATCTCAGCAAAAGACTTCCCTATTTTGAGCCCCTATTTCTGTTATTTCAATATTTTACATTGATCATGCACTTGTCTGCTCTTAAATGTAATTGAATCATATAATAATCTCACTGTGCTTAGGTTAGGATTAGGATTACACTCAGGCACATCACCATAGTTAGGTTTTAATTCCTGCATTTTGCATTTCTATTTATTCTCCTATCCCTTTTTCCAACACCCAATACCAATAGAAGAGACCAACTTCTCTAAAATTTGGAGGTTGTTTCAAGCCGCAATTGTCCCACAGCTTGAAACTTCCCATTGTTGATTGGTTAAGATCTAGCACAATTTTATGCCATCAACAGGAAGAACACCTACAAAATAAAGCTCTAGATACAAAATCTCTTAATAATTGTGGATCCATTTCACCTCCTACTCCTCTCTTCTTATACACAAGGAAGGAGAGGTGCAAAAAGATGCTAATTTCGATTTATAATTATAATTCATAAATGTAATGGCTCATATGTGAATTTAAATGAGTTATTTTTAGAAAATCAAGGTAGAGTTAATGGTGAGTTAAGTTGGTTTAGATGGTGGACCCTGATCGTCGATGGTCACCCTGACTGTTGACAGTTAGACATCAAAGGCATGGTTGGTTAAAAGGTGGGTTTTATTCAGTAGATCAACTGACTTAGGATATATGGGTTAGGTTGGGGTAGGTATCAAATAGGTCAAGGGTGGGCCCAAGGGGGTCTTGAGATGGTCTAGGGGAATTATGACATTTGGAACCATCGTGTGCATATTTTTGGTGTCTACAGCTAAATAGGCAAAAAATCCATTATGATATTTTTATCTACTCTAGAAAATCATAGAAAACAATACTCTAAGTAATAAACACACCATAAGCAATTATTTTTAATGCATTTCCACCATGTGATAATTATTATAGTGTGTGCATGGTTTTCACCAGGTCTCTATCAACTTTTGACATCTCCATCTACATCACCCTCTTCGATTATGCTCTCCCTCTATCATATTAAGGGATAAATTAACCTGCATCAACCTCACAACAAAACAAGTAGTTAGACCATAAAAGTCATGATATATATTTTCATCATAAAATAAAGCTAAAATGACAAATCAACATGATCATAAAGTAAACATTTACTTATAACTAAATCACAACAAGGTGATCATGTAACCTAAACAATATCCTGCTACCCCATATCAACATATATCTACTAACTTAGTTAGAAATAACCAAGTCTAAATTTGTCAACTATGAATATCCATGGATAATCTAGCAAGTTTACTTTGTGAGGAATCAAGATGTAACATCCTTCCCCCCTAAATCTAGTCATCATCCTCGATGACTCTTATTCAAACATAGGTTATGACTGTAAAAACATTATTTAACAATGCAAAAACATGACATACAATATCAAATTAAGTAATAAATGGAAAATTACCTATAAAACTCATCGTAGCTCCATCAAGTTACACTATTCTTAGAGTATTGGTCCCATAAGACCCTACTTTGTGACATCTCACTACTATGCAAACAAAGTTTTTGAGTATTACTTTGACTAATTATGTCATGACCATCCTGAGGTCCATAATCATCAATAAAAGCCTATATACTATATGAATAACCAATTCTATTACCTTGAAGGGTTCCACAAATCTTAATTAAAATTTTACTAACTTCTTAAGAGCACATAAGATCATCATACAAGCCAAAACAAATGGCCAGGGAGAGTTCCACAAATTCTTTCATCCTTTTGCACAACTCTTTAATCTAGAGAGTGTTTTTCTCATTCTAAAGAAGAGTAATTAGAGAATCTGGCAAAAATGATGTGTACAAGTTAATATCATCACCACTCTATGTAGCTCTTGATATGTATAACATGTCAATATTGTCACTACTCCATGGAGCTCCTAAAAATTATGATAATGAATAGGAACTAAAAATACTATAATTTCTAATGTATATAAAATTATGGAATACCCATCCATAGTATACATGTATATGGCCATACGATTGAATTTGATGAGTTTTGCCTATCAAATCTTAGATTTGTTAAGTCCATCTATCAGATCCAACTCAGTAACAACCAAGTTAATATGAGGCTAAGTAGTATACCGTCTTATCACTTAGAAATCATGTTCCTAATTCACCACTCTTCACTTAGGTCTCCATGACCTAATGATCTCCAAAATGTGCATAATGTTCAAATAATCACAATTCTATGCCAACAAATTATTGAAAGCAAATGTATATGTTAAATAATTTTAGATGTATCAACATATATACGAGATAAATATCATACAATCAATTTCGTAATTGTATTAATTTACCACTAGCCAAACATATCTAGTATCATCTTTCTGAGCTTAGATTATAGTGTTATATTTATAGTTAAAAGAAAATAATGTTAAAATTAACATACATACAAGGGCCAAGTATCACACTCTCCCTCCAACCCTATAAGGGAAAAAGTGAGACAATATCTCCCTACGTGTTCAGTTAGAATGAAACCAATTAAAATTTTATCTCAACCCCTAGATTGACAAGATGTTTCGCACATCCTATACCCCACTTGCTTCTAGTGAAAGGTGCAACAACCACTCTTTAAAAAAACATGCTATATACAAAAGAGAATAATATCAATCTAATCAAGGGTATATAATATCATACTAATTATAATCAACTTATAATTCTTAATATAAAATTTAATATATAATTCAAGGTTCACCACTCCACATGGTCTAAAATCACAATTAGATAAAGTAATGACCCTAAACGGTCACAAGTAAAAACTAGAGAAATATCATCTCAAAATCTCCTACATACCCTCACGAGGTAAAAAGAAAACACTACAACTCGATGTTGTCAAAATACTATCTACTTATCAAATCTGTAAATATAGTATCACAATCTATTTCCACAATCGAGAGAGCAATATATTAACCTAAAAGACGTATCAATTCATCAATTCCTATAAATTCTCTCTCGACAAGAAATAAAAGACATTTATCCCATGACCTCCAAGGAATATGGTCAAACAACATTTCAAAAGCAAGTTCCTATTTAAGAGAACACTAAATCAACATCATGCATATATGAATACTCTCAGTAGCTTATAATGATGTCAAAGGAGAATGAGATAATAACAACTCACCTCTAATCTAACTAAGAGAGTTGACAATTCTTCCTAAACCACATAACCATAAGGGTGTAAATCTATAAAAATACTCCTAGCACACAAGAATTCTTGACTTAGATAGCAACACTCTGCTACAATAAAATTCCCACCACCCTAGGTGTTACTAGCTAAAAATGGTCTTATAAGATTTTCCATTCCTAGGATTAGTGAACATAAGACACAAAAACTAAAGCACTTATATCTAAGTGAGAAGCATCCCATGCTTATTAAACACTCACAAGACAATACACAAATGACAAAGGTGACTTGATAATTAAGAAAGGATGTAATCATACTCGAGGTGTTCGATCTAAGTAATCAACTATGGTAGAAATATTTTGTTCATCACTCATGAACTATGCTTTATACTTGCCTAACCAAACCTCATATACAACCATCACTATTAGGACACTAAAAAAAACAACCTTTAACATCTCTAAGAGGGTATGAATACTCCTAAGGTACACACTCAATGTACCACACACATTCACTATTATCCTTTTTGATAGAAGAATACAAAAATGCTAATGGACTCATTCGGTCCTAGAGTTCAAGCCACAACTCTGATAACACATGCTACAACCCCATTGAGTTAGATAAAGAAGTACATGAATTTTTTAATTTAATTAAACACATGTACCAAAAATAGATTACACCATGAGAATCTATAAATATCATAAGAAATACTCAAGGTGTGATAATAGTAACAAACATAATACATCACATATCATCGATCTCTAACATCATAAGAGTACACGTCATAATGTGAATATAAAAAGTAATCACAATATCTCAGCTATAACTAAAACAAGTCTACAACCACCACTATCAAAGTATAGTATTAAGTAATTACAACTCTTCATGACAATCTTCAATGATAAGTACAATATAATGCAATGTGCATGTAAGATACATGACTTTCCTAGACCATAGTTTTCAAACTTAAGTATTTATGGCAATCTCAAGTGTCATCTTGATAAATAGTACTACTATGGGGAAGGAGAGCATCATCCGATCACTTTTCCTCACCAATCATGGATCAATGATACCCCACACTAATACCATTAGGAAATGACCCTCCCTTCATAGATGAGTAGATAGTGATAGTGTGGGAATTCTAAGAGACAAGTAAGTACCTGTGTGTTGTACATTTGTAAACTAAACATGTAGTGTATCATAGAAATCCATTATATTGCACTATATCACACAAACATGTAAATCACACTCAATACAAGATAATGTCTCTTAAACATACTTTGACCCAAAATTTTATAAATAATAAATGATAATGATCTAGATCAATCAAATTCATAAACATTACTTGATTGAACTGCCTTCATCTGTCATTATTATACCAGTAAGCCAATGAAATCCATCTCACTCCTTACTTTGTATCAACAATATAGATTGGTCAAATACAATTCAACCACAAGATTTATTTAATTTTCACCCTACTAGCAAACACATTATATAACATGCTAATCATAGGAGTAACCTAAGCATACATTTATTCTGTCAAATATTTGAATGAATATTATATTATTTTCTATCTCATACTAAAAATAATGACTACAATTTATACCACCTAGGTAAATACACTTTCAACTGTAGATTTTCACTACCATGATTAGTTTTGACATACTACACCCCATTATAACCCATATAACTATAGTCTAGTATTCTAAGACATACTACTAGTTTTCCAAAAATAGTCATATAAAGTAGTCTTAAAAATATAGAAATATTAGCATCTATACAAGTAATCAAATATAACGAAGCAAGTCATAGATCCCATAGAACATAATATCATACCATCACAACATTCATCAAAATCTCAAAGATTGCATAAATGTACACAAAAAATCTTACTAACTATTACAAAACATGCTATTCACATCAATAACCAACATGTATATAGTAACTCAGTCAAATGTAGATGTAAGTCCAGACATAACAATTATAGTATGTACCATCTAGGTACCATATACATTTATACTATAGTACTCTATGATATCCCATACTATCATAGGTTCTCAATTACATAAAAACACACAACCCAAACTTATGATTTCAAAAATCAAGCAACACACATATATAATAACAATTAAGTATGGGGCTATACCAACAGGGTATACCTTAAGTCTGAAATGCATACTAAAATTTAAGTAAATAGAAATAATTAGCATGCATCATGATGCACTTTTATATGCTAAATATAGCCAAACATTTATATATATTAACACTCTTATAATATGTACTGCTTGCAAGTATACAAGATTGAATTCCATATAACTAATAGTCAATCAATCATGGTAGAGAAATAGAGGACTCATGAAATCATTATGATATTTTATTCCAACACTTCATTTTGTTTCTAGGAGATTGTTTCAAAAGGTTATAATTTCTGATTCTTAAGAAACTTAATGATTTACTCGAATCATCTATTAAACTATAGGTATAATTCCTATATATGAATACTTGTGCATCATAATATGCACCACATTTAGGTACTCTAATGCTATGTAATTACTAAACCATAGTTTAGTGTTTTTAAGCAAAACTACTAAGCCTCAAAATCAAGATAATGAAGTAGTTATAATTACATAGAAACACATATTTGTATTTAACATTTAGAACATCTAAAACTTTATTTTTCTGACACATCAAAAATTTAGCCTAGCATTAATATAAAATTTAGAGGTTTATAAACAAGCATACACTAAGTTAATTTTTAAGTAATTCTTTTAATCCAGTTAAAACTCCACCCAAGGACTATAACCACAAGAATATACCCCTATGTTTTAAATATGTTTATAGGTATATTCACCCTAACTCTCACATTCAGTAATTTGTAGCTTATTCTAATGTAGTTTTTACATCACATGCTTTTAACTCAAAATTAATATATGATAATCTATCCACACCTATCATGATAAATACTTTGATGGGTTTTTTTACACTTCACAGATCATATTTAAACTTTTTAAATATTCTGAATATAATAGTCTTAGATAATACCTATGGTTAAACTTATTCCAAAAGAGAATATTATGAGTTTATTCTACTGTCTACATAATGAAAATGAACTAACACCTGAGCTAGACAAATAAAAAACCCTATAAAAGTTTTTATTTTTTTAATTTAAATTTTTATAATGAAAAGTTACTCAATACAATGCTCTATGCTTTAAAACCTTCCTAAAAATAGACATATCACTATTTGGAAAAGGGAATGTTTTACCAAACATATCCTTAAGCATAATTAGGGAAACATAATGAGTTGATATCCCATACCATAATTATAGACAACCATACATATACTTAGTGTTTATTCTATTACACTATATGATGTGATATCTATATTATAAATCTCTCTTTTAGTTTTTTTTTTTTTTGAAAAAGGGGAAAGCCTTTATTCAATCCAAAACGAGATACAAGGCAAGAGCCACAAGCTCAGTAAAAAGGAGAATCGCCAACAAACCAAACAACACTACATAATTCTCTCTTCCAACAAAACTCTCTCCAAAATTCCTAGATAATTAGAAGGTAACTCATTCCTATCACTAATATCCCAACCATCCCCTTTCTTTGAGGCCCACTTCACCAAGCAGTCAACCACGCTATTCCATTGTCTAGGGATGTGACAGAAAGAGACAGATTCTAAGGCGCTGCAAACACTTAAAATCTGTCTGTCCATCGAAGCTAAATGCCAACTAACACCATCCAATCTCCGGTTGTTCAACATATCCACAATAATTTGAGAGTTAGACTCACAGATAATCCTCCTCCAGCCAAGAGAGCAACCCCGCTCAATAATAGTCTTAATAGCAAGGGCCTCCATCAGGTTATTAGAGTAATGCCCTTTGTAGATAGAGAAGCAAAAAACAACATCCCCATCTTTACTTCTACCAATACCCCCAATACCAGCATGCCCAAGATTTTCATGAGAAGATCCATCAGTATTAATCTTCAGGACCCCATTTGGGGGAGGTGCCCACTTCCCATCACGATAGACCCATTTCTTGACATAACGGGGCATAATGCCCACAGTGCAACCCCTACTATTAACACCAAGGCTCAGATCCCTCACAACCGTAACATCCCCAGGATCAATACTTTCAGACATATCACATTTAGCAAAAATAGTCTCCTGAAGTCTACTGATAATCTTCATCCATAGTTGACCACTATCTAATCTGGGATCACAAAAACTCTGCGGTTTCATTCCAGCCAAAGGTTCCAAAGAATGAAAATGGGCCCAATGCTCCAGGCTACCTGGAGAAAAGGCATCTTCGTAGGAGGCCTACCCAGGCTCTCCCAAAATTCAATAAGAGAGGAAGCATGAATGCAACCATGATGCCAAGCCTCCCACCATCTGTGCCAAATCTCTCAAGAAAAGGGGAAGTGAAAGAACAAGTGGGAAGAACATTATTCACTACACAAACATAGAAAAAAAATGGAAGGTCCTTGAAACCTCCATTTGTGAAGATTCTCCCAAGTGAGACATTTCCTCTGGGCAACCAACCATACAAAGAAATTACACTTGGGCCAAGAAAAATTATTCCAAACCTTCCTCCACCAGGGCACCTCGGCAAGACCATGTAAATTCCTATCAAGTACAACATAACCTTGAGAAACAATATAATTACCTTTTGGGCTAGGACTCCAAGCCAACTTATCCCTCTCATTCAGAGAGCTGCAAATCTTGCCCTCCAAGACCTTACACAAAGCAACACGATCCTCATCAGAACCACCCACAGGCCACTCCTATGGATCCTTCTAGCAAAACACCTCTAGTTGACCAATGCACTTAACTATTTTAAAATGCTCCACCTTAATCCAACCAACATCAGAGAACACCTTGCAAGGAGGTAGAAGTTGAGGCAGACTAGAGAGAATGGGAGGGTGACCATTCCAAGTGTCCAGCCAAAAAAGAGCATCAAAGCCCTTATTACATATCCAGAAGAGACTCTTCTAAACAAGCTGAGCTCCCTTCTTAAGAGTATCCCAAATGCAAAAACCTTTGCCCAATAAAACAATCTATGGCACATCCTGGCTCTCAACCCTAGGAACATATTTGAAAGCAAGAATCTTGGCCCAATCCTGATCTTGGTTGTTGCACCATCTCCAGTATAGCTTAGCCACCAAAGCTGTAACCACAAGAGCCACAGACCTAATGCCAAGGCCCCCAACATGCTTCAGCCTACATACAGACTCCCACTTGACTAAATTCCACTTTGAGGAAAGGAGGTTACCCAACCAAAGGAATTTCTGGGAAAGAGCATCAAAATCTCTCACAAAGGAGGCAGGAGGAATCTGCACACAACACCTATAAATAGGGAGAGACTGCACCACAACTTTTAGGAGGATCACTCTACCCGCATAAGAGAGCCATCTGTAAGTCCAATGACTAACCTTACTCTAAAACTTATCCAAAATCCCCTGTTAATAATCTCTATGCTGAGGTCCCAGAGCCAAAGGAATCCCTAGGTACATTAGGGGAAGAGTGCCAATTTAGAATCTAAGAATCCTTGCAATCTTATTCTGGATGAGTCGAGGAGTATTAAAGAAATAAATGGAAGATTTATCATCATTAATACTCTGACTAGAATCTTTCAAGTAGATGTCTAAAGTTCTCCTAAAATTCACTACCTCATTAATTCTAGCCAAGCCCATCAATCCAATATCGTCCACAAATTGAAGATGAGAACAAGGAGGGAGATCATTGTTCTAGCTCTAGCCATGAATAAGACCCTGCTGCACCTAAGTTTTAATAAATCTACCAAGACCCTCTGCCATGATAATGAAAAGATAAGGGGACAAAGGGTCCCCTTGCCGAAGTCCCTGAGAAGCACTAAACCAATCTAAAGATTCCCCATTGATGAGAATAGAGAAGGAAGATGAGGTCACACAACTAAGGACCTAGCTCACCCATTCCTTTTTAAAGCCAAAGGCCACAAGGATATTTTGAAGGAACTCCCAGCTCACCCGATCATAAGCTTTAACCATGTCAAGCTTAAAGAACATCACCTTCTCCTTAGAGTAAGCCATAGAGTGAATAATCTTCGTAGCAATCATGACACCATCCAAGATTTGTCTCCCTTCCACAAAACCTCCCTACTCAGCAGAAATCAAATCACCAAGGAGAGGTTTGAGTCTCTCAACAATCAACTTAGAGATGATCTTGTAGACAACATTGCATAAAGTAATAGGCCTAAAATGATCCATCTGATTAGCCCCCTCCTTCTTAGGTATGAGAGCCGGAAAAGTAGAATTCAAAGACTTAAGAATTTGTTTGTTCCTAAGAGATTCCTAAACCACCTCAAGGAGATTAGACTTTATTATTTCCCAAAATTTCTAGAAGAACTCAGTTGAAAACCCATTTGGGCCAGGAGCTTTACCTTTTTTCATACTAAACACAACTTTCTCCAATTCAGGTAACAATATTAGACACAAAAGAGCCCTGTTCATCTCATCTGAGACCAAGAAAGGAATACAATTCAAAATAGCCCTCTCCTCAGATCTAACAACAATATCCTCCCTAGTAAAAAGATTAGAAAAATAGTTGACAGCTTCCCTAGAAATTTCACCACAGGATGAGAGTTGAGTCCCATCACTCAAGACAAGATTGGAAATAGAGTTCCCTTGCCTACGGGCCTTAACCGAGTTATAAAAAAAAACTGTGTTCCTATCCCCCTCCTAAAGCCATTCAATCCGAGATTTTTGCTTCTAGAAAATCTCCTCCCAAAGCTCCCACTCTTCTAAGCCCCTAATGGCAAAGGACTCAGCATTCAAAAGGTCAAAGGACAACCCTTGGTCCCAAATCTGATGAGTGACATTATCCAGCTTGGATTGCACAGAAAGCTTCTAAGACTGCAAGTTCCCAAAATATTGTTTATTCCACCTCTTAAGCCTATACTTCACATGTTGAAGCCATTTACTGAAAGTGTACATTGCCTTCCCATTGGCAGGAAGCCCTTCGTACCACCAATGCATCACAAGATCCCAAAAAGATTGATCTCGTAACCACATCAATTGAAATTTGAAAGAAGGATTTTTAGTGACCTCATAAGAGGAGACACAGAGTTTGATAGGCCAGTGATCAGATCCCCTCCAATCTAGGATTTTAGAACTGGTAGTCCACCTGCTGCTCATCTAATAATAAGAAACCAAAAATCTATCGAGTCATTCTGAGATAGCCTCCTCACCACACCTCCTATTATTCCAAGTAAAAACTCCATTTCTTGGCTTCACATCAACAAGGTTAAGGAAACCAATATTATCTCTAAGTAAAAGAGAAGAAGGATCAAGCCTGGCTACCCCTCCTCATTTTTCATCCATACTAATAACAACATTAAAGTCACCAGCCAAAATCCATGGGAGAAATGGGTCCAGAGAGCGGAAAAAATTGATATGATCGTAGAGATGTGTCTTACTTGAAAGATCAGTAGGAACATAAATATTGGAGAAAAGACATCTTTTGCCAGTTTCAAAATTAGAGGCAGCCATAAAGATGGAAGACCAACTAAAAACCCACCATAAGGGGGAGACTTTCCTCAGGTTCCAAAATCAAGCCACCCCCCAGAACTTCCCAATGCCCCCACCCCCTGCCAGTAGCCTTGGGGCCAGATACGTAAAGCACAATTATTCAAACCATCCATTGTAAGCTTGGTTTCTTACATAAAGACCACATCCAGAGCTTGAGACTCGATTAATCTATAAACAACCTTTTGTCTAGGGATGCTATTTAACCCCCTTACATTCCATGATAAAAAAATCATTTAGGGGGTGGGATAAGTGGGAATCAATGGGTTTCATAGACCCAGACTCAACCAAAGTATCACCCATAATCTTAACCTTCTCTTGATGAGTCTTCCTTTCAGTCCTTGATTGTTTATCTAGAGGCCCCTTTTTAAAGGATTTTTTTTGTAAGCCTAAGGCAGGAAGAGCCTTAACACCCTTCATAGGATCATTAAGTCCCTTCATTACACTGGGACAAGGAGCCAACCCAGCAGTACCCACCAAAATCTATGACTCCTGGATGCCACCAATAATCTAAACTTGAGAAGGCAAGTCCAAAGCCAGCTGACAGACCTGTTGAACCCCTGATGATAAAATCAGCTCCTCTTTCATTGCTTCCACCTTTGAAATCTCTATCTGACCCTTAATCCCAGAAGAAAGATCAACTGGGATACCATCTTCTTGGACTATGCTATCCAAAACCTCAAACCTATTAAATGTGCCATCATTCTATCTATCACTCTAGGATCTCTTCTTGCCTTTACCTTTATTACAAGATTTAACTGGGATAAAACCCTCCTTATTCATAGGGCCATCAGACACCAAAGTTTTCCCCTTGTCCATCCTAAGAGGTCCAGAGGTAGACAAGGGGGAAGATTTTAGTTTGGGACAACTGCGGTGTAGATGACCATATTCATGGCATATTCTACATCTGAATGGAAGGGTTTCATAATCTAGCTATTGGATGCAGGTGGAATAACCCATGCAAATTTCCATAGAGTCGGGTAAAGGATTATTCAAATCAACTTCGACACAAATACGAGCAAAAGAAATTACCTTACGTTCTTGAGTCTGTGAAGTCGATCTAATAGGTTTCCCAAGAAGCAAAGAGATTGAGTGGAGGATATCTTCCCTCTAGAATTCCAATGGAAGCCTCAGCAAATGAACCCACACAGGCACCCACAAAGGGATCTCTTCAGTAGAGTTGAAGCCCATATGCCAAGGCTTGATGAAGATCCCAACCTGGTTAAAGAAATAAGGGCCACCTTCAAAATTCCTATTCCTGTCTGACATACTTGAAAAAATAACCAAGAAATAGTTATTACCTGCTAAAAGAATCTCTATATCTCCTTCAGGGTCCCAAACCCGACATGCCCAGGATTCCAACACAGGAAGAGAAAGATGAAGGCCCAAAAATTTGCAAATGAGATCATGCTTGCACCAATAATCAACATCCTCTAAAACTTGCTCAGGTTGAATAACCAAAATTGGTCTATCTTTCGATCTCTCCAAATATCCATTTCATTTTTTAATTCAAAACGACCCTTTTGATGAGGAGGTACCCTCACCAGAAAGAGGAGACTCAATCCGATCCTTGTTACTAACATGCATCAAAGAGGATGGATCCACCATCTCCAAATCTAGGGAAGAAGCAAGACCCTAATTCTCCATGGCTATACAAGCTTAGGTACCAATCAGAAGAGGGGGAGAGGCAAGGAAATTGGCCCAAATGCCCCAGCCACCATGCACCTTGCATCCAAGGAACCCACGCTTCAGATAGTAGCTTGAAAAATGCCTGAAAAAACCCCCAGCCATAGACAAGAGGAGATCAGACCCATGTCTAACCCCCTATAGACCCCTGCAAACACAAGAAACCCCCCCTCGCGAGCACAAAATGGCTGCCACCGCGTTTAATCAACATGCGGAGCAAGCTAGGGCACGCAGGCCCTACCTCGCACCAAATCTCTGTGACACTCCATCCGTCCACCATTCCTGTATCAAAAGCCTATTCAATGACTCCTAAATCTCTCTTTTAATTAATATGACTATGTTATGTTTAATTTTTAGATGGGTATATATATATATATATATATATATATATATATATATATATATATATATATATATATATATATACCGACTAAGAAAAAACTTAGCTATATATATATATAGTGATGCCATAATTATTGTAATGACTAGCTAATATACTCATCCTTATATAACCATGGACAATCACTTAACTATATAATTGCATCCATTAAAAAAACACAATTCTATGGATAGTCAAATATCCTATCCATATAAATAATGATTTTCAATTAAATAAAGATTTTAGCTAACATCACATTTAGGATAATGGAATTTAAATATCATATCCATCTTATCCATATCATATCGCTTAGATTTTATGAAAGCGATATACTATTATGATATTAATATTTAAATTTTATGATATTTAAGCAATTTAAAAATAGCATGCCATCCATATATGATATCCGATCTAATCATGCTAAATAGATATTCATGATAAATGGCTACAACAACTAAATTCTTTTATTCAGCTGAGAACAATTCTAGTATTTCACTTGTTTACATAGGTTTCAACATAAGACAACTCCAACAGAAAGGTGATGCCTATGAACACATTTTATTATCTATAGATTATAAAATATGGTAGATTTAAAATAAGGAGAACAATGATGCCTAAGGAGATTGGGTTCAACAATCCAAATGATAATATCTAGGTAGAAATTAAGATAATAAATATCAGCTCATTGACTGCAGCGTTTTATAAGTTTGGCTTTATGTTTTAAGTTGATGCCCCTAAAATTTTAGGTGATCTAAAAAGAGGCAAGCTATCCATTTTGCCTATGGAGACCCAGATAGAAGGCTAAAAAATATAACGACACCAACAAGGTTCAACTATTAAATTAATCATATAATTACAATGCTAATACTCAACACTTGCTGTATATATTTTACTAGAAATTAAATAAGGTAGCAATGTTTATATAGAACCAAGCTAAAATTTTCAGGTCATCAGTATTATTTCTCTTTAATATATATACTGTTGTTAGGATTAAACTTTAAAATAACCGAATTCTAATGGACCTCGATGCTATATTGCTGATAGGTCATTCCTTGTTAAATAGCTAAGATTTTAGAGTTACGTTTTATACATCTTGTTGATTTTTTTTTAAATTTTTGGTAATTAGACAATATGGTTGGATTTAAAAATATGCTTAGGATTTAATTTCTTTTATATACAATAACACCAAATAGAACTATAGTTTCTATTTTCTAGTTTCAAATCCATTTAAATATATATTTGACATATCGATTATAAATCTTAGTAATTCTCTTCTTGATTTATACAAATTTTCAAACAAACAACCCTCTTCTAGTAATATTTTGACATTCAACAAATTTATTAGAATTGAATAACAATACTTGAAAATTTACTTGTTGAAATCTTTGAGCCTTATTCTGATGCTATATCCTCTTGCTTCTCTCTCCTTGGTCTTTTCTTCTCCAAAGCATAAGATAATAATCTATCTCTCACTCCCTTTTGTAAAAATAGGTGAAAATTTTCTTTTCATGGTTTTTATTTTTATTATTTTAATATATTTAGTTCTTTTTAGATTTTCTACTTTTAGTCTCTATTTTTTTCTTTTATTTAATTTCTTTATTTTTTTTCTTGTTTTTTCCTTTTTCAGGATAATTTCAATTTTCTAATATATTTTTAATATGGAATGCTAAAATTTTATAATTTTATTTATTTATTTTATTAAGGTTGAAGAGGAGATTTTTTTGAGCTAGGGTCCCCACACCCTATAATTACATCAACAATAAAAGGAACAAAAGGCTATTATAACCCATCAAAGAAAGAACATAGAAAACAAAACATAAACAACTACAATATAGTTTAAAAACAACTTCAAAACATCCTAAGAATTGGATCACTCCAGACTCCCAGCTACATCTTCCTAACAAGCCTTCATGTTAAGATTCATATCAATTTGTGTCAATATGCTTTCATAGTCAATGTTGTGTTTGGCACTACTGCTTTGTCCCTTGATGTGCTTTCCTGTACTTATATGGCTGGGTTCAAACAATTCTCTGAGATGAACCCTAAGGTTTTCCATGTTTTTTATGCCTTCATCCATTATAACCTTACTAAAATTAACCAGGAAACTAAGTTTGATCTGAAGATTCTCATTAGCACGCTCAAGTAAATCCACTCTGAAGCTCAGTATTTAGATCTGTATGTCCTCTCTTTTAGTCAAGGATTTATACATATATTTATTTTCCTATTGAATAACATTCATCTTACTTTTTAAGCTCGACATTTATTTCATGAACTACCTCATAAGAACTTGTTGGAGATCAAGTTCTTTAATTATTTTATCAGCGTTCTCCCTTCCTTTGAGGGAATTGGTGAGTTGATTAAAATCTCCATTCTTATCCTTTTGAACCTGGGTAGTCTCCTCTTTCTCCATGGTTTTAATTTTATTTTTCTCTTTGCATTGTTTAGGCCCTATTTGATCTTTTCCTTGCTTTCTAGTTTTTTCCTTCTCAAAACTGTAGTCTTCTAACTCCTCGCTAACACTCTCCACATTGACAATCTTCTTCTCCCCTCTTTTAAATTGTGAAGCCTATAGCCTTTTGTGCCCTTAACTTTCAAGGTTATCTTTGTCAAAGCTAATGTACTTAAAATCACCTTTGAGGCACTTTTTTATACTATCATATTCCTTGAGAGACTCATCTCCTTTCTTATTAGTGTTAGGTTGTGGAGCTAAAAGCTTCACTATTATGCAAATGGAGGAGGTTGCTGAGTGTCACAATAATCAACATTAGTTAGGCCAACCGACATCGGTTAGAGGTAGACCAGAAGCTGCTGACATTAGTTATTCATCGGTTGACATTGCTCATCTCCAGATAGACAGGAACTGACGTCGGTCACCTGTGCATTTTCAGAACTATTAGTTAGATGAACAGTTAGTTTGAAGAACAGTAAATTTGCATGTAAAGACTAATTTTAGTCTTGAGTATGCATTTCTAATTATTGTTTGGTTTTGGATCTATTTAATAGACCCATGGGGCTGTATTGTAAGGTGAAGGATAGAAGGACTTGTATAGGACAAGGACGAGATCCTCAAGGGTGCAGAAAAGCAAGGTCAGTTGATATGTGGGGTAGTAAGATCAAGGAGATCTACAAGTGTGCCAAGGTTGTGTGCAGGTTCAGTTGATCTGCGGGGTAACAAGGTCAAGAAGATCTGTAACACAAAAAAGGACTAAGAAGGATTAGATCCTCAACTTGAAGGCAAGAACAACAATCGGGTTGGTTGTGTCAAGGTGTGTAAGATCAGTTGATCTGTAGGTAGCAAGACGAGGGAGATCTACATGGTAAGTAAGATCAGTTAGATCTGCAGGTGTGCAATATCAAAGGAGATCTACTTGGAGTACTTTGAGTACTTGGTGGACTGGCAATAGGCAACAACAACCATTGGGTTGATTGTCACTGACTAGTGGAGGGAATAACTCTGTGTTTGAGTTGGTTTGTAATTGAGAGAGAGAAATCTTGAGGGAGAATTAATGTACGCCCAAGAGGTGTGGGAAGAATGTGATTTCTTCATTGTATTTCCTTCTAGAAGAGTGTTAATACAAGATTATATTATCTCTCATATTCTGTGCTGTTTCTGAATTCTAGTTACATATTACTTCTGGTTTAATTCTATGTTTAGTTGCTTATACAAAGGTAATCAATTGTGATCTTAAGGAGTAGGATCCTAAAAAGTGGTATCAGAGCTTTGTGTTCTAGATCCTGATAGCTGGTATTAGAGCTGTGTGCTCCAAGTTCCTGACAAAGTGCTATCAGAGCCTGGTTCGGAGCAGGTTAGTGTTTGCTGATTATAGGTCACTCTTAGGGGTTTCTGATTGAGTGGGAGTAAAGCAATGGCAGAAGAAAGTAAGCTAAGAATGGAGAAATTCAATGGCAATAATTATGAATTATGGAATTGTGGAAAGAATGGGCATGTAAAGAAAGATTGTTGGTTGGTAGAAGATCAGCATGAAGGAAATAAAGAAGCAAATGATGCAGGTATTGTTGCACGGGATGCTCTTATATGTTCCTTGGATAAAGTAGAATCTTAGGTTTTATATTCTGTTGCCTCTTTCCATGCAACCCTAAATAGAGTATTTTTCCATGATTTTGTCCATGGAGACTTTGGAAATATTTATTTAGGGGTTGGTGAGCCTTGTCAAATTGTTGGCAAAGGTGAAGTGTGGCTGAAATTGCAAACGGGCAACACATGGGTGTTGAAGGATTTCATGCATGTTCCCATCCTGAAGAGGAGTCTAATTTTTACAAGAAAGTTGGGTGATGAGGGTTGCACAGTAACTCTCACAGTGAAATCTTGGAAAGTTTACAAGGGTGCACTTGTATTAGCATGTGGTAAGAAAGTAGGTACTCTTTATCTATCTACTTGTATTACTGATTCTCCTTCTGTTTTATCTACTTCAAATGTAGATACAAAGATGTGGCTCTGTAGGCTTGGTCACATGAGTGAGAAGAATATGGATGTTCTTAAGTCAAAAGGTATGCTTTCAGATTTGAAAAACATAGATCGAGATTCCTATAAGCAATAGAAGAAAGTGAGGTTTCTTGAAATTGGGTCAATAAAGAAGGGAGCTTCTATTGGAGGATCAAAATATTGCATAAAGAGGAAATATAATGTTTTTGACAAAGTTAAGAACTAGAAATACTTGGTTTTGAAGGAGAAGATGATGGATAGAGATCAGCTCAAGAGGTTGAATAATTCTGAGCAGGGTAATGTTGATTTGGACAAGGTTATGATCCAAAATGAGCTCGCAGGTAAAAATCATCACTCATAGGAGAACACAATTACCGATGTTAGTCAGTTGAGAACCGATGTCAAATAGACAAGAACTGATGTCGGTCATGTGCAAACTAAAGTCAGTTATGTCAGGCAGGTGGACACTAATGTCAGTTAGGGAACTGACATCGACGATCAGGTGGAATCGACATCGGTCGAGTGCAGATTGAGGTCGGCCAGAGGTGACCAAGATCGGTCACTGTTAAAATGGATTTTGGGTGGACAACAAGAGTCTCAAATGCCTATGAGGAGGATTGAAAGGGTAAGTAAGCCTCAAATTCATTATTCCCTTCTTTACACTACTTGTTGCTCATTGATGGTCAAGAACCAGGAAGTTTTAAAGAGGCAATGCAGGTAGAATCTAGGAAATAGTGGGAGCATGGCATGAATAAGGAAATTGATTCCTTGGGAAAGAACCAAATGGGAGATTTGGTAGAGTTTCCAGCCAGGATGAAATCACTGAAAGATGAATGGATTCCTAGGTTAAAGAAAGGAGAAAATGGACAGGTGAGACAGAAGGCCAGGTTATATGGTCTTGAGCAAGCTACAAGACAATGGTGTTTAAGATTTGATAGGTGTATGACAAAGCATGGCTTTAGTCAATATCAATATGACCATTATATTTATTTTACCAAGTTGGATAATATTAGCTACATTATCCTGTTATTGTATGTAGTGTATATGCTTGTTGCAGGGTCACACATGCAGGAGATTACTGAGCTAAAGGTAAAATTAGTTCAGAGGTTTGCCATGAAGGATTTGGAAGCAACAAAAAAAATCCTTGGCATGAGTATTTCTAGAGACAGGGAAAGTCATAGGTTGATTTTGTCTCTAGAGGATTATGTGAATAAGGTAGTGGAGAGGTTCAAGATACAGGATGTAGAACCGGTTAACACACCTATGGTTGGACAGTTCATAGAATAGTGTCCTGAATCACATGATGAGGTTGAGTACATGAGTACTAGACCTGATATTGCCCAAGAAGTGGGAGTTGTCAGCAAGTTTATGGCCAATCCAGGGAAGGAGCACTGGAAAGCAGTTCAGTGGATTCTTAGGTATCTGAGAGGGACCAGCAGGAGGGATTCATGCTATGCAAGGTCAAGCACTTCTCTACATGGGTATGTAGATTCAGATATGGCAGATTACTTAGATGATAAGAGAAACACCATAGGATATGTGTTCACTATTGGTGGAATGATGGTTAGCTCGATTTTAGAGTTGCAGAAGGTTATTGCAGTCACAGTGGCTAACAAGGATATGAACTCTGCAGATATGTTAACAAAGTTGGGAACAAAAGAGAAGTTGAATCTTCATTCAACTTCTGTTGGTCTTCAAGATTGAACTTGAAGAGGGATACAAGCTAAAAAACAAAATTAGATGATGTACATGTACAGGTATAGGTGTAACTATTTATCTCTAAGTGGGAGATTGTTAGGTTGTGGGGCTAAAAGCTTCACTGTTATGCAAATGGAGGAGGTTGCTGAGTGTCACAATAATTGATGTCAGTCAGGCCAATCGATGTCGGTCAGAGGTAGACCAGAAGATGCTGACATTAGTTATTCATCGACTGACATCGGTCATCTCCAGACAGATAGGAACCGATGTCAGTCACTTGTGCATTTTGAGAACTATTAGTTAGATGAACAGTTAGTTTGGAGAATAGTAAATTTGCATGTAAAGACTAATTTTAGTCTTGAGTATGCATTTCTAATTATTGTTTGGTTTGGGATCTATTTAATAGACCCATGGGGCTGTATTGTAAGGTGAAGGATAGAAGGACTTGTATAGGACAAGGACGAGATCCTCAAGGGTGCAAAAAAGCAAGGTCAGTTGATATGTGGGGTAGCAAGATCAAGGAGATCTGCAAGTACGCCAAGGTTGTGTGCAGGTTTAGTTGATCTGTGGGGTAGCAAGGTCAAGAAGATCTGTAACACAAAAAAGGACTAAGAAGGATTAGATCCTCAACTTGAAGGCAAGAACAACAATCGGGTTGGTTGTGTCAAGGTGTGTAAGATCAGTTGATCTGTAGGTAGCAAGATAAGGGAGATCTACATGGTAAGTAATATCAGTTAGATCTACAGGTGTGCAATATCAAAGGAGATCTACTTGGAGTACTTTGAGTACTTGGTGGACTCGCAGTAGGAAACAACAACCATTGGGTTGATTGTCACTGACTGGTGGAGGGAACAACTCTGTGTTTGAGTTGGTTTGTAATTGATAGAAAGAACTCTTGAGGGAGAATTATTGTACACCCAAGAGGTGTGGGAAGAGTGTGATTTATTCATTGTATTTCCTTTTGGAAGAGTGTTAATACAAGATTGTATTGTCTCTCATATTCTGTGCTGTTTCTGAATTCTAGTTACATATTACTTCTAGTTTAATTCCATGTTTAGTTGCTTATACAAAGGTAATAAACTATGCTCTTAAGGAGTAGGATCCTAACAAGTGGTATCAGAGCTTTGTGTTCTAGATCCTGACAGCTGGTATCAGAGCTCTGTGCTCCAAGTTCCTGACAGTTAGTATCTTTATTGGCCCTTTTTTTCTTACTACTAGTAGCCCTACTTAGACTACTTGGGTATTTAATCCACACCTTCTTTATCTTTCTTGTGTCCACCTACGCTTCTTTGGGTTTCTCTTACTTTTTCTCGGTTAAATCTGGCATTATTTGGTTCCTGCCTTTAAAATACTTAAATATGAGGAAAATAACCCCCTCATGTCTTGGGATAGAGTAATTAATAGTTTTAAATTTTTGAATGGAGGTTTCCATGTATTTAAGAATGAATAAAGGTAAATTGAAATTAATCTCATGTCTAAAGTAATTTAACATTCTGAACATAGACCATCTTATCACATTGTACCAACCATAATTTTTTAAAATTAAATTAGCATCCAAATATACTTTAGCAATTTTAAATGGCAATTTCAAAATTTATAAATAACTCTCATTTTAAATTTATTTTTTCTAAAAATGTTCCTACCATCATTAATAAAAAATGTGCCAAACATGCAAAAAATCCATTACATTATTTTTACCTACTTTGACAAACCACAAATAATACTCCAAGCAATTAATAAATATGCCATAAGTAGTTATTTTTAATGCATTTTTATCATGTGCTAACTATTGTTGTGTGTGCAAAGTTTTTTGTTAGCTCTCTGTCAACCTTTGATGTCTCCATCTACATCACCCTCTTTGATGATGATCTCCCTCCATCACACTCGAAGGGATGAATTCACTTGCATCAATCTCACAACCAAATAAGTAGCTAGACTATAACAACCATGATATATATATATTCATCATAAAATATAACTAAAATGACAAATCAAAATGATCATAAAATAAACATTTACTTACAGCTAACTCACAACAGGGTGATCATGTAACTTAAACATTATCCTGTTACCCCATATTAGCATATATCTCACAGCTTAGTTAGAAATATCCACGTCTAAATTTATCGACCATAGATATCCACAAATAATTTAGCAGGTTTTCCTAACGAGGAATCAAGATGTAACATGAGGCATTATATAAGTTGAAAGGCAATACTGACCATTTGCATAACTGTTTCCTTATCTTAAATGTTATCTTCCATATGCCCTCTTCCTTAATCCTCACTTGGTGATACCCAAATCTCAATTCCAACTCAGAAAAGTATTTGGCATGTTGGAGTTGATAGAGAAGATAACCAATATATAAAATAGGGTACCTATTATTGATGGTGATTTTTTTGAGTGTTCTACAATCAACACACATTCCCCATGAACCATCTTTCTTAGGTACTAAGATAATTAGAGAACTACATGGAGAAGTACTAAGACAAATTATATCTTTCTTAATTAAAGAGTATAACTATTATTTTATTCCATTGACATCCACCAAGGACTGTTGATAGAGACCTAGATAAAGAAGAGGACAATCCAATATAAAATAAATCTCATAATCAATAGGCCTCAGGGGTGTCATATTCATGGGCTCTTAGAAATCTTCTTTAAAATAATACACTAACTCTCCCATTTATTTATGTTATTTGTTAGTAAACATGATACGACAAATCTTATGTGAAACCACTTATTTATCTTGTATATCTCTTAAAATAAGCAAAACAATCTTCCCACAAGCTTTAAACAACCTTCTAGCTTGAGAGCCACTTACCAAAAAGATATTTGAGTTACCTTCATAGGATTTAATAATGTAGATTTCATTATACTTCACCAAACAATATTTATTGGATCTTTTTATGAAGATGGCATCTTGAATATACATGTAATGGGTTCCAAACTCTACACCACACATGTCAAGAGGCATAACCCACTATGAATTTATCAATGAAATTTTTATCAATACCAAATGGGACCTTACATTGTTTGGTCACCTACAACTCTATTCCTTGATTTAAGAAACATATAAAATATGGATTATGATGATTTTAAGTTTTAAAACCCAACTTATCCAATAACTCCTTGTTGTAGACACCTAAAACTGGTCACCAATAACCCCCAATCAAGCTTTTGGCCAATTTTCACCCAAAATGCACAATTTGTCCTACAACACTAAAATGTATTAAATGAGTTGAAATTGATATATTCAAGTGCCAATTTTGTCTATGGTATACCTAAATGGGGTAATGCAATTTATGGGATAACTAACTTTGATCATATCATTTTGAGTCAAAATGCCAAATTTGCACCTAGGTGCTCTGGATTGCTATTTCTTATCAAATCTCTTGCATAAGATGCATGCCTTTGTTGTTTGTTGTTGGTAACATCCTAAATGGGAATATGATTACAAGACATATAACATGGAATTTTAATTCTAATCTAGTCAAATTTTGGACCAATAACAAGGCATTCTAATCAATTTGAGTAATTTGTGCACAAGGTACTTAATCATGCTTAAGAGTTAATTAACCCAAATCAAGGCCTAATCAATAATTCCATGAAAACTTGTTGAATACTTATTTTTGGAAATGAATATGAAATATCTACATCATCATGTGACCTCATTTCTTGGGAAGACATCCGTAGGCCATAAAGGTTATAACTATCAGGATTCATGCTCTCAACGCCTCATCAATGCCTTTTATGATGCCCTCCATACCTCTTAATTAACCCTTATTCCAATGTAATGAGGATAATTATAAACTTAATTCCAAAAAATGAATTAATTCTCAACCACACATCTCAATCTTGAGATGGATGGTTCAGGTTGATTATAGACATTCTTAAAAATCTATAAATAGAGAGGCCATGAACATCATTTCTAAGCTATTTTAGTGCAATGTTATTATGCTCAAATATTTTCAAAAGACTTGATAATGCAAAGTTATCATGCCAAATTGATTCCAAGCCAATTCAAGCTATAAGCCAAAGGTGCCAAGGAGAGATAGAGGTAGCCAATCTTCCATTGCCAAGGACTTCATGAGCACAAATCGAGTAAGCCACCACTACAAAGATTTTTGGAGCATCTAAGGAAGGTGAAGGAATTCTTGTGTTTTCATTTCTTAATTTTTAGTTGTGTTTGTCATTGTTTTTTTTAACTAAGCTCTCCCTAGTGTCTAGGCCTAGAGATGTTATGCTATTAGTGTGTTTATTTCATTTTATTATCATTTTAGAACTAACACCATATTAACCATCCTCTCTTGAGTCAAATTCCTATATCATATAATGGCACATATGGTGGGACTAGACTCATCTCCCATGTGAAGAAGATCATTTTGCAACTCTAAAATATTTATTTGGACCTTTAAAACTCTTACAAATTGATTTTCTAACTTTATTTTACCATTTTTGGTTGCCACGATTTTACATAATAACCAATGTCGATAAGTAAGACTAACATCAATTACATGGCTTAACCGATGTCAGTTAGAAAAATTGACATTGATTAGATCTCGACTAGCCAAAGTAATTGATTTTGGTGGTAATAATTGACATCAATCACTGTGTTTTTCTAAAAACATAGATCTGAGAGCTACTTTTTCAAAGTTCATTGTATCAAGCTAAAAAGAGATTCAAATCTAAATGACATGCTAACAATTTTGTTGTAAGACCAAGGTTGCTATTATTCAAAACATGTTTAAATCACCTTTGCATGCTTAAAAATCAATTAGGAACCTTGTTTTTGTGTTTAAAAAAGAATTTAGATGTTTTGGTGAATGTTTTCAAAGTTTGCAACTAAGACCAAAGGGTCAAATGAACACCACCAAATCTTTCATTTTGGGCTTAAAATTGAACACACTTGTCAATTATTGTTTGCAATAGTTATTTGATCAAATTTTTGTTTGGAAAAAAGAGGAATGTTATGCATATGCTCTTCCATTTGTCCCCTATAAGGAACCCTTAGAATCAAAAGTGCCATTCCTATTACAAATATCCTAGTCCAAGGCTTAAAAATAAAGTCATCTAAAGCACTCCTAAACAACTTGTCAAAGTTTGGGTGACCTTAAAAATGACCCTAAAGTCTTTCTACTTTCATGCTTTCTTTATGTTTTATGTATCTTGGCTTATGAGGGGGACTTCATCACCTCTTGCAAGTTCTTTAGAAAAGCTTTGACCTGGGGTTTCATCTCCTGACATTGACTTTATTTGGCTCCTTTAGAGTTGCACATGTCACGTAGTGGCACTTTGGACATCACACTACATTAAGCGAATAGTAGGATGTAGTGGTTGCAAAAAGGACTAGACTTTTTTACAGCAAGCCAAGTGATATAGACCCAAAATCTGTGCTTTTCTTTTGAATTATTTGGCATGAAAGTCATTGTGTAATTGATTCCCCTAGAGCATTTAGAAACTTGTTAGATATTAAACAAATCCCTACTTGCCGTAGAAGTATTGTTGGTGTAAGGTGTGCCTCAAGGTCCATGTCATAGTACTATCATTTGAGAGAGGGGGAGGGGTGTAAAAACCCTACTATATAATGCATATTTACTTTCAGATGAACACTTAAAATCTTCTTAAATGATGTATATTGATGGATTATAACAATACCAAAAAACCTTGTCAGTTTAGGATATATGGGTGATTAATTAGTTGGTCTTGTCTTAGTTTAAAGTCTTGTTTGGAGTCAAAACTTTGTGTAAACAAACAATCTAAACTAAACACATAGTCCAAATTTTATTTTGAACAAAGAGGCATTATGCTGTCCACGTGAGATCATCAATTTGCCTTGTTCAAAAGTTAATCAAAATTTTTGGAGACATATCATCCACTTTGGCGAGTTATGATACCCAATTGAGTCTAGACCTTTACCAAAGATGTTTAAAGTCCGTCACTTATAATCTAAATTCTAAATTACACCTTTATAACTTCATAGGGTTGATGTGTTAAGTGGGTTCAACATTTACACTAAACTTGAGGGAAATTAGGTTTAATTTCCAATTTAGGTTGAAGGTAGTTTAAGACTCATAATCATTGTCATCATTTGATATACTTAAGCCATTTTGTGCTAAACACTTACACTTTGAGTCTATGCACCCCAACATTTTTGAGTTAAAAAAAATAGTGTTATGCTATCAAAATTGTAGGAAAACGTCTTTGCCTTAGAGAGTTTTTGAAACAAACCTTTTTATCATACCTTTTAGGTAGTATAACATCATTATGTTGCCCAAAACATTTCAAATATTGTCTGATAGATCCTCTTACATAGAGTTTTAAATTTTCTCTTACATTTTTAGACCAATCTGAGTGTACTTTTGTGATCTTTTGTCTAAAACCATTATACTGTTCACTTTTGTCTAGCTTGTTTGTCAAAAGAACTAAGTTTTATACCTTTTTTTGTGGGAAAATAAACTATTCCTAAAGTATCTTTTATTTCATACCTTATACTTAGTTGATCAAGTTCATGACCAAGAATCAAATGCCTAGTGTTTGTTAGAAGTGTTTCAAATTTGTTAGATTAAAAACTTTCATCTATTTGAAAGTCTAGATTTTGATGCCATTTGGCCAAGAGTCCTATCACATGCCTTGTTTGAGCCTAGCTTTTGATGATGCATTTGGCCAAAAGACCTAGCAACTTTTTAATTTCCTAGATTAGACTTATTTGAAACACTTTGACCTTAGAGTTGGGCATTTTTATTTTTTGGACCTTTTACTTGCTTATATTTGTGTGAACTGTGAAATGTTAGATACTTCACACTAGCTTGTTTCCTCACAAATATTTGCATAAATCTTTTGATCCTTTTGACAAATCTAAACCAATTTAGGACATCATCTATTTTAGACAATGTCCTTTTTAGAGTTTGTATAACTCTTTGACCTTTTATCACAAAAGCATTGACTATGGATCCCAACATGTATTCTTACACTCGTAGTGGACTCATGCATAATCCATGGATTAGTAATGTGGTTGCACAGGAAGAAATGGTGAAAGACCCCTATGTAAATAATATTGCTTATGAGATGGATTCTTATCCCTCTTATAATACTCAATGATCCAAATCTCAAAAATCTTTGGTTGAAACATAATTTAAGAAACAAGAACAACACAATACAAATAATGCTATCTCTAAAAAGAGATGTTTTATTGATCAAATTTACAACCCAAACATATGCCTATCTTTGATAAGAGATGTCTAATTTACATTTTAGGTTACATATTCATTTATAAATGTTTTTAAGATATGATGAGGATGTGTAAGGTCACCAATCTCGAAGGATATTAAGTGGTTTGACTTCCATGATTTACAACAATACAGAATTCAAGGAATTACTATTTTAGAAACTTACTATATTTAGACTGCACTACTAAAATTGAAATTTTGGGAATTTCCATTTGGTGTTCAAGGGTCAAAATTCATTGAGAAAATCTCCATGCCATCTCATTGCATTTTCCTTGTTCTTAGCTTTCCAATGGTTCAAACGGTGAGTCAATTGGAGCTATGGTGCAAAAGTTATGGCTCTTAGAAGTTCTATCATCAATTGGGGTGGACCATCACCTAAATTATTTCCTAGATCATTAATCCCTCCTTGAGAAGCAATGGTACCCATTGCTTCAAGATTTGTCATCAAGTGTGGTAGTTTTACTTCAATTTGATTCCTGATGCATACCTAGAATGGACTATGATTTATGGAATTGTGCAGGGCTTGATTGTTCACCATTTTTGTCTGACCATCAGTCTGTGGATGGAAGGCCATGAACTTATTTAGCTTGGTATCTATTTTCTTCTATTGTTGTGTTGTTTATGTAGTCAAGGCTGCAACATTAGCCCTTTTGGATTCTTATGGCTTGACCACCATGAGAACAAATTTCTTAGCACTAATTAGAGAGAGATGTAAAAGGTAGTACCTCTGGTTCCCCATAGTTCCATGTTCCAAGAGTGAGAGTGATCCTTCGAGTTATTGATTCATAGATGCCATGTCATTCATACATGAATGTCTGACCAAAGAGTACATCACAAACATCTAGATTGACCACATCACATAAGACCTCATCTTGGAAAGGTTGTATTGCATATGAGAGAAGATATTGGTGGGTGACACAGAGGTTTCTCCCTAGAGTCAACCATCCAATACTATAAGGCTTTGGGTGAGGCTTCATGGACAGATTTAGGCTTTTCACAACATTAGCAGAGATTAAATTATTTTTACTTCCACTATTAAGAATGAAATGCAGAGGCTTACCTTTCACCCATAAATTAGAGTGAAAGAACCTTTCCTTGTCATCTAGCCTCTCCTCGTGGGTCTATGATGAAGTAATAATGGATGCGGGCTCATCATTTACAATTTCTTCTTCAACTTCTTCAACTACAGGGTCTATATGAGGTAGAGCAGTAGATGTTGAGGATTGTGATTCAGAAATGGGGACTTGATGGCTTGACATTCTTCTTTGGAGTGAGTTCCAGATTTGTGATAATCACACCACTTCCCAAACTTTCCTTCCTTTATGTTCTAATTTTGGCCTTGTGTTTGACCTTCTTTGTCACTTTTTCATTTTGAAGGTTGACTTTTTGTATTCATTCTTCCATGCTTCTACTCAATCTTTACTGTGAACTTGTATGCCTCACCGATGGTTTCCAGATTGAAGAGTTCTATTTCTCCCCGTATGTACCATTGTAGTCCACCATGATATTTGAGAACCTTATGTTTCTCACTTTCTTGGATGCCCAATCTCGCAGATAGAGAATAAAAAATGTTAGTGTAATCTTGAACAGACTATTCCTTACCTTGGAGAAGTTATTTCCATTATATATATAGACCATCATATGATCCAATAGGGTATTATTCTTCCTTTATAGCTTCTATGAAATCATCCCAGGTAGGTTCTGCCTCAAGGCCAATATCATCTACACTGAATCTCTTTTTGTACACTTTTTACCAATTTTTGACATGTAATGATGCTTTTAAAAGAGCAAAGGTGATCTTCTCTTTATCAGTGAATTTATTTATAAAAAAATAAGATGATAATTGATCCAACTAATTTTATACTACATCAGCATTGATTTTCCCTTCAAATGTAGGGATATCAAAATTCACCTGAACCCGGAAGGATGGTGGGGCACTGAAAGGATGTGGGGGTGTAGATGAGGAGCCATAATTTTTCATCAAGATTTGTTGGAGAATTTGAGTGAATTATTATAGTATCTATTCTTTATATTGTTAGAGGGCTTCATTCACCATTTCCTTGAAAGGATCAGATGTCTCAGTGTTGTCTGCCATTTGAAGTTGTTTGGAGTGAATCGGTGGATAGTTTGCTAGTTCTAGTTTCCACATAAGCTTCTTATAATCTGACCTCATCCTCAAGATCATACACTCTAAATACAAACCACTATGATACCACTAATCCAAAACTCAAAAATATTTGGTTTAAAGATAATTCAAGAAACAAGAACAACACAATTCAAATAATGCTATCTCTGAAAAGAGATGTTTTATTGATCAAATTTGCAGACCCAAACATATGCCTATCTCTGAGAAGAGATGTTTGATTTCCATTTTTTGTTAGATATTCATTTATACATGTTTTTAAGGTATGAAGAGGATGTGGAAGGTCACCAATCTTGAGGGAGAGTAAGTGGTTTGACTTCCATGATTTACAACAATACAAAATTCGAGGAATTACTATTTTTAAAAACTTACTATTTTTAGACTGCATTACTAAAATTAAAATTTGGGTCACTTCCATTGGGATTTTGAGGGTAAAAATTCATCGAACAGATCTCAATTCCATCTCAACGCATTATCCTCATTCTTATATTTCCAACAATTCAAACTGTGAGTCAATTGGAGCTATGGTGTAAAAGTTATGGCTCCCAGAAGTTTCATCATCAATTGGGGTGCACCTGTCACCTGAATTATTTCTCGAATCACTCAATTAGGGGCAAAAATCCAAGATCAATTAGCCAACAATCTGGTTAACACACCACCTTATTAAAAACAAGACCAAGAGCAAACCACACAATACCTAGCTACAATACTTGCAGTGGATGAGCCAATACTTCAACAATCATATTCTACTAATACAGCTTCCATGTGTGATCCATTTTTGTTTAAGTGATATTTTTTAGAGAACAAAGATGATATTTTGGTTAGATCCATAGAGGTAGGGGATAAGTTTATAGCAGACTTCCCCCATGAAAATTTACCATGTTTAGTAAGAGTGCCCCACAATATCATTTACGATCAATAGGCTTCTTCTAAAACTCCTATGGCTCTAGTCCAAACAACATACCAAGATCCTAATATATCTGATCAAGGCAAAACATCATAGAATATCAAATTAACCAAATGTAGATAGCATATCAAATATATTTGAATCTAGCATGTGGTTTTAATTAGATGAACATGGTAAGTAAGCTTCTCATTGACCTAGTTCCTTCAATAGGAGTGTTGATAGAGTTAAATGGACAAGAGAATCCAACTTATGACCCATTCATATAGACCAATTCAATAGATAAGTTGATTCATATGCCCGTTATTGAATAAGTGTCTTTAGCCTCTACACTAAATAGTGAGCCAAACATAGTAGATAGTGTGCAAACAACATCCAGTCTCGATCAAAGTGGTACTAATGTACAAATAATTAGCCAACAACATGTGCCTATAGTTAATCCTATGAATATATCATCATACTAGGTAATAGGGGTTTCTACACCCCAACATCAACTGACTACTTCCTCAAGTGTACAACCTATGAGATTAGGTAATCAAATAATAGCTAAAGTTATGCCTCAATAACAAAATGTGAAGAACCCTACTTCTCAGCAAGTAATGAGTAGTATTCCACAACAGCAAACACAACCTACTATATCAATGCAAGAGAGGATAAATACATTGCCACCTCAATCAAGGGCAATAAATGTTCCACCTCGCCAGGTAATGATGAACATACTTCTTAAGTCATAGACTAATATGCCAATTTAAAACTAAGCAATTGACTAGTCAACAATGTATAAATATTGGTCAATGATAAATGCCAAATCTACAATCCAATTTCACTTCCTCAAAAATATTCATGCAACAAGGAGGTCCCCATGTTTCTCAAGTACCTACTAGACAATTGTTGGTTCAAAATATGCCATAGATCCAGAGATAGGGTTTTAGTCCATAAGTTCCCACTCAACAACAAGGTTTGATTAGTTAGTAGCATGTCCCTTTTCAACCATAGTAGGCAAAATATAGTTATATCCCTCCATCCTACTAACAAAATCCCTTAATTCAAACCTTTATTGCCAACCTGAACTAGAATATTACACAGCCAAATGTGCAATTTCAAAGACATCTTAATCCACATGCATATTCCTAATCTATTCCCTAACCAAACTAATATACCTCAATAGGTATCTCTATCATACCTTGGTCAAAGTTTTCCACTTATGACCTCCCAACCATTTGTACAAACCAATGTTCTCTCTCAAACCAATATTCCTTCTAGTTTCCTATCCCAAGAATTGCAACAGATAAATGATGCTGTCAGGGACCTAGAACAACAAACATGCTATGATACCAACTTGTCAGGATCTTACTCCTCAATTAGAGCACAATATGATTACCTCTTGTATTAGCAACTAAACATGGAATTTAACCAGAATGATAAGTAACTAGAAATATGAAACAACACAGGATATGAGAGACAATACACAATTATATTAATAATCACTCAGAAGAAAATACAATAAAGAAGATGCCACTTCTTCTTCCACCTCTAAGGCTTGCCACACCTCAAGGACTTCTTCCCTCTCTCTCACGGTCCCAACACACAACTCAAATATAGAGTTGTTGTTCACCTCCACCAGTCAGTAACAACGCTGCCAGAACACCAAGTACACAATCGTACTCCAAGTAGATCTCCCTTTCCTTGCTGCCACCTGCAAATCAACAGACCTTACCATGTAGATGTCTCTACACCCTTGAAGAAACCTTGTCCTTACCTCACCAAGTCCTTATGATTATTCAACTAATACCCCGGTGGATCTCCTAGTAGAAATTGCACAACTTGCAACTCTCCCTGATCATACACACTCAGCACCCCTTTGGAACTAGGAGGAGCTACTCTAGCTCTCTCTACAAGTTCAATGGCTTTCTATCACACTTTTACAATACAACCCATGAGTCTATTATATAGATCTCATGCATACAATAATTAGACTTTCTTAATTACAATAATTAGACACGCAACTCAAGACTATAATTAGCCTTTACATGCAAACTCTCGGTTCAACGAACTAACTGTTCGTGCAACGAACATTTATGGAACCACCACAGGTGACCAATGTCGGTCCCTGTCTACCTGGAGGAAACCGACATCGGCCGACCATCTGCTGATGTCGGTTGTCTTTCAGTTCACACCTGTCGATGTCGGTTGCCCTCTGCACTATACTCTGCCGATGTCGGTCTCCCTAGAACTTAGCAACCTCCTCCATGTTTGCAATAGTTGAAGCTTTTAGCTCCACACCCTAATAGATGCAATTGCTACCATTCAAGTTGGTAAATAAATTAAAAAGTTTAAATTAGATGATCTATATTCCTATCCATTCAACATGGAGTATTTTCAGATACCATTTCCTCTAGAATACAAACCACCTAAATTCAAAAAATACAAAGGGAAAGGTGATCCTAAGGCTCATATGACTAAATTCTTTATCACATGTCAACCAGTGGCATATAACAATATTTACCTTTTGTTTTTGTTTCCAAGGAATTTGGATAGACAAGCCTTAGAGTGGTTTTTAAAGTTTCCCAAGAACTTAATAACATATTTTGATGACCTTTCTGATAAGTTTGTGTAGCACTTTTCCTATAATCTCGATCATGATATTTCATTAGTGGACTTAATGCAAGCAAAACAAAAAGCTGGTGAGAGTTTCGCAAGTTATTTACAGTGATGGAGAGCCCTTGTGATCCATTTCACCCATAGTTTACTAGATAAATAATTAGACATTGTGTTTAACAAAAATTTTCATAGTGAGATATCTTATCATTTGGAACTACAATGTGCACATATGTGTAAGGAGATCATTGATAAGGGTTTTCTGATCAAGAGGGTGATCATCAATAAAGGAGTCATAAAGCTTAATTTAACAAATCAAAATTAAGATACCAATTAGGAAAATGACCAACATCCCATCCAAGCGCAAGCATCACAATCGGCATAGGCTAATAACCATGAAAGACTAAAGTAATTCAACCATAATAGGAATGTTTTGGGAAAAGGAGTAATCGAATCCTATCATGTGCATATAGTACAAACATTGTCTGCACCACCTTTTCAATTTATTCCTACTCAACTAGTGTCATAAGTGCAATAACCAAAACCTGCATAATAAATATAAAAACCATTACCATTACAAACCCCTCCTCCTAGAAGGATTGTGCCTTCATATCGTCTCTTTAGTGACATAGGAGAACCTATTGAGTCTATATTTTGAAATCTTGCTACCACTAATCTAATTAGTTGGCCTATACCAAATCATTATCCATAAGGTATTCCTTATTCTGATTGGTACCATGAAAATGAATTATGTGACTATCAATAGGTCAACGGGCATAATCTATGAAGATGTGCCCAAATCAAGCATTTAATCAAGAATATATTGGAGAATGGCGAGATAAAATTGGATAATGGTGCTTCCAATTTCAATCAAACTCTTGAGATCTATCAAAACCCCTTTCTTTGACATAACAATCAACAACATTAGAATAATCAACAACAACAATAATGGCCGTTGCAACAACAAAATCGATAGTATCAAAATCAAAGGCTGAAATACTAGAATCATCAAAATTAGAAGTAAAACCCATAATGATAGAACAATGGACAAAACCAAGGTTAGAATGGTAGTAACCAATAAACCTACCATGTAGTTACACATGACTAAAATAAGGTTGTAGGTCATATTATAGTGGGTAATGTTGGATAAATATTTTGTCACCAACTAACTAATGGAAAAATAGGTGCATCAACCACATCATAAGGAGATTTATACAACAAAGTGTGTGGGTCTACCACATCACCAAGAGATAAATCTCTCCTCTTAGCAAGGGGAGGTTCCCTGTTAAACTAATATATTATACTATATAAATTGAAAATACACTCAGGGTGAAATCATACCATCCATTTCTCTTTATTCTGAGATAATGTTCATAGAACAAAAGAGTATCCTAGTGTAATTACTGAAATGGCACTTCTCTTCTTTCAAAAGTGATATTTAGCAAACAACAGGGTCCTTCCAGGGTAGAGACAGAAACCACAAGAAACCAGCTAAAATATAAAGTTTTAGTTGTCTCTCATACTGATTTGGACAAAGGAACACAACAAGATTAAACGTAGCTCAAAGTTTGCACTTAAAAATATAACACGGTAAAGGATTACGAAGGATAAAGAGAGCTCAAATTCTCTCTTGTATCCTTTACACAAGACACAAACTGAAGGCAATTAGGTAGCATCAATTCTCCCACAGTCAACTTCATGACATCTTCCAAATTACTTCCACTCATTCTACTTGTTTGATTAAATAGACAAGATTGTAATTAGGTAACAGACATAAGAACAATTTCCTAAAAGACACAAGCTTATTCCAGCACAAAGTTTGAAAGGTCACTTGCTTTCTCATTCATTTAACAAAATATGATTAATAGTTTGAGCTCAAAGTCTCAGGATTGTCTTTCAATTTAGGCAGAGCTACGCTTCTGATAACTAAAAAGATCTCCTTTATACAAAATGGGAGTTTATAATATATAGACATCTCAAAAAGCCTTGGTCATAAAGACAACCCATGCTAAATTGAATGCATTGATTATCTATGATAGAGCCATGCTGGAATAGGGCATTGGCCTTGACTTTGGTATTCTGAATTAACTCAAATGTCCCTTCCTTAGCATGGGTCTTTTGGTCTTCTTCAAGATATTTATGCAGCTGTCCATTCACCTTAAATCAAATGTAGAAAAATAGGCTGTGCTTTTGAATATTTGTGTTCCCTGATGTCCACCTAGTGGACTACTCCACCTACTAGAAATAACTATCCTACAGATATTTCTAGTTTTCTTGTAGTCGTTCTCCCTTTCCTTGCCATGTTTTGTCTTTTCTTAGCAATCTGAGCTCTTGGGGATATCTTCTTGCTTTCAGCTGGCTCATCAGCTCCTTTTTGTGCTTGGTCACTGAGCTTATTCTCAGATCTTTTGAAAATCAGTGGTTATTCCATCACCTTAAAATTGATGTCCATGGAGACGTCACTGGTCCCTTTGAAACTCTTTGAACCTTGAACCTTGAACTCTTTTGGTTCAAAGTTTAATGGTTCAACGATTCAATGTTTCGTGAAGGGCCACATTCGCTCTCCTTTTCTCCTTTGATTGAACCATCCCTTTGAACTTCTTTCTGGAATCTTCTAATTTCTTCTTTTGTTTGAAGCTTCTACTTGAAATTTGAACTCTTTGAACCTGTTGAACCTTTCGGGTTCAAGGTTTAATGGTTCAACGATTCATTCTATTTCTTTTTAAAGCCTTTTATTCTCTAAGTCCATTAAACTCATCGAACTCATTGAACCTTAAACTTTAAACTCTTTTGGTTCAAAGTTCAATGGTTCAACAATTCAATCTTAATCCTTTGATTTCTTTTGAAGCGTGAAACTCTCTAGATTTTCCAAGTCTATCTAAGTCATTAAACCTTTGAACCCGTTGAACCTTTGAACTCTTTCGGGTTCAATATTCAATGGTTTAATCTTCATTCTTTGAAGCATTCTTTTCTTTAAGTCTTTCAGACTTTATTGAACCCATAAAACTTTGACCCTTTTGAGTTCAAGGTTCAATGGTTCAAAGTTCAATCTCAACTCTTCAAAGCCTTCTTTTTCTCTGTCTTTCAGAGTCGTTGAACCTTTGAAATCGTTGAACCTTTGAACCTTGCGAAGGTGGGGTTCAATGGTTCAATGGTTCAAAGTGGTTCATTCTTTTTCTTTGAAGCCCACTGTTAAGTCCTTGAACTGAACCTCAGTGTTGAACCTTCCTAAAAAAACTAAGGAAAAGCCTTAAGTGTTTTGAACTTCCTTTGAAGAAGCCTTGATTGTTGAACCTACGACTTTTTTAGCTGAAAAGTCTTGAATATTTAAAAAACTTAAACTCTCAGAACATTTTTGAGAAATAAAAGAGAGAATTTTGGTCTATAGGACCAAATTGATTAGTAGGTTGTCCACAAAAACAAGTGATAGATTTTGGGAACAACAGGTAGCATTAATACCATCTTTATTAATCCTAGACCAAGCACTAATCAGCCTAGACTATTACTAAACAACAATATTCAACCAAATTATATGGATAATCCTTATTTGACCTAGGAGTGCATATAGGCAAACCAGTAAACTAGGACTTCCCCTTTTAGACCTTATATCAACAACTCGTTCTTGCCATGTGACCACATGTAAGTGCACTGACAATTGAGACTTGTCCTATCTGGTCCCACACCATTCCCAACATTTGTTAGAAATAATGGTCCAATATTTAATCTTGATTATGGAATCACTTCTTAGAGGTTGAAGATCAATATCCCAGGCCCATAACCATCTGCCACTTTGCCTATCATCTAACCAACTATTTAGGCTCAAAATAAACCATTCACTACTGACCAAGATAAGAAGTTTATTATTGTGGAACAATTACAAAAAAAATCTAGTACACATTTTTATTTTAAATTTACTGTGAATGTCAATAATGCACAAAAATATATTGAATGAGTTTTTGACCCAATCCACTGTTGCTAGTGACATATCCCCTAATAAATTTCAAGCTTTAGTTGGACACCTAATTGTAACCCAACAAGTCACATTCAACCAAAGCGATATGTCTTCCCTTGGCTTGATTTATAATAACCCATTATACATAGAAGTTTGTATCAGATGGCATAAAGTGAAATGTGTCCTTATAGATAATGGATCAGGCCTCAACATAGTGTCTCTAAAACTCATCAAGATTCTTGGGTACACAGTAACATATCTCCAACCAAAAATAATAACCATAAAAGCTTATGGTAATCAAGAAAGAGAATCACAAGGCACCATTAGTTTTCTAGTTATCATTGGGACTTTGACCCATGATACACTTTACCATGTGCTTGATCTTGAGTTATCATACAACATGATTCTAGGCAGGCCTTGGTTACATGAGATTTGTGCAGTCCCGTCAATGCTGTACCAATGTATTAAGTTTTCCCACTCGAGGATGGAAGTGAATATTCTAGGATATTTACACCTATATGAGCACTGTAAGCATATTGAGGCTAAATTTCAAAGCTATAATTATCAATATGGTATGAATCCCAGTTCTAAGTAGGATAAAGGAAAAGCTATACTTATTGATCCTTCATCGAATAATTGCATAGATCCTAATACCTTGGATTCCCTTTCCCACATGCCACCTTTTAAATCTTCTAATAATTTCACCATTTTAATTAATGGATCGGGAGAGTATGTGACCCATGATACATTTCATATTGCCAATATTCCTTATACTCTAAAAACCTTTAGGCAACCTAAAGTTACCCCACATATGCATTGGCAACAAAAGGACAAAGATACGGGACCTATCACATTTGTACTAACATCTAGCCTAGGACCTAACCCTCTTGAAGGAGATGAATCATGGTTATACAATGACAAATAAGCTGATTGTTATAAAAATTCCAAGTATCCTATTCCTAATAGGATCATAGAGCATCACAATTATGAAGGAAGAGGCCTCAAACTGAATCAACAAGGAACCATCGAGCCAATTTCCATGACTAAGTCTAAAAGACCTTAAGGACTTGGATTTAAATCACATGGGGGTGATCCCACATATCTTATTTAAACTCTATTACCAATGACTAGTGATGATGATGTTGACAAAGAAGCAAAGTCTGATCATAGCCTCACCTTTGATAACCTAGATAAAACCAACTTGTTTGATAATAATGCCATTTGTACCCTTACCTTGGCCATTCATCGCAACCCTTTTCCATTATATTATCCCCAATTGACAGATTAGGACCAACAAGAATCTAGTTTGCTGATTGATGAGTTCCAGAATGATGAGGCATATTGTGATTTCTTAGGCCTCAAAGATAATGTTTTGTTGGAAGATCACAAATTAGGATTCTCAATTACATTGGATCCTACCACCTATTTTGGAGAGCGAGTGAACACCCTTAGCCAAAAATAAATAAGTAAAACATTGAGGTCCCAAATTGAAAACCTCTTTGAGGTGCTTTCTAACTAGGGAAAAATTAAAGGTAAAGGCCAATCTAGTGGTGAAAACCTATTTCAGGTGCCCTTAGATGGGGGTATTCATTCTTCTTCGAATTTAGACTGGGAGACCACCAATGATGAACTTGCCTGTGGATCCAAATTCAACTTTGAGCAATAAAAAGTATTTGATCAAATTCTTCAAGAATTTTTGACTATTTTTGTTACATGGCCAAATCTTCCATTAGGGGACTCAGATTCATTATGCCTAGGAGAAGTTGAAGAATAGGTCCTAATGAAGGACCTTGACATAATTCAATAGTTCAAGTCATTGCCTACTATCCTAGAAGATGGTTCGACCCTTCTAGTCAAAGATAGAATAGAGGTAAATATGAGGACTCCATTTGAGTTGAAATGGATGAAATTAGGTACATCCCTCACTGAGAAGGAATGTGACATATTTACAGCTCTATTGAGAAAGTTCATGGATATTTTTGCATGGGCCTATTCTAACATGCCATGTTTAGATCCTACCTTGGTTCTACACCACCTTATGGTTAATCTTGATGCCAAATCAGTAAAACAAAAGTTACATAAGATGCATCCTCATATTTTTGTATTGGTAAATAAAGAGTTGGAAAAACTCTTAGAAACAAGATGTATCCGATCCAATGACTACTTTGAATGGATCTCAGATGCTGTACCTGTTAGTAAAAATCTTAAAGGGATTATAATTTATACTAATTTTCAAGACATCAACAAAGCTTGTCCTAAAGATGATTTTCGCTTGCCTAATATTGATGTGATCATTGACTCCATGGCAGGTTATAAAATGCTTTCACTCATAGATGGATTTTTAGGATATAAACAAATCAGAATAGCACCCAAAGACCAACATAAAATAACATTCACAACTCCATCGAGAATATTTTGTTATTAGGTAATGCCATTTGGCCTTAATAATGTTGGAGCTACATATCAAAGAGCCATGACTATCATATTTCATGATATGCTGCATGATATTGTTGAAGACTATGTCAATGACATATTAGGAAAATCCAAAACCAAGGCCGATCATCCAGTAGTGCTGTGTAAGATATTTGAAAGATTATGGAAGTAGAAAGTTAGACTCAATCCAAAGAAATATATGTTTGATGTAACTTCAGGCAAACTACTTGGCTTCATCATGTCTCATAGAGGTATTGAAGTTGATCTGGCTAAGGTCCATGCTATAACCAAGATACCACTACCAACTAATTTAAAGCAACTCTATAGTTTACAGGGTAATATCTAGTCAATCCAATGCTTCATCTCTTAGTTAGCAAACAAGTGCCATCTATTTACACACCTTTTGAAGAAAGGAGTTACATTCACTGGGATGATCACTGCCAAATAGCTCTTCAAAAACTCAAAAATTATCTTGTTAATCCACTTATTTTATTACCTCCTATGCTAAAAAAGCCATTTTTGTTATACCTATCAGCTATCGATCATGCCCAGGGGTCACTCTTGGCTCAACATGATGAAAATGGAAAAGATCATGCTGTATACTACCTAAGCCATACCTTGGTTACTTATGAACATAACTATGTACCTATTGAAAAAGCTTGTCTAGCTATGGTCTTCACAGCTCAAAAACTATGCCATTACATGTTGAATAATAAGACCATGGTCATTTCAAAAGTATATTCCGTTAGGTATCTACTATCTAAAATAGCTTTGGAAGGTATAATGACTAAATGGATCATGTTTATCAGTGAGTTTGACATAGAGTATGTCAATTAGAAGGTAATCAAGGGATAAGTTCTTATAGATCAAATTGTTGAAATACCTCTCATAGAGACACAACCACTCACGTTTCAATTTCTTGATGAATCTATCATGACCATCATTGACACACCCCTTAAGGAGTAGCCCTAGAAACTATATTTTGATGGTTCACTCATTACACATGGATCAGGGATGGGCCTATTATTTATTAAACCATAGGGGGATCTAATCCCTATATCTTTTAGAATCAACTTTCCTTGTACAAATAACATGGCCGAGTATGAAACACTTGTTGTAGGACTTTGACAAGCATTGCATTGGAATATATCTCATCTCCAACTTTATGGTGATTCTTAGTTAATTATCAATTAGGTTACAGATCAACCAAAGATGATAAGATGGTTCCATATAAAGCCATGGTTGACACTCTTAAGCAAAAAATTTCCAATATTCAGTTTGAGCACATACCAAGGACTAATAACAAAACTACAGAAGCCATGGCTACCATTGGCTCTCTGATTTGACAAGTAGATAAAGATAGAGAATATCAGTTCCTCATTGAGAATTTGTCATCCCCAACTCATGAACCTTCAACCATTGCCATGATTTGTGATATTGTTGGTCCTAATTCTATCTGGTACTCAAACCTTTAAAACTACCTTCATGACCAAGTTCTACCACCTAACCTATCTCAAAAATAAACCAAAGTGTTAATTCATCATTCCACTCATTATACTCTACTTGTATCCACCCTTTACCATCATAGTTTTGATGGAACTCTGCTTCTTTGTTTAACTTTGGCAGAGTCTACACTAGTGTTAAGAGAAGCTCATGGAGTATGTGGTGCTCATTCTAGCAGGGCAGTCCTATCCAAAAAACTTTTGCATACTAGTTATTATTGGCCCATAATGGATGCAGATGCCACTACCTATGTAAAAAAATGTGAAAATGTTAATGACATGCTAATCTGATTCATGCCCCAACAAAAACTCTGAAACCAATGTTGACACCATGGCCATTTTCTACATGGGGACTTGACCTCATTGGGAAGATTAACCCCATTTCATTTGACGGCCATGAACATATCATTACCACCATCAAGTATTTCACTAAGTGGGTTGAAGCTATACCCCTTACGTGACTGGAAAGTAAATTTCTAAATTCATTTTCAACCACCTCATTTACCATTATGGTATCCCCTCTGACATTATATCTAATAATGGAAGATCATTCACGAACAAAGATGTAGACGAGTTATGTAATGAATATAACATCACACTATATTTTTTTATATCATATTACCCTTAGGGTAATGACCAAGCTGAGGCATCCAATAAAACCATTGTCAATATTCTCAAAAATATTGTCAATGATATCAGTTGTGATTAGCACCTCCAAATATTCCTTGCCCTTTGGGTATACCATACCAATCATCATACCCCCATATAAGCCACTCCATGCTCACCTATTTATGGTACTAAATCCATCCTTCCCATTGAGGTTAAATTGCCTTCACTATGCATCTCTTTCAAGCATGTCCTATATGATCATGACTATCGAGTAGCTCACCTACAAGAGTTAGATCTACTTGATGAGAAATGTATAGCTGTACTCAACAACATTCAAACATATCAGAACTAACTCAAAGGCCACTATAATCAGTGTGTTAAGTATAAAACATTTGAACTTGGTGATATTATTCTTAAAGAAAACCAAAAGAATACCATAACTGAGAAAAGTCATAAAGGGAAATTCAAACCAAATTGGATTGGGCCTTTCATCATCAATACAAATTATGGATCAGGATCATATAAGCTTGCCACACTAGATGTCAATGAACTTTTGGAGCTGATGAATATTATTCATCTCAAATGGTACTATGCTTGAATGCTAAAGGTGTATTGTCTATAAGGACCATTTCAATTATGCCATTTTATCACTATTATTCTTTATACAAATATCATCTTTATCTATCCTCTTCATCGTATCCACTTTCTACTTCCATTATATCAACCCAATGTGTTTTAAAGCCTAGGTCATTTGACCTTAGTTTTTGCCATTCATTACACAATTTTAGCATCAAGGTATCTGATCAATTTATCAGTTAGTTTAAGTAATTTAGATAGAGATCATATTTTGGGATAGTGTGATAGAAGTTACAGTAGTTGTATCCTTCATTTTTTATTCCTTTCTTACCATCGATCTTGCTATTGATTATAACTGCCTTTGGGAAAATTAGTACCATTTATCTATGCCATTATGTCCTAGTTATAATTGGCTATGGGAAAACTAGGGGAAACATTAAGCCTTGAAATACCAACTTGCCACTTCCTATGCCATGCTGTGCCTTTTTACCAATTGTGCTTGTTTTGTTTAAATTGACTACTACACTAGTCAAATTTCTCTGTTGTAGGGTGGAACTACAGTGACTTGAGGTCCTACTCTAGGACTATGTAGGTAGCACTCAATACTTATTGAGGTCAACTCAATCACCCTTCTCCACCATTCTCTTGCCATTTGTGAGCAACCTAAGCCACACTCTCACCATTTTGTGAGCACCCTAAGCCATGATCTCATCATTTTGTGAACACCCTAAGCCACGTTCTCACCATTTTGAAAGCACCCTAAGCGATGTTCTCACCATTTTTTGAGCAACCTAATTTTGAACTCTCTCATTATTTTATGAGTTTGAACCATTTAGTGTCTCATCATTCTTTATCAAGTTGAGAAACTTCAAAAAATTTCAAAAAAAATTGAAAAATTGTTAGAAAAGAAAAAAAATATTAACCACTTCTTTGGCTTAACGATTCTGGGAACCCTTACTAAGTTATAAGAAAATCACTTGTCATTTAGTTTTCCCATCTTTTTTGGCCTTTTTCTCTCACACACTTACCATTTTTCAAGACCATTCCTATTCTTCTATCACATCCATTATGTTTGTTTTCCTCAGTTATCACATTCTTCCCATTCTCTGGGAGAACTACATTTGGCCTGAAGTTTTTATTGGATATTACATCCATTGAACTATGTAGGTAGAATTCACATGCCTAGTGTATATGGAGACAACTCAGCCACCCCTTTCCTTTTCTTCTATTCTCTCATTTTGTTTATTTTTTTAGTTGTCACCTATTTTCTAAGGGTAATATTCATATGGTTTTGATTGCTTTATTTGTTTGTTTATTTCTACTTATTTTGTTTGTTTGTCTATCTATTTGTTTGCTTTCAAAACCGTTGCCTTGATTCAATTTATATGTGTTCATTGGGTGATTCCTTTCCCACACTTACACTTGAATCTATTGGGGATCAACCAACAATGTTGATTACACTATGAAAGCAATAAATGCAGAATTAAACTAGAATTGAAAGCAACTATAATCATAAATACAGCAAGAAGAAGAGATACAAGAAACCACCCTGAAAACTTGTATTAAACTCTTTACAGAAGGAATACAATTGAAGAAACTTCTTTCTTCCACACCTCTCTCAGATGTACAGATCTCTCTCTAGATCTCTTTCCCTCAAGAGCTCTCTCTCAACTACAATCAACTCCAACAACCTGGAATGATTCACCTATACAATTCTGTATTGTTCTTCAACATTCACATACACTACAATAAGCGAAGAAGATCTTTCCTACATATAGAATTAGGAAACTTGAGCATGCATTTACAACCAACAGTTAAGCCTCTTGAACAAGGGATCTAAAAATAGTCTTACTAATAATAGAGACGCAGACCTAAGACTATGACTTAATCTCATCATGCAAACACTCGGTTTTTTCCACGGAAATAGCTCTCTAGAGGCACAGGTAACCGACGTCGGTTCCTACCTGCTTGCCTATGACCGACGTCAGCCAATCTCTGCCAACGCCGGCGTCTCCTGAATTGATCCTGACTGACGTCAGTCTCTCCTGACCGATGCCGGTGACTATGTAAACCTGTAACTATCAAAATGCACTCTTTGGTGAAGATTTTAGGCTCCACACCTTAACAATCTCCCACTTGGAGATAAACAGCTACACCAGTACCTGTACAACAACATCTTCTAGCTCCTCCATCTTCAACTCAATCATGAAGACCAACAGAAGTTGAATGAAGATTCAACTTCTCCTTTGTAACCGGCTTGGTTAACATATCAGCATGATTCTTATCTGTATGGATCTTCTCCAGCTTCAACTCACCATCCTCCAATACCTGTCTTATGAAGTGGTACCTAAGCTGTATGTGCTTTGTTCTTGAATGAAAGGCTGAATTCTTAGCCAAATGAATTGCACTCTAACTATCACTGTATAATCTGCAACTCTCTTGCTACTTTCCAAGCTCTTCCATGAACCGTGTCATCCATATCATCTCTTTGCTAGCCTCTGTGACTACAATATATTCTGCTTCTGTAGTTGACAAGGCAACAACCTTCTGCAACTTTGATATCTAGCTAACCTTCGTTCCACCAACAGTGAAAACATATCCTGTGGTGCTCCTCCTGCCATCCAAATCACCTGCCATATCTGAATCTACATTACCATGTAGAGAAGTATTTGAACCTCCATAGCATAAATGCCTACTGCTGGTTCCTCTCAGATATCTAAGGATCCACTGAACTGCTTTCCAATGTTCCTTTCCTGGATTGGCCATATACTTACAACTCCCACTGCTTGGGCAATATCCGGTCTAGTACACACCATTGCATACATTAAACTCCCTACTGTGGAAGAATATGGAACTCTACTCATGTACTCTACCTCATCATGTGAATTAGGACATTGTTCTTTACTCAATTAAAAATGTCCAGCCAAAGGTGTGCTTACCGATTTTGCATCTTGCATATTGAACCGTTTCAACACCTTATTCACATAATCCTCTTGAGACAAAATCAACCTGTGATTTTTTCTGTCTCTCTTAATGCTCATGCCAAGGATTTTTTTTGCTGCTCCCAAATCCTTCATGGCAAATGTGTGAGCTAATTTCACCTTAAGCTCAGAGATATCTTGCATGTGTGATCCTGCAACCAACATATCATCTACATACAACAACAAGATAATATATCTACCATTATCCAATCTCTTAAAATACACACAATGGTCAGATTGACACCTACTGTAGCGATGCTCAGTCATAAACCTGTCAAATCTCAAATACCACTGTCTAGGAGCTTGCTTGAGGCCATACAAGCTTTTCTTCAATCTGCACACTAACTTCTCCTTACCTTTGACCTCAAATCCTTCCGACTGATCCATATATATTTCCTCATCCCAATATCCATGAAGAAACGCTGTCTTAACATCAAGCTGCTCAAGATGCAAATCCTCAATAGCAACTAAAGACAATACAACCCGTATAGAAGTCATTTTAACAACAAGAGAAAAAATCTCACCAAAATCAATACCTAGTTTTTGTGCAAATCCTTTCACTACCAACCTGGCCTTATATCTCATCTGTCCATTCTCACCTTCAACCTGTAGGTCCATTTGTTCTTTAGTGTCTTCTTACCAGCTGGCAACTCAACCAAATCCCATGTTTGGTTCTCTCTCAAGGACTCCATTTCCTCAACCATGCCACGCTCCCACTGATTCTTGGATTCCACCTATATTGCTTCATCAAAACTCTCTGGTTCTCCACCATCAGTTAGCAATAAATAGAATAATGAAGGGGAATATCAAATTGGAGGTTTACTTACCCTTTCTGACCTCCTGATGGGCGTCTGAGACTCATTCACAACACGCTGTCCGCCTAAATTCTCTGATAGTGACCGACCTCGGTCACTTTCAGGCCTGTTACTAGCTGACGTCGGTTCCTGACCTGCTGACGTCGATCACTATATGACCGACATCGGTTCTTATATTGTCGACGTCGGTTCCTGCCTGACCGACGTCGGTCTCTGTGTTTTTCTATTTGTGATTAATTTTTCTCGTGAGCTCATTTTGGACCGTCACCTCGTCCAATTATCCATTGCTCTGCCCAGATTGATTCAGCTTCCTCAGCTGATCACTATATATCACTTTTTCATTGAAAACAACATCACGACTCCTAATTACCTTGTTAGTTCCTAGATTCCAAAACCTGAATCCGAAATCATCAGAGCCATAGTCAATAAATGTGCACCTCATAGACTTAGCATCCAGCTTCTTTCTATTTTCCTTATCAACGTGCATAAAGGCTTCACAACCAAAAACTTTGAGAAATGAAAGATCTACCTTTTTACCTATCCATGCCTCTTCTAGAATTCCACCATCCAGAGCTATAAAGGGTCCTCTGTTAATCAGGTACACTGCAGTATCCATGACTTCTACCCAAAACTCTAAGAGCAAACCAACATGCAATCTCATACACCTTGCACACTCCATTATTATTCTATTCATCATTTCAGCAACTCCATTTTACTGAGGTGTCCTTGGAACCATCCTTTGCCTATGTATTCCATGCATATAACAATACCAGTTGAACTTATAGCTACAGAACTCACCACCATTGTAAGATCTCAGGCACTTCAATCTTCTGCTTGTTTCATTCTCAACCATAGCTTTCCAAATCTTAAAAGTCTCAAATACATCAGATTTCTTCTTAATACAATAGACCCATACCTTTCTTGTAGCATCATCTATGAATGAAAAATAGTACTGTGATCCTCCAATAGAAGCAACTTGAGCCGGTCCCCACACGTCTGTGTGAACAAGCTGCAACTTATGCTTCTTCTTTGTTGACCCAGTCTTAAGAAAACTCACCCTCTTCTATTTTCCAAACACACAATGCTCACAAAAATCCAAGTCTATGCTTTTCAAATCTGAAAGCTTACCTCTTGACTTAAGAATAGACATTCCCTTCTCACTCATGTGGCCAAGCCTTGAGTGCCACAATTTTGTATCCACATCTGAAGTAGATAATACAGAAGGAGAAATATTAGTAACACAATTACATAAATAGAGATTACCTACTCTCTTACCTCTGGCCATTACAAGTGCACCCTTGGTCACCTTCCAAGACTCAGCTATGAGAGTTACTGTACAACCCTCATCCCTTAACTTTTCTGTAGAAATCAAATTCCTCTTCAAGCTGGGAACATGCATCACATCTCTCAACACCCATGTGTTGCCATTTCGCATTTTTAGCTGCACTTTTCCTTTGCCAATAATTTTACAAGGTTCATCATCCCATAAATACACTATTCCAAAATCTCCATGGATATAGTCACTAAAATATTCTCTATTAGGGGTAGCATGAAAAGATGCACCAGAATATAACACCCAAGATTCTATATTATTATGCAAAGAGAATATTAAAGCATCTTGTGCAATACCTGCAACCTTTGCTTCTTCCTTTCCTTCGTGCTGATTGTCCTCCTTAGGCTTTGACCAACAATCTCTGCTTATGTGCCAATCTTTTCACAATTCCAGCATTGTGGCTTCCTGCCATTTCTCGATTTGGATCTACCTCTCACCTTTGAATTAGACCTTGATCTCCTCTTGCTCTTCTCTTTTTGCCTTCCCTTGCTCTCAAAACTTAAAGCGTTCCCTGATGTTTCCTCTGTGCTTTTCCTAAAAATTTCTTCATTCAAGATTACACTAACAACATCCTCTACTTTTAAAATATTTGAAGCAGATGCAGTATTAGAAACTGCCATTACCAAGCTATGCCAGCTTTCAGGCAAAGAACATAATATTAAAAGAGCTTTAATTTCATCATCAAACACAATATTGACTAAACTTAATTGATTTACAATCCCATGAAAATCATTTAGATGATTAGATACAGATCCACCTTCCTGCATACACAAATTAAATAACTGCTTCATAAGATATACCTTATTAGAAGCTGAGGGTTTTTCATACAAATTTGCTAAAGTAGTCATCAACTCTACCATTGTCTTTGCTTGTGATAAATTAGATATCACAATAGATGCCAGACTCAATCTTATAGACTCCAGAGCCTTTCTATCAAGAACTTCCCATTCTTCATCATCCATGTCTTTGGGCTTCTTTGCAATCCCACCTAACGGTAAGTATAGATCTTTCTGATACAGATAATCCTCTATCTGTATTCTCCAATGTTGATAATTCTTGCCATTAAACTTTTCCATTCTCAAATTAATTTCTTCTGCCATTGCTTCTCCCAGTCAAACAAAAATCTCTGCAGAAACCCCTGTGAGTAACCTATAATCAATACACACTACACAGATCTGAACCACCTGTTAGTGAACCTGAGCTCTGATACCACTTGTTGGGGATCAACCAACAATGTTGATTACACTATGAAAGCAATAAATGTGGAATTAAACCAGGATTAAAAGCAACTAGAATCATAAATACAACAAGAAGAAGAGATACAAGAAACCACCCTAAAAACTTGTATTAAACTCTTTATAGAAGGAATACAATTGAAGAAACTTCTTTCTTCCACAGCTCTCTCAGATGTACAGATCTCTCTCTAGATCTCTTTCCCTTAAGAGCTCTCTCTCTCAAGTACAATCAACTCCAACAACTTGGAATGATTCACCTATACAATTCTATACTGTTCTTCAACATTCACATACACTACAATAAGCTAAGAAGATCTTTCCTACATATAGAATTAGGAAATTTGAGCATGCATTTACAACCAACAGTTAAGCCTCTTGAACAAGGGCTCTAAAAATAGTCTTACTAATAATAGAGACGCGGACTTAATACTATGACTTAATCTCATCATGAAAACACTTGGTTCTGTCCATGGAAATAGCTCTCTAGACGCACAGGTAACCGACGTCGGTTCCTGCCTGCTTGCCTGTGACCGACGTCGGCCAATCTATGCCGACGCCAGCGTCTCTTGAACTGCTCTTGACTAACTTCGGTCTCTCCTGACCAATGCTGGTGACTATGTAAACCTGCAACTATCAAAATGTGCTCTTTGGTGAAGCTTTTAGGCTCCACACCTTAACAGAATCCATCTATATTCATATGCTTACATTATCATCATGGTGTCTATCATTGGTGAATTTTTTTCTATTGAGTATTGGATTACGAGATTCAATCTTCATGCGTATTTTAGCCAAGTCCTCATGATGTTATACCATGATGCCTACTAACACATGATACAAAAAACCTCAACTTCAAAAAGTCTATTTAACAATGGTGGCATCCAACATCTCGATTTCATCCTAATCATATCCCAAACAAAGTAATTAAACATGAAAGAATTTCAACCTTTATTAGTTCAGATGATCATCTCCCTACTAGTAGGTTGTTCCAATTCATCATTATCCTCTATCTTAAGTTATCATCATCCTCAGCTAAGTTTATCATGTTTTCCATAATCGAGGTCCAATGATTATAATCTCCTATAGGCAAATCATTGCACACCGTCTCACCTACATTTCTCAATGATTATAACCACCTTTGGGAAAATCATTATGTTGTCACCATTTAATTTTTATTCTCATACAGGGGTATGTTATTGTTTATCTATCCTAACTGGGGAAACTCCATCTTCTTAATGATTAGAGCCACCTTTAGGTAAATCATTGTGTTATCATACCATGTTGCCACTATTAGGGTATAATGATTATAACTGCCTATGGGCAAATAATTGCACACCTTCCCACTTGTATTCTCAATGATTTTGACTACTTTTTCACTATCATTATGTTTTCACCTCATCATCTTTCCTTTCTTTGGTCCCCTCATTTTACTTCTTTCCTTTCGAGGGATCATTTGCTGACCTGCTTATGCCAACCATTACCTCTAGGGGGCTTCATATAGCTAGTTTATCATTATTGCAATTGTAAGCATACACTACATTTTCATTATTTGAGAAGATGTTACTATGCTTATAAATTGTAACACCTTCCCAAATAGGGGAAAACTGTAGACACCTAAAATTAGCTACCAATAACTCTTAATCAGGGTTTTGGCCAATTTCCACCTAGAATGCATAATTTAGCCTACAAATACTAAAATGTATTAAATGAGTTGAAATTGATATATTCAAGTGCTAATTTTGTCTAGGGTATCTCTAAATGGGGTAATACAATTTATGGGCCAGCTAACTTTGATCAAATCATTTCTAGTCAAAATGCCAAATTTGCACCTGGATACTCTAGATTGCTCTTTCCTATCAAATCTCTTGCACAAGATGCATGCTTTTGTTATTTGTTGTTGGTAACATCCTAAATGGGAATATGGTTTTAATGCATCTGACATGGACTTCCAATTTTAATCCAATCAAATTTTAGACTAATAACAAGGCATTCTAATCAATTTGAGTAATTTATGCACAAGGTGCTTAATCATGCTTAAGAGTTAATTAAACCAAATCAAGGCCTAATCAAGAATTCCAGGGAAACTTGTTGTATACTTATTTTTGGAAATGAATATGGAATATCTACATCATCAGGTGACCTCATTTCTTGGGAAGACATCCCTAGGCCATAAATGCCACAAATATTAGGATTCATGCCCTCCATGCCTCATTAATGCCTTCCATGATGCCCTCCATGCCTCTTAATTTCCCCTTCTTACAATGCCATGATAAGGATAATTGTAAACTAATTTCCAAAAATTGAATTAATCCTCAACCACACATCTCAATCTTGAGATGGATGGTTTAGATTGATTCTAAACCTCAAAAATCTATAAATATAGAGGCCATGGAATCATTTTTAAGATATTTTGGTGAAAATTTATTATGCTCAAATATCTTCAAAGGAATTGATAATGCAAAGTTACCATGCCAAATTGATTCCAATCCAAGCCAAGCTATAAGCCAAAGGTTCCAAGGAGAGATGGAGGTATCCAAGCTTTCATTACCAAGGACTTCATGAGCACAAGCTAAGCAAGCCACAACTACAAAGGCATTTAGAGCATCCAAATAAGGTGAATGAATTCTTGTGTTTTCATTCCTTAATTTTTAGTTGTGTTTGTCATTTGATTTTGTTAACTAAGCTCTCCCTAGTGTCTAAGCCTAGAGATGTTATACTATTAGTGTGTTTATTTCATTTTATTGTTATTTTGGAACTAACACCATAATAACCATCCTCTCTGAAGTCAAATTCCTAGATCACACTTGTTTCTCAAATTTTTTGTAATGAAATTACTTAGATAATTTGTAATAATAGAATAATATATTATAGAATTAAGAATATAATAAGTAGATCCACAATAATAATTGGTGAAAAAATGAAATACTTGAATATTATGACTAAGCCACTTTGAGGGGGAAACCTCCAAAAAAATTCAATAAGAACCTAACTCACAATATGATGATAAAAGACTAACCACTACCTCATATATATTAGAACATTGAGAAATGCAATAAGATAATATGAAGGTATGTAAGTCACAAGTTAGCCACACATATCCGTAAACACACTATAGGTTAAGGGTGTACATGGCACTCCCTTTAGAACAATGTTGTACTCAAAATTGAATTAACCAAGATGTTTTTACAAGAACATTTCATCCTCTCATGTTTCATATTTAGAATGTAGGTTATTCTATTTGATCAAATACTTCTTATTCACTATAGTTTGTAGTTGCTTAGTGTGTGTGTGAAAGATCTCTTCAAACTCCATAATGACTTAGTATTCTTCATCCAATTTAGGTAACTTAGTCTAAGTGGAAAATCTATGTATAATTACTTTATTCAGGTAAGATACATGGAATACCAGATGTATACAAGTGAATGGGGGTAATTTCAGCTTGTAAGCCACACTACCAATTTTTTACAAGATTTGACAAGGGACATAATACTTGGGGGATAACTTGTTATGATTTTTATATTACTTAAGAGAAATCTATTTATATGGATATAAACACACAAAGACCCAATCACTTATTTCAAAATTCCACTTACTCCTATGTTGATCTGCTTACTACTTCATTCTATTTTGTGCCGTTGTTAAATTCTCTCACAAACTAACGATACCTCCTATTGATGGTGAATGTGTTTCTCAACAACTTGAACCTTAGGATGCACCATCAAGGTTGAACTTATAGATGGGGATTGATACCCATATAATTACACAAAGGGAGACATTTTGGAAGAAGTGTGAAAAGAAGTGTTATACCACCATTTAACAAGTGGCAGCCAATGAACCCATTTATCCTATTTTTTAGAAACAAAAAAAACAAAGACACCCTGCTAGGAATTTTTTGACCACTTCTAATTATCCATCAGATTGATGATGATAGGATGAGCTATGAGCCAACTGGGTGTCCAAACATGAAAATAATTTAGTTCAAAAATTACTAGTGAATATAGGATCTTGATCACATACAATGATTTTTGGAATACCATGTAGTTTTTGAACTATATTGAGAAAAACAAAAGCTATTAAACTAGTAACACATGGTTGTGTTAAGGAAAAAAATGAGCATATTTGGTGAGTCAATCTATAATTAACATGATAACATTTTTACCCTGAGACCATGGTAACCCAGTAATGAAATCCATGGAAACTTCTTCCCAACGCTAGCTAGGGATGGATAAAAGCTACAAAAAACCTAGGGTATTAATGGTTTCACATTTTTTCTATTGACATATCATGCATTTAGGCACATGTTTATGGACATCCCCCTTAATTACTTCCCAAAAAAAATATTACTTGATTCTATGATATGTTTTCAAAACTCTTGAGTGACCTCCCAGTGGAGATGCATGAAGTTCCTGAAGGATTTTATGTTTGAGAGAATGCATAAAAAGATATAATATACCTTTATACCATAATGTGTTCTAATTTCATGTAAAATTTTTAGCTCCTCCAGAACTTTGTTGAAGATTTTGAATCAAATAATGGGTAGTAGTGTCATTATCCTATTTTTATCTTGCTTTCTCTAGGCCATTTATCTGCCAAATAGTCATTACAAATAATGCCTCAACTAATTCATCCCTCTAGAATAGAATGGTTTGAGCCTATTTTTTGCCTTTAGTTGACAACTTTCAAATTGTTATGAACCTATGATATCTCTTCTCTTTACTTTGTTAGTTTAGTAGTTGCTATGGATGCATATGCTTTGTAAGTCATTCTGTGAGCATTTTGTTTTATCCCACATTTATGGAAAGTAATAATTGCTTAGATTATAATTAATAAATAAGTGTTGAGGCCAATAAAGGAATCCAAAAATAATTTGTATTGAGCTTGCTCAAAGGAGGTTACCCCCTTGAAGTGGTCTGTGATCAATATAATCCATTCAGTGCTTCTGCTCATTTTATAATTCTATTATTTTGTGCATTTTTATTAACTTATTGTAAGAGGATCATCTCATCTAGTATCAGAGCGATTTTAAAGCCAATTTTTTTCCTTCAAAAAGTCTTCACTCTGTTCTTTTGCATGCTAATTTTTATAAATAACTCTATTTTGTTGCATAATTTATTTAATTATTTTCCTATAACATAATATATTTTTAAAAACAAGGTAAAAATATAACCGCATAACTATGGAAAGTGCTTGGGTGAAATACCTAAAAATCATTTGAGGAGTAACATAGGAACCCCAAAGTAGTTGACCCATTGAAAGGACCTACCAGTGAAACATGTAATAATGTCTTCCTGATTGAGTAGTTCCCATCGATGAGGAAAACCAAGAGCTATTGCATAGAGATAAATCCATGGATAGAAAATTTCTAGAGAGCGGTACTTAATTAGATGACATTGGTGGCCAGAGTGATATTTTTAGAACCCTTAGGCAACCATTAAAATTTGGGGTCTATTTCTATGAATTTTAGAATATTTTTAGTAGATTTAAAATAATCAATCAATAGAGTATCGATAGACTATTAGAGCACTTGCAGACATATATTTGATAGAAACCGAACTTTACAAACCATCTACAGAGTATCAGTAGACTCTTAGAGGACTTATCGCTAGATATAAAACATAAACAAGAAATGAGATTACTTTATTTTTATTTTTTTTGTAATATCTCTCCATCTATAGCCCCTTTGATCCTCAAACTTTATTCAAACACCTAAAATTCCTTTGCCTACATTTTCTTCCTTGAGGTCTGATATCCCAATTCCACTCTTAATTCCTTTAAATCTCAAATTTTCCTTTTTTTGAGTTTTGCCATAACTTCTATTTTTTCCATTTTCCTTGAAATGTTTCCACTGTGTTTATCATCTCGTTCTACTCCTTTGTCCCTCTTTGAACAATTTTCCAATTTTTCTATTTTCACTCCTAAAATCAGCTTCGCCTTCATCAATCATACTCCTATGCAAAAAAAATATTAAAATCCCCTTTACCCCTTCTATTTTTTCCCAAATTTGAAACTTTCTTCACTAAACATGTCTGAACTCTAGTTTTCCTATCCATTGCCAAAAAAAAATAAAATAGTTATTTGGGTCATGGTAGTAACCTAAATAGGAGCATAAACTATGGAGGATGAAATTTCTACCCTCAAGACCCACATCAAAGATCTTGATGAAAAAATTCTTAACCTCAGTCTTCAACATATCACCATGAACAACAAATGACATCTAGAGTCTTCTTCAAACACTGCATTTTCTTCTTCCAATAATTCTCATGGGCTAAAGCTTAATTTTTCATGATTCAATGGTACAAATCCAACTAGATGGATCTATTAGGTAGAAAAATATTTTAGTCTACATAATTATTTTGATGCCAACAAAGTCTTGCTTGTATCCTTTCACTTATAACTTGAAGCCATTCAATGGTATCATTGGTATACCAAGGCTCATGATAACCCCATATGGATTGATTTTTACACCCTCACTTTACAATGATTTAGCCCTACTATTTTTGATGACTTCACTAGAGTACTCAATAAACTTCACCAAACAAGAACCATGAGAGAATATCAAATAAAATTTGAAAAAGTGGCCATTCACACAGAGTGATTGTTTGATTAATTCTTTAGGTGTTGCTTTGTTAGTGGACTAAAGGATGTAATTCGATCTGAGGTCAAAATGTTTCAACCCAACATGATGATGGAAGCCTTAGTTAAATGTGGAGTCTGTTTCACCCCTAAGGTTAAAATAAAGTTAACGGGGCAATTTTAACATGTATTTATTTAATTTTACAAATGTGGGGTGAATTTTTTAGTGTGATAACCAGTTCCCACATTTGTGGCATGATTTATGGAGAAATAAGTGTGATTTAAAGAGGTTGAGAGATTCAAGGGATTATATTTTATCCAGTTGGTTAAAACCTCCTTTATTTTATGCCATTTTTGGTGGGGATATGGCTTATCACCAAGGTATGGATTTTTTTAAATAGTATAAATAAGGGTGAGGGGAAACACATTTTAATTGTGTTTTTTGCATCTTAGTTTGAGCTCTACTTTCTCTCTGCGGTCAATATGATCATTATTGAGGTGTAGCTTTACTTCTCAGGAATTATGGTGTGATTCAGGCTAGAGAAAATTATATCTATGAGAGGTTTCTTGTTTAGAGTTGTTTTTAATCTTGTTTATAATATTATTGAGATCCTTTTGGTAAACATAGTCCACATTGGGTAAACCATGTTATATCGATGTTATGTGTGTATTTTTTGCTTAGATCTAAATTTTTCTTTCATATGTCTCTACTACTATGATTCTGAGGAATGATTTGTTTGTTGCATATTATCACATAATTAATTAATTTTAATAAATTATTCCTAACAATTGGTATCATATCTAGCTTTAGTGGTTTTGCTAAAGTGGTGAATTACAGGGAAAGATATTAGCTTGAGCAAGAGCTATGGTAGATAATGGTAGATCTAGAGTAGAAAAATCCAATGGGTAGAATTTTAGATTATAGAAGATGTAGATAGAGGATTAATTGTTTTAAAAGGATCTTCATCTTCCTTTGATTTGGAAAACAAGCCAAACTTTAGGTATGAATCAAGAAAATTATAATTTGCTCGATAGAAAAACACTAGGAGCTATACGGTTGTTCCTTGCATCTTCGATTGCCTTTAATATTTTAAAGGAGATGACCACATTTGGTCTAATGAAGAAATTAGGAGATTTATATGAAAAACCCTCTACCTCTAATAAAATATTTTTGATAAAAAGGTTATTTAATATGAGAATGTTAGAAAATGGTTCTGTAGTTGATCATTTGAATGATTTTAATACGATTGTGAGTATGCTAACTTTTGTTGGTATTAAATTTGAAGATAAATTCAAGGATTTATTGATTTTGTTCTCCTTACCAGATAGTTGGGATAGCTTGGTTATGGATATGAGTAATGCCATCCTTGTTAAGGGAAGTTTAAAGTTTGAGGATGTTATAGGTGTGATTCGTAGTGAGGAAATGTGAAAGAAGAGCACTGGGGAATAATCTTTAGGGAATGATTTTGATAGTGGAGACTAGAGGGAGACAAAAGGACATAAGCAAACGAAGCTATGGAAAGTCAAAGGGTCAAGGAAAATCTAAATCTAGAACTAAGATGGTGTGCTGGCACTGTGGGAAAAGTGGACACACAAAGAAGGAATGTTGGGAACTTTGAGACAAGAAGACCAAACATGAGGAGATAAAGGAGGTGAATATGAAAATAGGTAATATTAGTTAGGGTGATTTAATTATTTCCTTGGATAATGTTTTTAAATCTTGAGTATTAGATTCAGGGGCTTCTTTTCATACCACCCCACATAGGCATCATTTTATTGATTATGTTCAAGGAGATTTTGGACCTATTTATATTGGTGATGATGAACCATGAATTATAGTAGGGAAAGGTTGTGTTTAGATAAATACGTAAAATGGGAACACATGGATACTAAAATATGTTAGACATGTCCCATAGCTAAGGCAAAATTTAATATTAGGAAGGCAATTGGACAGTGAAGGCTATTCGGTGATGTTTTTAGCAAACTCTAGGGAAAGTTAACAAGGGCTATCTTGTGGTTGCAAGAGGTAAGAAAGTTAGTAATATATATTTGAATAGTAGTGCTATTCATTGTAATTTAGTTGCTATAGATGGAGATGCAACTTTGTGGCACTACGAGCTTGGTTATATGTGCTGAAAAGGCATGGAAATCTTGAAAGACAAGTTGCCCATATTAAAAAAAGTTAATTTGGACTTCTATGATGATTATGTGTATGGGAAGTAGAAGTGAGTTAAGTTCCTAAGGGTTGGACCTATAAAGAAGGATAATAAGTTGGAGTTGGTTCACTTGGATGTATAGGGGCCAAATCATGTATCTTATATTGGTGGTTCAAATTATTAGTTACATTTATTGATGATGCAAGTAGGAAAGTTTGGGTTTATTACATTAAGAAAAAAATTGATGTGTTTGAAACATTCAAGAGATGGAAAGCTTTAGTTGAGAATGAAACAAGTCTCAAGTTGAAATGTCTCATGTCAGATAATAGAGGCGAGTATTGTAGCAAATCATTTGATGATTATTGTTCACAAAATGGAATTTGTAGGAAAAAGATAGTTCCAAGGACACCATAGGAGAATGGAGTGTTAGAGGGGATGAACATGACAATCATGGATCATGTTAGGATCATGAGGTTGCATGCAGGGCTGCCCCTAATGTTTTGGGTAGAAGTAGTTATCACATCTGTATATCTGATTAACAGAGAACCTTCAGTGCCTTTGGATGGAGGCATACCTAAGGAAGTTTAGTTTGGTAAGAAAATTAATTATTATTTTCTTAGGGTCTTTGGATGTGAGGCATTGGTTCATGTTGCGAAGAAGGATATGACCAAGTTAGAGGCTAAGTCTGATAGATGAACCTTTATTGGTTATGGTGAGGATGACTTTGGTTTTTGAGTTTGGATTCTTAGAGACAAGAAAATGTTTCAGTCTAGGGATGTTGTCTTTAAAGAAAAAGTAATGTATAAGGATTATTTGCAAGAATATGAACAAAAAGAGTACATAGTGTTGGATGATATTATGAATAGTAAAGTGTCCAAGGAAATAGTTCAGGAACCTCCTACATAGGAACCCCAAACTCCTATAGTAAGAAGGTCTCTTAGAGTAAGAAAATATCCTAAACAGTTTCCCAAATCTTTGAGTTATTTGTTACTTATTGATAGTGGAGAACTAGAATGTGTTGAGGAAGTAATTCTAGGAAGAAGTGGGAACAAGCCATGGAAGAAGAACATAGTTCTTTCATGGAGAACCAGGTGTGGGATTTGGTGAAGCTACCTAAGGGAAAGAAAGCATTTCAGAATAAGTGGGTATACAAAATCAAAGGAGAGGATGGAGCAAGGAAAATATACAAGGCTTGGTTGGTGGTTAAGGGGTTTGCACAAAATAAAGGTATTGATTTGATGATATTTTTTCTCTTGTTAAAATGACTTCTATTAGAAATGTGCTTGGTATAGTTGCAGTAGAGGATTTACATTTAGAAAAATTAGATGTGAAGAATACATTCCTTCATGGTGATTTGGAGGAGGAATTATGTATGGAAAAACCACAGGGTTATGAGGTCAAAGGAAAGGATAAATTGGTGTGCAAACTAAAGAGCTTCTATGGCCTTAAAAAAGCTCCACGATAATGGTATAAAAAGTTTGATAGTTTTATTTTGGAATAGGGTTACTCTAGGTATCATTTTGAAAATTGAATGTATGTCAAGATATTTAATGATGGTAATTATATTATCCTATGCTTGTATGTAGATGACATGATGGTTACAGGAAAGAACATGCAACAAATTTAAGTACTCAAGAAACAGCTTGGTGATTGTTTTTATATGAAGGATTTGGGTGTAATAAAGCAAATCCTTGGTATGAGGATAACTTAAGACAAGAATGACAGGAAGTTGATCTTATCTCAGGAAGAGTATGTGAATAAATTTTTGGAGAGGTTTAGTATGCATGATGATAATCTGGTTGGGACTCTTTTGGTAGGCCATTTCAGATTATCAAAGGACCAATATCCCAAGATAGAAGAAGAAAAGATAAAGATGTCTAAGGTACCTTACTCATCAACAACTAGTAGCTTGATGTATGCTATAGTTTGTACTAGGCTAGATATTTCCCATGCAGTGGGAGTAGTAAGTAGGTACATGAGTAATCCAGGTTATAAACACTAACAAGCAGTAAATTGGATTCTTCGATATTTGATAGGAACCATGGGTATAACATTATGTTTTGGTGGATCAGAAACCACTTTTCATGGTTATGTGGACTCAAATATGGCTGGGGATGTTGATATTAGGAGGAGTACAATAGGTTATGTATTTACTATTAGGAATACAATGGTTATTTGGATTTCCTAGATACAAAAGATTATGGTTTTATCAACCACAAAGGTTAAGTATGTTGCTTCTATATATGCTAGCAAGGAGATGATTTGGTTACAATAGTTATTAAATGAGTTGGCGTATAAGAAAGAAGTTAGGGGACTACATAGTGATATTCATAGTGCTATATATTTATCCAAGAACTCTGCTTTCCACTCGAGGATAAAGCACATGCAGTTGTGCTATCATTTCATCAGAACAACTATGGAAGAAAACATGGTGAAGCTAGAGAAGATACATAAGAGCTAGAATCTTACAGATATGTTGACCAAGGTAGTCACATAGGATAATTTGAGGTTATGTTCATCTTTTATTGGTCTACATGAAGATCATGAAGGTGTGTTAAATTTTTTTCAAAGGGAATCAAACTCCAAGTGGGAGATTGTTAAATGTGGAGTCTATTTCAACCCTAAGGTTAAAATAAAGTTAACAGGAAAATTTTAACATGTATTTATTTAATTTTACAAATGTGGGGTGAATTTTTTAGTGTGATACTCACTTCCCACATTTTTAGCATGATTTATGGAGAAATAAGTGTGATTTAAATAGGTTTAGATAATTGGGGGATTATATTCTATCTAGTTGGTTAAAACTTCCCTTATTTTATGCCATTTTGGTGGGGATATGGTTTATCACCAAGGTATGGATTTTTTTTTAAAGAATATAAATATAGGTGAGGGGAAACACATTGTAGTTGTGTTTTTTGCATCTTAGTTTGAGCTCTGCTTTCTCTCTACGGTCAATATGATCAGTTTTGAGGTGTAGCTTTGTATCTCAAGAATTTTGGTGTGAATTTAGGCTGGAGAAAATTATCTCTATAAGAGGTTTCTTATTTAGAGTTATTTTTAATCTTATTTATAATAGTATTGAGATCCTCTTAGTGGATGTAGCCCACATTGGGTGAACCACATTATATTAGTGTTATGTGTGTATTTTTTGCTTAGATCTAAATTTTTATTTCAAATGTCTCTACTAATATGATTCTAAGGAATGATTTCAATGTTGCATATTATCGTATAATTAATTAATTTTAATCACTTATACCTGTTGGGAGGATGGTAAACCGGAAGCACACAATTTGATTACCAATACCAAGCAACTTAATATGCGGAAATTAACCAGATTCACCAAGTAACTAGAATTCAGAATAACACAGCATATGAGAGACAATACCAAATTGTATTAACACTTTATACAGAAAAGAATACAATAAAGAAGATGCCACTTCTTCTCCACCACCTTACAGAGGTTTCCCACACCTCAAGTGAACAGTAATTCTTCTCCCCAAAGCTCTCCCTCTCACAGGTCCCAACACCCAACTCAAATACAGAGTTGGTGTTCACCTCCCGTGCTCCACGCACACCACAAGTGCTCCACGCACTCCACAAGCACTCCACGTGCTCCACAAGTACTCAAGGTACTTCAAGTAGATCTCCCATGAATCTGCAACAACCTGCAATTCAACAGACCATACTTATGGAAGGAACTCCCTTGCCTTCCTCTTGCTCTATCCGAGTACACACCTGTACTCCAAGTAGATCCTGCCTGATACTGCTCCCTGTAGTGTTGCTGTCTGTATGACCTTGCACACCTGCAAATCAAGCAATGGTTCTAATCACCTGTGAACCTCGACCTTGCACACACATACACCTACAGATCAATGATCTTACTTACCATGTAGATCTCCTATATAGGCCATGCAACTGTGACCAAGATCCTACACTCATGAAGAACCCAGCTGGCTCTCCAATCCAGCACCAACACACCTGGTACTGTGTCACTAGGAGGAACGCACCATAGCTCTACCTCACACACAGAAGGAGCTTATAATTATGCTCTCTTACTCCCTAGCACACTTTTCCAATACAACCATGAGTCTATTATATAGATCTCATCCAAACAATGATTAGACATCTAATTACCATAATTAGATCCGCAGCTATGAGTCTAAAATTAGCACTCATCATGCAAACACTTGGTTCGTTAGCTAACTGCCCGTAAATAGCTCGCAGTCGAACCACACAGGCGACCGACATCGGTCCCTATCTGCCTGGAGGTGACCGACGTCGGCCGATATATAACCGATGTCGGTTACTTCTCTGTGCTATCCCGCCGACGTCGGCTGATCAGACCGACCCCAACTTCTTCTGCAACTCAGCAACCTTCAGCAACCTCCTCTCCTGTTTGCATCAGTGAAGCTTTTAGCTCCACAATCCTAACAATCTCCCACTTGGAGATAAATAGCTGCACTGTACCTGTACCTGTACTCCATCTAATCTGTTTCTTGGTTTGTATCCCTCTTCAAGCTCCCACCTGAAGACAACCCACCACACATCCCGTGGTGTACCACCTGTCATCCGAGTAACCTGCCACATACGAACCTACAACACCTGTAGTGAAGTCCTGACCTTGCATAGCAACACCTGATGCCGGTCCCTCTCAAAAAACCTGAGAATCCACTTCCACGAATTGGCTCCTAACTCTCTGACAGCTCCCACTGCATGGGAATACTCAGGTCTATACCAGACCTCATGTGATTTCGGACACTGTACCTGTCCAGCCCTTAGTGTGCTCCGGTTCTGTATCCCGAACCTCGCCAACACCTGATTCACATCAGCTCCCACTCGAGACAAAATCAACCTGTGATCTCCATGCCTCCCATGCCAAAGAATTCCGCTGCTCCAAACTCCTCCTGACATGCCACTGAACTTATCTTACCCTTAGCTCAGCAAAACCCTGTATGTACAAACCTGCTAGCTAGCATACTATCCACATACATCAACAGAATGATGTCATGACTCATCATCCCCCTGGTAAGGCAAACCACAGTAGTTACCCTGACATTGACTGAAGCCATGCTCCGTCCTCCACCTGTCAAAACCTGTACCACTGTCCTGCAGCTCCACAAGACCATATACCTGGTCTTCCGTCTCATGTATCCGTTCTCTCTATTCTTCTACTAAGGTATCCATTCGTTTCTGTGCTTTCATACCTACTGGCAACTCTACCAAAACACACCTGTCTGGTTCTCCTCCAAGGAATCACATCCTCATCCATGCCAAGCTCACACCTGTATCCTGGATCCTTCCTGCTCTGCAATCAGCAACAAGTATGAAGAAGAGGAACAACGAATTTGAGGGCCTACTTACACCTTCAGTCCTCTGCATGGGTGTTTGAGACTCCTTGACAGCTTGCTGTCCACCTAAAATTTGTTACAGTGACCAACCTCGGTCACTCCACAGTCTGCATCCGACCGACGTCGGTTTCATGTGTCTGTACCTGACTACCAACCTGCCTGCGCTGGTGTCCCTGCTGCCGACGTCGGTCCTCCTAACCAACATCGGTCTTACATACTGCCGACATCGGTCTCCTGACCGACATCGGTCTTACCCTGCCCGACATCGCCGGCTTCGGTCTGCACATGACCGACATCGGCACCTGTCTGTTCGACGTCGGTTCTTCCTGACCGACATCAGTGTCTGTGTTCGCCTGTGAGTGATGACTTTTTACCCGCGAGCTCCTTTGAATCAAAATCCATGTCCAAACTGCCCTGCTCAGAAGTATCCAGCCACATACACTGGGTTCTGTCCGCCATTTCCTCCATAAACACCAAGGCTTTCCAGTTCTTAAGCCTGTCAAATATATCTGTCTTCCGCTTAAGAACATGCATCTCCTTCCTGCTCATGTGACCAAGCCTACGAAGCCACGTCTCTGCAACAAAAGAAGAATCAGTAATATAAACAAGTAGATAAAGGATACCTATTTTCTTACCACCAGCTAATTCAAGTGCATCCGCTGTGAGAGTTCTTGTGCATCTCTCATCACCCAATCTTTTTGAAGAAATTAGCCATATCTCCAAACCTGGGACCTGCATGACCTTCATCAACACCTGTGTGTTGGCCACTTGCAATTTCAGCTTCACTTCCCCTTTGCCAATCCTTTGGCAAGGCTCACCAGCTCCTCTACCTGGAACTGCATGGAAAGAGGCAACCGAATCTTTTATCCAAGATTCAACTTTATCCAAGAAACCTGCAAACACATCCTGTGCAACAACACCTGCTACATCTGTATCTTCAGTTTCTTCATGCTAATCTGTTACCAACCAACAATAATCTTTTACCTGCTCTTTCTTTCCATAGGACCGTGAGTGACCATCTGTGCTTTTCAACTCCTCCATTCTTAGCTTACTTTGATCTGCAGTTGCTCTACTCCCACTCGATCAGAAACCCCTGAGAGTGACCTGTAACCAAACACAAAACCTGCTTCCTCCAACCTCAGCTCAGATACCACTTGTTGGTATCAAGCTCAAGAACCTACAACCAAGGCTCTGATACCACTTGTTGGGAGGATGGTAAACCGGAAGCACACAATTTGATTACCAATACCAAGCAACTTAATATGCGGAAATTAACCAGATTCACCAAGTAACTAGAATTCAGAATAACACAGCATATGAGAGACAATACCAAATTGTATTAACACTTTATACAGAAAAGAATACAATAAAGAAGATGCCACTTCTTCTCCACCACCTTACAGAGGTTTCCCACACCTCAAGTGAACAATAATTCTTCTCCCCAAAGCTCTCCCTCTCACAGGTCCCAACACCCAACTCAAATACAGAGTTGGTGTTCACCTCCCGTGCTCCACGCACACCACAAGTGCTCCACGCACTCCACAAGCACTCCACGTGCTCCACAAGTACTCAAGGTACTTCAAGTAGATCTCCCATGAATCTGCAACAACCTGCAATTCAACAGACCATACTTATGGAAGGAACTCCCTTGCCTTCCTCTTGCTCTATCCGAGTACACACCTGTACTCCAAGTAGATCCTGCCTGATACTGCTCCCTGTAGTGTTGCTGTCTGTATGACCTTGCACACCTGCAAATCAAGCAATGGTTCTAATCACCTGTGAACCTCGACCTTGCACACACATACACCTACAGATCAACGATCTTACTTACCATGTAGATCTCTTATATAGGCCATGCAACTGTGACCAAGATCCTACACTCATGAAGAACCCAGTTGGCTCTCCAATCCAGCACCAACACACCTGGTACTGTGGCACTAGGAGGAGCGCACCATAGCTCTACCTCACACACAGAAGGAGCTTATAATTATGCTCTCTTACTCCCTAGCACACTTTTCCAATACAACCATGAGTCTATTATATAGATCTCATCCAAACAATGATTAGACATCTAATTACCATAATTAGATCCGCAGCTATGAGTCTAAAATTAGCACTCATCATGCAAACACTTGGTTCGTTAGCTAACTGCCCGTAAATAGCTCGCAGTCGAACCACACAGGCGACCGACGTCGATCCCTGTCTGCCTGGAGGTGACCGACGTCGGCCGATATATAACCGACGTCGGTTGCTTCTCTGTGCTATCCCGCCGACGTTGGCTGATCAGACCGACCCCAACTTCTTCTGCAACTCATCAACCTTCAGCAACCTCCTCTCCTGTTTGCATCAGTGAAGCTTTTAGCTCCACAATCCTAACAATACCTAACAGACTTAGGGTTGGCTAAGTTGGCAGAGGACAAGATCATAGCTCATCAATGATTTAAATCTAATTTTACTCCCCTCAAAAATAAAATTCCACAACAATATCATACAATGTCAGATCCTAAAACCACTCTTATCAAGAATTTGACTGAAGCAGAGATGTAATACCATAGAGAAAAAAGACTATGTTATAACTATGATGATAAATTTACTCAAAGACATCAATGTGTCAAGAAAAATCTCTACCTATTAGATGTTGACTCTTCACCCACAACTAAAGATTGAGAAGATGTTCAAGATACAATAGATGATCTAGAGGAAGCTCGACCAATTATGGAACTTACTGCTGAAGAAGACCAACCAAAGATCTCTCTCCATACCTTAGTAAGACTCACTACCCCACAAATCATACAAGTTAGGAAATAATTCAAGAAGCTCCCTCTCATAATACCCATTGATTCAGGTAGCAATCATAACTTTATTGACCCTCATATCACCAAAAAAACTAATTATTTTATCCAACCTTTCTCTAACTTTGAAGTCATGATTGCCAATGAGGGCACATTACTTTGCAAAGGGAAGTGTTATAATGTGTGTATCTATATTGGAGATTATAACTTGTGCTCCACCATGTTTTCCTTATGCTTAGGCAAATGTGATGTTATTTTAAGAGCTTAGTGGTTATGCACACTTGGACCCATCTTATGATATTTTTGTTGAAATTTAAATGTAGTTTTTAGATAATGGGACAAAACACACATTGAAAGGCTTAAAACTAGGATCTCTTAGCATTATCATTTCACATCACATGGAAAATATTCTTAAGAAGAATTCACATGACATCATTTCCCAACTCAATTATATTCAAATGCAACCATCAACAGTCTCCATTACTCCTGATCTACAAACCATTCTACAGAGGTGTGCTTGTGTCTTTGCCAAACCAATAGGATTGCCACCTTCATAGCTAGAGGACCATCATATTTAACTCCTTCCTGAAAGTGTTCCTCCTAACATTAGACCTTATCACTACCCATTTTAACAAGAAAATGGGATTGAGATGCTCATTTGAGACTTATTAAAGCAAGGTGTTATTCATCCTAGTACCAACGCATATTCTTCCCCAGTTCTCCTTGTTAAAAAAAGATGGTTCATGGCACCTTTGTATTGATTTTCATGTACTTAATCATCTCATAATCAAGGATAATTTATCAATCCCTATTATTGATGAGCTTCTTGGTGAGCTTCATAGTACTCATTTTTTCTCCAAGTTGGATCTTTGCTCTGGATATCACCAAATTCAGCTTCATGAGGATGATATCCCTAAGATAAATTTTTGCATGCATGATGGCCATTATGAGTTTTTGGTTATTCCCTTTATCCTTATTAATGCTCCTTCAAAATTATAACATTGATGAATACAATATTCTAGACCTATCTATAAAAATTCATTATGGTCTTCTTCGATGATATCCTAATCTATAGTAAAACATGGTCTAAGCATCTCCAATATTTGGAGCTTGCACTTCAACTTCTCTTTGACTATCATCTTTGTGAAAAATAGTCAAAATGTACTTTTAACCAAGTTGAAGTGGAGTATCTGGGCACATTATGTTATCCCATGGAGTTTGGGTGGATCCATAAAAAATAGTTGCCATGAAAAATTAGCCACATCCTCAAACACTCAATAGCCTCCATGGTTTTTTGGAGCTGACTAGATACTATCATAAGTTTGGCAAGGATTATGGGAATATTGTAGCTCAACTAAAAACTATGTTGAAAAATGATGATTTTACTTGGACACAAGCTACTAAGTGAGCATTTAAAAAAGTAAAATAAGCTATGTGTACTACACCTATTCTAGCTATGCCAAATTTTGCCAAGACCTTCACTATTGAGAGTGATGCTTGTGGTAATAGCCTTGGTGTCATTCTCCTCCAGGAAGGATGCCCCATTGCATTCACTAGTAAATCCCTTTTTGGAAATAATTTAGTTCTTTCTACTTATGAGAAGGAAATGATGGCCATTTTGCATGCACTACAGAAGTGGTAGCCATACCTACTGAAAAATCATTTTTGCATCAAAACTGATCCCCAGAGTTTGAAATATTTCTTGGAATAATGGGTCTCTAACCCATCATAATAGAAATGGGTTAACAAACTCATGGGTTATGACTATAAGATCACTTAAAATAAGGGTAAGGATAATATTTTGGTTGCTTTGTCTCACACATTTACAAACCAAGCTTCCCTTTTAGCTATTTCCATGCCTATTCCAAATTGGTTGGATACTATACAACAAGGGTATGTCAATGACTCCTCATTATCTCCAATAATTCAATATTTGGCCACTAATCCCTTAGTTATATCACATTATTCATGGGATGGTGCTTTTTTATGATACAAGGGTCATTTGGTGCTTCCTCGGAGCACAAATCTTCAACAAACTATATTATATGAACTCCATGGTTCTCCATCCATAGGGCACTCAGGGTTTCTCAAAACTTATGAGTGAGCATGATGCAACTTAATTTGGAAGGGAATACAAAAGGCAATTTAATATATGGTATTTGAATGTGAGACCTACCAATACAATAAGGGTGAAACAACACTCATCTTTGGGTTGCTCGAAACCTTACCCATCTCGACTAGGATTTGGACAAATATTTCTATGGATTTCATTGAGGGGATCCCAAAATCTAGAGGGAAAATAATGATCTTGGTTGTGGTTGATTGGCTCTCCAAATATAGTAATTTTTGTACCCTTATCCATCCTTATACTGCCTCCATAGTCACACAAATTTTATTGGACCATATTTTCCATCTTCATGGCATTCCTTAATTCATTGTCTTAGATCATGATGCAACCTTCACCAGCCATTTTTAGATAGAAATATTTTGATGCACCAGTACCCAATTGAAGATGAGTTCTAGGTATCATCGACAAATAGATGGCTAGACTAAAATTGTCAACAAATGCTTGAAAAATTTCCTTCATTGCTTCACCTCAAAACAACAACATCAGTGGGAAAAGTGGCTCCCTCTTGCTGAATGGTGGTACAATACCTCCTACCATACTTTAATGAAAATGACTCCTTATGAAGTAGTCTATGGTCAATCACCACCAGTGCTCCTTTCATACACCCCCAATAGTTCATCAGTTTAAGTGATCAACATGATTCTTCAAACTCGAGATCAGTTCCTCAGTACCCTATGATATAATATTCATATGACATAAAATCGAATGAAACAACATATAAATCAACACCCTTCTGAGTGCACCTTTTAAGTAGGTGATATGGTTTTTATTTTCTTGCATCCATATAAATAATCTTCCCTAAAACTCAAAGGGTGTCATAAGCTAGATCCCATGTTTTATGTACCCTATAAGGTTCTTCAAAGGATTGGGTAAGTTGCTTATAAGTTAAGGCTCCCACATTCTTAAAGAGTTCACCTAGTATTTCATGTCTCTTATAAAAAAAAAAATCTTATCACAAACATCAGAGTGAAAACTATTTTACTAGAACTTGATAATGAAGGCTCCATTATTCTTGAGCTAGATGCAATCCTAGATAAGTGCACATGCCAAATTTGTTCCCATTCCATCATCAAGGTTTTAATTCAGTGACATGAAATGTAATTAGAAGATGCAACATGGGAACCAATATTTTAGATTCAAAATTAATTCCCACATCTAAAGATTTGAGGACAAAGCCTTTTATAAGAGGGAGGGGATGCTATGAACCCATGACATCTCTTCTCTTTACTTTGTTAGTTTAGTAGTTGCTATGGATGTATATACTTTGTAAGTCATCTCGTGAGCATTTAATTTTATCCCACATTCATGGGAAGAAGTAGTTGCTTAGATTAGAATTCATATATAAGTTAGTGTTGAGGCCAATGAAGGCATCCACAAATTATTTGTATTGAGCTTGCTCAAAGGAGGTTGCCCCCTCGAAGCGGTATGTGATCAATATAATCTATTTAGTGTTACTAATCATTTCATAATTTTGTTATTTCATGAATTTTTATTAAATTATTGTAGGAGGATCCTCTCATAAATGCTAGTGGTCTACCTTATTTTAGGAATACAACCCCCATGCCATATCCTGATGCATCACACTCTACAACAAAAGTGTTTGAAAAATCAAGAGTAACCAAAACTTGAGTTGTGTACATGTCCATTTTCAACTGTTCAAATGAATTGATAGCTGAATCAATCCATTTAAAGGAGTATTTATTTAATAAAGAGGTTAGTGGGGTTACAATTCTACCATAATTTCTGACAAGCATGCGATAGTAACTACTTAGCCCCAAAAATCCTCAGAGGTTCTTGAGGGTCTTGGAAACTTGCCACTCCATCATTGATTGGATTTTTTTTGGGTCAACTTTATTTCCTTTATGTGAAATAATATGACCCAAATAATCCACATATTGGACACTAAAAATAAATTTATAAGGTTTGGTATAAATATGATGTTGTTCTAGAATTGAAAGTATCTGTTTCACATGCTTCAAATGGTCTTCCCAATTTTTGTTGTAGATGAAATTATCATCAAAAAATGCAAATACAAACTTTATAAAAAATGGTCTAAAAAATAGTATTCATCAAAATTTGAAATGTAGATGGTGCATTTGTGATGCCAAAAGGCATGACCATAAATTCATACTGGCCTTCATGAGTTTTGAAAGTTATTTTAGGTATGTCCTCATCACATATTTGAATTTGATGATACCTTGAGAAAATATCTAACTTGGTAAAATAAAAAATTCCATGCAATTCATCTATCAAATCATCAATTACTGGAATAAGAAATTTATCTTTGACGGTGTACTTATTGAGTTCTTTGTATTTTAAGCACATTTTCTAAGTGCCATCCTTCTTCTGCACCATGACCACAGGGGAAGAATATTCACTTTGATTGTGTTGGATGATTCCTACCTCCAACATCTCCTATACCATATTTTAAATTTCATTCTTCTAGGCATAGGGATACCTATGGGGTTTGATGTTGGGTGGTGTACTTCTTAAAATAAACTTGATGGCATGATCATGTGTGTGGCTTAGAGGAAGTCCTTTTGGTATGTCACAAAAAAAATAGAATGGTCATCTAACACTCTTTACAAATCAGGATGTGTAGACTCTTTGGTTGGTTGAACCTCTATGGAAAATAGGCATGCCACAAATCTCTCAACACCTTTTATGAGAATATTCATAATCTGATAGAAAGTAACTAGTTATGGATATTTAGCTCATAATGCACATAATTAAAAGTTCTTACCTTCTAAATGGAACCTCATAAATAGTTCCTTAAAATTCATCTCAATAGTGCCCAAAGTCGTGAGCCACTGTACTCCCAACATAATGTTAGCTCTTCCCATGGGAATAACAGACATATGGGAATCTAACAAGTAGTCCCATAACAAACTTAATGCCATTGAATTTTCCCAAATAGTTGACTATACCAACATTTGTAATCATGACCTAAAATTTTGGAGCTGGGTAAATGTAACAGTTTAAACAAGTAGCCAACTTACTATTGATGAAGTTATGTGTACTCCAATAGTCAATCAACACAGTCACCTTCTATTTCTTCAAGAAATCCACCAACTTAATATTTTGAGGAGTACTAATGCTTGAAAGTGCATAACATGAAATATTAGGTTGAAAATCTTCAAATTCATCCTTGGGTTCTTTTAAACATGCACTTGAAGCCTCCTCATCATCTTCTTCCTCTTCATTGGCACCTTCAATGTAAAACAACTTATTTTCAGTACATTTATGCCCTTTGCTCCATTTTATATCACACCCAAAACATAAACCTTTGGCATTATTTTATTCAATTTGTTAAGGGCTCAATCTGGTAGGCTACAAAAATGATGGTGCTAGGAAAGTGCATTCACAAACACTAGTGAAAGGTCTTCATCAAATTAGCTCTTTTTCCTCAGCCATGCATGCTATTGGTATGGCTTCAAATAAATTACTAGGATGAAACATGCAAACCTCTAATTTGATGTTATCTTTGAGGCCACCCAAAAATAGGTTAATCAAGTTTTCCTTAGTGATGTTTGTCACATGTAAAGAGAGATTCTCAAATTGATATGTAATCCTTTACAATCCCAATTTATCACAAATTCGCTAGGTAGATAAAATAGTTTTTACAGACATTGTTGTGATAATAGAGTTATAACTCCCTAAAAAATATATAACATGAAACTAGGACACCCTTAGTTTTATTTTGAGCACACAACCAATGATACCAAATGAACTACTCAAGTTCATAAATAGAGAGGCCATGAACACCTTTTGAAAATAGGGAGTTTGATTTAGATAAAATAAATTTTTAATTTGAGTAAGCTATGTGAGTGGATCCTTACCATCAAACTTGCATAAATCCACTTTTGGAAACATTAGATTCCTACTCAGATTGGTGCTAGAATTGTTTAGATTAGGAGACTCAAACTACAATGGTGGAGAGTTATTTTACAAAGGTCGAGATACAATTTTGGCCAATTACCTAGCTATTTTTTGTAATTGATCCCTCAAGCCACTCATCACCCCTCTCATACCCATGAATTCCCTTTGAACTACATGGAGATCATATTTTTGCACCATGCCATGTAACTTTGGTTGAAGGTGTTGAACCGCTATTAAAATAATTATATCTAAAGTTCAAAACTCCATGTCATCCTCATGGGGAGTTTTAGGCATTTATTTCCCTTTCTCACATCCATGAGTGTTAGGCCAAACCATGTACAAACCCTAGGAAATTTAAAACCTCATTAAAAAAAGTGTATTGGTGATGATACCATTGTGATTGCCTCACCAAGATGAATCCAATGACTGCTAATGTGCACAAGGTGAAAACATTCATCCCAAAAAGTATAATGATAGAATATACCATTGCGATTGTCTCACATAGATGAATCTAATGATTGATAATTTTCACAAGATAAAAAATTCTAGACTTATTTATTTTATTTTATTTACATTTTTTTCTTTTTTACTTTTTTATTAAAAAAATCCATGAATAAAACTACACTGATGAAAAAATCCAATTCTTCTTGGATCACAAGTTATTTTTTCAACCTTGTAGTGCTCAGGACACTAGATCCAAAAAAACCACACTGTAAAAACTTGCCCAAGTCAAAGCTTTGATACCATTTGTAATGAAATTATGTAGATGATTCATAATGATAGAATAATATATCATATAAATAAGAACATAATAAGCAAATCCACAATAATAATTGGTGAAATAACTTCTCATGGTATGTTTTGAATAGGTAATATGTTGAATATTTAAGTTATATATGGTTATGAACTCATTTCATGCCTCACTTTTTTGTGGAAATTTATATACATTAGCAATTATTACATTGTGACATTATTACTATTTTTTCTCCAATTACTATATTAAGCTAATTAACACAGAACATGGATATTTCATTTTTATTCACAAATAGTATATACATCCTATTTTTGAACATGGATATCAACATTCATTTATTTGAATATCAATAGTACATTTGATATGTACATTTATATCACTCTTCTTGTGATCGATATTACACCATTGTATCATACCATCCATATTTCTATAACTAATATTTAGGCTTCATTGATACATATTTATTGTACCATAGTCTTATATATATCTATTTCTTCTTCTATATTTCTTGCCTTACATGTGGATTCCTCCTAGATATTGATTGCATTCTTATATCTTCCTGATTTTACATTGGTGCTAGCTTTTCATTTTCATCGACATTCTTATAGTCACATATTTAATGTTGTTGTTATTTTTAAACTACCTTGACCAATTGATTATTGATCCTATTATTAACACTTGCATTATTTTTTGATGATGAAAATACATTTATTAGGAACTTCAATAATAATATGCATTGGTTTCTAAGGGAAGCAATAAGTTGCTTAGAATCCTCCTCATATTATTCTGATAGTTTATGAGCCTTTATCCTATATTTTCATGTGTATAAACATGCATTTTTGTGAGACTATTTTATTCTTATTATACATATGTTACTAAAAAATTGAAAACATGGATTCATACACGATCATATTTTCCTATCGGGGCACACTACCCACAATTATTCTTAGTGATTACATCTATACACATATTTTCATAATGGGGGCATGGTACCCATTATTTTTATCATATGATTTTAATTGATCACATATTTTCTTAATGGGGGTATGGTACTCATTGTTTCTATACTACAAGTTTCATTGATCACATATTTTCTTAATGGGGGCATGGTACCCATCATTTCTATCTTATATCACATATCTTCAACTATGGGGGAAATGTACCCACATATGTTACTTATCAATCATATCCATATACATATTTTTATATGGGGGCATCATACACACACATATTTCTTATATAATTGCTTACATATGGAATCTATTATGCACCTTTTGCTTGATTTTACATTACTTATTCAGATTCTAGATCTTGCACATATATTTTTACTATTGAATCCTCATACATTGGGGGCCATGTTGTTTCCCATATACAGATTCATTTATGGGCCTTTTTTCACATTAATCAATCTCCTATGATCATGACACATTATTATTATCTTATCATTGGAATTTATTATACATATGTGATTTATGCTATTAAATTGATGGGCCATTATGTACCATAAATAATTTTACATCTTGTCACATTATGTTTATCATAATTTATATATACATTCTTACAATATGACCATCAAGGGGGTAAGATATAATTACATAACATCTCAAAATTAAAATTTCAAAAACTAAAAATTTACAAAAATAAATAAAAAATATTTATACATGGTTACATATTTATCCATGATAGATTTTTTTATATCCATGATTTGCACATGATTTTCATGGTATTTATTGAGTGGGTGCTATGTATATTTACATTTTACATGATATTGGACTACACACTATTGACCAACATCTTCAGTAGGAATTTTTCATAGATAACATGTCCTATCTTAGGAGAATTTACACATAATGGATTTTACATGATGATGTATTTATTTGATTTTATTTATGATATTGAGCTAGCTTACATTGGTTACTATATATTATTCTAGTACCTATACCTTATATATCACAATGATGTCTTCTTTGTGATTGTTATTGGGTCACATCAATTTTTGTGTTTGAATGCTTGCTTATGTTTAAATATGATTTCATGCATTTATATCCTTGTCCATAGATGATCCTCTTGTAATGTTTTTTTTTGTGCGTCTCATCATTTTTTAGTCTCACTAACCTATTTTGTTACTAACCTGGGTGTGGTCACTATGTTATGCGGTTTATTACTTTATTAATTACTTGTAGCCATGATGTTCATCCTACGTATTATATACTTTGATTGTAGCCATGATGCCTATAATGAATAATTCTATACTTTCTTGGTGCTTATATTTCCATAGTCTCTACCATGCATCTATGGGGACATACTAATTATGTGTGTTCTCATTGTTATATCTAACCCAATTGGAGGCATATTATATCACATTTGGGACATTTTAATTTTACCATGTTGCCCTGCCTATATGGGAATCATATCCTTTTACATTGTGCTTGATATTATATTTCCTATGCTATGTTGGCACTCTAAACATAATTAATTATTATTACTTATATTAAAATTTCATTTACATATGTTTTGGGATATTGATGCTTTAGTTATATTATTTTCATAACATATGAGGAACTTAGCATTATAATTTAATATGAGTGATTGTATTATGTGTCTTCATCTCTCACCTCAAAAGGGGAGAATATATAGAGGCATATTTTAAAAAATATTCGAAATAGAGTGAACTTAGGCAAAGTTATATAATTCCTTAATCAAGATGTGGATTGGGCCCTAGTGACTCTTACAAAAGTGTTAGTTATGTTTCAAATACTATAAAAAGTATAGTTTTATAGGTGGTTGTGGCATAATTTGGAGAAAATACATAATAAGTGTATTCATTCCTATGATCTCTTTTTAAAATTCAAATACTCTAATTTTAGATCTTTAAATTTCAACATTTATATATTTATTATGCACATTGACTATTCACCTTTAATATTTTAAAATCCATGTAAATGGAAGCTTAGCTTGAAAAAAAAAGAAAATACATTAAGTGAAGGTATGTGTTTTAAATTATTTATATTTATCGTTTTATACATGAATGCATTCACTTACGCTCACATACCCATATCAAATTTGGACATTATGTAGACAACTATGTTAGACCTATAATACCCTTACTCTAAGTGTCTTATCCCTGATTTACCTTATTTGAGATACTTGTGTATTTTTGCATATTTATAAGACTTATTTTATCCTTCATTCAATGGTATCCATTTAGCCACTGAGCCTCAAAATAACTTATACATGCTTATCATACTCTATCTATTGTCATCCTTGGACTAAAACTCACATGTTATCATGTTGTTTATGGAAGTATGAACTTATGTTTGTCAAAAGTCAGCTTTGTGCCCTATGTGATTATATCCTAGTTGGATTCACTCCTTGTGTATATCTATCCCCTTTTCATTTGTGGTTATTTTACCCATTTTCATTGTTATTTCACATTTAATCTTGCCATTTTTTGTTGCTAAAGTTGGCTAATGTGTCCCACCTTATCCTAGAGTGCCTTATATATACAAGTCATCTTAGACTGTTTAGTGGAAATAAGAATAAATTAGGGCATAATTTTTTTTATAATATCAAGTATATACCTAGAATAGATAAAAGCATCAATGTAATTATTTCCTCCTAATTAAAGTTGAGCTTCATTGAGTCACATATTACACACTTGTGATGGATTTATCTATCTTAACCTCTCTTTATCCCCTACTACCAAATAAATGTTTTAGCTTGCATGTAAGTACATCATCACTTTTAGAGAATATGAGGTTCAAAACCCTTGCTATATTTATTCAATTTACACTCACTAAAAATTATAGGGAATTTTAATTCTATAATGTGGGATACATAGTTTACAACATCACTCTATAAGTTTCTTAACTCAACCCATTTGTTTATTTTGAGTGCCAAGTTAGGTCGAATAAACAAAATCAAGAATCCAACAGATTCTATATAATTTTTTTAGGGAAGTGTAGGTAGAGTAAAATAAAAAACAAGAGGTGAATTAGGGATAAAAAAAGCTCAACAACCTTATACATATCAAATTCAGTAGAATAGAGCAGAAGTGTCCAATATGGATCTATTTAGCTCAAATTTGTGTAGGGCATGAAAATATCCAAGAGAATCCAAGGCTAAAATAATATTTCATAGTATTGAATATTCAACCTACATAGTCATCTTTCTATATCTAGACTTCTATAATCTTAGAAAAATAACTAAGTGCGATCATTCCTTATCCCTTTATACTTACTTTGCATATCCTAGTTGTTTATCACTTTGTATTGTTACTTTTACTTAGATAATTAGGTAGATATAAATTCTATACTTTTGTATACATATTTTTTTATCTATTCTTTATAATAGTTTATTCCTTATTTTGTGTAAAATAAAAATTAGGGTAAATAGATTGATGACTTTGAGATTTACAAATTCTTAGAAAGAACAATCACCACCATTTACTATGGCTAGTGATTATTCACTTGTTCCTATTGATATCATAGATGAGCATGATTTAATTACTATTAAGAGATTGATACAATTGATAATTTAATTACTATAATTAATGGCCTATAGGTATTTTATTTCCATAGTGAAACCAATACCAAATGGTACACCAAAATTTATAACTTTCTCCCTAATAAAATTACTCCTAAACATTTTACCAAAACTGAGAAGAGAAAGCTATGATGGGATGTTAATCAATATGTTATCATTGGTGATAGTATTTTTAAGAGGTTATTCAAAGGTTAATTACTTAGATGTTTAGGGCATAAATAAGTTAATATTGCCTTATAAGAGGCTCATGATAGAGAATGTAGTGGTCATTTTAGTGGTAAGAAAATGCTATAAAAATTACTAAAAATGGGTTAATTGGCCTTCAATGGATAAATAATGTCAAGAATATGTGGAGAATTGTGACATATGTCCATGACATAATATTATAACATAGGCATCATCTCAATAATTACAATATATAATATTATATTGGCCTTTTTCGCTTTAAAGTTTTGATTTAGTTGGTAGGGTTAATCTAACATCATCACAAGGTTTGATTCACATTAGGTTCAATAAAATGTTTTATCCTTTTAATGTTTATCAATGAAAAAAATATAAAACTAATGCACCAGAGAGATAAACCATTAGAACATGTAAAATAATAGTTTAAAATATTCCATAGTGCCTAAAAAAGTAAGCATGTCAATTATAAATTTTGAAAATAAGCAAAAGATAATATCAAAGAAAAATGATTTGAATAATCACACCTTGTCAAATTATGGAACTATGAATATGGATCTAAATTACTCAATCCTAAAGAAACACTTGTGTCAAATTTAGTGATTTTAAAGTTTAGGGACATGATTGGTGTATGCACTAATCGTGCCCCAGGTAGGATCATCAACCACCTAATTTGACCAATGATTGTGTCTTGTTGCATCATGATTATCTTGCATAAATTTTCAAGTTCTAAATGTTTTGTGTAGGTTTATTGTTAGATCTCATGCTTATATGTAATTTCATTTTTAATATTTATGATAAAAATATATCTAGTATTTTTTGTAATTATAACTTAAATATCCATAAAATTTCATAAAAAATATAATGTAAGAAGTAGTTGCATTAGGCAGCTACAAAGACCTGTTACAACTATGTATCCCACATACTATAATCAAACCCCACATAACTCTCATGTAGTGTGAATGGAGGAGTGAGGTAATAAACCTTTCCTTCTCTCCCTAATATGTAATGCACTTGACATAATATTTTATTATGTCCTTTTTACGTTATAAAATATGAAATAATTCTTTGTTACAAGTCTATAAGTAAAAATATAGAAATATGAAGTGTACCTAGACTTTAATTCCATGGTAATTCTCCTAGATAATTCTTATTTAAATGATCCAAAGTGATTTTTATTTATATATACTTCCATAGTTTGAATTATGGACATATTAGAGCACAAAAGCCTAATAAAATACAAACATCAAGCTAAAAACATGGGTCCAAGCATTGAAAAAACTCACACATGGGCATAGGGGTTCATAAAACTAAAAAAGATAGGATCAACAAGCCCAATAATCATACATAGCATAACATTAGCATAGTATATTTCCTATCCTGTTGGAATAAAAAATAATAGATGAATACCATAAATGGAGAGGAGGCCTCCAAATAGAAAATAAACAACAAAAAATAGTACCATAAGAAGAGGAGAGACATAAGAACATATAGAGAAGAATAAACAGAGGAAGAAGAGCATGAAACATTACCAATAAGATCTTAATTTTAACCAGTGATCCAAATGCACAAATCGACAATAAAATATTATAATAATAAGGCTTATACCAAAATTAGGTGTCCACAAAAATAAATAAATGTGGGATACTTCGAAACAAATTTGTTCGTTAAGGGGAAATAATGAAGGAATGGAAAATAGGGTGTCATAAGATGAAAACATGTTTTTTACTATAGAACATATTCTAATCAGTTCGATAAGACTAAGATTTTTCAACATCAAAAGGTTTAGGAACCTTGCTTAGCCAATCTAAAGATTAGGCTAACTAGTGGAGTTTATAGATATATCCCATGAAGGTTGTGAAAGAAAATTAAAGGTGTAGGTAACTTCCCATTATGTGTCTTAGGACCCCAATAGATCCATCTACCAATTGTAAGGAATGGGTTCTTGTGCAAAAATGCCATAGTTTACTAGCCTATTACACTCCAATGGACCTCCAAATATACTATGAGCCTGACTATGCTATTTGGACATCGACTTGGATAGGGGTGATTCAATGATTTGTTCACATATTTTGTGTCATTTGAATTTCAAATTTTTTTAACCTTTATTTTTGTATTTTTAATTTTTTTGGCATTTTCTATTTCCCTCCTCCATATGGATTCAAAAAACCATTTAATGGGTTTTTAAGATGACAACACTAAGATAACTTATACCTAGCTTTTAAAGAAGAAAAAATAGAAACCAATATGCTTAGATACTCCTAGAATTACACCTTAGAAAATATTGTGATATTGAATTAAACCTTTGTGTTCTCAATAAGGAGATGGAAATAAGGGTAAATATGTGAGATTTATTGGGGTTAAATAGTAAAAATTTCATAAATGGGATGATACAATGATGAATAGGCTTGATAATTTTGTCATATTAGAGGGTAAATATGAATGAGAGACATGTATATATATTTAAATATTTTTTCCATAAGGAATATAATTGAATTTAGGAGAAAAAACAACACTATTTACCATTATTTTATCTTTCTATAAGACACTTAGATATGGTTGGGGGTTGGAGTTAAAGATATAGGCAACACAGGATGTGGATTCTTGTGAGTAAGGTTTGGTTTATTCCCCAAAATATTATAATTCAACTCACAAATTGAAATCCAAGAGGTGTAAAAATAGGAGGTAAGAGCCCAAAGACATAAAATGTAATAATAAGAAGTAAAATCAAGAGGCATTGTAAAGTATGAGGGAGCATAGAAGTATAATACTAAGAGGTGGGAATTTGTGAGGAAGGCTTGGTTGATTCCCCAAGGTCTTACAATGTAACTCTAAAATCAAATGCAAAGAGGCATAAAAAAATGAAGGATAAAGCCAAGAGTTACAATAAAGGGATCCTAAAGGCGAGGTAAAATAGAGAGATAAAGCCAAATGGTACATAATATAGGTTACAACTAAGATGCAAGGTAGTGTAGTAATGAGAGTAAGGACCAATAGGCATGAAAATGTGAGAGGAAGCCTAAAGGCATGATAAAGTGATGTATAAATTAAGATAATATACAACACACGAGTGTTAGAAGATAATGAAAATATTACCAACATGAAATATAAACTATACTAAATGTCTAGCTAAGTGCAATAAATGAAAAGACATGGAAAAAATGAAAAATATAAAGAACATATCTCAACCATAATATTTTTTTCAAAATTTGAGCACTAATAGGTTATTTTAAAATGTGTCCTTAATTATTTTTCAATTGATAAGTACTTGGTATAATGACATATTTGATAATGTAGGGATACCAACACTTTTGGGTGTATTTAACTTCTTTATCATGGGTGTAACCCAATTTTAGTGCTAAATCTTTGACATCAATTTTTTTGATTTTAACTTTCTTGTTATGTTACTTAGAGATGTGATTTTCATATTGTTGGATATATTAGGGAGGGATCATGCACCTCTAGTGAATTATATATAAGGTTTGAAGGTTTACTTCAAGGAGCTCTTCATTAAAAATGCTACTATGAAGAGAAATGCACTATAAGCGTAACTCTACTTCTAGTGGTATAAAAATTCAGAGTCATAGACTAGAGAGAATGGAATTTCCCTAGTGGTAGTTTGAATAGTAGTGTTATATGTTGAAATGGCATGATAAAGTTTGAGATTTCAATTAGTGCATAATCTCAATTTGTCTTTTGTAAATTTTGTTAAGGATTTTATTAGTTGTTTTGGCTTGGAAATTATACTCAGGATGATAAAGAGTGGAAAAATTATGTAATTTTTAATTTGGACAAAAGTTTATTAATGTCCCATTTTTAAAACTCCCAACATTATTGGAAATGATGGTGTGGTGAATCCCAAATCGACATATATTTTGATTAAAGAATAATATTGAAATAGTGAATCTAATAATGTTGGAAAGGGGCATAACTTTGACCCACTTAGTAAAGTACTTTGTAGCCATAATGATGAAGGTGTGGCCATCTTGCAATTAAGCTAACTTTATAATGACATATAATACCCACATGAAAAATGGATAGGGAGTTTCAAGTGTTTGATGCTTGGATAGAGGGGAATTGATAATATCATCAAGTATTTGGCAAGGGTTACACTTTTTAGCAAAGGTGATGGCATATTTTTATGAAGTTGGAAAATAATAACCCATGAGTAAGCAGTTGTGGGTTGTAGCATGGACATTAAAATCTCCCCCCAAAATTCCCTTGTGTTCTTGCTCAATAAGATGAGGTACCTCATCTTTAGTAACACATTGGAGTAAGGAGTCTTAAAATTTATGATAATATAAGATGTTGTGTTTAGGAAAATACTTGAATGCAATTCTATTAATGGTAATCAACCTCAAGAGTGTAAGTATTGTTTTCAAGATATTGGATGATATCATTACACTAATATCTTTGTATCTTTATGACATATTTGATGTGATAAATTAGTAAATAATCCCTAGGCATTGATGTGCAAGGGTATTCATCATTAAGTATTGAGTGCAAGGGGATTTCAACATGTTGACAAGGAATTGATTTTACGTAATGATCTATGTGGATGAAAAAGGGAGGTTAAGGAGGAAAGAGAATTTACGATAGAATTTTTTTATCTTGGGATTACCTCAATAGTGAAAGATGCAAATTATTTGGTAATATTAGTATTAAATTCATAATATGATTTAATTCTATCACTTTTGCATTTATAATCTCCATTGACTTATGGAAAAATATGTTGGGAATGACTTAAAGAATATAAGTAAGCTATGTCCATATCAATCCCTACTTAAATTCCTTGTATTAAAGCTTCATATTTAACCACGTTTTTGGTGAAATAAAAGTTTAGTCAAAAGGAAAGAGGGATGAGCTTTCCAAAATGATCATAGAGGGCACAACCTATACCAAATCCTTATAAGAGCTTAGTTTTGTCAAAGTGAAGGGTCTAAGTATCCTCTTACAATTTGATTGTAATATTTTTTTGTGCTCTTGATTGATTATATATATATATATATATATATATATATATATATATATATATATATATATATATATATATATATATATATATATTTAGGTCAAGTACATTATATTTAAATTTATTCAAGGGATTTTTTAAGACTCATTCATCTTAACACTTTTTAAATAATTATTATCATTAATAAAAGTTACATATGCATATTATTTATAAGTCACCCATGAGCTAATTTTAATAATCCCAAATTCATGGGAAGTAGTAGTTAGCTAACATAGACTTAGTATACATGATAGCTTAGAATAGTGGAAATAAATCTATGAATTGTGTTATAATGAGATTTCTGAAAGGATGTTACCCCTCAAAGAGGCCAACGATATTTTAATAAAATTCTAATTTATTTTTAATACAAATAATATTATTTTGTGTCATTTATAATATTATTTCCATGTATTTAAAATATTATTCTAATCTATTGTAGGAAAGATCATATCATCTAGTATTAGATATCTTTCCATGGCTATTTTTTGTAGCAATTATAGTGGTCTAGACTCTTTTTTACTATCCACCATATGCTATCACCTTGTACAAATTAGGATCATGGTGATCAAAAAGTGGTAAAAAAGTAGTGGTACTTATATTTTTCCCAAATTTCTCCAAACATTTTTTATATTGAACAATATCCCTTTCTTTTTTAAATTACAAACTATGCCCTAAAAATTTTAAAACTCACATAAAGCTATCATTCTGGGTGAAGTAGTTATTAGTTTCATCTGATTCCATGTTGTGAGGGGTTATGCTACAATAATCAAGCCATTAATCAACATTGTATATGGACTGTGTATTCCACATATCTTAATGCATATTGTAAGAACCATTAATTGAATTGAAGCTTATCAAGAAGAAACCTTCGACCTTTTATTAATTGTAGAGCACATGTAAGTGGATAGACCAAGGAAGTTACTCATAAAATACCTCAAATACGGGATAGTGAGTTATGAGAAAGGGTTTTACTCTATAATTATTTCTTTGAAACATTGGGCCAACAATATTAATGAAGGGACAAGTCTAAATGTGAGCCCAAAAATTAGACATAACCTATAGAATCCATCCCATTTCCTTTCACATGTGTGAATCCTAGTAATTTATAGTTGGAATAAAATGACCACTAAGTGATCTATACAACAACATACTAGATGCATACATAGATCACAACTAGCAATCTATAAAATTATAAATAGTGCCAAAGTACAGGGTTATAAAATAGAGACAAAATATTCCAGGTTAGTTATCTTTAAAATTATAATAGATATAAAAGATTTGAGAAAATTTTTGTCCACAGGGTAGCTTTCTAGTTTTAAAAAGTTTATAAATTTTGTTTGTCCTTGTGAAAATTATACAATTGCAATTATCTCATCGAGTTAGTAATTTTAACATATAAATTAAGTAAACCTTTTCTGGTACCTCAAGACCCTTCTAGCCAGCGGTTGTTACCCATTTGAGAACCATGACCATGGAGTAGGGCACTATCAAACTCTAAGATAAAATTCATTCTAAACTAGAGTACTAAATTTAGGAGTTTAATGATTGAGTAGAATATATCAATGAATAAAATGTCACACTTTCAAATAGACTCAATGGAGATATGCATTCTGACAATATCTTTTCATCTAGAACCATGATGCATGGCCCTAAATTGGACTTTATAAAATTTGATGGTAAAAAACCTACCAACTCAATTTATCATGTCAAATAGTATTTAAACTTACATAAAATATTAGTGGTATACAAAATACCCATCACCTGTTTAGACTTAGAGAAGGAAGCCATCCAATGGTACTAATGGTATCAAAAATCCTTTCAAGAACCAATTTTGGAGGACTTTTTCAAACTTGTGTTAGTTTCATATGATAATTTCACATGAGCCGTATCCAAACTTTGGAAAACTGGAACAATGTGCGAATACCAAATTGAATTTGAGAAATTGGCAAACCAAATGGAAGGTTAAATGATGATTTTTTCAAGAGTTGTTTCATTAGTGGGGTGAAGGATATAATTAGAAATGATGTCAAAATGTTCAAACCTCAATATGATGGAAACCTTGGGTTTGACCAAGATTATGAAAGATAAGATCAAATCATAGTGTTACTCTTAAATATTTTTACTCTAAACCATCTACATCCCAACTGCCCATCATAAACCCTCCTCCAAAGGTAACATCTACTAAATGCTTTACTAAGGTAGAAATGTGCATTCATCGAGAAAAAAATTATGTTACAACTCTAATAAAAATTCACTTGAGGCCACAAATACATTGATTTTTTTTTTTTATTTTCTTGATTTCAAATCACTACCAAATGCTGAAGAATGAGAAGACACTAAAGATTATCATGGCAAGGAAATTGAAGTAAAAAATCCTAGCACCACCAAGTCACATCTGGATATATTTATACCTTAGCAAGGGTGACCACTCCCCAAAATATGAGAGTAAAAGGGTATTTCAACAAATAACCCCTTATCGTTCTAATTAATTTCGGTAGCACTCATAATTTCATTGATCCTAGGTTGTCCAAATGAGCTGACTACTTTATGCATCTTTACTCTATATGAGAGTAAAGGGGTATTTCAAAAAATAACCCCTTACCATTCTTATTGATTTTGGTACCACTCATAACTTCATTGATCATAAGTTGTCCAAATGAGCTAACTACTTTATGCATCTTTACTCTAGTTTTAAGTTATGATTTCTAATAAAGGTAGATTTATTTTTAAAGGAAAATGTTGAAATGTTCAATTTTTAGGGGATATAATCTCAAAACATACATGTTTGTTTTTCCCTTGAAAGGATGCAATGTGGTCCTTGGGGCTCAATGGCTATGCACTAATGGACCAGCTTTTTGGGACTTCTTAGAACCATGGATGTAGTTTTAGATAATTATCAGTAATACATATTGAAGGGACTCATATTAGGATCCATAAATGTCATAAACTCCAATCACATGTAGAATATAATCAATAAAGGATCACATGGGATAATTAATCAAATTTTATATTTTCAACTCAAAAAACTCCTTATTCTAGCCAACCTATTGACATGAAAAATGTTTTAGTCAAACATGAATTGGTATTTGAAGAACCAAAGGGATAGTTGTATCATTAACTAGAGGACCATCACATTCAAATCCTTATAATAATTTACCCATGAAATTAGAACATACCACTTCCATTTTCTATATAAGGTAAAAATTGAAAAATTTATTCAATAATCACTTTGAGAAAGAGTAATTTGTTTTAGAAAAAGCCCATACACTTTTATTGTTATGATAATCCATAAAAAATATGGACCTTGGAAAATTTGAATTGATTTCATGAGCTAAAAAAGATTAATATTAAGGATAAAATTATTATTCTAGTGATCGATGAACTTCTCTATGAACTTCATGGTCCCAGATTCTTCTCCAAATTAGATATACAATCTAGTGTAGTCATATAAAATGTCAAAATTAGTAGTTTGAGTGTGGATTGTGACACCCTATCTCTAAAACCTTCTTGCATTGTCTCATGACCCTCTTAAACAACTTTTTTCTCATTAAGAATCATCCATAGCCTTCTAGATAGTCATTCCAACTCAACCAAACTTTATTTCCCAAGCCAATCCTATCCCCCCAGGTCTTGAGCCTATATGAAATGAGTTCCATACTTAGACTACAACATCAAACCCTAGGGTGTTCTATTTTTAGTGCTCTTGTCCAATCACAGTTTGAGCCCAAATGGTTAATTTCATCCAATTCCCATCTTTCATCATATCAGCCTAGCGTGAATAAATTTAACCTATGACCAATAGTTCCCTATAAAATCCCATTAAAATTTCATTTATAAAGGGAATAAATATTAAAAAGAAAACAAGAATACAAAAAAACTATTAAGGCAAATTTCCCTATTCTTTGCATACAGTCACCCAACACAGCTGCAAACATATTCAAACCCTCACACCAATCATTAGCCACCTCAAGCACTCTCAATTTGGAATTTTTACATCCTCATCACACAATTTCACAAAGCACATTAGGTGGGAGAACTACATATGGATTGATCCTTCTTCGAAGTATTGGTATGTAGGGAGTGTGCCCACATAAAAGGTGTGGATCACACGTTTAGTGCATCTTACACACACTAAACCCCCTTCCTTTTCAAGTGATTCAAATATTGTTTTATCAAGAAAGATAGAAGGTTAGGTTTTTAAAGATTAAATTATCTCTATTTTAATTTCTATCAACATTTAGCACTTGAGATTTCATAGGCAGGGTCACACAGGAACAACACAAAGAACCTAGAAAAATCAAGTCTCTATGAGTAGTTTGGACAATAATGCTAGACCCCAGGGTGTCCTATTTTTGATAGTCTTATCCTTTCACTGAACAAACTCCATATTCTAATTTGAAACACTATCCCAGTATTACATAGCTAGTTTTAGACCCTGTAACAACCGTTTCAACCTATTTCTAGTTAAGTTATATTTTCTCCTTATTTATTGCTATTTTTAGAAAGGTAAAATAGATAAATGAATTATAAAAATTAGGAATATAATTTTTGAAATATTATTTACCAATTTATTAATCTAGACCCTTAAATAAAATAAGAATAAAACTCTAATATTCCCAAAAAAGTTAAATCATTTGGTGAACATTACTTCATTTACACACAAAAACCCTAGGAAAATTTCCTTCTAATTTTTCTAATAATTTTATAATGTTTATGAACTATTTAAATCACAATTTTACATTAAAATTTTTAAATTTACCATAGTAGTTTTAAAAATCATTTATTCCGAACCCTAATCGAATGTACTAGGTCCCTTTGCACACGAAAACCCTATAAACCCTAGGGGAAATTCTTTGCTATTTTTTCAAATTTTTTTTGATTTTTTTCCTGTATATTTAAATTAAAATTTCACATTAATTTTTAAAATTTTCCTTAGTAATTTTAAAAATAATTTCTTTCAAATCCTAGTTGAATATACTAGGTCCCTTTGCTCTTGAGGTATCACCTTACATCCAAATCAGATTTTACATAAAATCACAAATGGATTTCACTCATTTCAAAACATTTATTAAAAAAAATGAGTCCATACTCAGTCCTATCATGTATATGAATGATGAAGTTTACTATATGTTAATTCAAAGCTTCATTATTTTCCTCTCATGCTTACTTTAAAAAAAAAGTGATGATATTACAAAAAATATTTCTAAAAATGTTAAGATCCATTTCCTTCAAAGCAATGATTAATTTTATTTAATACAAGATTTAATTACTTATTGAACATGATATCTCTCTATTATGTGTAATTTAATTAAGAATAAAATCCTTATATACTTAGAGGATCTATTACATAAACTAACAACCACCTGTTAAGTTTCAATGTCATATCTTATGCACATGAAAAAATTTCCTTCTCTTCCTCTCCCGCAAGAGGGTGATAGCTACTTTACCTCTAAATAGGTCCATGATATCACCCCTACAAAAGGTGAGGCAGCCTATACTATTATTATTAATGTATACATTCAGCCTATAGCTTCTTCAAACGCTCTTCAACATATGTGCTTATATGTTCAATCGAAAGCAACTAGGGTTTGCCCTTGTGAGACTTTAAGGGATCAAATCACTAATATGAGAAAGTTAATTTTGGATGTAAAAACATAAAATCAGCTATTACATGAATATATCAAAACATTGGAAAATCAGATTATAATACAAAAGCCTCAAAGGCATCTTAGTGTCAATCATGTACATGCACCTTCACCTAGTCAATTGGTTACAAGCAATGTTACATATCAAAATAAGAAATCACAATAAAGTAAATCTAAAACTAGTGATTCAAAAAGCATTCAAAGATAAAATAAGAGTTCAAGTGAGGCACTAAGGTAAATAAATGATTAAATCTAAGTTGATTAAACTACCTCTTTTACATCCAGTGAGAAGATCTAGATATTATTATGCATATAATAAAATGCATGGGCATCACACAGATTCATGTTTGGCATTAAAAAACATATACAAAAAATAATTGATAATGAGGACCTTATACAAAGTAAATCAATTAAGCAATCCATAGTGACATAGGAACACATTCATAAAGGTTCAAATTTAGAAACAATACAAAAGTGGTTACCAAAACATAACTCAAAACAACAAAAGGATGAAAAAACAAAATCAAAGCAAGAAATTGTACCACAACCACAGGTAAATCATGAAAAAGAGGCAAAGATAACTCTCCAAAATGAGGCTCAAATTTCAAAGCAGTATGGGTTTGGTAAAAAATATCTACAATAGTTTGATTATCAAGGTCAAGGGTTGGGCAGGCATGCTCAAGGCATCACTACTATTTTTCTAGCAGTTGATAATTTTTGTCACCAAGCTTTGGCATTTAATGAACATCCTAAGGCAAATCATTCATAGACATAATTCATCAAAGGAAAAGATCTAGATACAACAAAATTCAACACTAGCATTTTATTGGTTCAAAATCAATATGATAATGATGAGTGGAATAATACATGTTATTATGATTTCTAAGATACTGATAATGAATATGAATATTTAGAGTCATATTCATAGCCATTACCTCATGCTTCAAAATCATGCATGATTCCTTTATTTCATATGGGGCACCATGATAGGGAGTCTTTTATGAGACTCATCAGTTAGTATCATTTCTTTTCAATTTACTTGTACATAATTTCTCAGTTTTTCATGTACATAGTTTCTTTATGCTTACTTGTACATAGATTCCTTTCACTTTCTTATACATAGTTTCCTTATGATTGCTTGTACATAGCTCATTTAAAAATACAAAAAGAATATAATATGTCAAAATACAAAAACATTCAAATATATTCAAAACACCAAAAACATTTCAATTGTATGCATTATCCATGCTTTACATTTCTACTACCATGTTAGACTTACATTTTGTTGTTATATGTTATTATTAGTCAATTTATCTACATTTCCATGATTCAATTGATCTTATTTGAGTGTGTGTAGTGAGATAAATCCTCAATTACTTCACTCTACCCATTGAGGGGGCATTTTATCTTTACATTCAAGACATGCATCAACATATCTACCCACTGAGGGCATCTTCTACATGACTTCGCCATCCAAGTTATGTCATTCCTAAACCACACACTATAGTCATCATGATGATGTAAATTACTTACTAGTTTACATAGATTATTCTATCGACACTCACAAGTATATAACACTTATGTATTTCTTAGGATTTACCTAGTCTTGTACTACATGTTTTGCACACTTTTAATTCTTTCTTTGATTAGTTAGATGCGATTGTATTTTTATCACTTACATGCCTTCCTTTATTACTTTGAGTAACTATATGTGACTGCATTTCTCAATTCCTATTTTTTTCTCTTGTGTGTGCTTTAGGACATTTTCCAATGTCCTTTGCTTATATTCTTGTGTGTGTCATAGGACATTTGCCAATTTCCTTTGCCTGTACTCTTTTATGTGTTTATGGCCCTCATGCCAATCTTCCTTTTTTGAAATCATATGTGTATGTGGGAATTTAAACATCACTTGTATGCTTATTTTCATAGTTTGAGTGACATGTACCCATGTATTTTGTTTGATTGGCCCCTTGGCCTCTCTTGTATGCTTCTTGCCTTGCATGTTTGATTGCTTGTTTGCTTCTCATTGTTTGCAATGTCATGATACACATCATGCATTATATTAATTTCTTTGATGCCATAATGGACACCATACTCCATCCCTCCTTGAAAAATAGAAACTAACCACATTTCCACTTTTAGTTTAGTATACTATATATGTTATTATATTGTTACATCGATCTAGGCATACCCCTATTGATCTAACAATCTCTAATATAAATTATGCTATATCTAGAGACATATTTTTGATTATCATTGCTATATCATGTATTTTGTAGCATAACACACTTATAAGACTCTTTTTTCTAAGGATAATCATTACAAGGGTCTTCATTCCTACCCTCATAAGAGGGGGAAAAAAATAGGGGTTTTGTCATAGAAATCAGAGCCTTCTACCTATCAAAAACTAGTTTTTAGAACACTTAGAACAACTAAAACTCAAACTAGGTAGAATAGACCAAAAAAATAGTGATGAACATAAAACATTAATAAAAAATAGTAAAGGACAAGAGTGCCATACTTGGACTATAGTGCTAGATAGCAAAGTGTCTTATTTTTGGCACTCCTGTCTAAATAATAGAAAACCTAAATTTTCTAGAAATAGATAGAAAGGTAAGTTCAATTATAGTTTTGTTAGCCACAGTTTAGTTTAGATTGAATAGTTTTAGTAAAATTTTTCTTAGAGAATATAGATATAGGGGGCATCATGTGTAGCTTGATGGATTTTTCTTTCAATTTTAGATTGGGTAGTTGGTATAACTTTTAGATCATAATCCATGTTATAGGCACCAGTGATAGGCGATAATGTGTGTGACACATTTGCCTTCTTTTTTTTGAGCTCATTGTATTACCTAAGTATTCTCATTAGTTACATGCGTTATTCTATTTGTATGTGGTTGGCATAATTTTGGAGTGGATTTCATAGAAGCCAAGTTCTTAGTTTTGGAGTAGCTTTCACACAAGCCTAATCTCCACCTTTCAAAGTGGCCAAAACTGGCCTAGTTCTCAATATACATTCAATTATCCATACCACATTATCAAATTATAAAGAATTCATGGGCTTAAAGAGCCATCTCATATGACACACATTCGTATTGGTATCAGTTCATAGCTTCATTTAGTAGGCAATGATGGAGCCAAAAGGCCAACCTTTGCATTCTTGAACCAACTACTCAAAGGGATTGGACACACAATCCAAACATTGATTAGTATACACATGACCACATAGGTTCACTTAGTGGGTAATGATGGATCCAAAGGAATAGCTAGCCTTTATATTCTTGAGACACCTACTTAGAGTGATTAGACACATAGTCCAAACATCAATCAACACACACATGGTCACATATATTCACTTAGTGGGTGATGATGGAACCAAAGGGCTAGTCTTTGCATTCTTGAGCCACTCTTAAGGAATTGAACACTTAGCTCCTTTCATGATATTAATCTTGGTAAAACATATACCCAACACATACCCACCACATACCCAACATCATTCAACATCACACATCTCTATGGGCTTCACCCTTGTGGGTAAGTTCAGGTATGCTTTCTATTTTTCCTCTATCTTAGTATTTCAATTTGATGCATCACTAGCATAAAGGGAGGCAAATGTAGTCATATATAATGTCAAAATTGGTAGTTTGAGTGTGGCTTGTGACACCCTATCTATAGGACCTTTTTGCATGCTCTCATGACCCTCATAGACACCTTTTTTCTTATTAATAGTCATCTATAGCCTTCCAAATGGTCATTCTAGCTTAGTCAGACTCTATTTCCTAGGCCAATCCTATCCCCCAGGTCTCAATCCTATAGGATAGGAGTGTCATACCTAGACTAAAGTGTCAGACCTTAGGATGTCTCATTTTTGGCACTCCTGTGTAATAACAATTTAAGCTCAAATGAGTAATTTCATCTAATTCCTATCTTTCATCATGTCAGCCTAGCATGAATACATTTAACCCATGACCAATAATTCCCTAAAAAATCCTATGAAAATTTTATTTACAAAGGGAGGTGATAAATATTATAAATCAAGTAAAAATAAAAATAAACCAATAAGGCAAATTTCCCTATTCTTTATGTATAGTCACCCAACATAGCTACAAACATATTCAAACCCTCACACCAGTCCCTATCCACCTAAATCACTCTTAATTTGTCATTTTTACATCCACATCACACTATTACACAAATCACATTAGGTGGGAGAACTACATATGGCTTGATCCCTCTTTGAAGTATTGGTATGTAGGCAACGTGCTCACACAAAGGGTGTAGATCACACGTTCAGTGCATTTTACACACACTAACCCCCCTCCCTTTTCAAGTGATTTAAATCTTGTTTTATCAAGTAAGATGGAAGGTTATGGTTTTTCAGATTAAATAATCTCTACAATGATTTTCATAGACATTCAACACTTGAGATTTCATACGCAAGCTCACACAAGAACATCACATAGAAACCAAAATAATTAGGTCTCTACGAGTAGTTTAGACAATAGCGACAAGATTAGAGAATAGTGCTAGACCTTAGGGTGTCTTATTTTTGGTGGTCCTATCCTTTCATTAAACAAAATCCATATTCTAATTTGTGACACTGTCCCAATCCTACATAGCTTGTTTCAGACCCTAAAACAACCATTTCAACTTATTTCTAGCTAAGTTATATTTTCTCCTTATTGCTATTTTTAGAAAGGTAAAAAAGATAGATAAATTATACAAATCAAGTCTATAATTATTTCAATATTATATACCAATTTATTAATCCAAACCCTTAACTAAAATAGTAATAAAACTCCAATATTCCCAAAAAACTTAAATCATCTAGCTATCACTAGATTTTCATTGAAGATTAATTTATTCCTAAAACTTCTTTTTGCATGTATGGTGGCCATTGTTGGTCAAGCCTTTCAAGCCTACTAATGTCCCTTCCACATTCCAAGGCTTGGTGAGTAAATATTTCACCATTTTTTTTAGAAATTCATCCCGGTCTTCTTTGACTATATGCTAATTCACAATAAAACTTTCAAAGAACATCTACATCATCTTAAAACTACTTTAAAAACTTCTTTTAAACCACCAACTATGCACAAAATGGTCCAAATGTTCTTTTTGTTAGTAACCCATTGAGTACTTAGGCCACATTATCTCAAAAATAGAAGTTTGGGTCAACCTTACAAAAATTAAATCAATGAAAAATTATCTTAAACCTAAGATATTCCAAAGTCTTTGTGGATTTCTTAGCCTCACAAGGTACTACCAAAATTTTCCAAAGTTTATGGAATTATTTTTACCTCATTGATGGACATGCTAGGAAATCACTCTTTTTATGCTCCATAATAGTCAAACAATAGTTTGATACTTTAAAGCAAGTGTAGACACCCAAAATTGGTATAATCCCATCCTTTATATCATCTATTGGAACTTTATATATATAGACTATAGATATCGATCAAAGTATCTATTGGCACATTTTACTTGGGAATTTTCAATTTTATAGTCCATGAGTTTGTCGATTTATTATTTATCTCACTATTTTCTCATGGAGATCCCAAATTTTTTTCCTTTGTCCTTATAGACAAGTCCACGACAACCTTGTCTATTTCATGCAAAATTCTCTAGTTGTAATTTTTAGAACTCATTTCAAGTCACATTTGTTTTAACTTTAATTTTTATTCATTGGGTATTATCTTAAATTGGATTTTACATGCCAATTGATCCCAAATTTAAAATAAATAAATATATAAATACACACACACACACACACACACGCGAATAAGGCTCCTCTAAAGCATAAAGGATAATTATTCTCACTCTCAAAATCTATTCAGATATTTTCATGCTCTATTAATAGGTTTGATGAATCTATATTCAATGCTGAATTCTCATCTACATACATGGATAAGGGTAAAATACATTAAAAAGCATATATAATCACATTCACCATTACACACACACACACACACATAAAATGGGAGAACCACAATAGAGTTTGAGCCCTCTTCAGAGTATTTTCAATGTAGTGCAACACTTGGTTATTCAATAGTGTGGATCAAGGTTAATCCAACTCAATCCCTTTTACATGATACCCCTTATTTTGTTCCAATTTAGTTTATGTGTAGGAAGCTAGGATTTTGTCAATTTATGTAATTTAAGTGATATTTTAGGTCTAAAATCACATCCAAATCCTTAATTAATACATGTAAAAATTATGAAATAATTAGTTCTCCAATCAAAATAAACGTGGATAAGTCTGTAGTTAACAGACTCAAATGCATTACATTTTTATCCACTTACATCAATCACATGCATGAATATTCTATGCTTCTATGTTTAAACTATCACAATCAAAATTCTACTTTATCTATCTTTTGCTATCAATTATTAATTAAAATCAATTTAAATAATTTTTTAGTCATTATACTCAAGCACATTGCACTATCATCCACTTACAATAAACCTATCTAGATTCTATTTCTGATTCTTGTTTTAGAAAAGTCAGGGGTACAAGTTTGTCTAAACCGGTTATGGGCTTATTACACTTAGGTGAAAACATGGGATATCCATTCTATTCTCAAAATTTCACACTCAACTATGTCAACATCAATTCACATAAAGCACAGGGCTTATGTGCTCACCTGAAGGACAACCAAGAAATAAATGGGACCCACATTGGGTTAGTTATGCCATGGCACAAGTCATCAATTCTAGGACCTAGTTAATTCCAAGAGGTTTCAGGTAGATTCATAAGTGTAAGAATTTCATGGGATAAGCCTAGTGGTTTATAAGTGCAAGCCTTTTTATAAATTAATCCTAGAGTCATAATGGTGTAAACATTTGTTTAACTATATTTTACCATCATATTGGTACTTCAAGGGTCAAGGATTTACTTTCAGTTAAAGTGCTCATACTAGGCTCACTCTTCTTAGAAAGGGTAGGAACATTTGTTACATGGGATTTATATGCTTAGTCATTATACAAGTTACTACTAACATCATCAATATTTACAGGGATGCTATTAATGACTTAAGCTGAAAGCATGCATAACCATTCCTTAACATATTTAAATTTAAACTATAGTAATACAACCATTATACATAGTTCATTTAACACTATGAAAGATGCATATACTAGAATCACCATGTTTACTTGAAGCATTCATCACCATTGATCAAAGCTTAAGCAATACCAAGATTATAATAGGAAATACGTTCAAGTTTATACTACTTAATAGCCTAGAGGCTCACAAGCAAGCTTAGGTGTATATAAATAGAGCCTTTATGGAATCTAAGATAGTCCTCAGTATAATGATGGTCATTACAATGCATACACAACCAATTTAAAATCTCTAAAGATTTTTTATACCAAGTTTGCATCCTTGGATTAACTGGTTCAAGCTCTTTTTATAACTAACAAGAAACAGCTTCACCAAGGTGGAATGTACACATTGAGTGTCGAGATGGAGCCTTTGTGATCATTTTAATAGCTCCATCACTTTGTACACTTCTTACTATAGCTACCAAAATTATGAATCTTAGAATATGCCTTGAAGATCTGGGAATAAATTAACCATCTACCATCTAGTGTAAGATTTGAGCTAAAGCTTCCAATTGGTGTCAAAATGACAAAAAGTCATCATCACCCAAAAATGGTGCCTCATGCTGATGTGTCTATCATGATAGCATGAATCTTTACATACCAAAATAAGGGGTCCAACATTACCCCATACAAAATTTCTAGTCTGTCCTCAAACTAGGCTGCTAATGTCTTTAGTGTGCAAAACTTGGGCATACTCACCTTAAGCTTAGTGATGAAGTCTTCAAAGCCCTTTATGGTAAACTTAATTTCTTTAGTGATACTATCTATTTATATGGAATATGCACTAAGCACAAACATGTTGATCTTTTCCATCTCATTCCTAAAGGCCTCTACATTTGCCTTAGCCTTAGTCACACTTCCATCTAGGATTACTCTTTACTCACCGACCTTAGTATTTAAAGAATGGAAGAGTGATTCTAGGTTCTATTCTTGGTCTTTAATCTAGGTGCTTCATGCATTGGCACTCCTCATATTTGTGCACATTTCAACCTACTCGTTGAATACACCTGCACCATCAACATCTCCTTCTCCTCCTTTGCCTTCTTGAAGTGTGCATTTATGACTAATGCTTGGTTAGAAATTCTCAAGAAGATGGCATCAATTGCATCTAAAACCTCCTATAGTTTTATAAATAGGTCCTCTACCTCTTTGGGCTTAACAACAAGATCCTTATGTAACATAGGCATGAATATTTTTTCTCTTCTTGCACTAGTTTAGGTTTCATCCTTGGGAGAATATGTTCCACTAGCACACTAATATTATCAACCTCAAAGAGGTTTTAAGTATCGACATCAACTAGAAGGGATAGTTTGGCCATTTATATGTGCTCACATAGCTACTAAAATTTGAGCTTAGTGTCCTGCACTTCTTCTTGGGCTTCTTTATGGAGTCACTTTCATTTTCTTTCCCTATCATCATTGATTATATTCTGATACACAACCTCGATGGCCATCTTGATAAGCACATTCAGAGATCACACTGGGTTCATGGTGCATGGGTTTATGATGAGAGAGTCATGCCCTTCCTCAGGTTCTTCTGTGCCTAAAATAGCTACTTTAGGTACCTCAAAGTGAGGCTCATCAATGTAATGATCAAATACAAATGCAAGTTGTTTGCACATCCTAGTAGTGGTGGCTTAGGGGTTAGGGTGTCAAACATGTATAGGTATTTATCTTCCAATCCCTTCTATGCCCTTTAGATTATACTTAGTTATACATCATCCTTATTGATGATGGCCACCTCTATTTTTTTTTCCCCATCTTCATTGGCACCACTGCTCTCTTTGGTTCTTTCATCAGAGGACTCTTGTGTTTGTTCCTTAGGGGTTTCTTCCTCAGACTTCCCCCTTAATCTACTTCTTCCTCTTGAGGATTCTCAATGTTTACCTATAGGTTAATTACATTGGTGCCAACATCACCTTGTTGTTTTTTTGGTTCCTTAACTATCTTTGTTTACTATTTTGAGGCACCAGTAACACCTTCTTTTTCTTCAAGAACCCCTTCACTACTTGGGTGTACCTTTTTATGCCTAGATGGTGGGAGAGCTAGGCACTTGTTTGAATAATTCAATGGATATTCCTATGATTTTTGAAACCTCTTTGGACTTCTCTACCATGGATGCTTCTTTTCCCTTTGTGCATCTATGATTCTCTTCAAGTGCTAGTGCCATCTCAATTTCTTCCTCATTTAGGCCCATTTTCTTCCACACCCTTCTCTTCTCCTCTTCTATTTATAGACACTATGTGGTAATTTATTTTATAGATGAAGAGCCTACCAAGTATTTTAATTCTTCAAGTGCAATGGTTGTGACACTTTGGAGGGCCTCTTAAACATCCTCAGTGATTGGTTCTTCTTCTTTAACTTGCATGATGTAGGTCTCTATGATTTCTTCCTTAGTTTCTTTCTCCAACCCACATGTGAGCATCTCTTCCTTATCCATTTATAATAGTGTTATATTTGGGAGTGCAATTGGTCTCTCAAACTTATTTTTTTGATTCTTGGTGGAGGAATCAATCTCTGGTGTGAATGTTATGTGCTTCTTTGGAACTGGAGGTGTAGCTTATTTATCAAAGGTAATATTTAACTTGAAACACTCCTCAATCTCCTCAAGTATCTCTCCCTATTTATTTTAGGGGGTATTCTCCTATGTCTTTAGTACTAGCTTCCCTTCATCACCTATCAGGAGGGGGAGATCATCATCTTTTTCTGTAATGGTACCCTTCTTGCATGACTTCATCTCATAATATAGATTAAAGATGCACCCAATTATTATTTCCCTCTAGAGGTGACAAAGCTCCATTCGGTCAGAGTCATCTTCCTCATCCTTAGTGGCCTTTGATCTAGGGTGCACATATTGGTGCCTTAACTTGGTCCTTTCTTGATCCATGGTTTTCATCAGGATCTCTAGCTGTTACGCATTGGGAATCCTCCTTAGTGTTGTTATGAAAAATTTATCAAAAAATGCGTAAGGTAACTTCAGCCAACTAGACATGTTTCTATCTATGAGCACTAGGCACACTACAAAAATATGTTACATGATGGTAAAGGTCATTGTTCCAACTATATGTTGAGGGAGTTATTGTGGGATGTGCCATTCAATCCCAAATGCCTTGATATACCTATCATACCACCCTTGAACCCTTGTCTTGTATTTTTAGGAGAAGCTAGGTGGGTATATGAAGTATTTATACTTTAGTGTCAAGGAGTCATTGTGTGGTAGGAACACTCAAAGGTTGTCATCATCACCATCAATCACACCAATCTCCTCCATCATAATCAATATTAGCATGGACCCCCACCAAAAGGTCTCACACACCTTGTGGCATTCCAACACATTATTAACAATATCCTCTACAATAAACTTAGAGATGTTTAACTTTTCCCCTTGCAACATGTAGTTGGTAATGCACAAGTAGGTCTTGCTAATGTCAGACCACCATATTCTAGGGCATAGCTTGGAGCTAACCAAGTGTACTATGGCCCTTGTGTCAGGGTCTTGTATGTCCTTGATTAGGAATATGAACCCTACTTTATAATAGCCTAGGAGCTTCATGACCCTCTCCAACTCAACTTCATCCTCCATTATCTGGTGGATGTCTACCCCTATGATCCTACTGATGAGGCATGCTGATATCTACATGCTCCTCTCTATGAAATATAATCTATCACCGTATATGTGAGAAAGGATATATTGCATCAATTCCTCCAACTTGAAAAAACTTGATAGCTCATATAATTGGGTCATGCTTGTTGTCACCAAATTGTCTCGAATAGAGATGTCAAATAGTGCCATGCTCACCTAGGTCTTATTTCCTATATCAACCATCTAATCCTAGTTGAGTTCCTATGCATTATTCAATGTTTGATGGTTGTACCTTCAATCTAAATGTGTGTGAAAGATACCCATTTCTCTACCACTATGACCTCGGGGGGGAATTGAATTTCTCTATAAGCAAGCTTAGTGATTATTTTTGGGTCTACCACCATGATGCTAACACCTTCTACTAGTTGTGCCTCTTTATTCATAGTGGTTACTTATTTTACCATCCACACCTTCCCAACTTGTCTCGAATAGAGATGTCAAATAGTGCCATGCTCACCTAGGTCTTATTTCCTATATCAACCATCTAATCCTAGTTGAGTTCCTATGTATTAGTCAATGTTTGATGGTTGTAGCTTCAATCTAAATGTGTGTGAAAGATACCCATTTCTATACCACTATGACCTCAGGGGGGAACTGAATTTCTCTATAAGCAAGCTTAGTGATTATTTTTGGGTCTACCACCATGATGCTAACACCTTCTACTAGTTGTGCCTCTTTATTCATAGTGGTTACTTATTTTACCATCCACACCTTCTTGGCATCCTTCTGTGCCTGTGGCAATCCTGAACTTAATTGTTTATTGCCCATTTTAAACTAACTACTATTAAAGCATGGTTGATTTATCTTCTTGAAGCCCTTAATATTGATTTTCACTTCCTCATAGTCATGGGGTTTAAGACTATGACTTAATCTCTCAAGATTCATGCATCATTAATGGTAACCTTAGTGTTCTATAGAATTCCTATTGCTTGGTTTCTTTCTCAATCTCTCTACACTCTCCTCCTTTCTATTTCCAAATGGAACACAATATATATCTTAGTTCAATCATTATAACTTGGGGCTATGGATGCTTATGTTTTTACTTGTGGTAGTATTTTTTTGGTTTGGCTCTAGTTCAGCTCTATGTTTGGGTTCAAATTCTCTCAAGGTTTATAACCTAGTCTAGTGTGTCATTCACCTCTTTATACTTTATTTTAATCTACCCTATAAATGGTTAGTGAGTAATGGTGTGGTAATATGTGGATTTATCAAAATCTATTAAATCTATGAAATCCAAAAAAATCCACCACCACATTCTCATTTATTACAAATCTTTGTGACTCTACCATCACAATCATTAAATTATCGTAACAACTTATTCGATGAAGTGACAAGGGATTCAAACAATAACTTCCCACTGATTGTTGGGTGGGTACCAAATCTAGATAATATTTCTCTTACAATTTGTTTATATTGGGATGAGCTTCACCCTTATTATGGTAACCTAGGTGCAAAACTTCATATGCACATGATTTAACCTCCTTGGTTCCATCTCTCCTTAGTGTTGCACTTCTTTTCAAGCATGCCTCTCTATCTTGGTTGATTTATCCATGCTTTTGTTTGTTCTTGATTTAGCATTCCCCTACCCCATACAAATTCCTATGTTGGTCCTCCAATGCTTCATTCTCTAGGTTTCTTATACACTAGCATCTTGTGTGCCTCCCTTTATCAAATTATCACCACATATTTCTAAATATGGAAAATTCGACGTGCCTAAAAACTTAGGTGTATGGCCTCAGGTGCTTTAGAGAGCATTTATGCTCAACTGACCTGATTGGATTTATGTGTGTAAGCACTAGAAAATTTATTATACAAGTTTCAAAGAACCATGCTTATTCACTCAACACAAATAACATGAAATATAAGGAAATGTTTGGCTTACATAAAATATTATTTTGGTCAACAAAACAACTGATCTATGATTGGGAAGTTAGTGTTTGATGGCATTAGTGCCATCTTAGTGACTATAGGATTTAAATTTGTTACCATTGAAATACCCAAGAAACATTTCACCCATCAATGTGTGTAACTTATATGCACTAGTATCTAATATATTATGGATTATATAAGGTCCCAACCACATAATTTGTAGCTTGCCTAGGTGCTTGAGGTACTTGGAGTCAATAGCAAGACCAATGCTCCTTCAGTAAGTACCTTGTTCTTGATGTGCTTATCATGCTATAACTTCTAGCATGCCTTTTTATTTATTGGCTCCATATCACTTGGGGGTGTGTCTCATCAAAGCACTCTAATTCCTCCAGTCATGTGGTCAAACACTTTTTGTCATTCAAATGACCAATACACACAATGCACAATGAGAGCACTATGAATTCTATTGGTAAAACTACCTATATACCAAACACCATTTGAAATGGTGTATCCTTATTTAGGTGCTTATATGTCATACAATAGGCCCACAATACTACTAACACATAGTCATCCCAATTTTTGAGACCAATATCACATATGTTTGTGAGTCATGTTCCCAATATCTTATTGAATGCCTCAGTGGTGTCATTCAATTGGGGATGATAAGGTGTTGTCTTTTGGTGCACCACCATGTATTCAACCAACAAGATTTGAATGGTCTTGTTAATGAAGTATGTGCCATGATCACTAATCAAATTGAGTGGGCATTTATAATGATTGATGTTGTTCTCCCTGATAAACCTTATTATGTGGTGACATTGAAATCTTTGGTTGGTGTTGGCTCGACCGACTTGGTGAAGTAATCTCTGGATACTAGAATATATTATGCATCTATGCACCTTGTATCAAGAATGATACGCCCAACAAAGTTAATATCACAATTTTCAAATGGTGCCTGGGAAATGATGGGGACGAGAGGCATCTCATCTCAATTATTTGGTTTTCCTATGCATTAGAAGATATCACATGCTTTGACTTAATCTTTTTCATCTTGAAACAAGGTTGGACACCACAAGCATGATTGCAACACTTTGTGTAATGTATCATCTCTAGTGTAATGGCCTCCAATAATACCCTCATATACCTCTTAAAATACTGAGTCCCATTCATGTTCTAGGACACATCAATGCAAGACCTTGTCTCATCTCAATTTGTATAGTTCCCTACTAATGAGTTGAAAAGGGGCAATGTGAACTGCAAGCTAATTTTTCTCTTTGGTTATCATAGTCTAGGGCATCGATCTAGATGTTAAAAATATGGTGATATTTACTAAGTCCTTGGGGATGCATTATAACATATAAAGTTATGGATCAGACATATCATCTTCAATAGGCACTGCTACATAACCATATTTGATGTGAGACAGATGGTCTAGGCCCAAGTTTTATTTTCCAAGTTTTACTACAACTAAGAACTAGAACTATTAAAACAAAATTATCCATCAACAAATTCAATCATGGAGAATGGGAATGTTCACCAGGTACTTAAGTACCTCATGATTAGTGAAGAAGATGAAAGGGTTTTCCAACAAATACTACCAAAATTTTTGTAGGATGTAGACCATGGTAAGCACCTCACATTCAGTTGTGGTGTAGTTATGCTCTACCTTGGTTAGCTTTTTGTTTGCAAAAGAAATGGGATGGTCCATTTTAACTTCACCTATTTGTGTTAGAATAACACCAATCATAGTACCAGATGCATCGACATAGACATGGAAGGGATTTATCCATTCAAGAAATTACAATATCGATGTGCTTACCATTTTGAGCTTTAAGGTCTCAAATGTATCTTCCTATGCCATATCCAAATAGAATGGGCCATACTTTCACAAGATTTATTATATAGATGCTAAAATCTTAGAATAGTTCCTTATAAAATTCTTATAGTACCTATGATGGCCAAAAAAGGCATGAACATCCACATACATTAATGGGGTCTATAGTTGAAGGATGATGGTGATATTTACTAGATTAACAAGTAGACCGTCTTTGTAGATGATGTGCTTGAGAAAAGTACCAAATGGCATTGTGAAAACATAATTCTTAAGGTTCAAAGAGATATGCAACTACCAACACCTCTCAAAAATCAGGCACAAATTATTATAGTGATCCTTCATCCATACATAGTCCAATCATCTAAGTACACTTGGAGGATATTATGGATGAAGTATTTAAAATCAGTGATCACCACTCAAGAGAATATAGATGATGCATAATTGAGTCTAAACGGCATCACATTGTATGTGAAACAACCCCATTCTATCATAAAGGTCATTTTGGGATTGTCTTCTTATTCGATCTAAAATTGATGGTATCTTGAGAACCCATCATTAAAAGTGTATATTTTGTAACATGTGATGCCATATAAAAATTAATTGATGAATGGAGTTGGAAAGGGGTCAGTTACATAGGTAGTGTTCAATAATCTATAATTAGTGAAAATCTAGATGTGCTCATCCTTCTTCATGCTAATGAACATGGGAATAAACCATTCAAATTATTACATAGGGTATATGACTCCTATGAATAACATACCATTAATCTCTATTTTGACCTTGGCGCAAAGGTTTGTGTTCATCCTACAAGGTCACTTCTTGATAGGTCTTATGTCATTGATTAGATTGACGCTCATATTCCCAAGAGATAGATGTGTGCCTTTCATATCTTGATAATTCTGAAGAAATAAGTCTTGAAATTCCTTCAAGAGGTCCATAATACATGCCATCTCTATACTAGACCAATAGGCACTCAGAATAGCAATCTTTGGTTCCCCATTTACGTTAATATTTACCTTGGTAGTTTTTAACAGTGCAGTAGGGACCATTCTTCTCTTGATGTAAATCCTTGACTTATTTATTGTCCTAAATTATTTTTATTTGAAGGTGGGTAGGGTCTTATTCTTTGGGGCTACTATCCTCAAATTGGTGCACTAACTTCCTCTTACCTATTAAAATTATCCAGTTGCATGTTTTTTAGGTTTCATCATCCTCATCACTAGAATCACTATTGAGGGTTTGATATTCAAATAAAGTCTAGATTGACAAACCATTTTCACTAAACATGTATTTTAGGTGCTTCTCTAATATTTTAGTGTCCTTAAACATTGACCTTAAAATTACCTATAGTGGCTCAATTAGTTCAAGGTTTCATGAAGAAAAGGAGAAGGTGTGGACAAACCACTCCTAAAGTACATCATAATTGGCTATCTCATAGCATGTCTCGTTGACAACATACCATGCTCATTCCCAAGTCTTCAAGGTCCTATAAAAGGAATGCACCCATAGGTTCCTTGGGGCATTTTCATCCTAAACAGTCCATGTTTCTTTGCAAAGGTGTACATGCACTATAGGGTTACAGTTTCTAGAGAAGGTTGAGATGTCCAAGTCCTCATTACTCTTCTTGAATATAGTAAAAATGATTACCTTTACATCTTTCCAAGTTGGTAAGCTAGGATTTTGTGCTGCCCACCAATGAGCAATAGTGTCTACAAGGACCTCAAAAATAGACCATCCATCAATTGTGGCATTCATGAGGAGTTCTTGGACATACTTCACATTTTATGTATGATGCACTTATAACACCCTCTTCATGTGTGGCACATTGACTTTAACTAGATTCTGACTTGTATGCTCTAAGAATAAGTTATTTAATAGGGGCATCATTCCATCTATTTGTAGGAGGTACATGATCTCCATTAATTCTTGTATCTCCACTTCTTAGCTATCCTACTTATTTGGAGAGGCAACAAATTGTGCTTATAGATATTATGCTAATTGGATCTCTCCTTACAAGTTTTATATTATAATCATGGCCTACTACAACACATCTTTCTAGCACACTAAGTCTGGGTATGGCACAACTTTGGGTTTAGGCCACATTATGTGCTTAGTGTGACCCTTATCCCCATATTCTAAGTGTAAATTAGGCATTAACACAACTGGTAGCTAAGTGGTAAATCCATTATGAGTAGTCTCTTGTACCTTGATTGTCTCTATGTAAGTTGATTATGGATTAGGGGTCCATTTTTAGCTCACATTTGATCATTCATGTGCCCTTGTCTATTACAGACCTACCTTGGGTCAAATTTTTATACAAATCAGGGTATTCTTTGACCTTATGGGATCCTCGATAATACCCACACATGGGATATGTAGGGTAGTCACATTGATAATACTCTATCGAGTCACACTTGTAACATGAATGGGGTAGGAACTTTCTACCACCATGCCCTTCAACTTAGCCTCTAATACCTCATTACATCCCAAAGCCTATGTTTTATTGATCATAACATTCATTTCCTTGGTTATTCTACCCTCTGACTCTACATTGGCATACCTTTCACCTCTCTCTATATTCTCATGCATCTCATAAATCACTCGATAATTAACTATGGTATGAGGATAGGCATCCCATAATCGATAATAGATGGTTGTGTTGACCTAGTTGGCTCATTATAACAAAGGGCAATAATAAAAGTCATGCACCTCTCAATATAATTCATAGCTTAGAAGCAATGTGCACACATTCCTTCATGGGTAGTTATTCCTATAATGGCCTTTTACTTTTGATTGCCTTAGCTCTGAGCATGGCTTCAAGCACTTTGTGAGGTTCTGTAAAAGTCTTCATGGAAAGCATTCTTTGGAATGACACTAGAAACCCTCCAATGAACCACTATGCATGTTCTTAAGGGTGAATAACATAGGGAAGCTTGGAAAAGAGAGTTTTGAACCTTGCATCATACAAGCATAGACTTTTTGAGAGTCCTTGGGTAATTTCTTTGAGTGTGGTGATGCTCTACTGTTCAAACTCTAGAATGTCAAATTCCTTAAAGAATACCTCCTTTAGGGTATCATAATCAGCCATAGCCTGGTTAGGATTGACTTTTTTAATAGGTATGGGCACGTTTAAATAGAGTGGTCATAAACTAGGTTGCCTTATTCTCTGATTGGGTTATTCCCCAAGTACACCACTATAGTTCACACTTCAACACATGCTCTATGGCATTTTACATGCCATGATACTTTGGCAAGTGCATGGCCATTTCATAATAGATTTTCTATAGGGGTAAATAGGATATGAGGTACTTATCCCCTTGATGCCTATCTTGGTGGTGGCCCTCCAATGCTTCCAACCACTAGGTTAGGTGCTAGCCCTATTATTACTATTAGTGCCATTGATGTCGATGGAAATATACTACTTACTTGTGGCACCATACCAATTTTTCAAGTTGTTTCCCACTTTGTGTTGCTGGCATCAGTTGAGTTGGTATGCTTTCACTTAAGTTCTATTATGGTGAGCTAGTTCCCATTGGTCTAGAGGCAGTTGCACTCACCTCCTTGTAAGAAAAAATCTTTTCAATCACAAAATTACTTTCCAAGTATTCAAAATGTCTAAAATCTATGTCAATAATAGGGGCAATTATCACTTTTATACTTTCTTTAAGTGGGGGATCTAGTGCATGAGCATGTGCCACAGGTTCAAAGGGGGTAGGCATATCAAGTGTATCTTTAATCACCAAGTATTGTAGGAACCTAATAGATTTCACACCTATCAAATAATGAGATTGATTCATCACTTCATTTTTTGCCTCATCTTCATTGTTAGGTTGTGGAGCTAAAAGCTTCACTGATGCAAACGTGGAGGAGGTTGCTGAGTTACAGAGAAAATGACATCGGTAGCTCAACCAATGCCAGTCATCTTCAATGTTCACAGTAATTGACATTGGTTATGGGTAGGCCGACATCGGTCAGACAGGCACTGACGTCGGCAGCCTGTGTGTGCATGCATCTCCAGAACTGGTCTTATTTTAGACGGAGTGTTTGTTTGCATGTAAAAGACTAATTTTAGTCTTGGAGCCGTGGTTCTAATTATTGTAATTAAAAGTCTAATTATTTTTTGTATGGGATCTATTTAAGAGACCCATGGGCTGTATTTTAATCAAGGACAAGGAAGAGATCCTTCCGATTGTAAGATCTAGGTTTGCAAGTGTGCAAAACTAGGTTGATCTGCAGGTGTTGCAAGATCAGGTTAGATCTACATAGTAAGTAAGATCATTTGATTTGCAGGTTGTTGAAAGTTCAATGGAGATCTACTTGAAGTACTTTGAGTACTTGTGTACTGGCATTATTGTTACTGACTGGTGGGGTGAACAACAACTCTGTGTTTGAGTTGTTTGTTGTGACCGTAATTGAGAGAGAGAAATCTTGAAGGAGAATTACTGGGAGCCATAGAGGTGTGGGAAGCCCTAGAGGTGTGGGAAGAGTATGGCATCTTCTTTATTGTATTTTATTTCTGGATGAGTTGAATATAAGATTGTATTATCTCTCAAATTCTGTGTTGTTTCTAATTTCTAGTTACTTGTTACTTTTGGTTTAATTTCGTGTTTAGTTGCTTATACAATGTAATCAATTATGCTCCTAATCCTAAAAAAGTGGTATCAGAGTAGTGTTTGTTCTAGATTCTTGACAAAGTGGTATCAGAGCTAGGGTTGCAGGTTCACAAAGCCTGGTTCAGAGCAGGTTTGTGTTTGATTACAGGTCACTCTCAGGGGTTTCTAATTGAGTGGGAGTATAGCAATGGTAGAAGAAAGTAAGCTAAGAATGGAGAAGTTTAATGGCAAGAATTATCAATTATGGAGGATGCAGATAGAAGATTATCTGTATCAGAAAGATTTGTACTTACCGTTGGGTGGGGTTGCAAGCAAGCCCACAGATATGAAAGATGAAGAATGGAAGGTTCTTGATCGGAAGGCTTTGGGATCTATGAGGTTGAGCCTGGCATCATCTGTGATTTCCAACTTATCACAGGCTAAGACAATGATAGAGTTAATGGGATCTTTGGAAAATTTATATGAAAAACCCTCAGCTTTGAATAAGGTATTTCTTATGAAGCAATTATTTAATTTGAAAATGTTGGAAGGTGGATCGGTACACAGTCATCTTAGTGATTTCCATGGATTAGTAAATTAGTTAGTTTCAGTCAATATTGTTTTTGATGATGAAATTAAGGCTCTCTTAATCTTATGCTCATTACCTAAAAGTTGGGATAGTTTGGTAATGGCAGTTAGTAATACTGCATCTACTTCTAATATCTTGAAAGTGGATGATGTTGTTAGTGTAATCTTGAATGAAGAAATTCACAAAAAAAGCACAAGTGAATCATTAGGGAATGCTTTAAGTGTTGAAATCAGGGGAAGGCAAAGAGAGAAGATCGAGCAAGGGAAATCAAGGTCAAAGATATGTAGGAGATCCAAATCCAGGTATGGTAGAATATTCTGCTAGAAATGTGGAAAGCAAGGGCATGTAAAGAAAGATTGCTGGTTGGTTAAAGATCAACATGAAGGAAATGAAGAAGCAGATGTTGCAGATATTGTTGCACAGGATGCTCTTGTATGTTCCTTGGATAAAGTGGAATCTTGGGTGTTAAATTATGGTGCCTCTTTCCATGCAACCCCAAATAGAGCATCTTTTCATGAATATGTCTAGGGAGACTTTGGAGAGATTTATTTAGGGGATGGTAAGCCTTGTCAAATGGTTGGCAAAGGGAAAGTGCAGCTAAAATTGCAGACGGGCAACACATGGGTTTTGAAGGAGGTCATGCATGTCCCAGTCTTGAAGTGGAACTTGATTTCTATTAGAAATTTGGGTGTTGAGGGATGCACAGTAACTCTCACAGCGGACTCTTGGAAAGTTTCCAAGGGTGCACTTGTTTTAGCTAGAGGTAAGAAAGTAGGTACTCTTTATCTATCTACTTGTATTAATGATTCTCCTTTTGGTGTAGATTTAAAGATGTGGCTCTGTAGGCTTGGTCACATGAATAAGAAGGGGATGCATGTTCTTGAGTAAAAGGGTAAGAGTTTAGATCCATAAAGCATAGATCGAGATTTCTGTAAGCAACATAAGAAAGTGAGGTTTCTTGAAACACATGCTACAAGAAAGGATCAAGTCTATTGCACAAAGAGGAAATCTGATGTTTTTGAAAAGAACAAGAAAGCCTTGCTTTTCCAGGAGAAGATGACAGATAGATATCAGTCACAGGGGTTAAATAATTTTGAGCAAGGCATTTTGGACAGGGTTTTGATCCAAGGTAAGCTCACGAGTAAAAATTCATCACTCACAAGAAAACACAGTTACTGACATCAGTCAAGTGGAATTGACATCGAATAGATAGGTACTGACGTCGATCATGTGCAAATCAGAGTCGATGGTGTCAGGCAGGTGGTGATTGACGTCAGTCAGGGAACCAGTGTTGATGACCAGGTGGTGATTGATGTCAGTCAGGGAACCAACATCAGTGACCAGGTGGAAATTAACGTCAGTCAGGGAACCAACATCAATGATCAAGTGGGATCAACATCAGTCGGGTGCAGACCAAGGTCGACCAAAAAATAGATTTTGGGCAAACAACAAGCTGTCAAGGGGTCTCAAACGCCCATGAGGAGGACTAAAAGTGTAAGTAAGCCTCAAATTCATTATTCCCTTTATTTAGACTACTTGTTTCTCACTGATGGTCAAGAACTAGGAAGTTTTAAAGAAGCAGAGCAAGTAGAATCCAAGAAATAGTGGGAGCATGGCATGAATGAGGATGTTGATTCCTTGGGAGAGAACGAATCGAGAGATTTGGTAGAGTTTCTAGCTGGAAAGAAAGCACTAAAAGATGAATGGATTCCCAGGTTAAAGAAGAGAGAGAATGGACATGTGAGACAGAAGGCCAGGGTATATGGTCTTGAGTAGGCTGCAGGACAATAGAGATTTGACAAGTGTATGACAAAGCATGGCTTTAGTCGATTGAAATGTGGCCATTGTGATTTCTTTACCAAGTTGGATAATATTAGCTACATTATCCTATAATTTTATGTTGTGTGTATGCTTTTTGTAGGGTCACACATGCAGGGAGTTGCTGAGCTAAAGGTAAAGTTAGTTCAGAGGTATGTCATGAAGAATTTGGATGCAGCAAAATTATTTAGCATGAGTATTCCTAGAGATAGGGAAGATCACAGGTTGATGTTGTCTCAGGATGATTGTGTGAATAAGGTAGTGGTAAGGTTCATTAAGCAGGATGTAGAACCGGTTAACACACCTATGGATGGACAGTTCACAGAACAGTGTCCTAATTCACATGATGAGTTTAAGTGCATGGTATGTACTAGACCTGATGTTGCCCAAGCAGTGGGTGTTGTCAGCAAGTTTGTGGCCAATCTAGGAAAGAAGCACTGGAAAATAGTTCAGTGGATTCTTAGGTATCTGAGAGGGACCAGCAACAAGTATACTTGCTATGCAGGGTCAAACACATCTCTACATGGGTATGTAGATTCAGATGTGGTAGGTTACTTGGATGACAGGAGGAGCAACATAGGATGTGTGGTGGTTGGTCTTCAAGATTGATATTGAAGAGGGATACAAGCCAAGAAAAAAATTAGATGATGTACAGGTATAGGTACAGGTGCAACTGTTTATCTCCAAATGGGAGATTGTTAGGTTGTGGAGCTAAAAGCTTCACTGATGCAAACATGGAGGAGGTTGCTGAGTTACAGAGAAACTAACATCGGTAGTGAAACCAACGCCAGTCATCTTCAGTGTTCATAGTAACTGATGTCAGTTATGGGTTGGTTGACATCGATCAGACAGGCACCGATGTTGGCAGCCTGTGTGTGCATGTGTTTGCATGCATCTCCAGAACTGGTCTTATTTTAGATAGAGTGTTTGTTTGCATGTAAAAGACTAATTTTAGTCTTGGAGATGTGGTTCTAATTATTGTAATTAGAAGTCTAATTATTGTTTGTATGGGATCTATTTAAGAGACCCATGGGTTGTATTGTAATCAAGGACAAGGAAGAGATCCTTTTGATTGTAAGATCTAGGTTTACAGGTGTACAAAACCAAGTTGATCTGTAGGTGTTGCAAGATCAGGTTAGATCTACATGGTAAGTAAGATCATTTGATTTTTAGGTTGTTGCAAGTTCAAGGGAGATCTACTTGAATTACTTTGAGTACTTGTGTACTGGCAATATTATTATTGACTGGTGGAGGTGAACAACAACTTTGTGTTTGAGTTGTTTGTTGTGATCGTAATTGAGAGAGAGAACTCTTGAAGGAGAATTAATGGGAGCCCTAGATGTGTGGGAAGAGTGTGGCATCTTCTTTATTGTATTTTCTTTCTGGATGAGTTGAATACAAGATTGTATTGTCTCTCAAATTTTGTGTTGTTTTTGATTTCTAGTTACTTGTTACTTTTGGTTTAATTCCATGTTTAGTTGCTTATACAAGGTAATCAATTGTGCTCCTGATCTTGACAAAGTGGTATCAGAGCAGTGTTTGTTCTAGATTCTAGACATTCATGCTGTTGTATTTCAAGAGATCCTTGCCCATGCCCTTCCTACTCGCTACATGCTTTCTCAACATTTCTAGGTTCTAGATCTTCTATTAATCTATGTTATCTCTTATTATGGGTCTATCTCCTAAGATCTTAGGTGTCAATCTTCTTCCATTACACTTCACCTACATATTTCCTTTTATCCCTTTGTACTAATCATATGCGAAAGGAATTTAGCCTTTCATTGCCAAAGTTTTAAAGCTATAATCCACCATTAAATTTTTGATCTCTACACTGAATTCCTTACAATTGTGCCTCTAGGTTCATGCAAAATTTTATACTCTACTTCCTTAGGGCATGATTATATAGAAACTATGAACTCAAGCATGTAACTATTCAGTGTTCCTTACCACCATTTATCTACTGCTCTAGTCCAAATGGCTCTAGGCTCTCAATCCTCTCTAGGCACTCCATCCACTCAAAGTGTTGTCCATAGGTCCTCCTTTGGTGGGTTAAATATGTAGCCAACCACCAATACACATGCTCAGGTAATTTTTAGAAAAAGACCTTATATAGAGCATCATATAGGTTGTTCTGAACCCACCTTTTTAGCTTATATCCATTGTAGGTTGGATGCTTTAGTATAAAGATATATTCCACCTTTTGTAACTAGTGCTCAATGTTTTTAAGGGAGATTTGATACATCATTCTATTTCACCATTATAATTAAAAAAAATTAAAATGGGTCCCAGCAATGGAACCAAAATATTTTAGAAAAGTCAGGGGTGCAAGGTTATCTAAGTCAGTTCTGGGCTTATTACACTCAAGCACAAACATGGGATATCCCTTCTTTGCTTAAAATTTTACATTTAGTTTCACTGACATCAATTCACATAAGGCACATGCCCTATGCACTCACCTAAAACATAGTAGAGAAATAACTATGGTCCACATTAGGCTAGTTATGCCATGGCACAAGTCCTCAATTCTAGGACCTAGTTAATTCCAAGAGGTCTCAAGTAGATTTATAGGCACAAGCCTTTCATGGGATAAAATTAGTAGTCTATATATACAAGCCTTTTTTTGGATTAATCTTAGATTCATAAGGGTGTAATCATTTGTTTAACTATATCCTAACATCATATCAGTGCTTAAAGGGTCAAGGAGATGCTTTTGGTTAAAGTGCTTATACTAGGCTCATATTTCTTAGCAAGGACAAGGAAATTTAGCACATGGGATTTATATACTTAGTCATTATAAAATATACCACTGACATTATCATTATTTATAGGGATGCCATTAATGACTTAAGTTGGAAGCATGTATAACCATTCTTTAACATATTTAAATTTAAACTATAATAATACAACCATTATACACAGTTCATTTAATAATATGTAAGATGCATAGACTAGAACCATCATATTTAATTCAAACATTCATCACCATTAATCAAATCTTAAGCAATACAGAGCTCATAATAGGAAATAGTTCAAGTGTATACTACTTAATGGCTCATAGGATCACATATGAGCTTGGGTGTATACAAACAAGGCTTTCATAAACTATGAACTAGTCCTCAATCTAATGGTGGTCATTAGAATGCATACATAACCAATTTCAATTCTCCAAAACTTTGTTGTACCAAGTTCATGTCTTTGGATCAATTAGTTTGAGATCATTTTATAACTAACTAGAAACATCTCTGCTAGGGTGGAATGCACACATTGAGTGCTGAGATGGAGCCTTTGTGATCATTTTTACAACTGGATCACCTTGAAAAATTTGTGATATAGCTACCATGTATTTCCACTCTTAGAATATGCCATAAATATCTAGGTTATAGTTAATCATCTACCAGCTAGCACAAGATATGAGCTAAAGCCTCCAACTGGTGTTAAGATGCCAAAAATTCATCATCAACCAAAAATGATGCCTCATGCCAATGTGTCTATCATGCTGGAATGAAACCTTACATACTAGAATAAGGGGACCAATAATTCTATTCCTGATCTTGAACATGTGAAATTACCTTTCTCACCAATTTCCACTTTCATACAGTTAGAACAATCAACAAAATCTTTTTTCAAGCTAGGTATATATTTTTTGTGTTTTCGAAAAATAAAATTTTTCCATATTTAGAAAAAAGTTAAAATCAAAATTGTTGATTAGTATACATATTTAACATTTTGATATTATCTAGTTTTACACCTATATAATCATTGAAAAACTATTACTTTTAATCCCTTAATTTTTTAATTTGGGTTTCAATTTCATTTTCAAATTTTAAATTATTTTTTCGTTGTTTTCCTTTGAAGCTCTATTATGATAGTTTTAAAAATCATAAGAGCTTCCATTCTAAAAAATCGGCCTTAGATTTTACCTGAACCATTGTTTGAGGGGTATTTACCCAATACTCAAGCCATTAGACAACACTATATATGGATTTATTTTTCACTTACCTCATGGTATATCAGAAACACCCAAGGTTTTACTTTTAACCATATGAAGCCTTCGACTATTTATTCTTGTAGTGCATTAGTAAATGATTATCCCTAAGAAATTACTTTCAATACACCATAGAGATGGGATGGTATGGATACACTAGTGGTGGAATCCTCCGTAGTTAGTGTTTTGAAATCATGTTCACTATTTTCCAATGGGATCAATATATCTGAGAACTTACAAAGCGAACTCACATTCCTTAGTTTCACCTTATGCCATTCCTTTCTTTCATAGTATGATTGATTATTTTTTATCAATAAACATAGTAATTTTCATATTTTATATATAGTTTGTAAACAAATATATACTGGCTTCCAAATATGAAATGTTTAATGGTGTTCATGCTTTATATTTAATCTTCTCTAGTAATGCTCCACTATGCTTCTCATAATGAATGGACTAATGATCACACTTGTACAATTTATTATTCTTCTTAAATTAATGAAATGTATAATTGTGATATTTATGATTATGATTAGGAAAATCAAAATCAGTGGTACAATAGTGAAGTGGAAAATGAGCTAACCAACTTATAAATTACATAACCCATTCCTCCCTTATATTCCTCTTTCTATAAAGCAGAACAAAAAAAGAATACTAATCATTAATATCTTTTCTTCTCAAATCTCTCACAAGGATAAAAAAGTGAAAATTTAGTAATGTGTGCACCTTATTTACCTTTTAATTTTTCCATTGCATTACATCACATTAATTAGCACAAATTATAAAAGCATTGTCCTTGCCTTAAAATGAAAAATGATACAAATGTGTTACTTCCTCTCTCTCTCTAGAAAACATAGATTATGTACATGATCTCCCACAATATCCTCTAAATATGGATAATGATAATCTATTTTCTCCCATGTAAGTCATAGAGAATTCTATAAATGGTACTATTTCTCATTCTCTTGAAATATAAAAAAATGCCAATAAATTTGAATTGCAAAAAAATAGTGATATCATTATTTTATATTTCCAAAATTATGATCATGACATATTTTGTAAATATTCTTAGGATAATATTTATATAGTATGTAAATATCATGACATCATTATGATGACTCCTTAACCTATCTTAAGTCCAAAAAATACAATCAAGAGCAATGTGATGTTTCTAATCCAATGCAAATCTAAAGTGATAACTTAATAAATAATTCCCAATATTGTGTTGATTTGTCTTTGAATGTAATCATAAAACATCTAATGAATATTTTCATGATTTTCTCATACCAATGTTACAAAATATGATTAATTACAACACATACATGAGCCTTTCCAAACCATTACTATTCGTGCTAGTCATTTGTATCCATGAGACATGTTATTGGTGTTATCCAAATGTAAGTTCTTGATCTTACTTTACACACTCAATCATGTTGTGTGAATGTCAAAGATGATGTTATCTTAGGATAACCAATTACATGATCTATATAAGCATCCATATCAAAAGGATTTTTTCATGCCTACACTACCCTTTTTTGATGTTTATGGAGATCTTTGTACTTGTTTAACTCAATATACATTTTATTTCGATGAATGGGGAAATTATGGAGACATTTTATTAAAATATTTTCATATAAGTCTTATAAGATATGCTAGATAATGGTTTTACAACTTACCTAGTGGCACCTTACCTAACTTAAAAAGTTATAAGATGCATTATTATTAGATTATCACAAACATGTGATACCTAAGTTAACATTGGAACATCTACAAGGTTTGAAATAAGGTCATGATGAACTTATCATATATTAAATTTTAGAATTCAAGGATACTTTGCATTCATTAAATTATCAACCCTCATATTTGGAAAATCAATTTATCTTCAATGGGGGTCTTTTATCTCCACTCAAAGAAAGAGCCATGAATAATAGTTACATATTTTTTGAGAATTTATAAACGAATGTATTTAGATATACATGTGAATTAAGTTATATAACACTAAAAGATAATGATTCAAGAACAGATTCACACAAGAAATAATCTAGTTAAATTAGATGAATCAATGGAAACAACTACAATCAATGAAGGACAAGTTAAGATATTCAATAAAGGGAAAGAATCAATTTAAAAATCACCATCAATAAACAAATCTACCTATAGTAAGAAGCCATCACTTTAGTTTGATAAGTTTAAAGATTGACCACATGATATTTTACATGCATTTTTGGAAAAAAAGTTAATCACTCTTCCACCAATTACTATCATCCTCCTCATTTTTGAAAATATATCACATGAAAAAAATTTTACACCTATCATGGTATAAATAGACACAAGGATAATGATTTTTATTCATTACATGAATATATATCATAATTAGCAAAAAAAGGGATTGCCACATTTGTGAAAGTGCACAACAAGGTAACAAAATCAACTCCTAAAAAGTCAATGATTATTCAAGCACTCATCAATAATACATATACTAAATATTTTATTATTGATAACATGCAAAACTATAATACCCATAAAATTAAATTTTTACAATGTATGTGATACAAATGAGCAATATTTGTTGTCTATATAAGGATATAATATGAGACATAAGTTTTTCTCGGTCACTTTGGGAATCAATAAAGTGAGCACATTATTGGTTTCACAACACACTATTTCATAGAGAAATTAGTTTTATGACAACCTTGGCTACAAAAAATGAATGCAATAGTAAATAAGGATAATAAAAATTATCTTTTACTTTTGTCTAACCCTAATTTTTTAATGTGATGGGTTATAGTGTTAAGATTATACAAATAGTTCAAGCACAAGGGTGATAAAACTAATCTGTATTAGGTTAGTTAATTATAAACTTAGATAAACAAATATTCTGAATTATAATACCGAGATATAAAACATATAGAAAGTACTTGATTCAAAGGATGTTCAGTTTATTAGAATACCAAGGAAAAATGATAGTTGGGTTTTACTGTGTTGGAAGATATAAATTAGAAACATGTGTAAAGTATGTGGGATTAGTGTTTTGGATCAATCATTAGATTATGGAAATTATAATTTTGTATCTGAAAACACTACTATCAAATCTGGACACTACCATTGACACTAATGTCTGACTATGATGCAGGTGTCCACTACAAAATAATGACTAGATATAGATACAATCAAATTCACTAGTATTGGTAATTTATCATACTTATGATGGTGTATTCAGATATGAGGTATAATATGTCATTATTTTCTTATTGATCAAACCCTAGATCTTCACCCTTCTTCACCCTCATAATGGATTTGATAAAAATGGGTTAGTGGGATCACAATATTTAGCTGACCTAAAAGACTCCTTTATTAATGCGTGTTTCCTACATATCCAGTACTACAAGAAGGTCCTAATACTTATGTATTTCTACCCTATGTGTGGAAAGTGTGTGTATAAGGGAGAAATATGATATATGATAATGCATGCAATGATCTAGCTTATATCTTGAAAAATATTACTCATGGGTTACTCTTTAAATTTTTTAGACCTATAATATGATTAATCCTATGATTGATATGAAATTAGAGCTAAATAGGGGATAATATCTTGGTTGTGTGGTTGATTGATTTATCATTAGTAGGTGTTTGATTGAAATTTTCTACATGAGGAATGAGAAGGATTATAATTTTAATTATACCACACATTTTGAAAATATCTCATGAAAGTGTTTAATAAGACAAATAGGCTAACCCATAGGGTTTGAAACATTTATAATTTGGATGAATTTTGGAAATTGGACACTAGATAAGGATCTAGACACTAACATCGATGGTAGTGTCCCTATGTGGCCAATAATGTTTAGAAGGCTAGAAAATAAGTATGAATATGAAACTGATAGTGAGGATGTTTATCAGGTTTTAAGCTTTGTATGCAATACATGATACCTAGGCCAATATAATGATACAAATTAGACTAATAAATAATCATTTAGGCATAGTGAAATGGTGAATGTGAGCCTTTAGGTAGTAAGGAGGCTTATAATAGAAGGATATAGCTCTAATTGTTATTTGTCAAATGTACAAGACTGAGATGCTATAAATTTTTAATTTTAGTATCTACATTTCCCCCTTTAATCTAGTAATGTATAAAGATGAATTTACTATTTTAAAGCAAATAAATGTGTACTTGGGTATGTAGAACACACATTACCTTTGCTTAAACCCAATTTGAAGGATTTTCTAGTGTATGACCTGTAACCAAGAGAATTTTACAATATAAATCAGTGTATATAATCTAGAATTGAAATAATTTAAATGCTTCAAAAGAAAGATAACAAGTAAGGAGTAAACCTATCTATCCATGAAACCATGTTGCCTCTTGATGCTTTGACTTGGTAAAGATGTTTCATTATGAATAATTAGAACTAGAAGAGTTTCAAACCTAAACCTTGGATATTTGAAGAGGGATATTGGAAGGTATTATTCCCCCAATCTGGTGCAAGGATGAGCTATGAAATGATCATTATTCTCAATCTCACAACTCAAGTGTGATTATATAATATGGTGAGATTGAGTGATTTAATCAACTCATACTATAAATATGGTGAGATTGGAATATTTAATCACTCAAATCTATAAATATGGCGAGGTTGAATGATTTAATCACTTCAACCTATAAAAGGAACCGACTTTTGTAGAATAAAAGGCTCGATAATAGTACATTTTGATGTAATGGGTACATCATAAAGAGTATTATAATTGGTAAACTTGAAAATTTTGGTGAAATATCATGGCATATGCACCTATAATATGTTTGATCTAGAGCATATGTGTCATAAATATGAAAAAATATATTTTAAATATATCTAAAATTAGTGTAACTTATAAGATTCTAACCTCAGTGTATATGTGAATCATGAAACTGAATTGAAGATTTTGAAAGTGTGGAGGTCATGTCTTTATGACATGCCCCCACTGAAATGTAGAGATATTAAGTGTGTAAGTGTGGAGGTCATGATTTTATGACATGCCCACACTAAAATTTGGAAATCCTAAGAAGGTGTATAAGTGTGGAGTTCATGCCTTTATGACATGCCATAGTGGGATGAAGAAAAGAAACATGACTATGACTAGACTTTATTTCTTCCAGTTCTCATAATGAGGTTATCCATGAGACTTGGGGATCACCATAGCTAGACCACGAGGAAGGGGTTGATAGAGAATAGAGTACATGTAAATATAGATACTATGATAATTTAAAGATTATTCTTCTATGCCATTTCCCTATTGATATTCCCTTTTTTGAGGTGAAGGAAATATAATATGGTAGGTACCTTACCTTAAAAAGATAAGGTAATTGTATAATCTATGTATGGATCATGTAGCATATAGGGATAACATTCCAAAATATATATACCCATTAAAATCATAGTATGCAATCACATCAAGTCATAATATTCATGACATAAATCATGGAAATGTCTAGAGAGTAATACTACAAGCTCAAAAAATAATCAAACACACACACAAGAGAACTCAAAGTAATGCAAAGGAATGGTCCAAGGAGACCTCATACTAGGGGCATAATCAAATTATACATAATTGAAAGGGATAAAATATTTAAATGTTTAATCAATTTGGAATGACATTTTCAAATGTCCAAACAACATACAGTGACACAAAGGCCAATAAATAAGAGACATGTTTAGATTTTCCACTCAAATTTTCCACAAGCAAGATAATAACAAGTAATATAATACACTAAATGAAGTGAAAATGTGAATTAATGAAGTATAAGCAACCAACATAAACATACTATACTTGTCCCTACACATATGTTTTAGAAAAAAATGTTATGTAGCATAGCATATCAAGTACACAATGAAATATATGGGCATGAATATAAACATGTGTAAGCATTAGTATATAAGATTAAGAATGATAATATAAGAATGATCATAAATTATATGTAACTTATATGAATCATGATCAAATAATTATATGCCCTGAACATACTATACAATGTTTGTAAAGGAGAGGTCCAACATCTATAAGTGCATAGATCATGTGCCCTGGTATGTCTATATCACACTCAAAGATGCATGAAACATATTTGTATATAGAAATGAAATTATATGCTATATACTAATATAAATAAATAGTATATATGCCAATGAAATAATAAAACAAGGAAATGTGGAATATTTTTGTATTTTTTAATCATTTGAATGTTTTTGTATTTTCTTGAATATTTGACTTTTTGGGATTTTTTGGAATGTTTGGAAGGATAATCAAAGAAGATATGTACAAGGAAAATTGTTGCTAGAAGCCAAGGAACTCATAAGCATGATGACTTTGTGAAAGCCCTATATCATGTGTGTCATATTCATATAAATTGTAATTAGTATTTTCAAGGTCATACCAATATTATATATTATTAGGATCATAATCATTGATGTAATCACTAGTGTAGGAAAGATATAACTTCTTAGGATGTTCTTGAAATTGTGATATAATATTTTGAACATTTGTATATGAAAACTTCACTACAACATAGATTGGAATTTACTTCTTGAAAGTTTGATTTTCTTGATTATGTTCATCATTATTAAAATGTTGCATCTCATCATATACAAGAGAATAATCATGTATATTTTCTTGAATACTAGAAAAAGATGCAATTTATGTTTTGACATCTTGATTATTTTATAACATATTTGGCTATATCTTTACCTTTTTAATCTTTTCTTTCCCTAATTTTTACATTTACAATTGTGTTTGTTTTTAATTATCCTTTGGTACCCATAATTATTCTTTAGGCACTTGTGCTTTAGAAGATATACTCATAATGCAAGTGGTTTTATTGATGGATGTATTGATGATAGGATCACCACTATCTTTGAGACTTTATATTTTATTATTTAATACAAAACAAAAATATGTATAATGTCCATGAATTCTATGATATGCACAATAGTATTTTAAACTCCTTATAAGATTTATAGGAGGTAGTTGGATCACTTTGTTTCAAGTCATTTATCTTAAGATATCACTTGGAATCTTAGTAGCATTTGGTATAATATTTTAATCACTTGTTTTAGATGTATTCTATTTTAACTTTTCATTTGGATACAAATCCTTTTTTGGAAGAACATTATTAGATGAAGATGAAAATACCTGATTAACACTAGCATATATTTTATTATGTAGGTGTGTAATCTATTTTTATAAATCTTTTATTAACTTACTCATAGGGATGGCTTGATCTTTTAGGGATCCACAAGCACAAACCCTAGTACTTTGGATTGCATATGCATACACACACCATCTATAGGAGATGGGGGAGGTTGAGGGGTTTAAGGAAGGATGTATTTATTACCTTCATTTGAAACTATAGGATGGGCCCCTTAGAAAAGTGATAGCCTAAACTTGGTTAGAGTGATGGGAGCTATCACCCTCCTTAGGGTTAGGAAGAGGAAGAGGTTCATTTTTACACATTTAAAACTTTAAAAACACACCCAAAAGAAAGAATATAAAGGCTAGGGAAACAAAGAAAAAAAACATCACCTATACGATGCCCACAAAAGAAATCAAATTTGGAACAAAGAAAAACAATAATATGAAACCCTAAAAAATTGAAACCCTTAAGAAAAACTTAGTAAGAGTTTTCACAATAAGAATGTATATATTTTAGGAAATTGGCTAGGTGTTTTGGAAATTTGAGAAAGGTTTTAGGGATAAATATACAATAAGAAAAATCCAAAAACATAGGTAAAGATATGCATTCTTTGCACAATGTATATCAAGATGTACTAAAAATAGTAAATTGAATACTTATAAAATTTTGTACATAATTTTGACAAAAAAGAGGTTTCTTATTAGATCAATAAAAACATGAAAAATGTTTGAGGAATTTGAAAATTGAGTTATGATGAATTAGAAATGATCCAAATAATGTGGAATGTTTTATAAGCAAAACCCTAGAATATTCCAAATAAATAATATATAATTATGATAAAGCAAAAAATATTTTCTAATATTTGAGATATATGTTACAATAAAATATTATTTGTGATGAAACCCAAAAATTAATTAGAAAATAGGTACACCATTCACCTTGTATGTCGATATTTACTAAAAATAGTAAATTGTAAAAATTTAAAAATTCATACAAAATTTGGGGAAATAAAAATATGTATTTGAGTAAACCAACTTGAATATAAAAAACCTCTTATGAATTTCAAAATGGATTTTTTATAAATCTAAAATGCACCAATCAAGGAAGAATAAATTGTAAGTGTATGAACACAAAACCCTTGTAACTAGATGGGTGTAAAACCTTAGGGTAAAGTTTGAAATCTAAAAATAAGCTAAAACCCTAGGAATTTGGAAATCATTGAACAAGATAGGTTTGCAAAGGAAGACCCAAAGGTCTCATTCATCAAATGTTGAACCCTAAATTTTTAATGTGTTAGGTTATAGGGTTAAGAATATATAAATAGTTCAAGCACAAGGGTGATAAAACTAATTTATAGTAGACCAATTAATTACAAACATAGCTAGATGAATATTCTAAATTATAATACTGAGATATGCTAAATATAAAAAAATTGATTTGAAAGATGTTTAATTTATTACAATATCAATTAGAAATTATTCTGAGCTAATTTTTACTATGTGCACATAGATATAGACTACTAACATGTGTAAAGTATGTAAGATCAATGTTATATATTAGTCATCATATTCTAAAAATTATACATATATAGTTGTGGACAATACCATCAAATCTAGACATTATCATTGATGTTAGTGTTTAATTGTGACGCAAGTTCTAGAATAGAATAATGACTAGATCTATATCTAACCTACTTCCTTGTTCAAGGTATTATGTTTCCACCTTTCTAATGATGTATTTAGAACTGAGGTAAAATATAACATTCTTTGTTTATTGATCAAACCCTAGGTCTTCTCCCTTATTCACACTAGGAATGGATTTACTAAAAATAGGTTAGTGGGCTCATAGTGTGGAGTTGACCCCAATTATCCCTCTATCAATGGGAATTACTTACATATAAAATACTCTAAGGAAGGCCTCATACTTGTGTGGTTATCCCTTATGTGTGGGAAAGTGTGCACACAAGGATACAATATGATATATGATGATGAATGCAGTGATCTAGTTTGTAACTTGATAAATATCATTCATGAGCTACTCTTTGAATGTTTCAAACCTGTTAATATGATTGATATAAAAATAGGGTAGAATAACTTGGTTGTATATTTGATTGATTTAGATTTAGTAGGTGTTTTCTTGGTATTTGATATATGAGGAATGAGAAGGCTTATAATTGTATTTAGACTAGGTTAATGGGCTCACAGTGTTGAGCCGACCCCAAATATCCCTCTATCAATGGACATTACTTACATATACAATAATCTAAGGAAGGCCTCATACTTATGTGGTTATCCCTTATGTGTGGGAAAGTGTGTGTAGAAGGATACAATATGTTATATGATGATGAATGCAATGATCTAGTTTGTGAATTGATAAATATCATTCATGGGCTACTGTTTGAATGTTTCAAACCTATAATATGATTACTAATATGCTTGATATAAAAATAGGGATGAATAGGGTAGAATAACTTGGTTGTATATTTGATTGATTTAGATTTAGTAGGTGTTTGCTTAGTATTTGATAGATGAGGAATGAGAAGGCTTATAATTGTATTTAGACCAATTTTGTCCCTTGAATGCTCTCAATGAGGAGATGAGACAATATTCTCCTCACTCAAATGATATAATGGAACTGTAGACACCTAAAACTGGCCGTGATAACCTCCAACCATGATTTTGACCAATTTATACTAAAATGCACAATTTGGCTTAAAAACACCAAAATACATTAAATAAGTTGAAATTGATATATTTAAGTGCTGATTTTGGCTAGGGTATTACTAAATGGGATATTGCTATTTATGGGCTAACTAACTTTGATCAGATCATTTTGAGTCAAAATGCTAATTTTGCACCTGGGTGCTCTGGATTACTCTTTTCTATCAAATTTATTGTATGAGACACATGCCTTTGTTATTTGGTGTTGGTAACATCCTAAATGGGATAACAAATCTAACACATCTGACATTGACTTGTAATTCCAATCTAGTCAAAATTTGGACCAATAATGATCAATTTGAGTAATTTGTGTACAAAGTGCTTAATCATGATTAAGAGATCGTTAAACCAAATTAGAACCTAGTTAATAATTCCATGGAAACTTGTTGAATACTTGTTTTCAGAAATAAATATTGAACAACTACATCATTAGATGACATCATTTCTTGGAAAGACATGCTTAGGCCATAAATGCATAAAATATCAAGGTAACCCCTCCCATGCCTCATCAATGCCTTCCATGCATCTTAAATGCCCCTCTATCCCAAATATTTATGAGCCTATTTATGGATTTTTAATTACATAATTGGATTAATCCTTGGCCACACATATCAATCTTGAGATGGATGATTCAGGTTGATTCTAGCCATTTGCAAAAATCTATAAATAGGAGGCTTTGCTACATAAATTCTAAGCTTAACTTATGAAAATTTACCATGCCAAATTGATTCCAAAAATCTCTCACATACCAAAGTTGTGATTCCAAAATATTGAAGCCAGATCCAAGTAAGGTACCAAGGAGAGATGGAGGTAGTCAAGCTTCCATTGATGCAGACTTCATGAGCACAAATGGAGTAAGCCACTACAACAAAGCATTTGGAGCATCCAAGGAAGGTGAATGATTCTTGTTTTTCCTTACTTTTTAGTTGTGATTTTCATTTATTTTTGTTGTTAAGCTCACCCTAGTAACTAGGAATGAAGGTATTAGTTTAATGTGCTTTTGAATTGATTTATCCACTAACACAATACTAATCTCCCCTTCATCATCAAATTCCTAGTTCATATAATGGCACACTAGGTAGGACTACAACCCATAAATTTTCTCACAAAGCATAGGCAAGCAACCTAGTAACTATTATCATGTAGGATCTTGGAGTATGGAAGCAAAGAAAGCAAAAATTTAAGTAAAAAAGTCCATTTGTATAAACCATAGTTCTATTCCAAAGATGACCCAACTCAGCTTTGGGTCATCCCAACTTAGCTCTGGTTCAGCCCAACTCAACTTTGGTTTGGCTTGACTCAGCTCTGGTTTAGCATGACTCAATCTAGCTCATCCCAACTCAGCCCTGGTTTGACCTGATTCAGCTCTAAATCATCTTGACTCAGCTTTAGATCATCTTGACTTAGCTTTGGTTTGACCTGACTCAGCTCTGGTTCATCCCAACCCAACTTTGCTTCACCCCAAATCACCTTGTCTAACTTGACTTGCCTATCCAACCTAAATCACCTATCAACCTGACTCACCTATCTAACCTAACTTGCCTATCTAACCCAACTCGCCTGTCAACCTGACTTGCCTGTCAACCTAACTCGCTTGTCCAACCCAACTCGCCTATTAACCTGACTCGATTGGCAACCCAACTCACCTATCAACCCAACGTGACTATCAACCCAACTCAACTATCAATCCAATAGCTCATTCTTCAAAAGTTCTTGTTGCATCCTCATAAGTGATTCAAAGCTAAGAAACTTGCTAACATTTTCTTGCAGGATCTACATGAAAAGTCATCTAAGAAAACTAAATTAGTGCCTGTCACACTTCATTTGACTATTTTAAAATAAATTAGGAACTTTAGTTTTTGGCTTAATAAAAAGTTTAGTTGCTTAAGTTAATGTTTTGATAAGTTAGGCTTTAAAAGTTACAACTTATGACCAAGGGGTCAAAAGAACACCACCCAATCATTCAACTTGGTGCTTAAAAATGAACTCACCTTTCCAAGCTTTTTATATTCAATTAGTTGTTTAAATTAGAACTTGTTTGGAAAAAAGAAGGTTTTCAAGTGTATTCTCTTTCATTTGTCCCCTTTAGGGAACCCTTGGAATCAAAAGTGCCATTCCTATTACAAAAAGTCTAGTCCAAGGCATATAAAGAAAGTTGTCTAAAGCACTCCCCAAAAACTTGAAATAGTATTGGGTGACCTTGATACGACCCTAAATTCTTTATATTTTATGATTTTTTATTTCATGCAAACTTATCTTGTATGGGGGGACATCATTACCTCCTGTAAGTTCTTTAGGGAAGTTTTGACCTAGGGTTTCACCTCCTAGCATTGACTTCACCCGCTCTTACTAGGAGCGAAAGGTATGAATGGTTAAACCACCTTTTAGTGTTAGAGGTGCACACGAGATGTATCTATACTTTGGAAATCACACTACACTGAGTGAACAATAAGATGTAGTGGTTGCAAAAAGGACTAGACATTTTTGTAACAAGACAAGTGCTACGGGCACCCAATTTATATGCTCTTCTTTTGCATCATTTGATGTGACAGTCATTTTTCAATTGATCCCCTTATAAACATTCAAAAAAATTTCTAGTTTATTCAACTCCACATTTCCATACCCTTGCTAGGATTTGGATGATTATACTTAGTGTATTTTGGTCATTTTCTCATTTGGTATGTTTTAAGGCCAAAACATGATTGTTTGTTTGTAAACCATGCCAAAATCAATTTATTTATATGTTACTCTTTTGTTTAAGGAGGACTTATGTTAGCCATTTTACACCACACTTGTGCCTTAAATTTTTTTCTAAACTTGTTTGTGTGTGTGTCAATTTGAGTTGTAGAGCGTAATGTTATGCTACCCAAATCATGTCAAACCATTTTAAGCCTTTAAGTATTTTGAAACATAACATAGATCACATCATTTGAGCATGCTTACACTGTTAGGATACTCAATTTATTTCAAGACTTGTTTACCTTATGCCAAAAACTATTTGTTTCAAGCCATGTCACATCAGCCATTTAAACCTTGTTTATGTGCCATCATGCTATTTGATCTCGTCTAGCTTGTTTGGTCAAAACCTAGTTTTTAACATTGAGTTTTCAATTAACCTTGTCAAAGTTTGGATTCAAACATTGATTTATTTTTGTTTAGGCCTCAATTCATGGGGTTGATACATAGATCTTTCTCTTTTAGATTACATAACTTCGATTAATCGATTACCCAAATTTAAAAGCTATTGATGGTTTATTTGTTCAATGCCTATCCTCATCATTTTTTGTGCCTTTATTTGGGAGAACATAACTTTTCTCCAATATCCATTTGCCTTATGGCTTATACCAACTAATCATGTTTATATTTGATTTTATATGTCAGACCTGTGTCAAAGTTGTTTCCAAATTTGTTAGATTAAATCAAATCACATCATCCTTTGTTTTAAAGTCTAGATTTTGATGTTGTTTGGCTAAAAGTCCTAGTACAACTTGTTTGAGCCTAGATTTTGACTCCACATTTGGACAAAAGACCTAGTGACTCTTTTTCCTTTCCTAATTTAGACTTTGTTTGGAACACTTAGACTTAGACTTTTGACATGCCAATTTTTATTCAGACACTTAAACTTTTGTGTGTATGACATTTGACGTTAGACTATTTTATGCCAAGTCTTATCATAAACCATTTTTGAGATACGACTCCACCTTTGACCAAATTGGACCAAGTTTGAACCATTTGTCCTTTGGACATAGTTTTTTAGAGTTTGAAAAACTCTAAGCTTTTTTATTTTCAAAGTTTTCATCATTTATGTGGATATGTCTAGTTAAACCTATGGTGTAGTCATGTATAATCCAACTTATGATAGAATGGCTTAGTAAAATGAATTTTATGTCTTTATTCAAGATCCCAATGATGTGAATATGGTTTGTGAGATAGATTTCTATCCACCTCATAATAATCATTCATTGGAATAAAGTCACGAACTAGCTTATAATCTAATTCGAGATCTTGATTGGTATGAAGAGGTTTATGAGGAGGAATTTGAAGACCTAACTATGGATAATTCCATTTGGGATATGGATCCATACCCTCTTTACAATAATTAGTACAAAGAACACAATCAAGAACCAACTTATGATCCAACTCAAGATTGGAATGATATGGTTTATCAATAGGAGTTGGATGCTTTGGACTATGCAAGTAATCAAGTTCCATGATGTATTTTTATTATCTAATCATCAACTACCCCTAACACTCCTTTAGATTATATGAGCTATCAAGCTCTATAATATTCAAGGAATACCATTACCATTCTTATACCCCATGCTTTGGCTTGTATGAACAACCAAGCTACACAACACCCAACCATTTCTATACTAGGACCTCATCCTTTGGCTTGTGTGAACAACCATGCTCCACAACACCCTTTCATCATTCCAAGACCTAGTCCTTTGGCTTGTGTGAGCAATCATATCCACACCACCTTGTCGTTACCATTTTAGAACTTCATCCTTTGGTTTATGCAAGAAATCATGCTCCTCAATGCCCTATAATTATCCAAATGCAAGCCATTCCTCCTCCATTACCAATCCCATCCAAACCTCAACCAATCTAATCATTCAAAGACCAAGTTGTGCTCAAAACTATTATTTTCCAACTCATTGGAAACCAAGTCCAAAATAACCAACCAATTCAAGATGTTTTTGTTAAACCAACCATTTGTGATAAGTCAACCTATGATGAATCACCTATTGATCCTATACTAGTTATCAAGGTGTCTCACTTTGATGATCCAATCTTTCCTGAGTTGCTTCTTAATGATTATAATTGCCTTTGGGCAAATCATTACCTTAATCATATGCATATTTTTCATGAGCCTCCTATTGATAAGCTAGTCTCTGAGGAGTTATCTCTTGACCTTTTCCCAATCCTAGAGGAGTCTCACTTTGATAAACTAGTCTTGGTGGAGTCCATAATGCCATTACAAGTTATTACTTATTTAATACCAAGAATTTAACAAGACATCATTAAAAAAAAGTACCCATCAGATGAAGAATCATAGTTAGAGTTAGGGTATACTCTTAGATTGACATCATATTTAGCATCATAATTTGAATCAACACCAGTCTCAACATTAAATTTAGAGTCCCTTGAGTTAGAATTATATTTAGAAGAAGAATATGTTCATGGTTGTTTGAACATTGGTTATGTATACCTTACAGATCAATTTGAATACATTTGTGATCCTTATATAGTTTTTGAGAATGATTACTTCAACATCAACACAAGTTTTCCTAGTATATTTTATGAGAATTGTATAGCCTCTCCCCATTACATTACCATTCCAAAGGCCATTAACCTCAATCAAGATATCCAAATTATTGACATTCCATCTCCCATAAGTGTCAATTGGGATCGATAAAATCATGCTTTATTGAACTGCATCCATGGTGACATAGTAGTTGAAGATGAGCAAGGAGGCTAAGACCACATTCATGTAGCATAAGAACACTATCCTAGTGAAACCTTTTTAGAGGTGCTATGGGAGATGCAAATTTCAACCTCAACATCTTCTAGTGAATTTTTTTTGGAAGCACTAGAAGAAAATCAAAGTCAAAAGTCAACATTCCTTAGTGAAACCTTCTAGGAGGTGCTATGGGACAATCAATACAACTTTATTGGTAAAAACCTCTTTAAGTACCAATATCTAAGCACAAAATTTCTTCACTACTTGATGAAGACAAAATCAAAGATCAAATCAAAATAACTTTCTATGTACAACCTAATTAGAGGGTAGCTACTCTCAAGCTCAAATAATAGAAAAATTTGATGGTCTTATCAAGAGAACAAGTCTTCAGACTTAATACAACCAAAGTCATGTCAAATCTAACATCAACAACATTAAATGTGAATGGACATCCCGATATTCATTTATTTCCTAACCATTCCACATTCTATTATCATCTACCATTCTATTTCATAATCAAACCTACCATCCATTATTTGTCCTTATTTACCATCCATGGGAACACTTTGCTTTGTAGAGGCTATAAATATACCTTGACTCGACACTTGAAGGAATTAAAATCAATGACCAATGAAGAACACAACAACATTCTCAGAATCCAAATCTATAGGTAGTTCTTGATAGAGTAGCTATTTAGATGAGGTGTGGGATAGTAATTAACATGATCAAGTATTCTATTTATATCATTTGATTATTAGGACATGTATCTCCCCATCAGTAGGAATAACATAATCAAAAACCACATCGAGGACAAAAACATGTACCATATCATTTCACATTGCCATGCCATTGCCATTGTTACATATCCTTTTGCCATTGTCACATATCCTTCCATTTACCCCATCATTTGGGGATGTCCCTCTTACCATTTTTATCTAACCTATAAAAAATCATCATTATCCTAAATCAATGCCATTCCATCCTATAATTCCATTCCTATTTGAACCAAAGCCTATTTTTAATCATCCTACCCAATCCTATTTTGATCTTGGTTCATTTAGTTCTTCCTGAACCTTTTGTGAGGGAATTCCAATCAAGTTTCAGTAATGAATCTAATCCATGTTTAAATGATAGTCTATGAAGGTAGCGTGATAGTTGATCTGGCAAGATATCTTTCATTTTCCATCTTGTATCAAGTTTGTTTATGTGAGCCTCATTATAACTGCTTATGGGCAAATTAGTGTCTCACCAGTCTTGATACTAATTATAACTACCTATAGGAAAATTAGTATCATTGACCTATGTTGTTGTATCTTAGTTATAACCACCTATGAGAAAACTAGGGGAAACACTTGTTTATCATGCATTTCCACATCACCTTGCCATTATTGTTTTCATTTGACTGGCCATTTACTGGATTTGAGAACTTATTGGGACCTAGTTGGTTTTTCCCAACATTTTGTGTGGATGGAATTATTATGAATTAATGTCATTTTAGGGATATGTAGGTCATTCTCAATTCATTTTTAGGTCACCTTAGTCCCCCTTTCCATATGCTCTCACCATTTTGTGAGCAACCCAAACCAAATACTCTCATCATTTTGTGAGCAACCTATGCCAAACGCTCTCACCATTTTGAAAGTAGGTATCTTGTCATTCTCTAACAAATTAAAATACCTCAAAATGTCAAAAAAAACAAAAAAAATTCATAACATTTCAAAAAATCCAAACACATTTGTCTTGTATAAGCCTAGTCAGTTATCCTTGATCCACCATAGTGGGGCAACGTCATTGTTAGGATGCTTTATTTTGATTTTATTTTAAGGATTTATATTTGTTTATTTATTTCAAGTTGTTTGTCTATTTGTGTTATTGTTTTATGTTTCTTTATTTATTTGTCTTGTTTCCTATTTATTTACTTTCAACACTGTTGCCTTGACTTAGTCTATATATGTTCGTTGGATGATTCCTTAGTCACATTATTCTTGAGTCCATCCATATTTATACTTCAACATTTTCATCATGGTTTTTATCATTGGTGCATTATTTTTGAGTGTTTATTGGATTGGGAGTTAGTCCTTATACATTTTTTTGACCAAGTCTTCATGGTGTTCTATCATGATGCCTACCATCACATGCTATATAAAAAATTAGCTTTAATAAGGTCTATAATCAATGGAGTCATAGAAGTTTCTCCTTGGAACATTGGCAAATCTTTCCACCCATCTTGATTGAATCAACCCATTACCCATTCTAGTTGTATCATTGCTAATCAGGATGAGCATCTCCTCATTTATATGTACAACTAAATCATTTCTAATGATCAATCTTATACTTCTTTTGATCTCATTTCTCACTTTGCACCCGATCACCTTTAATTTGTATTCTAGGTTATATCCTTGAGTTATGATTGCTAATCAACCCTAACTAGGGCACCATCATCTTTATCAGTTCTAGGTCCTTTTAATGATTATAATCACCTATGGGTAAATCATTATTTTGACTTTTATTTTTGATTATAACCACCTTTGGGAAAATCAACATTCTTTTTAAATCAATGCATGCAAGCATTTTCTCATTTGGATTAATCTCAACCATGGGTTAATTCTACTTTTCTTCTTATTTCTTTTCAAGGGACCATCCATCAACAAATGTGATGACCACTCCCTCGAGGGGACATCATCCTTGGCTTCCTAAAAACCATTTGGAGTTTTTTCTTCAACCATCATCTTTATTTTTGGCATACAAGCCTTTTCTCATTATTTTAGAAGACATTGCTTTGCCTAAAATTTGTAATACCTTCCCAAATAGGGGTAACCTATAGACACCTAAAACTAACCACCAATAACCTCCAACCAAGATTTTGACCAATGTCCACCAAAATATATAATTTGGCTTAAAATCACTAAAACACATTAAATAATTTGATATTGATATATTCAAGTGCTAATTTTGGCTAGGGTATGACTAAATGGGATAGTGAAATTTATGGTCTAGCTAAATTTGATCAGATCATTTCGAGTCAAATTGCCAATTTTGCACCTAGGTGCTCTGGATTGCTCTTTTCTATCAAATTTCTTATACGAGACATGTGCATTTGTTATTTGGTGTTAGTAAAAACCTAAATAGGATAGAGAATCCAATACATCTGACATTGACTTCCAATTCCAATCTAATCAAATTTTGGACCAATAACAAGGAATTCTGATCAGTTTGAGTAATTTGTGCACAAAGTGCTTAATCATGCTTAAGAGCTAGTTAAAAAAAAATAGAGCCTAATTAATAATTCCATTAAAAATTGTTGAATAATTATTTTTAATAAATAAATATTTAATAATTACATCATCAGGTGACATCATTCCTTGGGAAGATATCCCTAGGCTATAAATGCATAAAATATCAAGGTTAAACCCTCCCATGCCTCATTAATGCCTCTTAAATGCTTCTCTATCCCAAATATTGATGAACCTATTTATGGATTTTTAATTACATAATTAGATTAATCCTTAGCCACACATCTCAATCTTGAGATGGATAGTTCAAGTTGATTTTAGCCATTTGTAAAAATCTATAAATAAGAGGCCTTACCACATGAATTTTAAGCTTAACTTATGAAAAGTTACCATGCCAAATTGATTCCAAAAAGCTCTCACATGACAAAGTTATGATACCAAAATATTGAAGCCAAAGCTAAGCAAGGTGCCAAGAGGAGATGGAGGTAGTCAAGCTTCCATTGATGCAAACTTCATGAGCACAAACTGAGAAAGCCACTATAACAAAGCATTTGGATCATCCAAGAAAGGTGAAGGATTATTGTTTTTCCTTACTTTTTAGTTGTGCTTTTCATTTTTTTTTGTTATTAATCTCACCCTAGTAACTAGGCATGAAGGTGTTAGTTTAGTGTGTTTTTGATTTGATTTATCCACTAATAGAATATTAATCTCCCCTTCATCATCAAATTCCTAGTTCACAAGAACCACCTAGGGCTATGGGTATCCCTATTGGGGGGTGTATCTATATATTAGGGGCTAGCTCCCCTTGATGCATCATTTAGGCTCATTTTCCTACTACTAACAACTTAGGGAATGAAAAAGATTAAGAATAACATGAAAAGTAAACCTATTTTACTAGAGGTGATGCACCAAATGTCTACTCTACTCACACTCTTGACATTTACTTTGAACCAAGAGAAGACTAACATACACTACATCCAATAACATCCTTCTTCTTACATCAATGTTTCAACACGGGTTCTTAGAATTGGCTTAAGATAGGAAGACTTAGATAATAGGTACTCTAAGACACACTATTGGAAAAGCTATTCAATACGCCTAAAATTCCATTTGATAATTCTTGATGACCTGCAAAGAGAAGTCTTTGAACTCACAAGGTATTAGGAAAATTGACATGTGAAGGTAAAATAAGATACACTTACACAAGACAATAACCATCACATACACTTACATAATTCTTGAATGAGGTAAAAAATAGCTATCTTTATTGATTCAAGACAAAATTTTGGCATGGATTTTCCATACCCAAGTGGAGAGATGCATACAATGGCCAAAAGGCTAGGATTTATAGAATAAATGGGAAGATAGAGAGAAGGGAAATCCAAGAGTCACTTGGACATCTGTCATTAAGTGAAAATCAATTAGAATTACATGTGGAAGAGAGGTGAGATGAGTCATGTCATGTCAAGGTTCTACTCATTTGAAACTAGTCATAAGAATGGTGAAAAATGGTGCAAAACTTCCAAAATTTGCATAGGTAATTGCCTCCATCATAAACCATCTAGGAGCATTTGAAACTAAGAATAGGAGAGTTGACACATAACACTATTCGAAGGAAATAGAACTCATGGAAATAGTTAGAAAATATTCCTTTTAACTACTAGGTATCCTTTGGACACCTATGTTTGTTAATTTCATGGAAGCTCCTTGATTTGGGTCAGTTTCTAGAAACAACTTGAACCATCGACCTATCTATTTTTCACTTGTTTTATCTACACTAGATGCTTAGGATCTTACCACTTATTACCTCTATATTTGCTCTTGAGTTCTCACCAAGTCTTTTTTAATCCAATGGCTATTTTCCATAGTTTGATATTGACATTTTTGGGGCTATCACCTTCCTTATTCATTTGGAACATTTTTCTCAGACACTTTTTCCTGTGGTCACTTTGTTTCAACACTTTTCTTGCAAGAGTTCATTTGGACCTTTTTCTTTTGACAATTTATGCAGACAATTTTATCATAGACAAGGTATTTATGACTTTTTCTAAGTGATCTTTGATCAATTTTTGAAAAGGTACCCTTCAGCTTTGAAAATGCTCTCTGAACATGGAAAGTGCCCTCCGAATCATGGAAACTACCCTTTTGAGACCTCTGCATGGGACAATTTTTATTGCAGGATATCTTTTAGGGAAATGTTTGGTGTACTTAGTTTAAAGCTACTTATCTCTACCTATTGCCCTCTATCTTTTGTATTTGGCCTCTTTGTATCGGGTCTTTTCCCTCAGGCCTTTTTCCTGAAATAATTCCTTTGACCCCTTTTTTTGCATTATTCCCTTTAGACTATTAGATGACCCTTTAGCTTTTCTGTTTATGCCTTTCCCAAAAGAAAATAACCCTATGAAACTCTTGAAAATTACCTTCAAATTTTCTATTTGGTCTACTATGTTGTAGATAGGTACCCTTCAATTTTTTTTCAAAGGACCATTTCTCTAAGAAAAGTACCCTTCAGAGAAATTGAAAGTGTCCTTTCAGCTTTATGAAATTGTCCCTTCAAAAAAATTGAAGTGACCCCTTCAAAAAAGTTGAAGTGCCCTTTGAAAAGTTGAAAATGACCTTTTTGGAAGGATGGAGGTGCCCTTCAAAAAATTTGAGGTGCCCTTCAAAAAATTTGAGGTGCCCTTCAAAAAATTTGAAGTGCCCTTTAGAAAAGTTGTAAATGACCTCTTTGGCTTGAAAATATATCTTTTGGGGAAATTGTTTCAGACAAAATGTTTGAGATAATTCCTGACACTTGAACAAAAAACCCAAAAATAAAACCTCTAAAAGAAATAACACTTGCAATTTTGATATGGGTTTTATGTGGAACACCTCCTCCAAAGGAATTTTACCTAATAGGAAAACCCAAAGTGGAAGGCCGAGCTCGAATGACTAAGTCTAGAAATGTTTTTTTTTGAAGCAAGTTTTTGAACATGAATAACTATATTTGTGCTTTGATGAAGGGCCTCATAATTAGTACGCATGAACTTTGAACTAGGGTGAACAAACCCACTTGATTATCTTCCTCTTTAATTACCACACATTCAAGATTTGGCAATTTGAAAATGTTCTTTAAACTCTGCTCAGACCTATTAGCATGACTTAAAGAAAGTAAAAAGACCTAGACAACAAACTGATCAAGCTAAAGCATTCATATTATGTTGAATAAAATTTAGATCACTCTATGACGTGATGTTTACCCCTAAAAGATCTAAAGGCCAAATTTTCATATAGGGGTGCCCAATTTTTACCTGTAGGGTCAAAAATTGGTCAACAACTACACCTTTTGAAAATGTCAATTGGTAGGCTTCAATAAGACAAATAGGCCTACCCATAGGTTTTGAAACATTTTCAATTTGGATGAATTTTTAAAATTGGACACTATATAGGGATTTAGACACTATCATCAGTGGTAGTCACTCTATGATTGTAGTGTCCATAAGGTTAGAAAATAGGTACATATATGAAACCAATAGTGATGGATGTTTATCAGGGTTTAAACTTTCTGTGTAGTAAATGAGACTTAGGTCATCATAAATATATGGATAAAACTAAGAGTTAAGAATTTAGGCATAATGGGATGGTGAATTCTTGCCTTTCAGCAACATGGGTAAAGTATAGAGCCCTAATTGAAATTTGCCAAATGTACAAGACTGAGATGCTATGTATATTCACTTTTAGTATCTAAAACTATCTATGGTGGTTTATTAACATTAAAAATCAATAAATCAGATTGGAAGGGAAAAAAGGTACATGATAATTAAACATATTGAATTACACAAACATGGATACCGAATCAAAATCATCATATGAAGATAAGTGCTATGAAAAAGTAATGCATAATTAAAAATATCAAAAGAGTAATATCAAATATAGGTACGATAAGTAAATAATACAAATGAAAATATCTATATGAATACATATTCATAGATTCATTATAATAAGGCAACTATACATCACACTCAACATGGTGCATAATTCTTATTCCCTTCAACATGGTTAGATTCTTCAATAGTTTATAATTAAATTCATTACACACATGCATAGAAAATTAAATATAACATGTTTTAATTTACAAAAAACATAATAAAAAACATTAATACTTTCAATCCCCATCCCATCACATGACCTAAACTATCAAATTGAACTAGTTTTAAAAAAATCACATATAATATTAAGTTCTATATAAGTTTAACACATGAACACAACTATAAACATTTATATATATCAAATGTTTTACATAATACAAGTGTAAAATCATATAATTTCACTAAATAATGGGATCATCATCCTCTAGTTATCCATATCCCTTTACTTATAATTGATTATGAAAAGAATAAGTTCCAATATCACTTGGTTGTGATCTCGAGTGAGATCGAATCCTCTACTCATGATCCTCGATAACAAACACTCATTCCTAAATGAAACATAATCACACTTTAACTATAAATAATTTTGAAACACATTATATCTAAGATCCACTAGTGTAATATGATGGGGCATTTGATGTCTAGTGAGGTATACCCTCAACTGGTCACACTCAATAATAACCATATCTCTCTTAGCTATTATGTTATTGTATTCTACTATTATTACAATGTAGGCTACAGTTGTCATTGATGCATAATAAAAAGGGAGCATGCTTACTTGTAACATTAGTTACATGCTTCAATATACCATTGAGGACTACCTCAATAGTCATGTGTCATGTAAGAATTTAGAGGGATGTATCTATGATGATCATCCAATACTCATCATCCCCTACAAAAAAAATATAGGTAAAATTGATATTAACATCATCAAAATAATAAATGTATATACAAAATATAAATACACATTTTCATAATCATAGGATATGCTTAAGGACCAACTACTGATGCATCACCTGTATCCACTCCACCCTATACCATAGGAGCATCCTCCATTACAAATAGATAAAATAGCCCACCTATGGGATAACCACCATCATGTATATACTGGTGTATAACCTATGTCATCAACATCCAATGTCTAAATCACCAAACTCACATCTTCTAATGGGATGAGAGCCAAGTCTACAAAACTTGGTTACCCATATCACCTTCCTGTAATGGAACTCTCACATGTCAGATCCACACATAATGTGCTTGGGGTACCTACTATGGGATGATAAATTGTCTAGTAACATGGTAAAACTGAAATATCTCATATAATTTAGGTGATCAATCATGAAGAAATGGCTCACCTAAATATGACTTAGTTCCACCCTATCCTTTGAAAGTCCTCCATAACTTGTGCAGGGTTACCACACAATATCCTCAACAAATAAATGATATAGTATCTGAAGACATTACATCATCTTACCTATCATAATTTAAGTTTTACCCACCCATCTCACAATATACATCTATGGATGAGTCCATCTGCCATGAGGTAACCCCAAAGGTTGAATAATTGTGATGTGTTCATAGGCCCAATAATGTAAAAGTGTGGGCAAGCCCAACCCTCCTTCAAAACCCTCTCAGGTGATCCTATGCAAGTCTTTGTAAAAGTGGTCCAACATGGTGAAACCCCAAGAATATCACATGATGTTATACTCAATATCACAAACAAACTAGTGTATTTAGTATGAAATAGATACCCCATTACTGACCATTGCAATAAATGATACTAGTAAAGCACAAATGAATTCCTACAAATGTGGAACATTCACTAGTAAAATCTCTATCAAAATAATGGTCATATCATTAGGGACATAACATTCACCTTCAATGTGTTTTTTCATGTACAAGAGAGCTTGATTAATATGGGTTGGCCCATGAGTACCCTATAAGTCCAGTTGTCTCCCAACAATGGGAATTGCATAATTTACCACACATTCTCTAAGGTCATTGTCATATCCCTTGTCAAGAGATAGAAAGTACATGTATCTAAGTCCCATAAATCAACCAAGGTAGTCACCATATGCATGTCATATGACGTCAATGATAGCCACCCAACATGGCCAAGATAAGTTACATCTAGTGTGGCTCTCTCATCATTGGTCAATCATAGAGCATGCAATTTCTCCATCATATGGTCACAAAAAAACTCTCTAGTTTGAATATATTCCTATAATCATGAGTTAAAAAACAACATAATCAATCTCATACACAACTTTGATAAAAAAAAATTAAAAGGATAAAAACTATTGAAATACTAAATTTTTCATGGACATGACCACTATCATGTATAAAACTTCATATATAAGTATAACATTAACCATATAGGTCTAAATATAAGTCCATGATTGAGTAGGGAAACTTCGGTAAAGTTTGTATAGGACTTGGGTCGAAGGGACATGACCAAAAAATTAGGACATTCAATGCAACATACATAAAATGAATGAAATTTCTAAATTTACATATTAAAAAAATTGAGTTTTTTGACATATCAGGGATGACACATCCTTAGACTACCATCTAGACCCAACCTACTTGAACTATGTCAACCCAAGAAAACTCCATTATAGCCTCTTATCTCTCTCATAACTTAGAAAAAATGAAAACTAAATATGCAAATGAATTATAATTTTTCTTCAACCAACCTATTTATATGGTTCGACTTTTTTTAAAAAAAATTCAAAACCTTTATAACTAATTTATGCAAACTTTCACACTCGATATATTGAGTGAAACATATAAAATCACTCACTGTAAATTGTATTAAAGCACACATAATTTGTTCTTCCACATTTCTATATTTTCATCACATAAATCAACCTTTTTAAAAATCACAAATTTTATGCTTACTTACCTATATGTAGAATCTTTTACATATTCCTTGACCCTCATAATTTAAAAAAAATACAATAGTCACCATAGTATAATAATTACTTATTAGTGGAAAAGATACTAATTTAACAATATAATCATAAATATAACTGATATTTAATGAAACAAACATTAATTATCTCAATATAACACACTCTATTCTCTCATGCCTCACATTGAAAGGGGCATACATTAAGGTTATCAAAGAATACATCTCAATACATTTGAAATATTTAGAATGGTTAAAACTAACTTAACAAAAAATTTATGATATACTTAATATAAAAACATACCTAGTAATATGATCACTTGGGAAACATGACATACATGTGCACTTGAATCAAATCAAAGATAAAATAAAAAAATTAAAATAATGCAAAATCAAATTCTACAATAGAGTACAAGTTTTCAAAGATTCAAAGTTAAAAAATCATGCACATGACATATGTTAACAGATTGATATAGGCTATTGGGATATATGATAGGCATATACACTTAATTTAAAAAAAATAAAAGCACATGATCATACACATTCAAATACATATGCATGGGCATATGCAAAACAATTACAAGATCAAATTTAAAGGTTGAAATTAAAATTAAAATTGAGCATATATGTGCATATAATTATTTATCATTTGCACATATTTAGGGGTAATAATACTCATTCATGCTCAAACTTATTCAAGATTCAAAATTTCAAAGTCCAAAGTTATAAAAGGGCATGATACTTGTTCATGCACATGTTTAAAAGTTCAAAGCTAAAAATTTAAAGGAAAAATATTCATTTCAATTAAAGTCTATGACAAATGTGATGGAAACTAGATAATATAATGAGAAAATATACAAGCTATATTCCTCTACAATAGTGTGATTCAGTTTGTTGCAGGTGATGTAAGTTTGAGTCTAGTGGCACTCGATGAACTTGGCATCAATTATATCAAACTTTTCATGGTTCCACAATTTTTTGTGGATAATTACATCGATTAATTTTCCTCATCATATTATTGAGAATAATGCATCTTTCTAACTCATGGGATTGATTATTTAAATCCAAAATTTGAGACTTGATCATTCTCAACTCATTAATAATTTAACAAAAGAAATTACTCTCTCCAAAGTGATTTAGTAAGAGGAATCATTTTCTCCAATCTCTTATCTCAGGATATAGAATCAAAGATATGATAAGTTACTATAGTTAATACGGTCATGGGTATAGTGATGTCTACTGGCATATTTACTCTTTATTTACCACTCAAAGGAATGTTCTTTTCCCAGGCTAAGAAATGAACAAGATGAAAATAATTATGTCTCCACTTGGCATAACATGAGCATTCTACAAAAGTATCATAATGTAAAAAACATAAACATGTATTCTCTCATTGATCTTTGAATTTGTAATTTTCAAATTTAGAGTCTAAGATTTTATATATGGACATTAACTACTACATGTGTTATTATAGATTCCACCATGACATATCTTGCGCAATCAAAATTATAAATTCACACGAAAAAGTGTGTCTACACACTTGGGTTTTTTATTTCCTTTAATTTATAAATTTAATTACTAGAATAAAGGGGGGAAATGTAGACACCCAAATTTGGTACAAGCCTATATTTTATGTCATTTATTGTAACTTTATACACAAAGACTATTGACATCAAGCAACATATCTATTGGTAATTTATATATTATAGTCCATGAGTTTGTCTATGGTTTTTTATCTTACCATTTTGTCATGGGGATCCCCATTTTTGGTCCTTTGTCCTTCTAGACAAGTCCATGGTGCCTGGATAGGATAGGTCCTTTGTCTTTCGAGTCATGTTTCATTTAATTCTTATTTTTTCCATTGGGTATTATCTTGAATTAGATTTTGTGCACCATTAGGTCCCTAATTCAAAATCAAAACCTCTATAAATACAAATATCTTCTAAGGCATAAAGGATGGTTCTATGCAATATCAAAAGCTATTAAATTTTTTTATTTCTCTATCTATAGGTTTGTTGAAGCTATGTTCAAGATTTAATTCTTATCTACATACTTGTGCCAAGGGAAAAACAGGAGAAAATGAATCTAGAGTTACATTCACCATTCCACACACACATGTAAGTTAGATAACTACATTTGCATTTGTGCCCTCTTCAAAGTATTGGTAATGTAGTGCAATTCTTAGTAATTCAATAAGGATTTACTAAGATCAGTCCAACTCAATATCTTTTACTTGGCACCACTCCCATTTGATTCCAATTTGGTTTTTGTGAAATAAACTATGGTTTTGTTATTTTAGGTAATTTATGCAATATTTTAGGTCTAAAAGTGCACCCATAGCCCTAATTAATGTATGTAAAATCAATGCAATGATTAGTTTGATATCACAATCAATGGGGACAAGTCTATATTCAATTAAATTGAATGCACGATGTTGGCATCCATTTACAATGGATACATCCAAGAATATTCTCTAATTTATCATAGTTAAAATTATTTTTTATTTGTCTTCTATTGTCATTCATTAATGAAAATGAACTAGGAAAATTCTATAGTCTACAGACTTGAATGCACTGTGTTGTCATCTACTTATAATAGGCTTATCCAGATTTTATTTCTAATTTTTTTTCTTGATCTTGAGCATGCACAATCACCTTTATCACTAATTGTCATTATCAAATAGTTAGAATAGTAAAAAAATCTATGTGAAAGCCAAGTATTATATATATATATATATATATATATTATGTTTACCAAAAATAAAAAATTTCCACATTTAAAAAATCATTAAAATTAAATTTATTTTTTATTTTATATATTTAACATTATGATATTATCTAGTTTTACACCTATATACTCACATAAAAACTTAATTTTTTTAAATCAAAAATAGGATAAAACAACAGGCTATGTATACTACACCTATTTTTTCAATGCCAAGTCTCTCAAATACATTCATCATTCAAAGTGATATATGTAGTAATGGACTTGGCACTATACTCATGAAAGATAGACACCCCATCATCTTTACCAACAAGCCCTTACTAGTCATATTTTGGCATGGTCAACATATGAAAATAAAATGATAGATTTTATTCATGCAATTAGAAAGTGGCACCATACCTCATGGTTCATAATTTTTGTATCAAAACTAATCATAAAATCCTCATATAATTTTTAGAACAATGCATATCTTTCCCATATCAACAAAAAAGGTTCCCAAACTGACAAGATACAATTATGAGATACTTGCAAAAAGGGAAAATAAAATATTACAATCGATGTACTATCCCACTACTATGAAGAACAAGTAAGGTTGTGTGCATTATCTACCCCCATTTATAAATGTTTGCAAAACATCCAAAAAGAGTAGCATCAATAAATTCACACACAAAAACTCATCCAACAATTTTTTATTGAACTTACATCTAAGCCCAACTATACTTGGGATGGCCGATTTGTAAATTACAAAGGTTGTATTGTCTTAATTTCCAAATCCAAACTGTGAAAAAATATTTTATGTGAGTTTCATGCCTCACCTTTCATGGGTCATTCAAGTTTTTAAAAAGCTATGAAAGATTTCACCATTGTTTATTTTGGATAGAAATTAATCAAGATATTAATTCATTTGTTGAAGATTGTGAAACATATCAATGTCATAAAGGGGAGACAATAGAAACACTAGGCTTGCTCTAATTGATTATTTCACAATGCCTTTAGACAAATATATCCATGTATATTATAGAAGGCTTTCCAAAATCTGGAGGTAAATTAGTCATCCTAGTGGTGGTAGATTGCTTCTCCAAAAATGCCCATTTCTATGCCTTAGAGCATCCTTACATTGATTCTACCATAAATAAAAAATTCCATGAAAAAATATCTCACCTTCATGAAAATATAACTTCTATTGTATTTTATTGAGACTCAACTTTCAAAAGTCACTTTTAGTAAGAAATTTTTAGGTGCACGAGTACCTAATTGAAAATGAGCTCTGGATACCACTTGAAAATAGATGGCCATACAAAAATTGTTAATAAATGCATAGAAAAATATCTTTGTTTATTTTAATTTTATCAAAAACATTAATGGGTCAAGTGTTTACCACTTGCAAGATGGTGGTACAATACCACCTATCACACAATCACCAATTTGACTCCTTACAAAGTTGTATAAGGTAAGAAACCACCATTTATTCTATCTTATCTCTTAGATAGTTATCGTATACATGGAATGGATACCACCCTTAGTGTATGGGACAATATTCTCCATCTTCTCAAGGAAAATCTACACTTGGCATAAAATCACATGATGTAGAAGGTTAATCAACACCATTTAGGATGTGCTTCAAACTTGGAGATATGAATTTCATCCAATTATAACCTCATAATTAGTCCTATTTGAAATTGGAAGGTCCCCATAAAATTTCTCCCAAATTATATGGGCCTTATAAGTTTCTTTAATAGATTAGTCCTATCACCTATAAGATGGAACTTCCACCTTCTTCACGTGTCCATCTAGTTTTTCATATTTTAGGTGTTAATAAAGTCTTCACCCATATTATCATCGATCAAATAATACTTTCTAAGCTTGATGTAAAAGGTTCCCTAATTCTTAAGATTGAAGCTATCCTCGATAAACACTTTTGTTATCTATATAATAAAAGCATCACTAAGGTTATAGTCTAGTGGAATGTGATGCAACTAGAAGATGTGACTTGTGACTATATTCTTTAACTCCAACAATAGTTTCTTCATCTTTAGATTTAAGGGAAAATATTTTTAGGGGGGATGTCATGTTAGGACCCCTTCATCCTAACTTTTTTATTTGTAATTATTTTCATTAATAAAAGCTATGAACACATATTCTTTGTAATTCATACCTTGAGATAATTGTAATAATCTCACATTCATGGGAAGTAATAGCCAAATAGTATGAAATTATTATAAATAATAGCATATACTAGTGAAAAGGCATATTGTATTGATATTGATCAAAGGAGGTTTCCCCATTGAAGAGGCCAATGATATTTTAATACAATTAAACTCTCTTTTTAACATAAATAATCTCCTTCCTTTTCATTTACAATATTATTTAGATGTATTTGCAATATTTTTCTGATTTATTGTATGAAGGACCATGTTAAGCTTGGTCTTCGAGATCAATTATTAAATTATGTAAATGATCTTTGATATAAATAACTTGATCAATTCCATTGACAACAATCTCTTATTATTCTTCTTGTTTGATTTTATTTTTAATTTTAGGTTTAATAAGCTCTATTTAAATTTATTTGATGAATTGGTCTTAATATCATAAGTTAAATTATGTAAATGATATTTGAGAGAAATGGATTGATCAAAAATTTCAATAAAGAATACATATACATTAAGAATGATATATTGGATGGGATTTTTAGTGGGAATAGGTGTAGTGTAAAGTTAACTGATGATCACTTTCCCCTTTACTAAATTTTGGATGATGATTTTTAAGTCAAATCTAATGAAGAGCACCATCCATTTACCAATTTGATCAGTAGTAAATATGGATTTAAATAATAAATTAAGAAGAGGGTTTGTATGTATGATGAAATAGGTCATTTTATAAACAACATAATACCAAATATTGTCGACAAAAAAATAGGTAGTCATGCTCAAATTTGGTGTAGTAGATCTTGTAGTCAATTAAAGCATAGGTAAGATAGTCTATGGCATACTCTTTTTGGATTGGTATTTTTGTGTAAACATTTACCCAATTGAAATGAGGGTGGAATATGTGTATAAAATAAGATGTTTTTAAGAAGATGGCGGTCATAAAGTAGGTGTTTTTAGTAAATATTTCTTCATGTTATTAAATGAGTGCTAGAAATCATCATTCCACTCAAGATTGACATGTTTTTTTAGGATGGAACTAATATAATGAGTTGAATAGACTGATTTAGGGATGAATATATAAATTATCCATAGTTTCTATAGAAAGGTATGAATTTTAGGGATGGTCATTGGCCTAGGCATGTCAATAATTTCTTCAATATTGGAAGGATTAATAATAATTTCTCTACTTGGATACCATAACCCCATATTTTTTTATGATATTGAATTTTAAGAAACTTTTAAAGGTTTTATCTAATTTTTTTACTTACATATGTCTTAAAATATGATGATTAAGCACAAGATGGTCTTTAACTTATTTGGAAAGAAGGTTGTCTATGTAGAAATCAACTATTTTATGGATGAGTTCATGGAAAATGTGAGTCATGGCACATTGATAGGTTTTAATAAAAATTTTAAGGCCAAAGGGAATATTTACATAATAATATGTGCCCAAATTAGTAGACAATATGGTCTTATGTTGATCTTCATGAGTGATTTGGATTTGACTGTATCTAAAAAATATGTCCATGAGAGAAAGCAACTCATAGTTGGTTATATAATCAATAATGGCATCAATGGAGGGTAATGGGAAATTTTCTTTTGGGCATGCTAAGTTTAGGTCAAAAAATTCAATGTATATGTGAATGACCATTGTTACTTTATTTATAATGAAAACTATGTTAGAGTCCCATTCAGAGTAATCCAAAGGCTTAGTAAATTTAATGTCCAAGAGATTGATAATTTATTTGTGACAAAGATTTGGGGAATTTATGCTTATTTTGGTGAATGGGGGTCATGTTGGGATAGGTAATAATATTATGAATAACTACCTTATGATCAATGTTGGGAATTTAATAATATTTACAAACAACGATGTAAATTTTATGAATATGATTGGTAACATGGCAATTTCATTGATCATTGAATCAATGCTAGCAATGAAGTTCTATAAAGAGGGATGAGTCTTTGTAAAATGTATAAGTTTATGATGTCAGTGGAGGAGTTGATATTATATTACATGAAGTATATATAAAATACCATCATCACTTGGTAAGGTAGGTAATAGATCATTTAATTCAATGTCAACTTCTAGATTGATGTATTTATTGTATTTCTTGTCTATTTTTCATGAATATAGCTCACATAAATGACTTTGGAATCAAATTTAATGTCTTCAGATTTAGAGGGAGATTCCATATTTTCTTTGATGTCATTATTAAAACTAATGAAATTAATATTCTATGAGCTAGTATGAATCAAATCAGTCTAGTTGATGGTGTTTGACTATTTTGAGTGTCACCAACTTAGCTAACGGTGTTGATTTATTCTAGATGAAACTGAACATCATTGAATAGGATAATAATTTTAGGTAAGTCTATTTTAAATTGAACATCATTGGTTGAGATGATATCATGGGGTAAGTATATTTTAAATTCAACATCATTGGTCAGGTCAGTGACATAAATATTATCTATTTGAAACTAAACATCATCAATCAAGCCAATGATGTTAGGATTATTTATCTAAAATTGAACATCATCAATCAGGTTGATGATGTCAAGATTAGATTAGTAATCTAAGAGAATTTCATAAATTAATCATTATGGGTTTTATTTATACAATTAAATATTTGTTGAATTATCCACTTAAATATTATAGGGTGGATTAATAGGAGGATTGAAAGATATATACTTGTTTTCATCATTGAGTCAAATTATGGGTTGCCAAAATTGTAGGATATATGGACCATGTTGACCTCAAAATTGAAGGAATGCATTTGATAAAGATACTTCTGATAATGAAATACTTATGAGTGCCATGCTTAAGCTTTGGTAAATGTTTTAGTCTTCATTATAATATTGTTGAATTATACAAACTTGATTTTTACCATGCTCTTGTTAATGTTCATCATTATGGGTATCCTTGGAAGAGATGTCAATTTATCTAAAAGTTTGAGGAAAGAGTAATAATGTGTCTTAGAAGATTTGAGAAATCATGTTCTCATTGTATTGTAATGATTCATCATCATATGTGGATTATTTGGCATTGCAGGGGTAATCTTTCTCAACCTCTTCATCGAATAGGGGAAATCATATAGCTCTTAGAAGTAGAGATGAGGGAAGCCAAACAATGATATATTAAGGTAAATTAGAAATTTTACAATGTTTTTAAATTCATTTGGATCATCATAATTGGATTCAATGATGGTGAAATGTAAACCAAGATGCATGTTGATGTATTTAGGTAAAAAAGTGTTATTATTAGTGTTAGTTGTAGGAATTTTGAATTTAGTTCAAGGATTTGCTAGTTTGAGATCCCATGGGTTTGGATTATCTTCTTATTTATCAATAACATTATTGGGGATAAAATTTAGGCATTGGATACTATAAGAGGTGATTAATCTCATGTGGTGTATGCAAGGTCATCTTAATACTAGATTGTAAGAAAGTGGAAGGTCAAGGACCATGATCTTGGTGTGTACTACTTTGGGTCCTATGACAAGAGGAATCCAAATGTATACAAGGGGATTTTGATTATTTTTTAAATTTACTTGGAAATTAAATATTGTTTTCATAAGATCATTTTGAGAATACTCTATGTATTGATTATTTATAAGGCTACAATGTTAATGCCAAAAACTTCATTGACAAGCACTTTCAAAAGTTGAACATAATTGATAAAAATACCAATAAAGAGAGGAGAATCATCAACTCAATAGAGTATTTCATTTTTTATCATAACATTCATGGGAAAATTAATTGAGAGTTCATTATTGTATAGGGTATGAGAGAAGGTTCCAATTATGTGTAAGTTTTTAGTTGTAGGATGTTAATGAGGTTACTTAGGTTTTTCATTTTCACTTGGTGATGGAGACTCTTTTATATATTACGATTGTTGCATGAGAAATATCCTAAAATAGGGTGGTGTTTTTATGAGCTCCAGTAAGGATATTTTGAGAGGCTTAATGTTGAGTTTTTCTATAAATTTTCATTGATTTTAATTTTTTTAAGAATCATAGCAATACATTGGTTAAGCATTAGAATATGCTTTTAGAGCCTTTATGATAAGAGGAATTTATTCCTTAGGTTGAGACTCTATTACGAGATTTGGTGAATCATTTGATGTTATCTATTTTTTAGTTATGGTTGTGTCTTTATGCATCATGTCTTTTTGAGATGGGTTTTTCAGTTTGAGGACAAGATATTTATGAATCATTTGATGTTATATATATTTTTAGTTATGGTTGTATCTTTATGCATCATGTATTTTTAAGATTGGTTTTTAAGTTTGAGGATGAAATATTTATGTCTGCTTACATTGATAGTTTAATTTTTACACATTGACATATTATGAATTAATGCAAGTTTGGTCATAAATTCCTTCAGTTTCAATATATAAACTTATTCATAAGGGTAATGTTAGGATTGGAAGTTAGTTGAGGTTTATGTGACTTTTGATGTTTATTTTATTGAGGTGATTGGTATTTATAAGCTAAGAGGTATTATTTGTCATGCTCTCGAGTGATGTACTCATGATTAAAATTTTTACCTAACATGAGGTCAAAAATAAAAATTTGAGATCACAATTTTTTTCATAAGTGTCCAACATTACCATGCTACTAACATAAATTATTTGGGTTATACCATGGTATAGGCTTATGAGTATAAATATTAATAGGTCAAGATGTCAACATCCTTCACTTGAGTTATTTAAGACTTTAGGCAAGGTGTATGGGTTTGAATACTTGAGGGGAGTGACACTACTAGCTTAGATGAGTGGGGATGGGAGATACTTGAGTATTGATAACATTTATGATTTTTAGGAAAAAACCCTTATTATATTTTTGATTTGGATCAAATTATTTCATAAGGTAGTCTTATCAATAATTTATTTAAAGGCTTGTTTCAATGTCTTACAAAAAAGTTGAGGTGTTATATTTGTAGTAAAAACTCGAAGATGATTTCCTCACTCATGTTATGATCAACTTTGTGTGTTAAGGAATTCCATATCTTGATGGAATCATGGTAAGACTCATGAGCCAATTTTTTTTTATTGATGAAGTCTCCATGGTTATTTTCAAGAAGTTCGTGATATTAACTAAATAACGTAGTTTTGGTAATTGAATGTGGTGGAATTTGGTTGTACCATTCTAACACATTCATAGTTAAAGTTTTTTATATAATATTAGTAGACTCAAAATTATTTGTTTTGATACACTCTTTGTAGAGGTTTCAATATGATTTAATATGTAAATTAGGTTTAGTGAATATGACATATGTGAAATTTAGAGAGATACCTCCAATGAACATAAAAAAAATAGGGAGTTAAGGGCTTAATTTTTAATGTTTTAATAATTTTTGTGAATAGGAGGTTGATTTATTATATTAACATTAACATCCATGAGGATAGGAGGAGGGGGGAAAAGATTAGGTGGTATTTAGATAACTTGTTGTGGCTGATTTAGCATTTGTAAAAGTTGATTTTGAATCTGGGTCATATGATTATTATTTATAGTTTGCATAATGGCCATTTGATTTAACACTTTTATGAGCAATTAGGTTCTATCTAATGAAGGATGTTGGATAAGAATTGAGCTAAGAGAGTTGAGATGATGATAATTACTTGATGTCTTGACCATTGAAGTATAAATAAATTGTGGTGATAGAGGAAGTTTCTTGAGAATTACATCCTTAGTAGGAATTAAAATAAAACCATTATTTATGTATTTAATTTTATATATCCTATCGAGCGTTTTACTATTTTATGGTTAAGGGTAATTATAATATACACATCCTAGTAAAACTAAGGCACAAAGGATATCTCAATAAATACATTAATATCCAATAGTTAAATCTTCCATAATGTTAAATTTAGACTAAAAATACTATTGGAATGAATGATAAACAATAGTAACAAAATATAGGGAAAGAAGACTAAAATTCTTCTTAGGTATTGTAGCTAGATTTTGAGACTATAAATAGTGTATGAAAACTAACACATAAGTTTTCCAAAGAATTTGATTACAATATTGTAAAATGAAAAAAATGATAGATCACTAATTTTGACCCAATCATAATTATGGAGTGGTTGATACTAATCCATAATTATGACACCAAGCTAAAATTTTCATATTTTATACTTTTCAAGTTTGATAAATTTTGTGTCACTTCGCAGAGAGATGATGATGAATATACTAGATTCATTTTACATAATTTAGAGGAAAAATTATTTTATTCTCATTTGAATTTGACCTAATCCTCCATAATGTCACAATAGGATCAAAATTTATAAGTTAGTTAGCCCAAGTCTTAGGGATTTACAGTTACATATCTTACATGCTTAAAATCATGGATGTATGTAGTTTTAATGCATATGAGTTAATATTAACCTAATGATAGAAAGGAATTCACATCCTCTCCCTAGATAATCAAATGCAACCATAATAGACTTGAAATGATGGTGATGTAATGTAATCTCAATATACATATTCATTTACTGAATGTGTATATATCTTGATAAGAATTTATGATTATGAGTGAGAGTCTTAGCTCATAATATTTATAGATGATTCAAAAGTGTGTAGGATATATCAAATGAATAAGAGTATATATATATATATATATATATATATATATATATATATATAATACACTTCTCAAATAGTTGACCCTAGAAAATAGTGATAAGCGATAATCAAGGCATACTAGGGTCAACTATTTGAGAAGTGTATTATATATATATATATATATATATATATATATATATATATAATACACTTCTCAAATAGTTGACCCTAGAAAATAGTGATAAGCGACAATTAAGGCATAAGGAATTAATCCAAGGTGGAAAGGACCCACAAAAATAAGAGGGTCAAAATTGGTGAGCCATTTTTTTTAATTGAAGGGGAAAAAGGTTGAAAATAAATATCAAGCTAAATAGAGGATGGAATATTGGGATCATGGTGCTAAAAAATAATATATGAGGTGTTTATGATAAAATATATATGAGTCAAATCCAAAGAGAGTCTAATAGGGGTTGAAGGAGTACAAAAATATCCAAATGTACATAAATTAACCAAGTGTGGTCAAACATGACAAATATGTTATGAAAATGGGTCTTTTACCAAATTAGGTGTTTACAAAATGCCCTACTTTTATGTCAATTTATGTGAATGCATGCATACATCAAAGTAAAAAAATAAGGAACACATACATGGTCATACCTGAGGGATGGAAGGATAAAGGCTGGGTAGTTTTGGGATAAGATCACTCACATTCTGGTGTTGGTAAATTTATGTGCTTGTAAAAAATTATAAATGTATGCACGTAGCCAATGTATTGATAAATCAACATAAATATATAGAAATGAAATAAAAACTAAAAAATGAGCATGAAATTGAATATACCTCATAGTATGTGGATTGTGTTGTTACTCATAGGAAAATATTGGTACTAAAACAAAAAATTAAAACTTCAAGTGTATAGGGGCAAACATGGGAGGAAAGAACTCCACTTCTTGATCAAGAAAGTAGACATATAGAAAATCATGGTCTTTCTTTGAAATTTTTGGTATAGATAATTAAATTTTCATGTGGAATATTTGTTGATATAAACATATAGATATATGCCCTCATTTTGAGGTGAGGGATTGGTACCCACTCCTATAAATCACTTGTCTCAAAAGTAAGATTTGTAAAAGTAATGTGTTATTAGAGAAAAAAATAGTTGATGATGTTTAAATATTTGAAAGTAAATTTGTAAATGCATATGAGTATCCATTGAAAATTATGATGATGTAAAGATCGATAAGAAGATGTAACCTCATGTGAGGATGAGAAAATGAGCGGTAATTAATATACCCTGATGTATCCTAATAAAGGGAGGAAATTTTTATGGACCCAATGTGGTAAGATATGGATGCATCCAATATATAAATGTAATACCTAAATGTGACTAAGTTTAAGGATGATGATATAGCATCCTAATATAAGTAGTGTAAGATAAATGGGCACAAGGGTGTAGTAAGCTCCATTGCATAAGATATAGATAAAATCTATGAATGTGTGGTTAAAATTAACCCAATGGAAGGATATATATGGTATAAATAAATCTCAAGAGATATGTGAATTCATAATCCCCCCTCTAGAAATATAATCTAGGGACAAATAATATGCCCCAATTTAGCTATGTGCCCCTAGGTGGGCTATATATAACAATGAAGGACACACACAATAGTAGTATTATGAGCCAATATATGAATGTTTTAGATTAAGGTAAAAACAGGTTTTGAAGGGACCCTGAAACCCTACACAACAAGGAGAAAGATAAACCATAAAGCACAACTAGGTTTTTTTAAAAAGAACTTGTTTACAGAAAAGAACCAACACCAGGTTTTACAGGGACCTGTTACCAACATAAAAGATTAGATAAAATTGCTGTTAAAACACTGATTTGAAACTTAACAGACTGGATCAGCAACCTGAACAACCTCCCAGACTAGAAACCAGTAAACCAGAAAAGCAACTAGTTTACTAATCCCGAAAAACCAATCAGCAAAAGGGATCATTAGATATTCCTTTTGAATTAAGGTTTTTTTTTTTTACTCGACTGAAGAATCATTTCTAGAGGGGGGACCAAATGCTTAGACTTCTTTCTCTTAACTGTTGTCCATTTGTCCTCTAATTTTGCTACCTCAGCAACCCATACCTCAGAAGACAATGATCCTTGGAGCCCAGTGGGCACAGAAGCTGCAACAAAATCCATGTGAGAACTAGACACAGTCTGGCTCTTAGGAGTATCCTCCAAAATAGGGGAAGAGACCACCACCTCCCCCACTGGCTCAGATATATATGAATGTTAAATACATTGGAAAGATATGGAATAGGAAAATTATACCATAATTAGTAGTGATAATTATATGTATCATGGCACCAATCATATTAAATTACATATTATGGGAAATATAATTAGTCACAACTAGGATATCATGTGTAAATTATGAAACCATCAAGCAAGAAACATGAGTAAAATTAGTCAATGAAAAGACATAATGACCAGAGGATATATATGTAGAATATTATATAAGACATTGATAGGAAATTGACACAAACACATATAAGTATAAACACATATGCAAGTGTTTCAACAATAATAGGGCACATAAGAGAACATATAATGTTCCATGTAGCATGCAAGATGCAAGTAAGAGAAATAGATGTTTAGTCAATATAAGAATTTCTATATGATAGATGGAAATTAGGAATTATATCATATAATATATACCATAAATATATTCCATAATATGATGATGAATCCAAGAGCATAACAATTTCATAACAAAATAAAATCACAGAGAAAATTATTGAGCAGAAAAAGAGAATTCTAATTCTTTGTTATTCATTATAAACAAAACATAAGTATTTAAATAAATCAAAATTATAAGATAGAGTTGTGATGCACAACTAAAATTATATTGAGATAAAATTTATCTTATAGTTAGACGAACTTTCCATTTTAAACAATTTTTGAAACTTCCCATTTTTAGTAACTTTTACATGCAACTGAAATGGGCCAACTAATTGTTCATTTTTATCTGCATATATAAATAAATATCAAGGGAGAATTTCAACTACAAGTTCACACTTAGTCACAAAAAAATAAATTTAGCAAATTCTAAAAATATGTAAAAATAATATCAAAATACATTTTTTGGCCTTTAGATGGTCAATTTTAGGCTTGGAAATTCACCAAAAAAGTCACTACGTGGCTAGCATGGATACAACTATGTAGATATTTTAAAAATATTTATTTTTTAAAATAGGATCAAATAAGTTCCCAAGTCAAAATTTATAGCTTCCACAAGATATGCTCCCACATCACATTACACATGCATATGAGCAAGCAGTGTTGGAATCCTATAATTGATCCAAAATTATGCTCTTTGATTGTATTTTTTTTCAATTAGAAGAAACTCTATATTATCAACATTGATTCTTTGACTGAATAGATAAACATTTTTAAATTTTAAATCTAAATTTTTTCTGATATTATCTACCACTTTTTATGTAACATTTATGATAACACATATTGTTTTTATTGTATAAAAAATATAAAAACCAATTTGAATTGTTTGTAAATAATATATTATATTACCATTACACATACATCTAAGCAAGAAGTGTTGGAATCCTATAGTTTTGGTCTGACATTATGCTCTCTCATTAGAAAAAATTACAATTGCAAGAAGCTCCAATCTACATTAGTTATTTGACAACAAATCCCTTAGTAGAAAACCATTTCTTATTTGAAATCTAAAAATAAAAATTTAGATGTAATCTACTATTGTTCTATGCATCATTTTTGTTAAAACATGGAATTTTTCATGTTTTAAAAATATGAACACCAAGTTGACTCATTCTTAGATAATGTATCTCAAGTTCCTTTTATTTTCAACTTTATTACACTTTAATTTACTTTGATTTTCATTCAGTTTTTCCTTGTGCATACCTCAATTCTCATATATATGTCTAAAAATATATAAGTTATAGGGTCTAATATTTTAAAAGGTAGAAATTGACATTAGAAATATTGAACAATAAGACTTAAATTTTATTACAATCTCAAGAATGCAATCACTACAAAATCTTTACAACTTTACTCCTTTCTATTTTTAATGATGTGAAATAATACAAGACAATACGTACATTAAAATTATAAACAATAATATAATCAAAAACTATATTCTATACCACAACTCCCTTCTCTTACTCTAATTGTACTAATATTTATTTCTCTTCATGCCTTCACACATGAAATATCACACTTTTATAATTTTCTAATTACTTTAAATTCAAATTTCTTGCCCTTGATTTCTATCTCATTATCTCATGTTAATACATATCTACCCCTATTGGAATCTTATTTTTAGCCTTTCAGTTCAATTTACAATAATAATATTCAATGTCACTTTTGTGTGGAGGGCAAATATTTTCTTATATTATTCTTTAAGTTTCTGACCTTCTAGGGCCTTAGTGTTTTCAATGTATTTTGGTATCCACTTGGTGATGGTGGTTCAAATATAAGGTGGAAGAGGGGTTTTAAATTGTGAGGATGGGAAATTGTAATAAATATTAATTATAAATGTTTATTTAATATTAAAGCTTTAAATTTTCATCACATTTTAAAAAATAAATTTTTAGATATAATTTTTTTAGTTGGATTTTATATTTATGTATTTTGTTCATTTTTTAAATGAATTTTATTTCATATATTTTTGGTAAAAATTATAAGGAAAGAGGACTTAATTTATCATGTATCATAAAAAAAATTTAGTAAGGGAGAAATATATTTATCACTTTGGGCTTTTCACCTTTTATTTTATTTTTTATTAGAAAATATTTTTTGAGTGTGTAGAGTCTAATAAATCACTCTTGTCTCACAATTATTATCAATCTAGAGTTAACCCAATAAACTCTCTCACAATTATTATCAATCTAAAATTAACCCAATAAACTCAATCATGTATTTATGTTAAGTTGAAGATTTATAATGTAAATTTTTTAATAATAATAATGATTTATGGGATTTTATGCTTGCATGTGTTTACTCATTACTGAAATGACCTCTATGAATAATCACTATTTAAATGATATTTTTATGCATATGTTTTTCATAATAATTATAAATATATGGGACCACTTTAAAATGCAATCACCATAATAATTTGTTATTAGGGAGGAGGAATGATGAATATAATTCACCATTTTAAGTGTCTCACCCACCAAACTCTTTCCCTATTGAATAGTATTTCAGAAACATGTAGCAATTGATAAACCTAGAATTAAAAAATATCATATTTTCAAATAAATTAGAAAGAATTCTATTTGTCACATGAATCCAAATCCTAACCAAAATAATATTATAATTAATTTGTTTTAATATAATGTAAACATTTGTTAAGATAATATTTGGTCTAAAAAATTATGTTAAAAGTGAGGAACCTTATCTAAGTTAAATTAATATTATTCATTTGACATTGTACAGTTCACTCATGAACTGAAAATATACCATACAAATTTATCTCCATTATCAATCATGGCTATCTTAACAAGTTTTTATTAACTCAAATTTGAAAATAAATCATTATATCACCATACTAAACATGTTATTAAAAGGTAGTTTTGTCAACTCAAAGAAACATCTTGTCTCATTGTATCCTTGGCTAAGGGATTACGTTGGCTTTAAAAGGTGTGATATTAATTATGTCTCCAATACCTAAATGTTGTGTAATATAAGGAAAATAATTAAGTAATTTATTTAATAAATATACGAGTAATATATATGAACATGTTCGAGATCCTGCCTTAGGCCCTATCAAGTGTAAGATCTTATTAACAATTCATAACAAGATAAGTGGAGATTGGTTGGAATGAAGTGGATGGAAAATAGGTTTGTTTCATTAGGGAGTAGATGGCTATATTGAAATACTCATCAAGACTCAATTTTACAATGTCTATGATTTTATATTTTCATTTTTGGCCATATTAATGGAGTTAGGAAGGATGAACATTAAGAGGTATTTGGGGTGGATTGGTTATGAAATTTAGGATAGTGGCATGGCTTTAAATTATCTCCCCCTTCCCTACGATAAGAATATGGGTTCTTATATATTCTTAAATTTATATTTTGAGGAAAAATAGGGACATTAGTAATTTGAGGGAAACTTTTATTGGTTGATATAAGGAAATTTTTAATGAAAAGTTTTTTTATTTTCAAGAATTATTTAGACTAATTTTTTATATTATTTATAGGTGATAGTGTTATGGTCACATACTTTGTGAAAAATTTAGTATTTATTAATATCATAGTTTTTTAGATGTTTTAGATTTTAATTTTAATTTTTGTTTCAATGATTATTGTTTTTTTGTTGACTTAAAGTAAGAGAGTTAGAGATTAAGTTTGAAGATAAAATGTAGGTTGAATTGAATCAATATCATTGAACATAATTTTAATAGTATCATTATTTGTATTTCCTATTATTTTTATTATTAGAAGTGTTATTTTTTTTAAAAGTAAGATTCAATTAATAATACTATTGATAGTTGTATTATTCTTGCACTGGATAATTATAAGGCTTTGGTTATTGAATTAAACATTATAATTATTATGATTTGGAATTTGTACTATTATACCCATAATTGATCCTACTACTATCTACAATTTCATAGTTAACTATAACTATGGTGTAAAGGGAATCTTAAAAAGGATTTATATGGTAAATTTTGGACCTCTTATCTAGTTTTTTTCAATCAATGCAATAAAAGGTCTTATAGATATTGATGGTCCATGTGAGGGTCATTGGCCAAGGAATATAAAAGTTGACACCAAATAGACATCATATTTATAAAAAATGGGAAATGAAAAATTAGAAATTGATTCATTGTATTCTTTTTTGATATGAAGTAATTATGTGATCCATGTGTGAATTAGTTTTCTCACATCAAATATTGTTAAATTTGAATGAGTATATGAAAGCTTTAATAAGATTATAATATCAATCAAGGAAAATTATCTCAATATTTTAAAGAAATATTTTGGTGAAGATCGCATCCCAAGGGAGTATCTCTTATAGTCATGACTTAAGATTTCACATGGGCATTAGGGTCATCTTTTTTTTTTTGCATTTGGTAATTTCACAAAGAGGAAAAGACAAGGTGATATTTTTAATTATGTGGTCTAAATAATCCTTAATGTACTATAAATAATTATGTGCCACATTATCATTATCCAAGATTGTTTTTGGATATCCCATTGGTTTAAATAAGTAGTATGGATGTTTTAGAAGGGGTGTACATATTTGGGTAATGTATAATTAAAGGATGATTAGACATATAGTTTTCATGTTAACTATATTTGTAATAAATCTAGTAATATGGTAATGTTTTGATATGTAAAGGTTTCAAAAAGGATCATAATATTGGGAATTTTTAATAGTGGTATTTCTGGTTTAAATATCATGTTAGAAAAGGGAACATAACACTAATGGGTCAAAGTTAAATTTTGATTTCAAGAAGAAAATTTTTGGCTGTGGATGGTATTAAGCTGAGTTTAATGTTGGTTAGGAGTGAAGTTCTAATTAGGATTGAGTGAAGAAGTAGATTCAGGGACTTAAAAGTTAGAAATATATTTTTTTATCAATGTGATAACATAATAATTTATATCTTTATTAACATGAGAATCATAATATTTAAAGGGAATATTATTATGAAAATTATAATTTATATGGGTTTTGGTAGTGATTAAAGAAGTCGTGACTTAATTTTTTTTTTTAATTTAATGAAAATATTGAGTGAGAACATGGTGATAAAATATAATGATTTTTTTATAAGGTGTGCCTATAAATGAGGAATGTTATAAGTGTAAGTAGATTTGACATGGGTGGTCACCCAATTTTTGAGTCTAATTTTGATTATCTCTATCAAATTTATTTAATATCCTAAGTTTATTCATTTATAAAGAAATTTTTATACAATACTTTTCTCATAAAAATGAGGAGTACACTATTATCTCTCCAATTACAAACTCTCAATCATACTAATCGTAATATATAGGCTAAATTTAATAACTATGTTGTATCAACATAAATTATCTAAAATGCTCCCCTTAGTACAAATATATAGAATTGAATGGTACTGCATAGGAACTAGGGCATGCACAAGTTTTCAATGAACACCATTCAATGGGAAAATATAACCAATAAAATAAGGGGTACTAATATAATCAAATATAGGGACACACATGATAAAACAAGATTATATAAAAAAGAACATATATGGATAAACATGCTATCCAAACTCTTGAATTGTGAACAGATAAAAATGTTTCACATGAGATCAATGAATCTATGTTGTATTGACATTTAAAACATTTTATTATGATCATACACACTACTCATTATTGTAAGTGTGGCATGGGCTTCCACTTCTATATTCAAAATTTCTCATTTGGTTGGCTAGGCCTCACCAAGTATGTACAAATTAACTTGTGGGACTATGTTCTCACTATGCCTCTAGTGGGTTTTGATCACCTCACTAAATATAATATTTATAATTACTATACTTGATCACTAAAACTTGAACATAAAAAAACATGGTCGCCACTTCCACTAGACACCTTTCTTACCTTTAATATTTTTGGCTCAAGTTTTTGAATCATCTGCAATGAGATACATCATCAATATCATTTGTGACTAATATCTCTTTAGGATATATTATGTTTTGGGCACATTTTTTTTTTGTTGATACAAAAAATGACAACCTCTAAATTAGTGATGAATTAGAGGGTGATTTTTCTCCTTCATCCATTTCCTCCAACCTATTGTGTGACTAAACTCAATTGACTTAGGTCAAATTGCATGTCAAATGTTTAATAACTATAGGTTATGCGTAGATGAATTCCCTCTATAGAATGGGCATACACATTATTAATTATATGTCAAGTTTATAAATAATGCTTCCTTACAATAGAATTTTTGACTTTAAAAACTTGACATTAACTAAAAACATATACATATTTTATCAATAATGGACTCTATTCAGACTAATATGTTAATATTAGATGACTAATGATACCTAAAAAGAATAAACTTAAAATGTGAAACTATTTAAACTATATAATTTAATTTAAAAAAATAATTACAAATTATCATATAAAAACTTTATACTATTGAATCACTTAATTTAAAAATCTGTATTCAACACAAGAAAAAAAATAAAATCTAAATAAACTATCATTTACAGAAAAAATAGACAACCTAACTAATGATATAATAAATGAACAAACCAAAAAATTGAACCATAAGATTAAATAAATTATAGATATTAGTACGTTTATTTTTAATTTGGTAAAGTCTAGAAGGCATAGTGAATGAAAAATTAAATGGAGCTTGACATGAGCTTGGCAAATTTTGAACAAAATTGTCAATGTAGTATACATGTCAAGATGAATAAATGAATGCATGATTAAAGGTATACATAAGTGATTTTTTTATAAGATGTATTTTAATTGAAATATTTTAATGTAGTTGAAAAATAGAATCACATGAAATCAACAGGGGAAAATGAACATGAATCAATCTATAGTTCTGGGAATGTGTATGAGGAAAGGACTCATACATGAAATCAAATCAATTAAATTTGTCATACCTTCCAATGCATAGGTATGCATTGAAGATATATGAGAGATCTTCCCAAGTTTAATATTAGAGATATGACAAATGTGTGGATATTCAACACCACCAATGGTAAGAGCACTAAGATGAATTCAAATAATAGAAAAGATGTGTTGGACGCATAAATTAGATATATTCTAATAAATAAGACCGTAATATTAAATATAAAAAACACAGATATTTTAAACACCCAAATTTGATATAAGCTTTGTTTATATTATATTTATATATATATATATATATATATATATATATATATATATATATATATATATATATATATATATATAATCTTAATGGTGAATAGGGGATACTTATTGGTGCATCTAGTTTGGTGACATGTCTTCTTCTCTACTTTATTAAATAATGAAGTCTTTTATTTTATTATTTTCATCTTTATTGACTCTGTTACAAGGATCCTTAACCTTGTTATTTTATCGGTGATTTTTTTTTGGATTTATGATCATTTTGGTAATCTCAAATAAGGTTGGTTACTCGAAGTGTCTGTAGATACTAAAAATCTTCTAGCATATCTTTTGAATCTATTTTGGGACATGTCACCATTTAGGTCACATTAATTTACACTTTTGGATCTTCTTTAGTTAGATTATGTGTGCCAATAGTTTCATAATTATAGATTGATAACTTTATATATAAAAATCATTTAGATAATTTTAAGGATAAACACTCTTTGATTAAAAAAGGAACACTTAAAGTGCAAAACCATTCAACTTACTATTATTCAAGATTTGACATTTCTAAAGGATATATATGTTTGATTGCTTATACAAAAGGAGGACCTAAGAAAAATTTCACTTATACTTGCATTCACATGATTTGGCACACACACATGATAGTTAGAGAATTATGTTTTGAGCCATCTTCAAATTGTTGGAAATATGCAAAATAATTAGCTAGTCATTGAGGAATAGATGAGGATAATATAACCTAACCAATTAACCCATTTTTGGTCACATTGGTATTAAGAGTGCAAGATAGGTTTTGGAAAAAGGATAAGGAAAATAGAGTGATTCACACAATGTAGAAGACATATGAATACAAAGGAGACACTTTTAAACATAGTCATAGCAATCCAAACTATAACAGATCAATGCAAATATCCAAGGATGGTTTTGGTATATAGTATATAGATCTAACTATCATATGCATTTATAGAATACTAGACATATCTTTCTAAGTTTCAATAGTTAGTTTCCTGATCTGAGTCAACACAGAGTCTCTATAGAGCATATTAGACAATTGTGGCAGAGCATAACACAAAATAAAACCCTATAATCTAAGCACCTTATCTTATTGATTGTTTATAAATAGTAAAGTGTAATAAATCATAGTTACACTCATATTTATGTAGTTTAGATGTATCTTATATAATCTAATTATTCTCTGTGTTTTGGATTGTTTAAACTAATTAATCCATTATTATTTAAAACATATTAATGAATACATTCCTTCTATTGAACACAAAAAACATTAAGTTCCTTTAGGGTTTCAATCTTCTATCCTAGGGTTTTAAATTTTTTGTATTTAGATATGATTTTAATAGTTTATCTTTGATTTCCACTCCATAAGTGGCCCTTTTCCTAGGATTCCAATCCTTCAAACCCTAAAATTTTATGTTTGATCTCATACTAGGAGTAAACTTTGTGTTTGTATTCTTTGTCATCTTAGGGTTTGGTAACTTATCTATGAGTGTGCATCCTAAAATTTTTAATAGGTCTAATCCTATGGATCCCTCAACATCTACCCATGCCATGCTTTATAGCTATGTTAATGCATTTGAAAATAGGGTTGTAAATGATCGTGTTTAGGTGTCTAATGACAATGCCTATATAGATGAAGAATATGCTTGTGTGGGTGAGGGAATGACTATTATAGTTATGATGATAATGATGTAGTTGATTTGTATTCTAGTTATATATATTTGTAATATTTTAATATAGAAGAAGAAAAATATAATAGACTTAAAATACAATAAGTTAATTCTCCTTATCCTTCTTTACAAATTTATACTAATCATACACTAGAACAACAATAATTAACATTGAATTAACTAATACACTTATTAACACTACTTGGAATCCACTTAAGAATAAATATACATTAAGTCAATGGATAGAGGATTTTCATGTTGAGTCTCATGATGTTATACCTTACAATGATGTTTTTAAAACCAATGTTATTTCTAGTGGCATAAAATGTGATGCTACTACTTTTATAAAAAAAGAATGTGATGATTTTCCTTATTTTTAAATAAAATATGATACAACTAAAATACAATCTGATGATACTATTTCTTGTCTATAAATGCAATGTGATGTTATTCCTTATTCTTTAAAAAAAAATGTAATGATAATTCTAAATTATGCATTTATGTCTCTATGAAATATGATAATAATTATAAGCAATGCAAATGATAGAAATATTTGTGATGAATGGTCCACACCTAGATCTAATATAGAGAGTAAGATGAAACCTTTGTTTGATTCTCCCCAACCTAGTTCAAATAGTATCCAATGGAAACCATTAAATTTAAGCATTGAATGGGCCTCTTAAAAATCATAATATGCCTTCACAAGAAGTCAAAGCCTTAATGCATGTGCCTTCCAATAGAGCATCATCTATTTTTAGAAATAAAAGCATGTTACACTTGGTTTTATTGTAATTCATAAGATTCCTAACTCATCATTACCTTGTGACTTAATAATGCATAAACTTTCATTATTTTATGGAATTAGTAATCCATTATTACACCTTAAGAGCTTTTTAGACTCTATGGAAATATACAATATAGATGATATAATTCTTCTTAAGATATTCCCTAAGAGCTTAATGAGTATAGCTCTAGATTGGTTTTATTGTCTCCCTAGTAGATGTTTACATTTGTATATTAAGTTAGAAGATACCTTCTTAATGCAATAAATTCAAAATAATGGACCTTGAGTCACATATGAGTGCCTTCCTTATTTTCACCAAGGAAATTCATAATCAATTAATGACTCAATATTATAATTCAAAGCTTATTTGCATCAATTGATATATTAACCTACAAATTTGGAAATGCATTTTTTTTAAATAGAGGCCTTGTATTTATATCAAAGAGAGATTGATTTATCATACTTGAAACTGTTTCCAATATATTTGCTTTTAGGTTATCTCAATAGAGAAAGAACATGTAAATGCTAAAAATCAAGATCATGTTAATATTAATAAAGTAAGTCATTAGAATAAAATATATTTTATGAGTACTTCTTGATAAGAAGTTAATAACGTCAATACTCATTTTAAATTTATTTTTTTATTTCATATTGTTTGGGGTGTGCTACTATTTTCCGTAAATAATTTATATTGTATGTTTTATATTCTTAAGGGAAAATATGACCTTTGGTGGAAATTAATGTATAAAATAAAATAAAATATGGTAAATAAAAGAGAGTTTTGGAAAAAAATATAAAAATCATTTTTACTTGTAATGAAGCATTTAAATGAATCCACTTGCATGTGAAACAACAATAATAATACTAAAAACTAACAGTTGTTTATATGAGTTAATCTTCCTAAATCAAAATTTGATGTAATCTACTGAAGTAAATGAACAATGCTTTTATGTTTTGTTTTTAAGGTCTTTTAAATAAAAATAATAAACTATAAATTTAACGCTTTAAAATATGAATACATATACGAAACAAGTACAACAATACTAATGAAGTTTGACTTAGACATATATAAATTTCAAATACAAAATACTAAAAAAGATTTAAAGGGATAATACACGTTAAACACTATGAAACACAAGCTATAAACCTATTTTTATAGACCTTAGGACAATACATTGGTGGTTAGAAGTGTCCTAGAGACATGTAGAACAACAAGATACACTTACAAGTTGAATAAGGGATGCATAAGGGATAGTAAAAAAATAGTTACCACATTGATTAATAATAATAATAATAATAATAATAATAATAATAATAATAATAATAATAATAATAATAATAATAATAATAATAACAATAGTGGTGGTGGTGGAGATACAAACTAAAACATAATATAAATGGGAAGTAATAACATGTACTTTGACAAAGTTATGAACACACAAATGAAACACAACTTCTACAAGTTAACATTTAAACACCTTGAACGAGTATGGCATAGAAAAAGTGGAACAATAATTCCGAACATATGATGTAAAATAATGTAAGACTTTTATTAGATTAAATAGGTAAATGATAATGCTTCACCTAAAATTTGAATAGTCTTATACAAGGGTATACGAATGCACCTAACATAATAGGGTGATATGTCAGAATAACCAACAAAAGGGAGTCAAATATTGTTTAACATGAATGACAAGTAAATAAGTAAATTGATTAATTATATAACTTGTAATAAAATTAAGTAATGCAGGAAATAAATAAATGAAACATTACACAGTTTTAACATGGTGAAACCTCAACTAGGTTAAAAACTCACAAAGCTTTTCGTTATTTGAGAAATATTTACAGAACCAGTAAATCTTTTTCAACTCACTTCTCTTTCACAAATTCCTCACAAAATAATTAGAGTCATATCCACTCAAAATAATTCACAATCTCATGATTTGATTACAAAGGTAAAATTCCTTTATAAGGTGAGTGCATGGTTGTAATAAACTGATTCACCTTTTCACCTAATCAAATATAAAAAATAAGTTTTGTATGGGCACAAGTTTTGAATACTTCGATGTATTAAATAATAAATATATTATATATTTTTATTACATACAACAATGTGGGAAACAAAGGTATCCCACAAATATTAATATTCTAACACTCCCCCTTAATGTTTAGTGGGATACATATCATAGTCACCTTTTTATATAAAAAGAATTACCATCCATAAACTATCCACGATGAGTTTAGGATAGCATGTAATATTATAAATATTTTAAAATATTCACCATGCTAATATCACCTTTTTATACTAAAGGAATTAGAATCCATAAATAATACAAGGTGGTTCAGGCTAGCATGATAGTGAGACTACATTCTAAAATTTCTCATGGATAAACTTACAAGCATTTGGAGCTTTTTAAAACATAAGTACCTCCATTACAAAACATGTTTGATTATTGGGTACATTGTAAACTCACATAGGGTGAATTTTACACAAAAGTTACATAGGGTGACTTTTTACAATAGAGACGAAGTATAGATATGAAAAACACATGTCCATTAGGAAGTGACATTATCATGCACACTCCCCTTTAATGGTAATTTTGAGAGGTCCAATATTGTTCTAAACTTGCAAAACTTTATAATACATAGTGGTTTTGTGAATATTTCTACCCCTTGATTGTCTATAAGACAATATTTAAATCAATATCACCACTAAGGACTTTCTCTTGGATAAAATGTACATGAACTTCAATATGCTTCATTATTTGGTGTTGAAATGAATTTTTTACCAAGGCTATACAAATTTGACTGTCACAAAGAAGAATTATATTTTTAGAAAACCTATATTGAGTTCTTCCAATAATATTCATATCCACATAGCTTTTTATCAACTTTTATGTGATATCTCTTATATTTACAATATCACAACATGATTAGTATCACAATAACCAAATACAAAAAGATAAATGATGACATATGTTTATTTTTGGTATAACACATTTTAAACAAATAAGTCATGTTTTAGTAACACACATAGTTAGTTCACTACTTTGATTACTAAGTTAGTAACACACATAAATATTGTATGCAATTCATTATTAGACATCTCTAATGTTAACTAGATAGGTATCCCCAACTATCATGTGATGTACATATAACAATTTCACTATTAATCTAATATTAATTTAGCCAAACATTATATATCTTATTAAAAACAACTCTTTTTATAATTTGAATCTTATAAAATTTACAATATTAAAATGATATTTACCATTTTCCAATGATATCAAAATGGATCTAACAAAATATTAGGGTATTAACCTCTCATATATCAAAGACGGATAATTTTAACATGATATGCAATAATCCAATCAAACATTTATGAGATTGAAATAATTAATTTCAAACATGTATGAACCAAATTCTTAGTAAAGTGAACTATGAGGAGCCAATTAATAATATAAACTCCATTTTAATGAAACAACCCCCCAATTTTTTTTTGGGAATTGTTAATAAAATGCACAATAGAGCCGCATGTAGAACTCACTACACCACTCTACCATGCATGACATAACAACACGGTCTTATACCAGATGAGTAGTCAACTCATAATGGATTGGGTCAATGAGATACTTATGCTAGAATGACCACCACTTAAGGATTTCATAGAGAAAGGGGTTGCCTAAAGGGTAAAACACTGATCGAGGGGTATTAGTGTGTGGGTCCACACTAATAACCTTATAAATTTAGAAGGCACTCAGTTTCCCTATCAAATCACCTAAGGATCTTCAACCCAATATAAGCATCTATTCAACCTATACAATTATGACTTGGCAACTTACTAGGCAAGAAGGTTCACTCAAACCCACAGGTATCTTTAACAAGGCTAACAACCCAGGGTAAGACTCAACATAACAATGAGTCAACTTAAAAATTAAGTTAAATATATAATCCTTACAATAAAGAGGTACCAAAAAGGTACAATGAGTCCTAAGAGGAGAACCAAGGTGCCAATAAGCCAAGATTTGGCTTAGCCAACCTTACAACATTCAAGGGTCTATGAATAGCTAACATCAATTTGACACCAAGGTGACCCAACATAAAACTTATGAATATAAAACCTAGGACTGGTTCAGGTTGTACCCCATAAAACCATGATGCCAAGATTCATAATATTAGGGGTCATTACACCCAAGCTCCATCACTTAGTGATTGCCATCCCACCACATAAGGCCCAACAAGTGGAAGATAATTACTGTGGCACAAGATGAACACTAGCTATTAAAGTGTACCAATATTAATTGAGTTATCTGATCAAAATTATTTTAATGAATTCTAAACCATAGGTTCTTCACACTACTAATTCATTCTAACTCCTTAACTTAAGAACAATGAATGATTCAACCAAAAGAGTAATGACTTATTAGAATGCTAATTTTTGGCATTAGGCTAATTATCGTGTCATAAATTTAGACTAGTTATGATTATATTAATGAATACTTGATTGCCACAAAAGCATTTCTCACACATGGCAAACCAAGCCTACCGAGAGCAATGTACCAAATTAGAAACACACTGAGCAATGGAAAAACAACTATAAATTAGTTCACAATCATTTATTATGGCTGATTTCATTTAATTCCCAAGTTAAGAATAACCCATATAATTTAACTTTTAGTTAACTATGGATGCATGATTACATTACCAACGGAATATGTTTGTATCATTCAATATTAGCAACAATAGTATCATGAAATAATGGACATCCATTAAGTTAGATTCACACGTTAATGTGGAGGTATAAATCACTGAGAAATAACATTATAAAACAAGTTCCACAAGGCCCTAACATAGTGTATTTACAATATAATTTTCAGCACTTAATAGTATGAGGTGGCCTTATTAACCACATATATGCATACATATATGAAAAGGATATATACACTTAATTGCTTAAGTGATAAGTGTTCACAAGATCAACTATGCCAAAATAATAATTGGAATGCTACAAGCACCTCACAACTAACCAACAGGAAATGAATAGCATAATCACCTCACATAACGTAATTTAATAGTTGACAGTTTAAATAACAATAACTCATTTGCATAAATATTCTATCCATGGTCTTCTTAGCCTTCCATTATCAAACCATCTGGGTAACTCTTCCCAACACCAAATTTTTTTAATAACTTACATTTAGTCATGATTAAGGTGGAGGTGCTCAAATACATAGATGTAATATAATATAATCAATCCTTAAATTAAGGATGTCATTCATAAGTATAAATGAAACATTAAAGAATGCAAATGTTGATAACTTTAACATCTAAATACAAATACAAACCTGAAGGCATAAGCACAAAAAAATTGTTGTGTTATCCCACAAGTATAATGTTTGAATCAGGGATTCATTACATTATATGCCAACTACAATGATTCAACATTACATCAACTCAATCGATAACTTAACATCTTGAACCCTTCATAGGTTACTTGTGATGAATACAACACTTAAGTAAAGAACAAGGATAAATAGGAAATCAAACTTCTTAAAGAAAGAGCCAACTTGCATAACAATCCTTGCACTGAAAGGGGTAACTAATGTGTCAGCATAAAGCTGACAATGTGAATTTCCTCCCTAACAAGCATTCTATTAAATAAATTCTATTTCAATAATACAAGCTCAGTAAGAGGGAAAACAATATTTGAACTTAATTCTACATTAACACATTTTGGGTAGCCCATGATACACCCTACCATACTATATTTTCAAAAGAATAATCTTCAATACACTATCATATAAAACTTCTAAGCAAGCATAATAATGTAACCATAAATAGATTTTGTAAGACAAGAACAACGATGTATATAGAAAGCATATGAATGGCTACAACAACCAAGAAAGTATCAATTCTCATCTCATTATAAGTAGTATGAAAAATCCAAACAATTCATTTTTCCTTAAGACAAGTGTGACCATCCAAGTAAAATAACAAAACTAAAAGCACATGGAAAATGATTTCCTTATGCATAATATAACACCTTAAACATTTTCAACCACTAATAAGAGAAAAATAATGCTAAATGTAAGACATGAGAGCAATGCAAATATCTATAGTACCACTTATCATTGCAAGAACAACCTCTCACAACCATCCTTACTCAAAATTTAAATTTGAATCTAAGCATTTCAACTAAGGATACAACAAAAGTAATCTAAACATTTATTCATAAAATAAATTGTGACTTACTATACAAAATTACAACCAAGTGGTTGTATACTAGTCCTTACTTGTATACCAACCATAAAAACATATAAATTGCAAGATCAATAAGCACTAGCTCTAATAGATGAGCATTGCATATTAAAACCACATAAACATGTTATACGTGCATAATGTGAAGATCAACCCGAATGCTAACTATTAGTGTTAAGTTATCATAATTTGTCTAATAAACCAAATCTTGTCATACCAAGAGTATACAAAGCTCAATAGGAAAAGCCTGATTATTACCATTTTACTTTGAATGGAAACCTATGCTAGCATAACCATAATTTTAACATGAAGGTTTATGAAAAGAAGTCTCACACACCTTCAAACTATAGTCACGGTTTCATTATAATTGAGATGGAAGTCAAATACAATATACATCAATTTGCAAACACTACCCAGAATGATATTTAACTGTAAAATGTACATTATCAATTTTTTAACTAATCGAGAAATTTTTATACAAGGTGGTAGAGTCAAATTGGGGAGAATTTACTACCTCTACATCATGTAAGAAAGGTATGTATGGTTTTATGTTGAAATCCCCAATGTACCGATATGTAGAATTTAAATGAATTTAACGAATTATTTCAACCTGGATTTCATTAAAATTACAACCAAGTAATAATCTTGGCATATTAAAATCAAGAAATCATTTAGGTATAATAAGATCAAGATATCATTTAGGCTAAATAAAAAATTTAACCTACCAACTCATCTAGGAAAACCAGAGCACCATAATAGGTTTTTACATACAAACTCACACATACAAACCCTCCTAAACCTGATTGTGGCATAGATCTGTGCAGGTATGGCAAAGCATACATCCATGGATGTATGCCCCAATGGGATTTCCAAAAACAAAACTTGACAGAATTAAAATAAAATCTATTTAATAGAATAATAATAAAGAAAGAGAATCACATGCTTGGAATTGAATAAATTTAGGGTTTTTATTTTAAATCTTGACTCCAAAATGGTGCCATACTAGCGACAACATCCTTTTCCGTCCTTGACATCATCTCCTTTTTTCCATCAGCTACTCACTCACCACTATTACACCATTGTACCTCTCCATTCCTTTTTTTCTTCCTTACTATCTCAAGCCCAGCTTATGGGTTTAAAATGTAGGCCTACAAATCCTTATTATTTTCTCCAATACTCTGCTCCAGCATGGTAGCCTATGCAGATTTGAAACCCTCTGCTTTCAACAACCTCCTCACACCATCATTGCCCTTCCACTTCTCTTTTACAATCAATGATCTCAAAATAAAGCCAATGCAAACCTAAGAAATTTATCTCATGCTAAAATTTAATCTTCCATGAAGTCCAAGATAAGGAGAAGTAAGTTTCACTCAACATTCAATTTTGCAGTAGAGAGGGATGCGAATAAACATAATAAAGTTCTACCTCACATTCAAACTTGCATTAAGGATAAATACACAGTATCATTCATACATTTTTCTCTTTCTTTCCAAACTTGGGCATGTGGCAAATTCCATACAAAATATTACGGTCAAAGGGGGAACACAATGTTTCTTTTATTTTTATTGCCTTTGCCACATAGGCATTTGACACACACCTAAGCCCATATGCCAACCAATATCAAACACGTAAAACCTTTTAACAATTCCAATGCATCACTAAGGTCTAAACACCTATCAAAGGCCAATGCACAAGGTTGAAACAAACCAAATTTATTAAATATACTTTATACGCTTTTTCCAAAAGCCTAAGGATTGAGTTCAATGCAACACAATTTGAACAATTTAAATTCAACAATTTAAAATTCTAAATATACACGTGTTCATTCCAATGCATGAGATTTAAAGCAATATAATTCCCTTTTTAATTGCATATGCCGATGTTAACATAGACATAAACTCATACGCTTTCCCAAAAAAAAAAAAAGCTCCCCATGAATAGATATAGACGTTCAAACAAAATGTGTATAAAATTTAATTATATTTTGTATATGTATGTATATATAAACATATATATATGTATATGTAAACATAAGTATATAATTCATTAGATTCAAATTAAAATGGTTGTTATAATTTTGACCGTGATCTAAATAATATATTTTTGGGCTTTATTCAATCAGTTATACACTGGTGCTCACTAGCAAGGTCGTGACATTTAAGTTTTTTATAATATTTATTTTCATTAAATAAAATATCTAAGCATGTTAGCATGAACTCACTCCACTTATCAAATGAAACCATCTTAACAATTGAAACACACAAAAATATTTCTTACTAAACATGATCTTCTTACCAAACGCAATAACTAAACATGATCACCTTGTCAAATGAAACATGATGTTATGCATTTAATGCATTTAATATTTCCATCAAATTTAAATAATGACTTAAAATCATTAACATTTGTAAATGTGTCTTAGATAGTTTTTCCCTTTACCAACTACATAGTTTTTCAAAAATAATAAAACCCTTTTTTAATATGTATATATTTCTTTAAACTAACTCATATGAATTGAAAATAATTATAAATGCAATCATTTTGAAAACAATATAATGTCTATATTTTTTATTCACTTTCTTATTTAAGACCAATATATATATCTACTATAATATAATTGTAATTAGAATTTTACAAGAATCAATTTAAATAGTTTTACTAATAACATTATAACAACTAAATAATTTTATTAAAATATTATAATAATAAATGATATGTCATGAGCATACATGTATTTTGGTATAGAAAAGTAAATAATAAATAAATAAAATAATATTATCCAAACATTGAATTTTTCTAATTTTTATGGATCTTAAAGTTTAAGTGATTTTATTTGTGCATAACATCACCCAAAGTATGGTTTCCATAGCCCATGATGTTCACCTTCAAAGAATTAAACATAAATATTTTTATAAAGGAAATAGTTTAATATCAACATTAATATGCCCTATACACCTTCGATATTAAGCCACCCTACATATATAATAACAAACAATTCAACCATATTAATAAAGTTTCAGCGCACTGGATTTTATGAGTAATTAAGCACTAATCCTACTTGATTAAAAACATACATTTAACATGAATAATACTATTTGAATATTATATTATAGCTATAATACTTTTATAAAATAAATACTTAAACTAATATAAAAAATAATCCATTTTTTTATTCACTACAAAATTGTTTGTAAAAACCTTTAGTATATGATAGTAATATTTTTTGCTATAATAAAATATTTTTAGGTTATTAAAAATTCATCGTGAAAACCTTTAACATATGGGTGGGGGCTCGCCTTCCCCCCATATATATATATATATATATATATATATATATATATATATATATATATATATATATATAAAATAATATTTTTAATAATATCATTATAATATTTAATAAAAAATATTAACTATATATATTTATATATTATAATTTATATTTATATGTATATTATTATATATAATATAAAATATATAAATATATATTATATTTATAATAATTTTTATTATTATATTTTTAGCATGCTAATGTTTTTGAGTAATTTAAAAAATATTTATCACATATTTATATATAAAACATAAATTTCAAATTATTTATATAATTGTTTAGTCGAACAACTTGTAAGTAAAACTCCCTACAAACAATGATCAAATAATTGTGGTTGTGGTATCATATTGTAATAACCAACATAAGAAAATTTGAATATTGATTAATATGAATGATAGGTAAATTAATTAATTAATCAATTACATAGCTTGTAATAACAATTAAATATTGTAATAATATGTATAGACCAAATAAAACCTTTTCCACTCACTTCTTTTTTTTGACAATTTTTTTACAAAATACTCAAAGGCATATCTATTCAAAATAATTTGCAATACCATAATTTGATTACAAAAGTAAAATTACTTTATAAGGTAAATAAATGGTTGTAACCAATCGATTCGCCTTTTAACTTAATCAGATATAAAACATAAATTTTATATGTACACAACAAGTTTTGAGTACTTTATTGTATTAAATAATAAATATAATATTTATTATTTATTAAATGGAACAATGTGGACCATAAAAGTATCCCACAAATATTAATGTTCCATAGCAAATTGTGAATATTAAGCTCCGAAAAAGATGTCTCCCGTGAAAGTTCCTAACAATAAAGCTAGGGTTTTGAAGGAATATACAATGGTGAAAACAAAGAGGAGGATGGATTTGATAGAGAAGGCAGGGAAGAAAGCCTTTGCAATCACTATAAGGTCAAATTTGATAATGGACTAAATACGACATGAGATCATGGGTGGGAAGAAAGCCTTTGCAACGCCTTGGAGGCATGGATGATGCCCTTTAGATTGCTTCTGATCATGGATTCTCTCTTCCTCTGCAGGAATATTTTCAAATTTTAGGTAATGCTAGTGATAAAATTGATACTCTGATAAAGGTCTTGAGGGATATTATGTTTGTCCAAAGATATCTGCCAAATTTATAAGTGAAACTCCAAGGACGACAAGATGACTAGTTTTTCACATCTCACTCATGTTATTGAATTGGATAAGAAATGTCAAACTCCTAAAAAGACCACTGCTATTATGAAAGACATCATTCAAAGTAAGGACTAAATCATTTCATGTATCCAATAATTTTATTCACTTGATGACCTTACTGTAGAATTCGATTTTCAACAGTAATTTTTAAAGTTGTTACTTAAAGATGAAAGTGACTATGGATCTTTAACTACAACCATTGTAGATTTCTAGTGGAGTCAAAGCTTCGAAAAAACTCACAGGTGGACGCACATAATTTGTATGAAAAAATTCCTTAGAGAATTATATACTCACAAACTACATATTCTGATATTGGATATTCAAAGTATGCTTGCAACTTGTTTGATGAATTGACTCAATGAAATCTTGTCCCATAGATAGCTTAGTGGGAGATAAACAAAGGTATTTTTTATATGAAGTCTGGGCATCGGCTAATGACCAAATCCCTTCTTGGAAAAACTATAATTTTTTTGCATGGAATATTTGGGAAAGATGAGAATGCTCAAAAACCATTTTACAAAATGACTGAGGGGAATATGGCTCTCTCAAACACAACACTTCTCAAGGCAAAGATAAATAATTCGAAGAAGAATGGGAGTTCTTAAAGAATTACTATCTTTAATTCTATTAAGTCTATGTAAATTGAAGTGACAACATTTAAGAAAGGAAATAAATTGAGATGGGTCAATAATGACACTTTTACTCAGCGTCATAGATAATGCTTAGTGGATAGACATAAATTATATGACAAAATGTTGGAAAACAATACCAAGTTTTATATTCCTATAAGAATGAGATAAGGGGATAAAAAGATAAGACTTTAGATTGTATTTGTATTCTCCTATCAAAACTAGTAGTCGATTTAAAGCAAAAGCTAGAACTTTTTCTAAGGATCTTAATTGTTTTTCAACATCTTTTGTATTAGGGTAGATAACTTTAGGATTTTTATCCATTTTATTGCTATAATATAGGCAAGGAATCAACCATCTTCTTCAATTCCAAGTTGCATGGTGGTGTTTCAAGATCATGATAGCCATCTTCTTCCAAACCAATGTCTTTCAAGGAAGTGGTTAAAACCTCTTCCTCCAAGTCAAGTGTTCGGAAGCCACCTCTTCCCACTTGTGCATATTTTTAGAGTAAGTGGAAGAGGTGACAACTATATAAATCACTAAGGATGATGTGATATAGTATCAAACCACTTTATCATATGATGCAATAATATGTAGATTTAATGTGCTTTGGCCAACAACTTCAAAATTATATCAATGGGTCTATTCGACTTGGACAAAGAATTATGAGATATCCCTTTATTCCAAAGGATTTTTTATTGTTTATTTATATTCCCAATGTGACTACCAATGAATTTTTGAGGAAGGCCAATAATTTTGGGGAATTATAGGTTTGTACATTACTCCTCAATTTCTAAAATTCGATCCAAATCCTCTTTCAGTTGGTAAGATGCTAGATTAGTTTTGACTCCCAAATCTACCTTTACACTTCTGGGATGCTTCCAAAGAAATAGGAAACACCTTGGGCACATTTATTAAAAATTATAAAGTGATAACTTTAATGGCCTTTTCACATATGCTCGAATATTCGTGGAGATTTATCTCAAAAAAGGATTACCAGATAAAATGATTCTTAGATATGAGTAATCTCAACACATATAGGTGTTGGATTATGAGAATTATACATTTTGATTTTGTAATTTCAAGATACTAGGGCATATCCAAGCTACTTTCTCTCAGGCTTGATCACCATCCCACAAGAAAAAAGGGATGAAATCAAATTCTAGAAGATGGAATGTTCCAAACCAAAAGGTATGGCTTGAAAATGATGTTTAGGGTGAGGGAAATTAGCATATCATAAACTCATGAAATAATAAAGATAGATAACCATTTACTCCTACCAAAGAACCTATGCCTATTGAAGGGGAAGTAATAGAAAAGTAGAATACTACTATGAGGAACCCTTTAGGGGGAGTGAAGAGAGGTCCCAAATCAAATAATTTAGACTTAGATAGGGAGTTTACAATCCATTTGACTCCAAAATTCCTTGACTTAGATTCAATTTCAAATTATCAGACATTAGACTTGAAAATTGTCATGGTTGAGCCATCTTAAGGGATGTGGTAGGATGTAAAAAATAAGAAAGGTAAAAAGGGTATAATCAAAGATTTAGTGGGACATATTTCCCACTAAATTAAGATCTTTGGTCCCATTTTTTTGGGATGTTCTTATGTTTGCTTTATTTGTTTCTCTTTTCAATATATTTATTAGTCTAAACCTTTTCCCCTTTGTTGTGGGTTTTTTTCTTATTCACCCTTTGGGGTGATTTGTGTTGGGGTGGATTCTTTCCCTCCTTTGTTTGGAACTTTTTCCTTTGTAATTCTATTGCATCTACAAAATATAATTTCTAATTTTAATTAATATGAAGTTAAAAATTTTTTCTAGGAAAAAAAATATTTGGAATAACAAATAAAATGTAATGTAATGATATAATCTAAGTTATTAGTATACTTAAAAAAATAATTTATTTATATTCTAAGAGTAATGAAAAGTAACCTACAACTTGTCAAGAGGTGTATGCCAAACTAGAGGGTAGGAGATGATGTTAGGCTTAAATATAACTGAAGAATATGGATAAGGCACATGGAATGTTTTCTATCTCAATCCTAACACTTGAAATGTCTATATATCCTTCTGTGGCAAAATTGCTAGTTCATACAGACAAGTGGTCTCAAAACCACCAATTCATGTAGATTGATGGTCTCAAAACTTCTATAATGATTTTATCACAAAAATGAGTATTGGTTGATAATTATATCAGATGAAAAATATGTGCACACTTTCTAAGAAATAAAGGTTAAGAAGAAGCTAATGGATGGACTTAGGAAATGGAAATAAAGATCAAAACAAGGAAATGACACCACATCTTAATATTTGAAGAGGTATTGTCATCAACAAACTTTAATGTCACACCATTTAAAAATTTTGTGCTAACATATTTCCCCCTAGAAGATGTTGCCTTGCCATGAATTGATGAGGTGTCTTTTATTGAAATAGGCATTGAGGAGAAAGTTTTAAGAGATGTTCCTTCACTTACCTATGTGGCACTTCTAAAATAATTGAAGAAGTTGTCTTCTTTAAAAATAAATATATCTTAAATTAAAACATAAAATTTGTAGAGCACCAAAAAGATGAAAAAACTAAAATTACTTACCATTTTTGCTAATGAATAAACATACAACCTAGGTCTATATGGTGGGAATAATGAGAAATGCTTATCATGCCCATTCGAGGAAAACTTACCTATAAAATGAGAAAATGGAATCTGTCCTATAGTATTATGTAATTTAGAAAATATTTTAAAAAGCATACTACCTAGCACACTTACGTCACTTTAGACTCGCAAAAGAGTAGACAATTAGTAAAAACAATATTAAAAATAATTAAACCTACCTATAACATCTTGACTATCGTGAAGTGTGATAAAGGAAGGAAAGATTGAAAAGGAAAAGGAAAAGGAAAAAGGAAAGAAATAGAAAATACAAGAAAAGAAAAGGGAAGGAAAAATGCCAAAATAAAAGATAAATAAAATGTTTTTACCATTAAAAAAAAACCATTTTAACTTTTAACAAGATAATAAAATTAAGCTCTCAGTGAATGTTGACCATTTATTAAGCATATATAGTCAATAGGTAGAGCATGATGAGATAACAAAGACAACAACATCAACATTAGGCAGGCCACTTGGACATGTATTGTCTATCTAATTTCCTCTCTAAACCTAAGTTACTTTGATTTGCATGAAAATTATCATAAGGTTAACAAAAATGAGAATGGGAACAAGAAAAATGATCATGATGGGGAATGGAAATATAAAATGTAATTTAATTTTGTTTATTTTATTAATTTTTATAATTTTTTATGTACTTTCAATTTTTAGGGTCATGACAGTCAAAAACATCAGTTATATGAAAAATCATTGTGGTGGTTATGCAACTGACATCATGGTAGCTTCACCACAAGCAAAGGAAAAAGAAGAGTCTGATGGCCAAAACCATCTAAAATATCTTGTGTACCTGTATGCATGTGTCATTTGTGCACTAGAGTAGAGTTAAAGAGCAAGACTAGTTTCTTAAGGTGATGAGCTTATTGAGTCCAAACAAGATTTCCTAGATTTAAAGAGTTAGGATATGAAGGATAACATATGCAACATTGGTTATGTTTGTGAGTCACCTACTATGAAACATCCTCACATATTGGAACATAAATAAAAACACTTTCTATTCTCACACTTACAAAGAAAGTGGATTATCACTATTTACGGCATGCATAGTATCACATGAATCTATTTGATAAGATGAAGTCTCACTATCATGGGTTTTGGTAGTCTTGTAAAGGCCTACAAATGGGCTATGCACTTTTATGAAGATACAATAACTAATTTGGGAACCAAGAATGGAGATAAAATGGCAGGGATGGATTCAAATTTGATACCCAACCTATGCAATGTCATTATTGGAATTTTTGCCTCATGGTTAGTTTGGAATAATGGATGAATAGGTTCCTCTATTATTGGTCCCTTATAGTGAAGGGCATAGAGGTGCACACCAAGATATACAACTAGGCTCATGACATGCTCACCCACACATACCATGACCTCTAAATATTTTTGAGGTTTGGGTTGATCTCATTGAGCTAACTAACTTTTGTCCTGGGTTTGGTTTATGAGAGGTTCATCCCCTATCAAAGTGGAATCATGATATAAAATGCCTCATAAATAAAGGCCACTAGATATAAAATCATGTAAGACAACTAAATAGGCCACACACAGTCTCTTACTATAGTAGACATAATTTCATAGCCATATCAAGCTATGTCAAGACTCTTAGGCATCAAGGTGTTATAATATATACTTATCATAACACTCCATAGATTATGTATAGATGGGGTCATCCAAAATTTCATTTAATGCACATAGTTATCCAATAGTTTAGGTAAGTATACATAATAGCACTATCATTTGTAGTAGTGGTCTACTAAGGAAATTAGGAGATACAAGATGGAGCATGGGGATGCCCCAATTGAATGAACTTCATGCCAAGGACATCAATCATTGTTGTAGGGATAACATAGGTATGAATATAGCTATGATAGAAGTAGATGCAAATATTCTCTAATGGAGGAGGTGACCCAATTGTGGACATGGTAGATTAGCCCACCAAGTAGGAGGAAGTTGAGGAGGAGGAGGATAAGGATGAGAGTGAGGAGGAAGAGCAGGAGGAGAATGAGGAGGCTAAGGTGGATGAGGATCTAGTTTAGTGGGAGGGATACCCTGATTAATTATTCCTAACTTATCTCAGTTTTTTTCTATTTTATTATCTTGAAATATTATTTCTAAATTTACACTTAGTTGACATGTGATGTGTGTGTCTTGTGTGGTGTAGATAATATCAGTAAGTGTAGGGATTTTTTGTAAGACACATGCCTAGACACACACTTTATTCTCACCAAGAATACTCAAGAATCCCTCCTTATATATGTGTGACTATTGGCATGATCAAGAAGACATTTTTGAAATATTCACCACTGTATGACATGCGGGTTAGGAAACACTAACATGAGGTATAGGGATTGAAGAGCGAAAATTTAAACTATATAATTTAGAGAAAGAGGTAGATAACCTCAAGTGGTTTTTACAAGGAAAAACATGAGTTCCATATATAAAACATGAACCTACATCCTTTTCTCATGCATGAGGTAGATAACCTCAAGTGGTTTTTACAAGGACAAACATGAGTTCCATATATAAAACATGAACCTACACCCTTTTCTCATGCATGAGGTAGATAACCTCAAGTGGTTTTTACAAGTAAAAACATGAGTTCCATATATAAAACATGAACCTACACCCTTTTCTCATGCACATGGCTCTTAAGCATGCACTAATAGACATAGGCATAGGATTTAGAGTAGAATTAGGAGTAGGAACCGATGACACTTAGCATTAAGGAGTGCCCATTTATATTTTTATTGATTATAGTATCCACTACATTTTTGGATTGTATTTGGAGAGACACATACATTTCCACACTTTCCCCCAAGTGTGATGACCTTGTATTGAGAAAAGACATGCATGTGAGATATTATTATACATATATAAATACCATATTTTCTCCCATGGCCCAAAATTTGTTTCTTTCTTGAATTTTCATATTTTTATTACTATTTATAAAAAATATTTGAAATATGATTGTGATATAGAAAATGTGATGGATGTGTGAAAATAAATGATAAGTGGTAGTGCTTATACGTGAATGATTCATACTTTGTTTTGTTGGTAATAGTTTGGAACATGTTTCACTAAGCAAAGAATTTTATTCTATTTAATTTTATTTAACACAACTTAGGATATAATGTAATATAATTTTGCGGGGGATGAATGGATCACAAACAACTCATTCCCAAGTCCTTGCCTTACACAACCTTTAAGATGTGAGGGATCGTTACTAAGGACCAAAATGGGATAACAAGGAGGAAGGGGGAAGATAGTTTTATCATGAAATAAAAATGGGGAGGAGATAAAATAGAAACTAGTAGAATAATTTAGATAGATAAATATGGCATTCAAGCATACATTTAAATGTAAAATAATGAACTGATTGCAATTATCTGATGAGTGGCTCATGATAAATATAGTAAGTATAACAAAAGGATGATTACTTATTTTTTTTGTTGATTACTTAACTGTGAATATATTTTGAAAGTGTAAATCAGACTGAAGAAGACCTATGATTCATTTGGTCCAGGAATTGTGTTTCTATCTTTGCAGGGTATATTTCATTGATCTAGGTCAATATTGATTGTCAAAATTGTCCTATGCATAAATGAGGTATCATGTCTATATAGTATCATTTTTTTGTGTCTGAATTATTTGTATGTGCAATTTTTAATCTTGATGATGTACGTAACTCCATAAATCAACCACATTTTCATTAAAACCCTAGGTGTGGTTATGAGGGCTAGAAATCTACAAAAAATGGGAAAATATAATGGGTTGTGTTGACCCCAATCACCCTATTTGATGATTGATTGATGCATACATATTTGATACTTTGATGAGGGAAATCAAACCACACATAGTTCCTCCCCTAGTGGGATTACATAATTGTGATGCTTTACTATATGTATTCAACTAATTATTATAATTTGATACTTGAAAATTCTTGCTTTGAATTGGATTTGGTATGCTTAAAACTTAGCCTATGACTGCTCCTAGTGATTGATTCTCAATTTCATATGAATATGAAATATTTTCTCAATGTGAAATAGTGTATAAATGTGTACTAGATAAATTTGAAGTCCCCCTCTTAAGTGAGAACATGATTTGTTTATCTATGAGTCCAATTGGGTAATTTATTATGACTATGACATGTTAGGAAGCTAGGTTGAGCTTAATGAAAGGTTTGGTTTTAAAAAGTTATTATTTCTAGGAGAGAGTCAGTTATGACCAGATTAGGTCAATATTGACTTGTGATATAGACTAAAATTGATGGAACCAACCTATTTATAGGCAGACTGAACTAAAGGTTTATAGATGTCTATAGGTTATTTAGTAGGTTTAAAATAAATAATGATGTTTATGTAGGTTTGTAACAGTAAAATAGAAGGGTAAATTCAAAATATAGAATGTAAATGTGAGAGAATAACAGATTAGGACTAATTTTATGCACTCAAGTAATGCATGGTAAACATGTGTCAAGATTTTCATTTTCAAGTACTTAATATTATATTTTAGTATCTATAAATTCCCCATTCTATTCTAGTAATAAAATTTCTAGTGTTAATCTAAAATTGAATTTTTTTAAATCTAGAGAGCAAGGAAGGAGTACACTTGTCTGTTGGTGAAAACCATGTTGCCCTTAGAATTATTTGGATACGATGTTTCCTTGTTGAAGCATTGAAGTTATATTTTTAACACCAATTTCCTAAATGAAGTAATACACTACATAGAGAAACCCACGATTATTTCTTCCCTATGGTATACTATAATTAAAAACTACTTAGTTGACCATAACTATCCAAAAAGTGCCAACTTACAATAGAGGAATTTTTTTCAAATCATTGTGTCTAAGTACACAATTCTTGACAAGGTTTTTTACCCAAAGGATTTTGATAACATGCTCCTTAGATGAATTTACCAAAATTAGTATGAGAATGTCATTTTACACTATCACAATGGCATTTTTTGTGGACACTTTGGTGGCCACACAACCACTTGAAATATCCATATGATGGTTTATTTTTGGCCTACCCTTGAACTTGATGTCATAGAATACGTGAGAAAGTATGAGAAGTGTCAACATTTCTCCTATGAGATTCACATTCCTACCTAAGCACTCTTACCCATTGTTATACCATGGTTCTTCTACACTTAGGGGCTAGATTTAGTTGGAAATATTTATCAATTCTTTTGATGTCCACCACTTCATTATCATGGCCAACGAGTACTTTAGCTAGTGGGAAGAAGCAATGCTCTTAACCATTGCCACTAGATTGGTAATTTTAAAATTTATCTCTAAATGAATCATTTGTAGATTTGGGTTTTCACAAATAATTATCACAGATAATTAGTTATACCCTAAGGTGTGTGATTCATGTAATAAAATTTCTATATCTCATCATTCATCTTATTTTTACTACCCACATGCCAACGGTAAAGCTGAGGCCATAGAAAACATTAAAATAAATTATAGTCAATAAAATCAGAGACAAAAATAGAGATTGGTATTTTTATTTCTATAATACATTTTGGGATTATAGGACAAACATTCATACACACACATGGGCAACCCCATATTCCCTTATTTTTAGAGTAGAATAAATTTTACCCCTACAGTATAAAATCCTAGTATCAACATTTCTATTCAGTGTATCCTTGATCACAAAGATTATAGAAACACAAGCTTGACTAAACTATAAACTTTATATGAACATTGGCTTATGGACATATAAATACTTGAACTGTATGTGTCGACAGTAAATTAATAACATTCATAAGTGCCAATTCAATTAGGAGACCTTGTCCTAACTCTCGATAACATAATTGATAAAAACAAATGAGAATGTAAAGAGTTTAGATCTAATTAGCTATGCCCGTATTTGGTAACATAAGACTTTAACAATGTAGATTTTCAATTATGCACCTTGAATAGAAAAAAGTTCGATGAATTTGTGAACTCTTTGCACTTTAAACATTAATTCATACATACATACATACATACATACATACATATACATACATATATATATATACATATATATATATATATATATATATATATATATATATATATATATATATATATATATATATATATATATATATTGATTTACATTTTCATCTTTTCATCAATAAAAATTTCTTTGTTGTTGTGATGTTCTTGAATTTTGTTTATTTTATTAGGTAGTTACTTAGCTATAGAATTTGCATGACAAAAACTTTTAAATGCAACACATCATCTTACTTCAGATATCGTACTACCATTTTTTCCTTTATAAAATACTCTTAAAATAAACAAAAAGTAGGATTATTGTCTTAGTCCTTATGGGTAATATTCACCTCACTCCTCTTCCCAACCATATTATTATTAAATTAGATGTTCTTTATGACCAAACCCAACTAATAGAAGCCTAATTAGTAAGACAAATCCATCTTCTATCCCACCAAGCAAATAACTCAAAAATCTGATTCCTTCTATTTTATACTTCATTCTAGCCTCATCATTTTATTCACTTCACAGATGAATTTTTTTGGGCAAACTCAACTCAATAGAGCAAGCTAAATACCTAGAATACAACATAGCTTTACCTAATCCCCCACATCTAGTGTAGACCAATAACTCTACTAACTTGTCTTTATTAACTCTGAAGTTTAGTAGAATGCCATTACATCTTAATTAAACACCCTTAACGATAAATATAATACAAGTCACTATTTTGGCATTGACACAAACATCCTTTAACACATACTGCTTAAAACCCCATGCTATTTATTTATCCTAAACAACCAACTCTTTTAGATATTCACCTTAACCAAACTAACCTAATAAATTAAACCAATAGACCACTCATCTCATCATCCTTTTCCTTAGTTTTCTTGGACAAACCTTGGGAAGTTGAGTACATGAACATGAATGTGTTTTTTCCCTCATGTATAGGAACCTTGACCCTAGTATTTGAACCCATACAATCGATAAGATGCAGGGGCTTATCATTGAAGACCAACACAGTCAAGCAAGATAAGGATGAAACATAAATATATAATTTTGTTTGTATATTATTTTTATTTTTTAGGTGTCTTGCCTTTAAATTTTATTTCCATGCAACAATAAATATGCAAGGGTTTATCACTGATAGAAAAAAACCCTAAACTGATTGGTTTTTGTGAAGAACCTCTTTGTATAACCATAGAAACTATGAACTAGAATGGGAGGTCTTCCTATAAGCTTTTGGACTAGGATGTAAGATGCAAGTGATTTGAGAAAAGAAGGATTTTTAGAACATGAATTAAGTTAACAATACTCATTTGGACTAGAATTAATCTCCACCTCAAGTTTGTATTTCTAATAAAAACTCTTTGAAATAGGGAATGGACATCAGGGAAATGGATAGTTGTTTTTAATTAATTAATTAAGTTTTTCTAATCAAAATAAGTGTCAAGTAGTCATCTAATCATAACAAAGAAATACAAGTGAGATGGAAACACAATATTTAATAAATAAAACATAAGGTGGTATACAAATGAATAGGTAAATTGTGGATGGAAACCATGATGTTAGAAATAATGTTTGATATTTAAGGAGTTTACTAATTCCTCAAAGTGCATAAATGGTAAGTCATGTTTCCAAAGTATTATGTTACTTGATAGGGATCTAATGAATTGGGATTGAATTTCAAATATTCACTATATTTATCCTTAATGTTGTTGTCAAACCTCAACATAAGGTCACCCACTTTAATGGGGTAAGGATGGACCTTTTTATTGTATTGTTTTGACATCCAGGCTATGTAAACCTTATGAACATGGGTTCTTGCGAGACTCTTTTCATCTATAAAATATAATTCAACTAAGTAGAATCCTATACTCCTCATGATCTAGGAGACCCTAGATGGACACTCAAAGGATTGGAATCTCAACATCTAAAATGTGAATAACATTAAAACCAAAATCCAAAGAATACCTAGTTACCCCAATGGGTGTTTGAATATGGGTGTTATAGGCCCATAAAGTAGGGTAAAATTAAAGGTGCCATTCCTTACTATTATCTTTGATAGTTTTTATTATATAATAATTCAACATTTTTTTTGTCACTATAGCTTATCCATTAGCTTAAAGATAGTAATAAAATATGTATGATGGGAAAAGTGACATTTATGGTAAAGCTCTATCACCTCAAGGTTTTAAAATGAGGAGTCATTATTAGAGTAATGACCTAAGGGATGCCTAATCTAAAAATAATCTAAGTAATTATTAATTTGGATATGACAAATCCCATGAATATAGTGAAAGGAATGACCTCCACCAATTTCATGAAGTAATTAGTGGTGGTAATGAGATGATGATGCCCATTGGAATAAGATGGGGTAAGCTTTCTTATAAGATATAAGCCCCAAGTATAAAAGGGTCATGTGATGATGGCTTGAATATATTAAGAAGGGATATGGATAGTGTGGGAAAAATATTGACATGTGGGACACTTCCTCACATTCTCAACCACATCATGCTATAACATTGGATAAATCTAGTTCATGAAGTGAATCTTCTCCACCATCACATGACCACAAAAATGACTATCAAAAATGTTGTTATGGATTTTTAACAATAATTTGAGAGATTCAAAATTGTAAATGCATTTGATTGAGAATTTATCATAGGCAAAATAATAAATAACATATTATATAAGCATGTAATTGGATGCCACCATGTGAAGGCACCTTCTCTGTTAAGATGTAAATGTCATAGGACAAGATCAATCAATTAATAACTTGGCGTTGTCCTTACACCAAGGAGATTAAGTGATAGGAAGGAGATTGATAAGGAGAATGATATCATCAAGGAAATTATTGTCTACTAGCTCTCAATGAAGGGTGAATCATTTATCCAATTAGTTATTATCTGCCATTTAATAAAATTTTGATTCAAGTTAGTAAGCTCAAACTCATTGATCAAATTGATGAACCATCTAAGTTTATTGGAAAGTAAAGCTTGGGATTAAAAGTGTGCAACTACTCAAATATGATTATAACTAATTTTTTATGGTTTATTACATAATTATGCAAGTGATTGGTTACAAAAATAATCCCATATGCCTTATTTAATCTTACGTGTACCTTTTTCATAATCTAACAAGTTGTGACTAATAAAATAAATGGATCTTTCTCTACAATCATCGTATTCCTACCTCAACATTACTATAAGGGAAATGACTATTTATATCAAATAAAGGTTAATAGGTTTACTTGTCCTTTGAGGCATGATCATGGGAGGAATCAAGAGAAACCTACTAAAAACATCAAAGGATTCTTGGAAATGATGGGTCTATGTAAATTTTTTATCCTTTTAAAGTAATTTTTTAATTAGATGGACAATGTACGTGAGGTCCAATATGAACCTTTGAATGGAACCCACCTTTCTAATGAAAAAAAAAGATGTCATGTTCATCCTAAGGAGAGCGTGTGTATAAAATAACATGGATTTTATTAGGATCAATATCATGCATCTAGACATAGTGTACCCAATGAACGTAACTTCAAAGACACATTTATAAGATTAATATTTAATTTGAACTCACTAAGACAAGTAAATATGGTTTGTGTGATCTAATATTTTTTGGACTTGTTTAAAATGTCATCCACATAATATGTGATAATGATGTTGACTAGATTAGGAAATGTATGAGTCATGGCCCTCTAGTATGTAGTACCCATATTTATGAGACTAAATAGAATAATAGTGTACCAAAAGGTTCCCAAATAGTGGTGAAAGTCATTTTGATTTTATCCTCTTTTCAGATGTGTATCTAATTATATCCAAAAAACCATCCATAAAGGACAAAATAGTCTATTTTGTTATGGCATTGATGATAACATAAATTGAAGGTAAATAAAAATTTTCCTTTAGACATGATGTATTAATATATTGGAATTCTATGCATAACTTGATTTTTCATTCTTCTAAAAAATGATAACAATGTTGAAAATCCACATTGAACAATCCTTTAGCTTGATGAATAAAACTTTAATAAGCTTGATAAATTATTCATTCACCATTAAAGCATCCTTGGGCTTGATGGGACTTAGCATTTTTATATAAGCTTAGTGTTAGGTCGAGTGCCCAAGTTATGCACTATCATGGAATGATTCAGCTTAGGCATGTTAGAATATTCCCATGCAAAGCAATTGGAAATATATTTGAGTAGTATAGTATACACCTAAACCTATTTTGGGTAATAATCACTCCTAACTTGATGATGCATGGATTATTATTAGTTCTAATTTTAATTTCAATGGTATCATCCATCAAATAAGTGTGTCCCTCTTCAAACTTGGGAGTGCCAATGGGAAGGTTTAAATCCTCTTCCTCAATTTAAAAAATCTCATCATCTTAGAAATAACCCATAAGATGAGGAAGCATAGAAAAACCTATTTTATGATGTTCCTTGGTCAAGTCATCATAATCATGGAGAAACCCCATAATGTATTCATTATTTTCAGCCAAGTCCATAGTAACGGGCTCATCCGTAATCTCCATGTAAGCTAAAACATCAAAAATCTCTCTTAGCTTAACTAATGTCTCAATCCTTAATGAAACTATGAACTCAATCTTTGAAATTTGAGTGTGAGGACTAAACATATATGAATAGGAATATATAAAATCCATTGGTTATTTCTTCTCTCTTGGAATGGATTCAATGAATAAGAAATACAAATATTTGGCCATAGCACAAACAGTCTTATTAAAGTTTGAAAAGTTTTGATTATGTCTCATAAACATCAGAGACTTGATTCATAATAATAAGAGTTTGTGAAGTCTCTTATGTTCATAATTCCAAGCATTTTATCCAAAATAAGACCCAACAACAATGTTTCATACTCAACCATATTATTGGTACATGAAATTTCTAGCCTAAAAGTGAAGGGCGTGATATGATTATCTTTAGAAGTTAATATCACTCTTACACTCACACCTATACAAAACTTAGACCCATAAAATTGAAGGGTCTATATATTATTAGAAAACACAACTTCATTAGATGAGGTAATATCTCATTCATCTGCTTCATAGATATCCACCATATATACTATAGTAATGCAGACCTTAGGTAGCTAAGGAAGGCCATGTGAGGCCTAAACCTCCATAGTGGAGGGGCCATCACTAATAATGTATACGTGATCTATATCTATAAGGTTTGGGATATAAATGTCATTAATTATTTGGGGAACATAAATAAAAATGGAGTGAGGATGGAAATGGAGAAACATGGGATATTATTTCTATAAAAACTCCACTATACGATAAGTAGTGTGAGTAAATATGGAATATATTGATAAAGTTTATTCCTCATATTTATTTGGGAGTAACACCTTAGGTGAACCGATGGTGTCCTTGTTCACCCATCTATCCATAAAAATAGGACCTTTGGGTGGATATTTAGGAGGAGGATTCTTAGGAGGAGGTGGTTTGATCAGTTAATTAGACAAGAATTGATAATATGTGTGCAAAAATACTTATATACACATAATATTTTTAAACTTTATCAATTATTGATGTTTTATCTTTTGTATTAAATTGTTGAATATAAATATCTCTGAGTGCACACCTTAAAGGGTGAATTGGGAAAGGGGTTGGTAGACATTTAGTGCTTCATAGGATTTAATGGCTCCTGTACCATTACCTAAAACCAATACAGGCTACACTTGTTTATTTCCCTAAGCATTAAAACCACACTTATACACTCCTATAAGTAATTCAACATTTAAAATAGCCTATACCTAATCAAAAACTCCTTTTTACTAATTTTACTACTACATCAACTAGGCCGACCCTATTATGGGTTTAGTGCATGTTACGAAACTCTATCAACCCAAGCCGACATAATTTGAGACCTAACGACTCTATTTCCTGCCTAATGAAGTTGATCAGTCCAACTTTGTCAGATAAATTCTCAAGAGGGTTTAGGGTTAATAGGTGGCTATAAATACACCCTCAACTTCATTTCTAAAGAGAGGATCATTCAATTGTGCATCATTACTGCTCATAAATTTGATTATATATTCAATAGGAGGTTTCATAGCTTAGGTTTTTTTCCTTGGAGAAGTAACACTTATCTTGTGGAGGTCTTGGATACATAGGATAAGTCTTGTAGCCTAGAGTTGATTTATACTTGTGATCCTTACAAGCCACAACAATCTATTTCAAATCACCATTCGCCAAGGGAAAGATTGAGGTATGATGGGTTCACTTCAACAAGGTAAGTATATTCCTATCCCTTTGTGTTTCAATAAGTAGAAGTTATATAGCTAATAGATTGAATTGTATCTATCCTTGCTTAGATTATTTATATGTTATATTATATAGAATTGTCTTTACATATTTATTATCTTCCCCATTGGTGTGACAATATTTGGTGGGCATTAAATTAGCTTGCATATTAATTTACTAGATTAGCTTGCATGTTTATTTAGTACATTAACTTGTTTATTATTTTTACAATCATAAGACCTAACTAGGGTTATAACAAAATGTCATTTGACTAATGGCCTTGGAAACATCTCCTTTGACATTATGTGATAAGAGATCCCTTGGTGTAGGTTTAATGGATCCATTATTGGTCATGATCTCATTATAACAAATTATTACTAAGAAGATAGTTGATTACCTTCTTCAAGATTTGATATTACTTAGTAGGATAAGTTAAATATCTATATTATTTTTATTTTATACATTCTATTGAAACCAACATGAATATAACCCTTGTAAATTTTTAGTTTTTATATATAGACAACTAGGTCGACCTTATCGATCAAGTTTAACATTCTGTGCACAAGTTTTTATACTTTATCAAGTCTATCGACTTAGTTTAGCTATGTGCAGGTTGTTACAACTTCATCAACCCTATAGATCTAGTTAATATATGTGTACAAGTTTTTACAAATTCATCAACCTTGTCAACATAGTAGGTCTTTTTTTGTAGGTTTTTCAACTAAGGTGAGCCTATTGACCCTATTCAATCTCCTATACAAAAAAATTCTATTATAAAAAAATAGATCGATCTGATCAACATAGTTTATTTTTCCACCTTTAGAATTTCACTGAGTCAATATCTCTGACTCTATTATGTTTTGCTTTTTTCATTTTATAATTCAGTTGATTAGATTGACATAGTTATATTTTCTCTATTATTTACTACTTTTATTTATACTTCATCGATTGGTTTGACTCTATTTAGATATTTTGCCTTCTACCTTTGCAAGTTCAAAATGCTATATGGATTAAATTATTCAAAATAGCTCAACATTTTCAAGAAAACTACTACATTGACCTATTTGAATCTGTATTATTTACTAGGTTTACTCTAACCAGATCAATAATTTCTCTTTATCAATTATTAAGTAAATCTAGTTTCCCATTTTTTTTTAAAATTCAAATTTTAGTATTATCTTTAGTAATTTTTAAATTTATAAAACTATACCTTTAAAATAAACTAAGTCAACTGGCTCAACTTAGTTTTGTATCTATTAACTTGATTCAGGTCTATTCTATTTTTACAATTTGGTCGATTGGGTTGACTTTATTCTAATTATTTTACTTCCTAGTTCAAGAAAAGGGAATGAACCTACATTGATATTAATTAAACTCACTTTTATTTTTATTTAACTACCTACTTATTTACTTTACAAAAACTATAATTTAGCTTTCAAAACTTTGATTTTTACTCTTATTTTTTCACTTTGTTTGGATTTCCCTAAAAACTATGTACCAATAATTTTAAAAATACTTATTTACTACTGTGAAAAGATACTCGATACTTTATTTATTATCCTTATTTATTATTTACAGATATCATGGCATGTGGGGCTTACCTCAATACTCATAGCTATAGTACAGAGCTAAACACGGTCTTTAATTTCTACCTACCTCATAATATTTTAAAAGCACCTAGGATTTCCCTCTTTATTGAACCTTAAGAATCCAACCATCCATTTATTTGTGTGGTGCATTGGTTAATGATTGGCACCAAGAAGATACTTCTAGCTTACCCTTGAAAATAGGTTTATTGGGATATGAGAATGGTACTTCTTCTATAGTTAGTACTCTAAAATATTGGGCCGACACTATCCAGTGGATAAACAAGTATCTTTGGAAGCCTACACTTTTAATCAAAACCTTTAGTTGATTTTATTTTCAAACAATTAATTAACTTCTAAATCTCATTTTTTTTCTTATTGTTTCTTATTATATGTTGTATTATAAACTTGTATTAGCCAGCATTGATAAAAAGTTTATGTTGTGTGTTACAACTAGATCAACCAACTCGACCTAGTTACCTATGTGCTTAGATCTCTTTTATATAACTAAAACTAAATCATCTAGATTCATGCCATTAAAAAATTTCCCAGGTTTTAGAACTTAGTCAACTAGCTTGACTTAGTCTATTTTAGATTATTTTATTTTTATTTCTTACCTAACTTTGGCAACCCTATTGACCTAGTCTATTATAGAATATTCTATTTTTCTTCCTGTAGAATTTAATCAACCAAATCAACTCAGTCTATTACAGATTATTCCATTTTCCTTCTTATATAACTCTATTGACTAGCTCGACCCAATCTATTATAGATGATTCTATTTTTTCTTCCTGTAGGACTCAGTTGACCAAATCGACTCATCCTACTATAGATTATCTTATCTTTATTTCTATCCAACTTCATTGACCAGATCAACTTTGTCTTATTCCATATTTTTTGATCTCTTAATCTTTCAACTCAATAAGTGTTACACTTAGATTTTTCATCATGCAACATTTACTTGACAATGCTATAGAGAAAAATCAAACTAACATGATGTTTCACTTATCCTAATAAACTTCCTAAACACATTTTGTGGTAACCAAGCTAGATCTTAGTAATACCCATGTTACCAATAGAACTGCCAACTATGGGACTCCTCCCTATTCCATAGCCCTTAATCCTTTATTTATGCAAACAATATAAGATAAAAAGATAAAAGTGAATTAAAATATAAATCTAAAATGATCCTTTTCATTAATGAAAATCTTCAACATAGAGGTAAGGATCCTATAGTTATCTATAATCTCATGATGGGACCTCATATAAGATAACCCTTTTCACCTTCACTTAGTTTTTCTACAAGATTTGGGGTAAGTCATTTTATGATTTATACCAAAACTTTCCCCTCTCTCATGCACCCCTCGAATAGTATGACATCATCCTCCATGTATTGTTTCACCTCCATGCCAAGTATTTATACAAACATGGCAAGTGTGACTTTTAATGGGTCTAATTAAAGCACCCACACTAATACCCAATTCCAAAAACTATGTATACATCTAATACTACTAGTTATTCTCATGCCACTAATGCATCTCATGTTACTAGTGCATCTCAAACTCTTAATGCCTCACATACTAATAATGTATCTAATATTTCTTCTACTAATCAAAACACCATTAAAATTAATCAATTATTATTACAAACTCTCAATCAAATGGATAATTTTAAAAATAATAGTGCAAACCGAATGATGCAAATGCAAAAATAGTAAGTGTACATTCAAAACCAACCTCAACCCACTCAATGGGGAGTACATAATCCCAATTCCCCCCACCCACCCTTAGATATGCACATGGTAACCTTATACCACAACCCCCACTTATTAACAAAACTATTAAACAATTACAAAATCAACCTATTGTTTCTCAAATTACAAACATTAACATATGTGGCATAGTTACCACTATCACTTGTAATGGATCCACAAATCTAACTTTACATTTAAAAACTTTTGGAAATTTATATAAAGATTGGGTTTAATGTAAGACATTTTCTTCCAACAAAATCATAGCTAAAACCTTTTCAAGTGATGCTTTTGATTGGTATAACCAAATTAAAACTCATTCCATCACTAGATTGGAAGACATATTCAATACATTGGTTTAAGAATTCTAAACTAGTGACCTTCCTAAGAACAACTTAGTCCACTTTATCAACTGTTAATAATTATAATCTGAAACAACACAAGTCTTCATCAAATGATGGAAATATTTTTCTAACAAATTTGAACATAATATGTCAGATGAGAATATCTTCCACTTATTCACTAATGATTTTCAATCTAAATTACAATATTATGTATATTCTCTTTCTCTAAAATATTTGTAAGAAGCCTTTGACCAAGCTAAATGTCAAGACTTCCTTATATGACAATTTGAGCCTTCACACCCTCCAATAGGGGCTTGAGTGCTTATGAAATCTAATAATTGACATGCAAATAATGATGGTGTTATGAATACTTATGACTTTGTACACACTATTTAAGCCATTGCTCCAAGCAACCCCATGAAGCCTAATCCTCTAACATCAAATTCTAATAATTTTCATCTTAATTATACATTTTTTCAAATACATCATGTAGATATACATACACCACTTTCCTTAGAAAAAAAAATCAAAAGTGTCTTCCATGACCTTCCCCATGATATCTTGATCTTACACACTGTATCAAACATTGGTATGATTCCCATAATGTTTTTTTGGTTTCATGCAAGTTAGGGCCATTCTCATGAAACTTGTCATCAATTACAAAACTTTGATACAAATTATCTTCTTGGAAATAAATTTGATCATGAATCACTCATACATACACATCAAAAAGCTTAGGAAATATTAGCTAAGGCTCATGAAACTAAAACTAAAAAAGCGTTAAATCAACCAAATGCTCACTTAACCATTTATAAGAATTGCCTTTCTAACCATCAAGCTAACAGTGGCCAACATCCCAATACCAATAATGTTGAAAATACTGTGGATCTTAACATTAATGATGAGAAATTGTTAACATGAATAACATGAGGATAGTAGTTTCTTATATTGATCATTATCTAGCCTCTAATTATAAAATTTTTCCAAAGTTATGCACTTTTCAAGACTCTTACCCATCTCATCTCATAAAATTGGGGCATGCAAAACCAACAAACTCACAAGTATTAACTCCAAAAATATAAATAAACAATACCTCAATTACCATTGATATAAGTTTTACTCATTCTAAAACTAAGACACCTCAAGTAGAAACCCCACAAACTTCAATTGGTATTTCTTCCACTAAAACACAAGAAACAACCACATCACCTAAGACAGCATAATTACCTACAACAAATCAACCCATATTAAGAAAACCTAAAACAAACATACCCTATCAACATCAATTTAAATTCACTTCCACCACACCCTCAAAATATTTATTACAACACTATGCACCTTATCTAATAATTATCTAATGGGTTGTGATTAATGGGACCCTATAGTTTAAATTTCACATCTCCCATATCAAATCCCTTTCTTAGAACTTATGATAATGCAATTATTATTTTAAAATGAACATCCATCACCCCCCACCTGTGGGGAAAGAAGTTACCTTGTCATGATCTGAAGCTAGCATCATTCAATAGTGTGAATAAATGTCTATTCACATTGATGAAATAGTAGACACCTCTATTTCACTTGAATTCTATATCTCTTACATGATTCCCAATGAGATTTTTCTTCATGTAGATGACCCTCCATTGTTCATGAGTGTAAGAATAGGATATATCCAAGTCAAATGTGCTCTAATCAATTAAGGTTCAAGCATTTATGTGGCTTCCTTGGATTTCATTAAAACACTTGGATACTCTGAATGCAATCCTAAATCCATGTAAAGTACATGCCAAAGATATTATTGAAGATATATTCCTCCTTTAGGTTGTGTTTGTCTACTTGTCATGGTTACCCCAATCACAGTACGTGTGAAAGTCATGATATCTAACTTTCCACTCTCTTATAAAATCTTACTCAGTCAACTTGGGACACATCACATTAGAATAGTTGCCTTGTCAGCATGCCAATGTGTTAAATTTCCATATAATAGTGTTATATACAAGATTCAAGGAGACACAAACCCTTAGAATTTGGACCAATTCAAAAAATGAAGTGTTTTTAAAATACCTACCCTTGAACCTCTACCTAACATATAATTTCATGAATCATAACACTTTAATTATCTCATCAACTCTCTTAGAGGTTATAATGATCATCCTGAATTAATAGGAAATATACCACCTAGATTTTAACAATGTGAACTAGATGAGATCAGTTTAAAAATCAAAACCTTCGATCTCTCTCCTAACATAATTAGTCAATTACCTCATTCTCTATGACTTCTATCTCATCAAAAACCATATGACAAAACTATGGTTACCTTAACAAAAACTAATAATTCCATTCACCATACCTTTTTGACTGATAAAATCATCTATACATGAATTATTGACCTTTACACTCCTAATTACGATGATGGATATTATTTAGATGATCCTTTTTTATCTAGATTCACTTAAGATAGAAACATAGAGATATGTAGATATCATTATTATTTACAACATTCTCTTAATTCTATTCATGTAGTTCCTTCTCTTACTATAGTACCTAATATTAGTTCGTCATCTGATGTTCATAGGTCTAAGATGGAGCACACACACATTAATATTCTAGTCATTATTGATTCTCTTCAAAGTATACTTATGGAATATGACATTATGGGACTTTATCAATTTTCTAGATTTCATGATCCTTTCAGCTTATGTCCTCTAAAGATGTCAACTACACTATGCCAACCCACTACGAGTTCATCCCTTACTATGGTATAACCTAGTGTTGATCCTATTCTGAGTTCTCCTCATATTGGTGATGGAATACTAACTTTGCCTAAGCTTGATCTTCTACCATTATGATGGGAAGATGAGACTTATTGTGACATCCATAGATTTATAGGTCATTGGGTTAAGGATTGTCATGCACATTAGCAACAACAGGTCTCAGGTTATTCTACCATAGATAGCCAACCTTCACCATCTGCTACTAGACATACTTTTTGATTTCACAGTGCATGTAATCATTCTTCTACTCATTGTTGGCATCTTTGATAATACATTGATACATTTCATCCAGACATAACATAGCTGAAAGATAAGAGTCTACCACCTCCTAAGATACTTCTAGAATACATTCTTAAATATGGGGAAGTCTATTGTCTTTAACATCAATGTAATACACACCATAATGATAGATGTTTAGTGATTTAGTAACATTTTTGAGATTTTCCATGACTTACACCTTCACTAACCCAACCTCAATCTCTAGGTTGTTCACAGATAAAGGCTCCTCATTCTGCATAGCCTACACCTTTGCATAGATCTAAAGATACTAGTCACATTTTGACACCACTTCCTTGCATTGAGTATCCCACATAGGAGGTGCCTCATGAGCATCATTATTCTTCTAGCATACCTACAATATCTGTAGATATGATATGACAAGAAGTATTTTCATGACTTTATATAAATATTGATGAAACTTTGTTTAATGTTAGAATATAGATACACAAGGATGTATTAGATGTTTTAGATGATATTTTTCAAGAGATTTATCAGTATTTATGAACACATAATGATGTTATATCACATTATTTATCACATTATTACATGATTCAGATTTGATTTATGAGCATATATGGATGTTATGTGTTGCTTTTTTACATGTCTCATGGATTACTTTCTTTTCATGCATTAATTTTTCTTTCATATTTTAACATTAATGTCTTAATATTTAAATTAATATCTCATGGATTAGTCTTATTTTCATGGCTTAATTTATTTTACATGACTTGATCTCATGTTATATGGTTTAAATATTCTCTCACTTCTTATTATTACTCGAATTTCCTTTTCTTATGCTTTTTATGTCATTTCCTTTCAAAACAAGAGAGTTATTGTTGTGACATGCTTATAAAACCCAAATCCTTTTACTACTCTATCTTTACCATATCATTAGTCAGAAATCATACTTCTCATTGTATCACTACACACATAGATCTCTTTTGATATCCATTGATCCCCCTTATTCCTTCTTCATACTAAGTGCATATATGGTTGAGACTTGAGATCACATAGTGGTTTGTAGACAAGCCTAATTATTTAGTAAAACATGTCAATTTCTCTAGGTATTTTAACTCCTATAACCAAAACCTAAAGTTCATTTGTGTTTGTCATTTATATCAGTCATTTTTGGTTATTCCAAATCCATATGGAGGAGGAATAAAAAATCCATAAATATTTAAAATCTAAATCATTTAAACAAAAATCAACTATCAAAATGTAAAAATGAACATTCAAAAGTCAAAATCACACCAAAATATTGATTCATATCTAAGCACATATCCTATTCCTAATCGAATCTAAAACTCCATAGTTGGCCTCATAATAGAGCCGAGGTCCATTGGGGTGTGGTAGGCAAGTAGATTGGGATAGAAGATTTCAAAATTGTCTATAGTGCTACCTACTTTATCATGCAAGTAACCAATCTTCACAATAGACCGATGGCTCTATAAGGGGTCCAAGGAATGGGGCACATGTATTTGAAAGGTAGGCCTTTTTTACCTTTCTTGTATATATCACCTTCATGAGTTGATCTTAGTACAACATTTATGTGCCCACAAATTTTTGTGCTTATTGTGAGCAAATACCTTTTGCATTTGACAACCACTAAACTCCTAGAATTTACCTATTTACATAGTATGTCTCATACTTAATAAGGTATTATTACAATTTCCTATGTCATGTTTTCCCTACTCCTTACTTTATTACAACAATCCTAATATTCCTCCTTAATGAATATGTTTTGTTAATTGATCATACCTATAGGGTTTTTCCTTTTGTGAGTTGCAATATAAGACCTTGAATAGGACCAGGCCTTCCTTGTAATTATCTTCTTATTTCCTACAATTATTTCCAATATTATAATTTATCTCATTGGTTTTTCCTTTGTGAGTTGCAACGTAAGACCTTGGATAGGACCAAGCTTTCCTCACAAACTATTCCTAACACTTTCGTAAAATGATTAGTCACAAAAATAATAATCAATATTGATATTTACATGCTTCTCAACTTGATTTAGTGTGTTTTACATTTTCATTTACTCATCATTTATGTTTTACCATCATATCCATATGATCAGCCTGTTCCTTGACTATTGCCTGCCATGCCCATAACTCTTCGTCACTTACCCCAAGTGGTATTGATGTAGTATCTCCTTGTCTTTATAGCTCTCATGATAACTCAACAATCAACCAAAACCAACTAGCATATGCTTGGATAGATGATATAATTACATCAACCATGTCACTAGTATCATGATGCAACAATATACCATCTAAAATATCATGATGAGTGGATCATACTAACCACCCATCTAAACCTCCTCCTCAGTAGTATTTGTAAAATAAAAACCAAGTGTATATTAGATCTATGATATATATAACATCTCAAAAAAACATTTAACTAAAAAAATGTGTGTGTGTGTGTGTGTGTGTGTGTGTGTGTGTGTGTGTGTGTGTGTGTGTGTGTGTGTGTGTGTGTAAACAACTACATATCTAGTCATCTATTTACTACTCAAAAAATTACCAAACACTCACCAATAATGGTATCACCCACAACCATATCCCCATCATCATGACCACCAAGTACCTCCATTAGAGAATGCTTTCGAGGTGATGAAAAACAAGGAGCAAGAAATCAAGCACATCATGGTCCACTACGTATTTATTTCTGTATCGACTAACTTTATGCCACCTTTGCTGTGAGATCTCCCCACTTAGCTACATTCTCCTATGATTGATGTACCTATGGATGTCTCTATCACTGTGGTGCTTATGGTGGTGACTATAAAATCTAATGTGGCTCAAAAATCACCACATCCACATCCTTAGCATCATTTAAAACCATATCCACGTTTTCAACCACTACCTCCTTAGTAGCAACTCTCACTACTCTTTGTTGTTATTGTTGTCTAGTTCAAGGTCTCAATTGGTGTGGTCAAATCACAAGTAAATTAAAAATTAGTCCTACACCACCACTACCCCTTAACTCCCTATCATGACATGTATGGTGCATAATACTCATGCACTACTATTGGAGCCATTGGAGGTGATAATCCTAACCATTCAAGTAGGTGAGTAATAAGATGTGGCTCTAACCATCATGTATAATGTCTAGTAATCCATACATGAGCCAATCTAAGAGAAACAATAGGCCAAGTCATCCAACTAGCCATAATCCTTGCATAGGGATGCCATACAATATCACCATGAGTAACAATTCATAGTGTTGGGTATGTGGTACAACACATATCACATGATCCTATCACCATATGAGCACCGGAGGTAAACTATCATCAATAACATGGATCAACCCAATTAGATGATACATAAGGATTCTATCATATATCCAACTACTAAATAAAATAACTGGGCCCATAATCATCTACCACAAGATAAAATGCCATACATGTCATGAACTAGTTGTACCCAAATCACTGACCCTAGGTCATATAAAGTACTTTGCTCCAAAATAGACTGACACAAGGTGATTGCATATAATGATAGCTTCTCATCCAACTTGTGATAGATCACACACAATATCACAAAGCCAATAATCACCTTCTATATATTCGTAATGGTTGATACATAATCATCAAATAAGCATACATGTAAACCCTCAAAATTTCTCTAAGATATAGTCACTCATAAGGCTAAGGCTCATATTTCTGGCTCCATCTCAAGAGTATCATAGATCATGGGAGTCATAATAATATAAAGTCCAAGAAAAGCATGGACATCCTCTAACATGATAACAACCTCAATAGTATCCCTATTCGCTTCCCATCAAAAAGTGTCGTTTATTCACTCAAATGCTCCTAAGAATATAATGACTAAGTCATAACTAAGTGGGATCCTACACATCTTCATAATTCCACAAAAACCTAAATATGTCAAATGTGCATGATCATTTATCATCAATCAATCCAATAAATCAGGTAAATATGCCTCATCTATCAAGTGTTAGAGTCTCTGTTTCCTTTAAAAAATGTCAAAAGACAAAGCACACATTAGTTTATGTTGAAGATATATTATGAAAATTAATTAAAACTTCATTTAAATCAAAATTAACTACTTCATCAACATGTTTTTGATATTTTCTTATCACCTTATACAAAATTGGACACATATTAAACTATGTTGACCAAAAACAAAAATATTATACTAATTTGACTAATTATGATACTATGCTAGCCATTATCAAAACATCATAGCTACATCATCCACTTTGAACGTATTATCAGCCAGCTCACATAACTAAGTTGGCCAATTATTACGTAATTAGCCAGGTCATTCTACTACATCGGCCACTTCATATGAAGTTAGCCACATTTTCAACTTACATTGGCCAACTTCCTAGATTACTGCATCGGCCAATATGTATGCAGTCAGCCACTTTGATAATATTAAATTAGATCAAACCTCCCTTACGTAGTCAACCACATATGGATAAACTACATTAGTCAATTACTATGCAATCAACCACCCTATTATATTACACCTTTGTATTTTGAACTACGTTGGCTTGATTGACTCCATTTAATTCATGCATTAGTTTTTAACCTTTTTGTCATTAATCCCTTAGAAATTTATTACTCATTTTGTTTACTGGCCATCGATCATCCTAATTCTTACTCTACCCGAATGTTTTAGGGGTCAATTTCGCTACACGGATTTGCCCCAGAACCTAACATTTCAAATCTACTTTATTTTTCAATATAAATTAACAAATATCCAAAATTTAAGGCATCACTTACCCGAGCCATTCTAACAGTTTTATCTCTATGCATCCCCTAGCTCGTGTTTCTTGTCTCCAGGTCATAGTTTCTCTCCTCACTCTTTTGGGTTTCATAGATCTCTGTTTTTCTCAAAATAGTAAAATTACAAATGAATAGTTTAAAATCATATTTATATTTTAAATTTACAAATTCTTTAACTGTCAATTATTTACTGACAAATTTTGAATTTTTCTCATAACTATGTTATTACTATCTCTTTTTCAAAACCAAAAGATATTATGGAATCCTAACACTATAGATAATTTTTTTTACATATAACACATATTTTTACAAAAAAATCAAATTTTATCTTATTTTTCACATCCATCAAATGTCATCTAAATTGGATGCCTCTTCATCTTTTTCACATGACTTCCATTCTACAACAACAAGGTAAGTAAAGAAATGTATTTTTCAATTCTTTCCTTTGATTTATATTTATGCTTTATATTGTAATTTATTTAGCTCAATGTTGTGCATTTCTATGTTCTTTTCTCAAATCACCATCTAGTGTTATAACTGCATGACACATGATGAACTTCGATTAGAGCATATGTATACACATAATATTTTTAAACTTTATCAATTATTGATGCTCTCTCTTGTAGGAACCCATTGAACCTCAATCTCTGTAAGTGCATGCCTTGAAGGGTGCACTGGGACAAGGGTTGGTAGACCTTTGGTGCTTCATAGAATTGTTAACCCCCTATATAATTACCTAAAACCAATACAATCTACTCTTATTAGTTTCCCTAAGAATTAACACCATACTTATCCACTCCCCTAAGCAATTCATCATTTGTAATAGCACTTACCTAAGCAAAAAATCCTTTTTACTTCTTTTCATACTACATTGACTGGGTCAACCCTGTTATGGTTTTAACACATGTTATGGAACTCTATTGGCCCAAGCCAACATAGTTTGAGACCTAACGGCTCTATTTCCTTCCTAACAAAGTCGAGCAGGCCAAATTCATCAACTAAATTCTTGGGAGGGTTTAGGGTCAATTTGTGGCTATGAATACCCGAACTTCATTTCTAAAAAGAGGATCATTCAATTGCACATCATTACTACTCACAAATTCTCTTATACAATCAATAAGAGGTTTTATTACGTAGGTTTCTACTTCTAATAATTAGCACTTATCTTATAGAGGTATTGGATGTATAGTAAAAGTCTTGTAGCCTAGATTTGATTTATCCTTGTGATCTTTACAATTCAAAACAACCTCTTGCAAAGCACCATTAGCCAAGAGAGAGATTGAGGCACGATAAATTCACTTGAACAAGGTAAGTATGTTCTTAGACCTTCGTATTTTGATAAGTAGACGTTGTAAAGCTAATATATTGAATTATATCTCTCCTTGCTTAGATTTTTTATATGTTTTATTAGATATAATTGTATTTTCATGTTTATTATCTTCCCCATTTGTTCTACAAGCTTTCATGAGCACTATATTACCTTGCATATTCATTTACTAGATTAGCTAGCATGTTTATTTAGTATATTAGCTTACTTATTATCATTAAAATCATAATATTTAGCTAAGGTTATCACAAAATGGCATTTGATTAGAGGCCTTAGAAACCTCTCCTTTGTCATTATGTGATAATAGATCCCTTAGTGTAGGTTTAGTAGATCCATTATTGTTCATGACCCCGATATAATAAAGTATTGTTAAGTGGATAGTTAGTTGATCACCTTATCCGATCATAGATATTACTGAGTAGAATAAGTTATAAATATCTTATTTTGATTGCATACATTACTCTTCTTTGAGCATTAGCTTTATGGACATCTTAGGATCACCATGAGCCACAAAAACTCTCCCAAATATAATAACCATATTTCATGAAATAGTGTAGATGCGATGCCCATAATTTGATGGATCTAAGGCCTCACTAAGATCATGTTATAGCTTATTTCTTTGTTCATAATATAAAACGCAGTGGGGATAATCTTGGGCAAAAATTAATTGGTAAGATAATCTTCTTAATGTAATTCAAATTAAGGTTGTCATATCCCTGAAAGATATTCCTAATGGTGACATGGTTAATCTCACCATTAAAAAAATCAACATGAGAAAGAAACATGGATAATGATCACTACTACACTGTCATCAACCATGGTTCTTTTAAAATAGTCATTATATACCTGCACTTAGAGATAAAAATTTGGATATCATTTATAAGATATCTTAGCCTCAAAATATAATTTATTCATGACAAAGAATAAACTAGTGTCTCTATATCTTTAACCAAGCAGGAAAACATAAATGTCAATACGGTTAAATTGAGCCAAGAGGAAGTGTAATGTTACCCAAATGACCTAGGCCCATGGATTCTAATAAGGTCATCCGATGAGTGGGAGAGTTCTTCAAAAATTATATAAAAGAAATATGCGATAATTTTTTGGTAATTCCATAATCAAATCTAAGTTCTAACAAATTTTGGATCCAATATGGTTTCATTATTGTTTGAATAAGTAACTTGTGTAGGTTGGGAAGCATGGTTTTGAGTGCTGGTGGAAACATTAACTTATTCATGAGTGTCAATTTCCACAAAGCCTATACGTTTATTCTTTCCTTGTTGGCCTAATAAAGGAGCTAGGTTAGTAGTTTTGGAAGAAGAGGCTTTATTAGATATCACATATTGAGGAGATGGACCATGAGTTCATTATGGTGTGGCATGATCTCATGGATGAGTAGAACCTACTACTTGAATATTTTTAAATGGATTGGTGTATATCCAAAATTTAGCATTTTTAGGAGCAATTGGTCCTAGTATGTTATGGGGAAAGTTTCAAGGCCAGTAATAAAGAATATATAGATAAATAGTTATTAATCTTTAGGAAATATCTGAATGAATTTTTTATATTCTTTACAAGAGTGTGTGTTATGGCCCACCAGTTTATGAAGGAAAAAATAATTATGAGGGTCATGACACATTATATTCTAATAAAAGTTTTAAATTTTTTATAGTATTGGTTTAGGCCTTAGAACTGATTTTGATTGTGATATTGCTGTTAATTTTGATTTTGAAATTGTTGTTGGTTCACATTTTGACTTTGGTGTTGATATCTTAGAATTTTAAATTTAATAATATTAATGGTGGGTGAATTTATCATTGGGTTAGAAACACCATTTTCATTATTGTTGGGTTGGTTTGTTGTATTTAGATTGACAATTATACATAATCCCATTGGTGGTTATATTCCTATTGTAGTTAAAGCTTTTGAAGCATGGGTTATTATTTATATAACTCTCATTGTTTTGACTAAGTTTATTCGGGCACAATTTTTTCCATTAGGCTCACAAGTCTAACGCCACTATCAATGGTTGCTTGATCAACCTAGAAGGTGATGTTTAGTGCTTCTTCATATGATTTATATGGTAATTTCTGCACATAATCCTAGGTTTATTTATTAAAAAAGTGAAGGAATATGTCACACAGCTATAGGTGATTCATGTGAGGGCACTGGATGAGGAAAAATAACTTAGCATTGTATTGTGATAAAATGGGAAATGGACTTATATATTTTTTTTATGTCTAAGAGTTCTCAAACACCAGTGCAAAGAAGTTTATTCATATCAAAGGATTTCATAATATTTGAAACAACTTGCTTGAAGGATGAGATTCATCATTTAGGTAGGAAATAATACCAGTCTATAGAAATTATAGCCAAGGTTTTAGGGAGGATTTTAGTCACCATAGTTCCCCAAGGGAGGAATTTCATTATATCCATGGCATAAGCATCAATATGAATGTTAATATGAACATTAGGATCCCCCTTTCCATTATATTTATAAATATCAAGTAAAGGGTGAGGTAATGGAAAAATTATCATAACCATGTTAAGGGGAGTTTGAAAACACTCAAGGTAATCATATGTGGTCACTGTGTTTTTGAGAAGTTTAGATGAATAACCTAGAGGTGATGCATAGGTAGGAATCTTAGATGACCTAACCCAAGTAATTGGGTCTTGAACTAAAGGATGGATTTGATTCATGAAACGAGGAAAGTAATTATCTATAGGAGTTGACTTGGATTAAATATGGAGATAAGATAAAACCTACTAGGGGTGTTGATGTAGTGCAGTTATAACCAATATTTGGATGCTTGATGGGAGCTCCTAACAAGTTGGTTGACTAAGATAGAAGGTAGCTTGTTGTATTGATTTGGGCACCGAATATCCATAGCTATGGGGATGTGATAATTGTGTCATATTCCCCTGAGTCATAGCATTAAAGGGATGGGAACATGATTGGCCTATAGATCATGGATATGATCTATAAGGGTAGAAATGAATGTGCTTATTGCACCATTGACTGTGATATGGTTGGGATAATTAGATTTGTCATCTCTCTAGTTTGTAAAGAGGGATGAACTGAGGGGCCTTAATGAAGTGTTGAGGGTGGATTGAAACCATGGTAAGTTATTGTAGTTTCATCAAGGGTAGTGCATTCTGAACAATGTTGATAATGTTGATCGATTGTATAGTTTCATACAAGTAAGATAGTCTTCCATCTATCTAATTACATAATCATATTGTTAAAGTTTGGGTTCTCCCTTAATATTAGGTTTTTATAATTGAATTTAGAAAGAGGTAAGGGTCATGTTGTTATAACCATGTTAGTTATAAGGGGTGAAATAATCGCGTGTTGAGGCATGTGTTTCCTCTAAGATGACCCCCACTTCCCCCATGATAGAAGGAAATAAAGGATAGGATATCCATTCCCACAACTTGATGATGGATCTCAGTTTGAGAGGAATTTTGAGTCCAATCCTCTAGGGAAAAATTATCTATAGCTGACCTAAAGTTAGTGAAAGTAGATAGGCCTAAAGGGATGTTTTATTTGTGAATGTTTGGCAGGTGTGATAACACCCTAATAAAAAAAGGAGGAAAATATTAAAGGGAAAAAATAAAAAAGGAAGAATCCTTTGCATCAGATTCAATTGAATTTTTACATGGGGAAAATAAGAAGTAATCCTCATGCACTCTAGTTCCAAAGGTTGAGTTGATTCAATTGAAAGGGAGAAAATGAGGGGGTGAAATTAAGGTTTAGGGTTAACTGGTTTGGTTGGGTCTTTGGGGGAATATAAATTTAAAATGAATTAACAAAATGGGAAAAGGTTGACCAAACATGAGCCTCAGGCAAGTCGGAAAGTGGACTCAACCAAGTTGATCCCAATAATTTTAATCCAATTCCAAATGATATTTTAGGTCATCAGATTGGAGATGATTGCATGGGAGCTAAGCTCTTGGTCAATATCAAACTAGATGGAAATGTCAGGTTTGGGAACGAGCACTCTAATAAAGGCATGTACTCATCAAGGTTGAACTTTCCCCAAGAGTGTCATCAAAAGAGATAAAATAAGGCAAGAAGGGAAAGATAAGAATAACTTAATAACACTGTGAATTATCAAAGCAAATTACTTGTAATGAAATATTTCAAATGAAGCTACTTGGATGGGGAAAAAAATAATGTTGAATTAACAAATTTTTGTAAGAATTACTCTTCCTGATTCAAAATGTGATCTAATCTACTTAAGTAAGTGAAAAATGCCTTCATGTTATGTTTTCAAAATAAAAATAAAAATAAAAAAGGTATAATAGTGTTGCTTAATAATATGGATGCAACCACAAAACAAATATAACACTACTATTGAAGTTTTACTTAGATGGATATGAACAAAATCTAGATGACATCATAAATATTTGAAGGGATGATACGCACTAAACACCATGAAAAAGTAGCTGAAAACATGCTACTATAGATGTTAGGATAAAAATGGTGGTTGGAAGTGTCCCAAAAACATGTAGACCAAAAAATACAACTTAAAAGTTAGATAGGGGATGAATAAGGAAAAGTAAACAAAAATTACTAGAATGATCATGTCATGATACTAGTCTAATATTAGTGGAGATATTGAATAAAATAAAATAGAAAGGTGTACTAATAACATGTGCTTTAACAAAGAGGTGAACATACAAAGTAAACACTTCTACACATTGACATTTACACAAACCAAACAAGCATGACATAGAACAAATAGAATATAGATTATAAATATACAGAGAGAAATAATGTAAAAATTTGAGCAAGTTTAGGTGGTGTAGTCACACAAATTAACATTTAAGCTAAAACTAAGCACTTGTGACCACCTTTTTTACACACTTAGCTCATGTTAGGGATAATTAGGTTAGTGCTCACATTTAGTGAGCTTAATATTAGATTACTATTTAATTAGTATGTTTGTTTATAATAAACAACTCATTTATCAAGAGTGGGGAGACATTATGCAAGCCAAGTATCTTCATGAAAATGATAACTTTAGTTTTCTCCATCAGGAAGGGCTTCCCAAGGGATCTATTATCTGAAACAAAATGCTGAAGTCTAAAAGTCTTCTCAAGCATGGGCTTAGATGGAAGCTGGGGAATGGCAATTCTATTAACTTCTGGGAAGACATTTGGTTGAATGATAAGGCCCTGGTTACTCAAGGTGATTATGGAGGTATTTCTGGCATTGTTACACAATTTTTTGGGAATAAAGTTTGTCATTATATTCAAAATAACAATGGTATTAGGAATTGGAAAAATATTTTGGAGTGTTGTACGCATCGCCCTGATCTCTATCCTAGGATGCGGTCTATCCAACATTTATTGTTGGGGGTCAGAATCCCTCTTTTTCCTAGGGAAGATGAGTTGTATTGGTGGCCAGATAAGAAAGGTAGTTTTTTTGTTAAATTCGCTTACCACCTGTTGATCCTTGATATGCCTAACAATGAGATTTGGGGGAAAGTTTGGAATCATAAATTTATCCCTAAAATTAATATGTTTTGGTGGGCTACTGTTCATAACAAAATCCTAACTCAAGATAAATTATAGAGGAGGGGATTCACCTTGGTCAATAGGTGCTTTCTGTGCTTTGAGAAGGACACTGTCTCTCATTTAATTCTCCACTGTGATTTTGCCAGGAAAATTTGGAGTACTATTTTAAGGAATTTTGGCATTCAATGGGTTTGTAATTCTGATATTAGGGAAGTCATTGCTAACTGGTGTCCTTCCTTCTCTCATCCATGGTTGGTTGAGCTTTGGAACCAAACTCTGCCCTATCTTGCTTGGACTATTTAGAAAGAACATAATAACAAGATTTTTAGGGATGCTGTTAGGGATAATTCTTAGGTTCTTCATTCCTTTTCTAAGAGCCTCATGGAAAGTGTGACCAATTCTCACATCAAAACTATGAAAAAACCTCTTTCTCAAGAAGAGGAGCAAATTGCACCTAACTAGAGAATTCGAAACCAAATTCTAGCTCATAATAATTTCAAATAGTTGCAGAGATTGAATACCAAATGGATCCCCCTGAAGCCTAATTGGCTCAAACTAAATTTTGATGGAGCATCTAAGGCAGATGGTATGGCTAGTGGTGGTGGGATTATCAGGGATGACAAGGGGTGCATGGTTGTTGTCTATGCTGGTGGGATAGGCCTTCAAAGAAATAACTATGCTGAAGCCTATGCTCTTCTATGGGGGGTGAAATTGGCTATTTCACTTAATATTAGGCAATTGCACATTCAGTGGGATTCCAAACTTATTATTGATGTTGTTACTAACGTGTTGAATTGTGGCTGGAAATTGAAATAAATTATAGTGGACATACAAATCTTTCTGTAGCGGATCCCCAGAATTGATTCCTCTCATATATATATAGAGGACAATGGGGTTGCAGATGCTCTTGCGGACTTGGGTCAACAATTTTATAATTGGCATTGTTGGCACCAAATTAATAACATCCCTTTAAATATAAGGGACTTGATTCGAAAAAATATGATGTGTCAATGATGACTAATCATCTTAGGAAAGATAGTTTATTCTGCCAATTTTGATGGAAGGTGCTGACGTGTATCTTGAAGTACATGTTTTTTGTACTTCGCTTGCTTAATGTCATCTTTGCTTTATTACTCCCTTGTGTTAAGGCGAGGTGCTTATATGCTAATTATAGAGATCTCCTTGTAATCATGTTCGAGCATGGGAAGAGTAGGATTCAATTGGTCCTTTGAAAGGTGGATCTTATTAATGATATTACATGTAGATTTATTATCATAATGACTAATCTATCCTTTAACAATAACTTTGTGAATCTCTGGTTTTGGGGGTTCTCTGTCTTTGTTTAGAAGGCTATAATGGGTGGAGATAGGATTCGAATGGAGCCAATTTCCTGTTGTGAGTTTAAGGATAATGTTGTGGTCTGGCATTACTATAAGGAAAGTGGCCTTGATGCTTTTTTGGAATGGCTTAATGGCTACGATGAAAATCTGTCTGAGCAATTCGCTTGGACTTGGCATAACCACAAAGTCACTGTTGGGAGAATTGGGTTTGAGGTTTTGGAGAAAGTTATTGCTATGGCGACTGGCCTGTCGTCTAAGGGGACTAAGCTTCAAAGGAAAGTGAAAATGGTGGACCATTCTAACCAAAAGTTATTCCTTGGGGAAGGCAAAGAACTGGTTCCTTACCAAAGAGGATTCGAATGGGCCAAGCTGCCAGAGCCGTGGGATGATATGTGTTTCCTCCTTATGAAATACTTCACTTTGGAGGGGAGGTTTACCAGGTTCTACAATTACCATCTTCCTTTACTGAATCATTTTAGACGCAATGCTCATATTAGCTTCCTGTTCTATTTGCTTTCTTCCCTTGAGCATTCAGTTTTTAGAGTTAAAGCTAAGTTGGTTAGGAAACCCTTCAAGAAACCCATTCCCTTGCACCAAGGTCTTATTCTCTACTTATATAATTTCCACCTTGCTCTGGAGCTGCCTAAGCCTATCCAGTCTCATAGTGGTGAAATTGCTGCCAAACATGATGATACCGTTGTATCTGAAGAGCCTTGCCCTTCCCCTACTTCTCATAAGATGAAAGGGGGTTCCCTTTATCTGTCTAATGAGGAGACTACCATGGGGACCACTACCCACACTCCGGTCCTTAAAAGTAGTGTGAAGAGCAGGAAAAATAAAGTTAGGGAGGGGGAAGAGGAAACTGTGCGGGATGATGTGGGGACCCCTAAAATTCTTAGCAGTACTCCTATGGGACTGGGTAGTAAAACTAATTTGTCTGCTAAGGATAAGGAGGGTTTGTTCTCTGGTGTTAGGAGGTTAGGGAGGATTGCTGGAAAACCTACACCGAAAACCAAACTTATTGATTATTCAGAGAGTGCTTCTGAAGAATCCACCCAGGGGGATGAGGCCAAGATTATTGAAATCCAGGGGATATCTGAGGATGTAGAGGGTAAGAATGGAAACAAACAGACCAATGTTTCTGGTGGTGTTGTGGGTGATTCTGAGGTTAACGCTGATGAAGGGAGAAGGATGTTTGTGGAGGAAGTTGTGGATGAGACGGAGGAAGGTGCTGATTACAAGAATGACATGTTACCCTGAGGGGTTGTGTTAAGAAACTGGAACACTCAATTTCCACTATGCTTAGGTGTACTGTGTTACTGAATCTTTCCGTGTTGCAGGATCTTGAGTCTACAACTGCGGAGGATAGAGATGAGAATTTCAAAAAGTTGGATGAATTTATGGAGCCTTTGGCTAAAAGATGGGATAATCTTTCTCCTTAGATCTGGGTTCTTTTATGTTGTTTTTTCTCTGTTTCCTCATACATACTATCTTTAGAATTGTTTTACTGTCTATGTTGATTATGTTGGTTTAACGGGCTTTGTTGTTTTTGTTTCGAGGCTTTTTGGTGCTAATGCCTCTGGGTTTTTTTTTGTTGCTTTGTAAGGGTTCAGCGCCTTGTTTGCCGCCTTATATTATCAAAAACTCATTTATGAGTTGTATGTAAGATAATTCAATTCATGTAGTGTTAGAGGTTTGAGAGAGGTTTAGGGATACAATTAAAAGAGAGATATTTGGAGAGATAAGTGAGCGATTTTTTAGCGTTGAATGTTCACTCCTATTTTTTAAGAGAACGTTTGTTTATATATTGTAATAGTTTTATATGAATAAATCATTCGATTGAGATTGACCAAAAATATTGTGCTCATGTTTTGGCTCTTCCCCAATATAGGACATTTTTAATATTTGGTATTAGAGTAGGTTGTCATGGACCTGTCTATACCCTCCATTCATTGTTTTATGCATTTAATTGGCTTGATGGCTATGTTATGCAGACCATGAACAAAAGCCATCCTAGTCCATCCACCCCTGCTTGCATGTTGTCTACAAAATGCAATGAAGACCACATGCATATTTGTTGGCTATACCACTCATCTGTATTTTCCTCTCTATTTCCACTCTGCGCATTCTTTTCACAGTTTGTCCATCCATCTTGTGCTTAGTTTACATTTTGATATATATATATATATATATATATATATATATGGAAAAAAAATACAGAAAATCAGTTTGAAATAGCATTCCGAAAATCAAAATATTGTGTTTATGTCTTTGGCTCTTCCCTAATATGAGTTATTTTTGATATCTGGTATTAGAGTAGATTTTCATGACCCTGTCTGTACCCTCCATTCATTGTTTTATGCATTAAATTGGCTTGATGGTTATGTTATGCAAACCATGAGCAAAAGCCATAATAGTTCATCCACACCTGCTTGCATGTTGTCTACAAAATGTAATGAAGACCACGTGCACATTTGTTTACTATACCACCCATCTGCGTTTTCCTCTCTGTTTTCCACTCTGCTCATTCTTTTCGCATTTTGTCCATCCAACCTGTGGTCAGTGTACATTCTGATAAATTAGAATATATATATGCTTATTTTATATATATTGGCTTCTAATTTTTTAGTGCGTGTTAGTTTTGCGCTGTTTGTTTCATGTATATGGAAATACAGAAAATCAATTTGGAATAGCATCACGAATATCATCATATATTTTACGTTTCTCAATGAAATTGGACAATTCAAATTGAAATGGAAATTTGAATACAAGGGAAAGTAAACCTAGAAATTGTTTGGTGAAATTCCAACGCAATCGTCCACCTCCAAACTGCCGAGCTCTTCCATCTTAAAATTGCATACGACTCTAAAGGTTAAGCTTTGTAAAGTTTGGTTTTTTATTTAAGTTTTAGATTTCTTTGTTTTAATCCATGGTTTAGGTTTTAGATTTGGTTTTTCATTAATTCGGTGGTTTTTAGCTTTTAGCTTTTAGGTTTTTGTTTTAAGTTTAGGTTTCATTTCATGTTTTATGTTTTTTATTCGTGTTAGTATTAATTTTTAGGTGTTTAATATTTTTTTGGTATGTAGTTTTAGTATTTAGTATTTTATTTTTATTTTTTATAAATGAGTTTAGATTATGTTTTTAGTTTAAGTTTTTTTTTAATTAAATTTTAGGTTTAGTTTTTTCTTAGATTTATTTATTTATTTCATATTATTTTTTATGTTTTAGTTATTATTATTTTCTATTGTTTATTTCTTTAGAAAGAGTTGTAATTGTAAGTTTGTTTCTTTTTAATTTATGTTTTTTAAAATGTGTTAGTATTTTTGAGTCTTTAGGACACTTGTTGACTTTTTTGTTTTAAGTTTAGTATTATCATTTTTGTCGATAATTCAAACTAGTAGTATCACGTCTTTATTTTATGTCAAAAAATATAAGTGTCAAAATTATTGTCAAGAGTCTTTTTTTGTCATTTTTTAAAGTAAGTGTGTCTAAGTTTAGAGTCTTGTCCTTTTTAAATTGTGAGCTTCAAATAAGTTTTGAGAAGCATTTTTCCCGATCAGCCTATGTTCAAAAGGTATTTTGTAATAAATCTCCTCTCCAATATAAAAGATTCATTTATTATCATAGACATATTTTCAGTTAAAGCCGACGTCTGCAAGATAAAATTAAGAGGGGTGAATATAGTCATGTGATTCCTCTCTCCATATGAGCACTAAGGGGAGGTAATGTTAGGGATAATTAGGTTAGTGCTCACATTTAGTGAGCTTAATATTAGATTAATATTTAATTAGTAGGTTTTTTTTAATAAACAACTCATTTATGAATTGTATGTGAGATAATTCAACTCATGTTGTGTTAGAGGTTTGAGAGAGATTTAGGGATACAATTGAAAGAGAGATATTTGGAGAGATAAGTAAGAGAGTTTTTACGAATGAATGTTGACTCCTATTTTGTAGGAGATCATTTGTTTATATATTGTAATAGCTTTATATGAATAAATCATTCGATTGAGATTGACCAAAAATATTGTGTTCGAGCCTTTGGATCTTCCCCAATATGGGATATTTTTAATAGCTCATACCTTATTCCACAACTTTTTGACCACTTTCCTTCATTTTTCACGTGGACAACCCATTCCCATAAGCAAACCAATGATCCCAAAGTGTTTCTATTCTTTTTGAAAAATAGATTAGGCTTAACCACATATTATTCCATACTTCTATATTAGTTATTTGTGACCCTAAGATAATAATGCCCTATTTGGACTACAACGCTCCTCAAGAGTGTCTTACTACACCACTCTTGTCTTCCCACTAAATAATGACTAATTTTTCAAATTAAAATTCATGTAGTATGCCTTATCTTAAGGAATTCTTAAAATATTGCTATAAAATCACACTTTAAACCATTTTGCACATAAGAGGCTTCCATATTGAAAACAACAAAATTCTAATTGCATATTAAGATCAAATTTCCTATTTCTTCCAGTTTTAAATACATACGTTTGTAGTAGGTATAATATAAAGTTTAAATACACTTATAAAGTCACAAGTCATGGTTGAAGCACCTGATCACACCATAATTGCACGAGCATTTATCATTTTTTACCAGTCTTTTATGAAGACCACCATAACATGGGAGAACAACATGGAATTTGATCTCTTTTCAGAGTATTGGTATGTAGGTAGTGATCAATACATGGGGTGTTGAGGTCAAGCATAAATTCAATCGATAACTCCCTTTACCCCATGATTGCATTTGTCCTCTTGATCTCTTGAGCCAGGGTTATATTTGAAAGATATGATATACAATGGTTTTTACAAAGGGTCAAAGGCTTATGCACAGTCAAAGAAACATAAAGACAAAGGTGAACTTGTCACAAAAAACTTAGAATACTATCATCTAGAGTAGACCGATGCTCCCTAAAGATAATGGTGCCTCACACCCCTTTCCAAATACAACACACTTGTCCAAATTTCTTGAAAAACCATATTTCAGATCTATAGTCAGTCAACAAAGTCCCACACCCTATTTTTCAATCTTTGTCACATTTATACATTCTAGTTTTATAAATAAGTTGTATTTATTTGGAACCTTCCTATTTTAGCATATTTACAAATATAAAAATTTACAAATTAATTTGTGTCATTTATTTCATATTTGTAGCATTCAAATTTTACACATTAGTTTATCTTATCTAAGTAATTAAATACTTATTTTATAGAATATGATGAAACATATTAATGAACTCATCTATTGATTTAATATTTGAAACCTTAGATTTCATTATGATTTTTCCTTCTAATTTTTTATTATTAGGGTTTCAAATCTAAACTTTTGATTTCCTTATCATGTTAGAGTGTTTTTCATAATTCTTATGTCTCTCTACTCTTGTCCTCCTTTTAGTCTTTGGAAAATTTAAAATGGTTAAAAGAGAATTTATTCATCCTTCTAACCCTCAAAAGGATGATAACTACTTTCCCTTTAATCTGGTTCATGTTATTACTATTATAAGGGGTAAGGTGGCCCATCCTATAAATCCAAATGAAGGTAACCATCATATCCTTCCTCAACCCACTCCCACATCTCCTCTCGAGGGTATCTCTATGCATAATAAATCACAAGTACCTAGGGTTTGTGCTTGTGAAGCCCTTAAAGATTGAGTCATCATTTTGATAAATTTTATTGAATAATTACACAAGAAAAATAATTATTTGGTTTCAAATATGACACCATGGAAAAATAGGATTACATATTTAAATAATCTAAAGTATGCTAGCATTAATCATGTATTCACATATTCATCTAGAAAAGTTGTGCCTAACAAGATTTCATATCAAAGGGGAAGCTAAAAAAAAACAAATCTACACTAAGTGATTCAAAAATCATGCAAAAGGCTAATAATATTTCAAATGAGATTTTAAGGGAAATGTTTATAAAAAAATTGATCAAACTATCTCCTATACATCTTCTAAGGAGAGCAAAGTGTTATTGTGCATATCATAAAATGTAGGGGCATAATACAAATCATTGTTTGGATTTGAAAAAAAAATATAATATATAATTTATAATGGTGATACTATCATTGATACATCAATAAAATAACCCACTCACATTATGAGTGTATCCTTTATAACACAAGTGCAAAAAGAATAAGTACGGGTCCAAAAGGATAATTCAAAGCAAAAACACTTTTAAATGAAAAAATTAGAGCAAACAATATTACCAAAGACATAACATTAAAAACATATATTATAAAAGGAATGTATTGAAAATGGAATCTTATCAAAAAAATCAAGAATAGAAGTTTCAAAATCAGGTTCAACTTAAGCAAGAAAGTATCTTTAAGAAAGGGTTCCTAACAAAGGATTTTCCAAAGCAAGAGATGCCTACAAAAGCTAATTTTTCAAGTGTGGTTACGAATGAGTAAATTAAAAGCCTTTACTCATATCAAAACCATTTCACTATCACTTATTATATATATGTAAATCAATTCACCTATGTCAAGGTTATGGACTATCAAGAACAAAAAAATAAAATGGTTCATAAAATTCCAAAACTGGGACCTATGCATAGTTATGCTTAGTTTATTTACATTAGTTAATTTATCCACAGTTTTTACATATTTATTTATATCTAGTTTCATATCATACATTATTCTCAAGTGTACTTGAGTGAATGTAGAGCATACATGTTTTCATTTACAAACCCAATTATAGGTTATTTAATTGTCTTAAAAATAGAAACTGTAAACAAATAAAAACACACTATTCAAATAGGAGCATGCTACACCACTGTCCTATTCTATCGGTCCTATCCTAGTGAGCACATAATATTAATTATCATATTTGAACAAGACACATGCCTTTTATATCTTGTATATGCATCAACAAGCTCAATAGGGGCATATTATACATAGGGTCTATCTTTCTTTGGCTATCCATTATTTCTCATATCTCAGTTATTTACATTAAAAAACATTTATCACTATTGATCACTTTCTTACACATTGATATCTTATTGGTTACATAAGTTACTAAATATACTAATGTTACAAATAACTTATGTTGATCAATTACATGTATTCATGCATGATTTTCATGTTTTCTTTCATGCTTTGTGTCTTGTGTGTATTCTCTATTTTGGTTTGTGTGAATTTGCACATCTCCTTATGTGTGTCTCAAAGTATTCATTGTATGTTTATATGCATGTGAATAAAATTTGAACATGTCCTTGTATATGGCCCCTTGGCCTTACCTTGTGTGCTTTATGTGTTTTACGTGTACTCTTTGTTTGTGTGTGTCATGGCCATGACATTGTTTGCTAAGTTTTTTCAATTTTTGATTTCATGATAGACATCATAAATCTCACAAACCTTTTGATGACATGATAGATATCATGCATCCCTCCTTGAGTTTCCTTATTTCAAATTTACATAGTTATATCACTTTTATGCATTATTCATTGTCAACATTTATCTAGACAATGTCACTATGTATGTTTGTTTATACATGTATATTACATTACAAATATTTGCTCATTTTACATATGATGATGCAATGTTTATCTATGTTATCATTATTACTTGGATTTACATCTTTTCATAACATCTCACCCATAATTATTTTATTTTGAGTTAAGTTATTATGTAGGCTTCACAACTCACCTCAAAATATGGGACATATATAGTGGCTTGTCTTAGAGACTAATCCCATATAGTGTAGTACACGAATAAAAATTTATCATTATTACATAGTTGATAAAGTTGCATCCCAAAAAATACCTAGAAATTAATTTTGGAGAGCAAGGTTGTATTTGGATAAGGGCACACCTCAAATCTTTCCTAAGTAGTGTATTGTTGTCCCAATAGTATAAAACAATCATTTTCATAAATTATCAAAACCACAAGGACTATAAAATTTTTAGCAACAAGTACCCAATCATAATTTCTAGAGTAATATTCAAGTTTATCTCAGATTTTCTCAATTTGAGGGTATCATGCATTGTATGTGTTATAAGTTAGCACACATGTTTTGCTTATAATTTCAGTTATTTATACTCAATCCGATAATCCATATACCCTAGATATCAAACTTGGGGCATGTGTGCATCATATGATTATCTCCTTGCTAAGTGTTTTCACTAGTTTCATAGATGGAATGGAAATACATGTCATTATCCATGGTGTATACATAGGCCCAGCTCATAATATATTTTTACACCACTTTTGTGCTAGTTTTGCACTAGAAATGAGTCTTATTACATTTTTAGTGGTTGATTCACCTTTTGCACCAATTTGTACACTAGAATAATATATTGGAATTCATGCAAGGATTCCAAAACTACTCCACCACTTTAAATGTGAAATTATGAATTCAATCACACCTTGATTTCCTAAGCACAATCACATTTAAATGAGGATTGGGGCATGCAAGGTCCAGTCCAAGCTATTCAATGAATAAAAAATATTTAAGGGTCCTACCCTCTATAGTCAATAATTTTGCACCATAAAACATAATGGTTCATGTACTTAATCAAGTGTATCCATTCCTTTTTATTATATCTATAAGTTTTATTTTACTTTCTTCTTGATTTTTATCTTAAGTAAGGACTAATTTATACATGTTGCATTGTAGGTTCGCATGATTAGCAGCTCATTGTTGTGGCCTATATTCAAGACTACACTCTATAGGTAACTTCAGGTACACACTTTTCCTTTTACTCTAGTACTTTCAATTTGTTTCATTAATAGAATAAAAAGGGGGGAAATGTAGATAAATAAATTAGAATTTTAACTAAAATAATGCATTTATGACCACCTTTTTCACACACTTAGCTCATCCCTCATTCTATTGCCTTTTGACTACTTTCCTTCATTTTCTGCATATATGACCCATTCCCATAAACAAACCAATGATCCCAAAATTTCTCTATTCCTTATGAATAATATCTCAGGCTTATCCATAGGTTGTTTCATACTCTCAAATTATTTTTTTGTGCTCCTAGGACAACAACGCCCTATTTGGACAATAACACTCCTAGTATGTCTAGTTCAACTTCTTTTGTCATCCCACCAAATAAATATTAATTTATAAAATTAAAATTCATGTAATAGGTCATCCCACAATTTTAGTAATCCCCATTCAAAGGAATTCCCAAAATATCACAATAAAGCCACATTTCTAACCATTTTACACACAAGAGACTACCACACTGAAAAATACCACAATTATAGTTTCACATTGAGAAAAAATCCTTATTTATCCCAATTTTGAATACATAAGACCATAGTAGCCCATAAATAATTACTCAATATAATTATAAGGTCACAATTCATAGTTGAAGCACTTAATAACATAAGGATTGCACCAAAATTTAAATTTTTTTTACCAGTCTTTCACACACACCAATATAGCATGGGAGAACTACATGGATTTTGATCTCTCTGCAGAGTATTGGTATGTTGGCAAGGCTCAACGTAGGATGTGTTGAGATCAAACTAAAATTCAACCACTAACCCCTTTTAACCTCATCATTATATTTGTCCTCTTGATCTATTTAACTAGGGTTAAAAGTGAAGGAGAAGATATATAGTGGTTTTCATGAAGGATTGAAGGCTCCCACATAGCCAATAAAACATACAGGTGAAGTGAGCCTATCACAAAAAATCAAAATCCTATCATCTACAAGACACTAGTGCTCCCTAAGGACAACATCACATCGCACCCATGTCTAGATACAATGTTATTATCCAAAGATCTTTCAAAGCCCTGTTTCAGATCCAAGGTTAGTTAATACAATCCCACACCTATTTTCCATTCTCATTCATAGTCTAAATTCTAGTTTTCTAACTAGGTTTTATTTCTTTGATGCCTTCCTCTTTTAGCATATTTCAAAATATAGTAAGTTCCAAATTATCTTATGTCATTTATTTCATATCTATAGCATTATTATTTTACACAATAATTTATCTTATGTAAGTAATTAATTTACTTATTTTTCAAAATCTAATAAAATAGATGGAATCAATGACAATGCTTCACCTGAACCTTGAAAATGATTATATTGGGGTATAGGAATACACCTAGAACAATGGGATGTTAAAAACCCTTGGAATAACAAATGAAACAAAATGCACTACTCTACTCTAATTTATTAGTATATTAAAATATGAAAACTTGTTTTATTTCTACTCTAATAACAATGAAAATTAAGCTTTGACTAGTCATGAGGTGTATGAAAAAAAATGGAACAAGGTGATGTTACATATCCTCCTAGAATAGATATTAAGGTTATTGATTCACTTTATCTCATGGGAAATTGAACTCAAAGTAGTTTTCTTTGCAACTGTAATTGGAAATTAAACTATGGTGCAATGGCAGCTAAATAAAAGTTGTGCATAAATATTGAAAATATCAAGTTGTTAGGATATTATTTATTGATCAAAATAAATGTAAAATAATATGCTTCCACCTTAATTTGTACCTATTAAGGTATATTTATGTTGCACGTTAGAATATAAAGATTTATAATTATAAATACTATGTGTTGGAACTTTTATTTAAGGTTAAACTTGGTCATGTATCTTGGTGCATCACCACCACATTATTTCAAGTAATTATTTTACTTCATTTCTTCCCTTACCCATTTTCACATCATTCATTTATAATTAAGAGAGATAAATAGAAAACCTTTTCACTATAAAGGTCATCCTACTTACAAGTCCCATATAGTATAATTCCCCATTATTATGCTATGCTGGTAGGTGCTATATTAAGCAACACTAGTTATTGGCATGCTGGATGGGACTTAAATCACCAAGATGTTCGATTAAAATTCTCATAATCAAGGTTTTGTGAACACTTTGAAAATATCTTTCATATATCATAGATAATTATTACCTAGAGACTCTAATTTCTCTCTCTCTCTCTCTCTCTCTCTCTCTCTCTCTCTCTCTCTCTCTCTCTCTCTCTCTCTCTCTCTCTCTCTCTCTCTCTCTCTCTCTCTCTCTCTCTCTCTCTCTCTCTCTATATATATATATATATATATATATATATATATATATATATATATATATATATATATATATATATATATATATATATATATATATATATATAAGTGGCATATGAGAAAGATACACACTATGTTTGTGTCCAAAGTAGCTATGAACCACATATTATTAGGAAATTTATATTATTATTTTTTTACATGGTTTAACAAAAAATATTTTTCTTTTAATCTACACTCAATTGAAAAAAATTGGAGAGCAAGCTCCATAACTAGAGCCATATCTCCTACTTTTTTTTTATCTTATCTCCTTCACCTACCTATGTTTTTTCACCTACAATGATCATGTCCCATAATAATCCTCCATCAATAATCCACCCTTTTGTTATCTAGGTTAAAATTATCCCCCTTAACATCCAATTATGGAACAACATCATTGAGGCCCTTAAATCCTTGCCTTTATTTTCAGGAGAAGGCCTAACTAGTCCCATAAACCACATACATGATGTGGCTAATGTGTGCCTCTTCCATCATATAGGAGGTGAAAATATGGAACTCAAATTAATTGATGCATATTTCAAAATAAAAGTATTGAAATGGTAAAATAAGTTGGATCTTTCATCTATAAATAGTTAGGATGAGCCATGACTTTATTACATAATTAGTTTAAAAAAAGTGAATAATCTTTCTCTCATTGATTAATTAACTACTATAAAGAGAGAACCAATGGAATAAGTCATAAATTTAAATTTGAGGCTCAATAAAACCTATATAAGAATACCACATGAGCTGTGCCCTCTACCACACATTGTAATTCTTTTACTTCTTGAAAGATTTCAAACCAAATATAGCTATAATGATCCAATCTATGGGAGAAAACAAACTTACCATTACTTATGATACTTCTGTTCTAATAGAGAGTAACCTAAGATCTATTATGCCATTATTTTCATATATTTACAACCCAAAACAAGTCATTTCTCATTTTCCTACCCCTAATATTAACTCTTTATTGAAACTTACCTAGGTAACATCTCAAACTTAAAACAAGCTAGATGAAGTGAAAAATATGTTGAGTTTTTCTAAGGAAATAATGGCTACCAAAAGGAAATAACCTCATATTCCCTGGAGGCCCTATTACCCAAATAACCATGGTTATAATATAAACTTCCTACCTACCCACCTGGTTATTAGCCTTTGATATTTCAATCCCCAGATCTTCATGTTGCTCCCAAGGTTCCATCACCTATCTAAAGGGTTCCAAATACAAGCATATCCATAGTTATTTCTCATAATAATATTGTTAAATGGAATAATTTTTGGTGTTACCCCTATTATATGGCACATAACTCTAACAAATATCTTATTTGGAATAAAGAGCTATCCCTTGTGGTTAAAAATTCCTTATGATGGTCACTTCAAGAAGAGGGTATAGTTCAATCACCTATATCTCTTGAATGGAACCTAATTTTGTGGGTAGAGAATGCTTTTGTGATTTAAATGAAAATCTATAAATAGATGCAAGACCCTAAGTTTTGTTGAACTATATGAGAAATTCTAAGGAGAGAGAAATTGAAGGTCAACCTATAAGAGATCCTACTCTAAAACGCATCTTAGTCACTATGATAAATGCAAACGAGAAAATGAACTTGAATTTATTAAAATGAAATACCCCCTACAAAGGAAGTGAAGCATTCAAAGCCAATGCCATCTAAACCTTGGCAATATAATCCTACTTATATTGTGGTGGAAAATCCAAAGAGAGTGGACCACCTACACTACTACAAATAAACAACCTATTGGTCAATAGAGTGAACCACCTACACTACTACATATCAATAGATTGTCAAGAAATAATAGTCAACAAATAAATAGGTTATTTCTTTGTAGTAGTGTAGGTGGTCCACTTTCTTTGGCTTTTCTACCATAGTATAAGTATGTTTAAATTTCTAAGGTTTATATGGTATTGGCTCTGAATGCTTTGCTTCATCTGTAGGGGGTATTTTATTTTAATACCTTTAAGCTAATTTTATTCTTTGCATCTATCACATTGACTAAGACATGCTTGAGACTAGGATCTATTGTAGGTTGACCTTCAAGTTATCTCTTCTTAGTATTATTCAATTTATTAACAAGTTATTAGTTCTCAATATAGGTTGAATAATAGGTTATATACTTGTACATTATATCAAGATATTGAAATAACCTACATTCTACATTTCGAGAAGCCATTGTTTAGATTTTGCCTTGGATGAAAATAGATTGTCTTGTAGAGTCTTGGATGCAACTAGGTGAAGTATTTTTTCCTAGATCTAATTTCAACTATTGTGGTCCTTAAAACCATATTTATACCTTTAAAATCACCATTGGCCAAGGGGAAGATTGAGGCTTGATAGATTCTATTCAAGGTAAGTATTTCTGACCTTAGCTATTGCATAATTGATAGTTTTAATGTATAATTCCTTATTTGAATCTTCTCTACTCTTAACTTGATGTGGCTATAGGGTTATTCAAACTTTCTATTTTACACCCTATGTAACCTAGGCCTTCATTTGTCTACCATGGTTCTTATCCCTTTTTATTTTTATTTTAACCATCCCCCTTATTTGTGTTGCAAGATTTGGTAACAATAGATTAGATTAATTCCATTGTTATATATCTAATTAGGGTTATTATTATATTGATTTCATAGAGGCTTTAGAACCCTCTCCATGGATGTTATGTGATAAGTGTTCTTCCATCTAGGTTTAACAGATATAATTGGTCATGCCCCAATATAACTAAGTATCTAATGAGATATATTTGATTTACCTTCTTCGAGTCTGGATCTATTAGGTCAGATGAGTTAAGGGTCTATCTTAATTAATTGCATACAATACCTTCCTCCTATGTTTGGGTGGTTATGCCTATAAAGGGACTTCACAACTAGAATAAAGGGGTATACGTATTTAGATTAAACTTATTTGACATTAAAGACTAAATAAGGGGCCAAAATCAAAATTTATACTAAGTCAATATATTTATATCATGTACAAGTATATGACCTAGAACCCTTACCATCCAATTAATTATTTTGTAAAATAGTGACACTAGAATATAATTACACAAGTAAATGGGTAAAATGATGATATAGGGATAAACAAGTATAAATAATGATAAAACCTAGATTTATGTGCTAAAAATGGTAAACTAACATCAAATAAATGATTTTGACAAGCAATAAAACTTGAACAAGAAGTAAAAGTGATGAAAAAATACACATTTGGAAGTTGCTCTAAATTATGGAAGTGAATCTAGGTTGTGTAGGTGACATAAGTGATCTGAGTGAAATTTGAATGTATGGAAGTCAAAGGATGGATTCGATGTTTGATTGATGTTGTTGAATATGCCTTGATACAAACTCAGTTTGCAAACCTTCCTTGACTGTGCTTGTATCAAATATATTCTACTGTGTTGGATCTGTACTATGCAAGTTTGCTAAATTTGGATATTTTTTATGTTGACATATTGTAAGATGTTGTACACTATTGTATTTCCTAAATATATGGGTATAATTATTTGATTTATATTATTTTGTCTTCTTGACTTGATTTGTCATAAACACTTGCAAGATGAAAATAAAAGCATTAGTTAGGTAAAAAAACCTTTAATGGAATTAGACCCAATGTAATTGTTTATGTAATTTGAATGGCATTTATATTGATAAATTCACCTCCTCTTACTTAGGTGATATGTATCTACATGAACATTCAACTATCCTTATTTTGGTACAAGATGCAACTAAAAACCTTGATGAACGGTCCTTAAGTATAAATTTAGCAATGTAGAGTGTGATTAGACTTGAATTTATCTTGATGTTATTTGAACTTACCAAATAATTCTTGTTCTTATTAATACTTCCTTGAATCCACTTTTATTAATTAAATTCCATTAGACAATTTGGTGTGTGTGTGTGTGTGTGTGTGTGTGTGCACGCGTGCGCACGTGCGTGCGTGTGTGTCTTAAGTTTGAATTATATACCAGCTAAACAAAAAGAAAATAACCAAAACACATAAATCTACCATGGAAGTAACTAATATGATACATGACAAATCTAATTCAAAAATTTGAGTAATAAAACAACTTGGAATACGATGAGAAATAATTTCATAATCTAAGGGTTTAATAGAACATTATTTGAAGAAACCTTTTTCATATTTTTGTACAAGATTACATTTAAAAACAATCTTTGATTTTACATGGTATTAAGGGTATGCATGGTGGTATCCAATTTAGGATGTGAAAAGAAGCAATAGGTGAAGAAGTAACATAGGTGGTGGTGGATGTTAGAGGTAAAAGGGTATAAAATTACTGTTTAGAATGACTAATGTGGCTTGGTGGATGCAGACACCTAAATTTGGTATTAGACACTTTGGCAACATTAACTTTGGCACACTTTTACATACTTAGAATTTACATACATATTTGACACTTGTATAGCTTTTCCTACTTTTGTCTACCCACTTGTTATCTTGTCCAACCTAATATACTAAATACAAATATTTAGGATCACCTTAATATGTGCAAGAACACTCAAGAATCATAAATAAGCTGTCTCCATATTTTATATAATTGATTTTCACTATCAGGATAGTAGTGATAATAGTCAAATAATTATAGTTTTAATTTAGGTGTCTGGCTCTATTAGTAGTGTCTAGGAACACTTAAAGGCTACCTTTAAAATTGGTATGTCCATTAAGTCAAACTAGACACTTTTCATGGATCATTCATAGCGATCAATATCAAACAATCTTCTCTAATCTTAAATCAATCCTAAGGTTTTATCCATTTTGGTAAGTCATTAAAAACTTGATAAATTTATTAGCACTCTCTTAAGACATTATCACAAAGGTATATATATCTAAATATCCCTCAAAATATTAGTCCTAGAGCTAATTCTAAATACAACCAGAGGTAGAATTTGTATAATACTAAGTGTTGAAAATTAAACTCTGTATTGTATTCTAGATTGATTACGATGGTGCACACACACCTAGGTAGGATAAATACATGTAGTTTCATCCATATTTGGAGTATTAGAATGTATTAAATGCTTAGACACTCAATAATAAGTGGTTTGGGTTGTCAAAAATAACATACTAAACCCTTTTTTAAGAATAATCTTGTGTCAAAAGTGTGAGTATGGTTTCAAATCAAAGAGAAGGAAGATAAATATCAACACATAGGACAAAATGTTAGCACACATATAGAAGAAAATCTACAAGTGAAAACATGATGGTATGAGGTATCACAAACCTACACACTCAATAGGGTTAGTATCAATAAAGTCTGGACAATATTGATTGTAACAAGGATCTTTATTTTTCTGGTAGCATTTATGAAGGGTTTGAGCTCTTGTTTTATAATTTGAGAATTTTTATAGTAGATATAAAGTCATTTTCAGATTAGTGACAAATACAATGAGTTACATAATCAAAATAAAGCTAAGTTCATCTCTCTTGTATTAATTTTTCCAATCTAAATATAGTAAGTGCAATGCCAATCTACTTATTTACATTCAAATTACTACCCTAATTTACATATTCTAAATATCTATAGTTTTATCTTTTTTAGATTATATTAATAAAACAATAAGTAAAATAGTGGAATAAAATGATTTTGAGTCTTGGGGGGATTTTGAGGAATTTGAAAAGAAATTAGAAAATTTTGAAAAACTTAAGAATAGATTAAGTGATTTTAATGAAAATTTGGAGGTTTTTTTAAGAGGAATTTAGAATATTTTGAGAATAAACTAAAGGCTTTTGAGAAATTTGAAAGGATATTAGGGTATTTTAAGAAAAATTTGAAAAACAATTAGAGTGTTTTGATAAAAGCTAAAGGAATTTGAGAAGCAATTCAAATATTTTGAGAAGGATTTTGAAGAAATTGAGAAATAATTAGAAGGTTTTAAGAAGAAATTAGAGAATAAATAAAATGATCTTGAAATGAATGGGAAATAGTTAAATTATCATAAAAAACATTTTTTAAATCATTAATTATTTTTAAGATTTGATGATGGTTTTTCATCAAATTTTTTTTAAATTAGACATTAGTATATTTTTTTGAGACATCTTAAAATATGGATGGTTAACTATTATTACAATTGGTTTGAAAAATCATCAAAGTTTATTTTTATCAAAAAAAAAAAAAATTATCTTTAAACACATTATTCACATTCACATTCACATATTTGACTGAGGGAAAAATAATTCCAAAATGATTTATATTATTAAAATCTATTTTAATTTTTAAACCTAACTTCGATCTTGTAATAGGTTTTTTAACAAAATGAAGAATAATATCTAATTGCACTATATAATAACATTAGGGTTTGAAGTATTTTAAAAAATTGAAAATGTGAAATTTATCACAAGCAACATAAGATAGGGTTAATAATTAAAACAAAAAGCATACAATAAAATGAAGCTTGGGAAATATGAAGAAATTGAAAGCCAACACAATATGAGGAAATCTCTAACCGTATGATGTGAAGATAATTTAGGTTTAGTAAAATGCATTCATGTAAATGAATAATTAATTTAAATAAGCATCAAAATATGTGATTAATATATTAAGAATGATTAATACAAAATTGGAACAATAATAATATATATAAGAGGATAGAGGTGGATTATCTATATGTTTACAATTTTAAAAGCTTGTTCATTAAGATATGAACTTAGAAATGGAAAACTAGAGTTAAGACCACAACACTCCTAAAAATGGATTTGTTTAAAGATATATGTCCGGACCTTTTAATGTAGACGATGTCTAGATGGAACCTTCAATTTAGAAGTGTAAAAACAAAAAATAAAAAATAAATATGGGATTTGTTGATGTAGTTTTGCAATTTTTTTTATTGGAACCTTATTTTTTGCACGGATTAGGTATACAAAATGCTTCTTTGGCTTAGTGATAAGGGTCGAAGGGTATCCATTTCACCAAATTCCCCTGGGGTACTATCCCGACCTTATCTCTTTTTGATATCTCTTCGGATTTGTATCTTGATGGATGGATAGGCAACACCTTTTATACCATCATCCTCACCGTTGGACTACAACCCACTTGATTAGTTTTACATTTAATTTTCATGCCCTTGGATCTTACCTCATAATACCTATAATATCTTATTAGAGATTTACCATTGAATGCTAGGGAAACAAAGGTGGTTTTAAGGGCTTATGTTTAATGGGATACAATTGATTTATTAGGCCCTAGGTAAAAATTAAATATTCCAAAAAGTAGTAAATTGCATAAAGGAAATAACTTTAGAATGTGTGTTAAAAGTACTTCACAATAAATGCTAGATAAATATTAATAGATAATGATTGTTCCTAAATGCCCTGTAATACTTGTTTATGTATAGTTGACTTTGAATTCAAATTTAATAATATTGGTTCACATGTCGACTTCTAATGACTAGACATGAGGAAAATGGGAAAGTGGAAGCAGGGCCAATTGGCCAAAGGGGAGTGAGAAAACAACTATTTAGACTATACACTTTGGTTCACAAAATAAGACCAAGGGCTAAAAAATGTGAGATGGAAAGTGCTCAGGTACTGTGAGAAGGTGGTTTCAAGTCTCAAAAGTTAAAAAACACATCAATATCACTCAAATTAAACCAAATTAACTATACATAGATAAGTATGCAAACCAATATAAATAAATTGAGATAAAACAAGGCCGAGTGGCCATGTTAAGAGTCTACATAAATCTATTCAAACTCTTTTCACATTATCATTAGAGAAGAAACTCAATGTTCTTATGAGATTAGGTTGGCTACAAATGAAGCTTCCCATCATCTTGAATTATAATGCAATAATGTTATGGATAAATGTTATAAAGACATATACTATTTATAAGGCGTAAAAATAAGTTTTGGTTGTATTTGGATCATAGGTAATGAAAATGAATTCGTAGTATAACATAAAGGTAATACCCTTGTCTAAGGTTGTTCATTGAATTTGACACCTATAATAACATTGCATGTTATATCTGTATAATACACATTTTTATAATCCCATCACCAATTAAATTAACTTCCAAATTAAAATGTTAACTTTTTTAATATCAATATAATAAAATAAAAAATTATCAAAAATTATATAAACCAAAATAATATTATAATTATTTTTCCTTAATTTATAATTATTTACTTTGATTTTATAAATTATAAAATTGTATACATACCCTTGTTAAAAAACTCTCAATTTTCCTTCCCCGGGGATGAAAGAGCTCTCAATTTTCTATATTTATTCAAACTCTCTCAACTTTTTATGTTTTATTAATAAACTCTCAACTTTGAGAATGGGCCATACCCCTTTATGGAGCTTTCCAAAGGAAGGTTGGTGTGATTCCTTTTTAAATGAGATTGAATAATATACATACAATTTTAAAAAAATTAATTAATATAAATATTTAATTGGAAGTATCTAAAACGGGGAAGTCAAATAGTTAAAGTGAGTGGATTTATTCCTTATCCACTTACCTTCATATCTTGTATTAATTATTAATATAGTAGATGGTTCCCAATTGGCTATAATTTAATAAAGTTGACTATTGAAAAATTAAAATTAAAATAGTTGTGACTTGGAACATAAGACAAGGTTGTTGGAGTGGAGGCGTATAATTAGCTTCTTTAGATACCCACATGAAGCGCACCCATCGCCATCGGCTGAGCGGTTTTTGATGTATGCTTTTTTACGATTATGATTTGTAATTTATTATTATTATTTTATTTTTGGATTGGATGGATGAGGTTTTGTTATTTTGAATATAGTTATTAATTTTTGTTTTATAAACTCTGATTATTTAATTAGAGCTTGTCCCCTGTGTTTGGTATGAAGTTCATGAAAAATAAAGATATATATATATTTTTTTGGGAGAAATTTATTTTTATTTTTTAGTTATTAGAAATATTTTTTTAGTTATATGGGGTTTTTTATTAATAAAAAATAGATATTTATCATCCGTCAGTGAGAATTTTTATTTTAAATATAGTTTGAAGGAAAATGTTTTTTTATTGTAAAAAGTTTACAAAATATTATGCCATCCAAAGGTCAACTAGTCAACAATACCAAATTAGATAAGAGCCCGACTAAGACAACGAACAATGGAAAGTTACTAGGGTAAAGCCCCCCAAAAAGACTATCAATCTACTTTCCAACCACAATGTCACATTATGAAATTAGAACTGTAATATACAAAAAACCACTACTTAGATCCCTCAACCCTATCTTGTGAAACATTAACATGTCTCTTAGAAAATGCTTTATTTGAAGAAATATTAGTATCCACCTCTTTAGTATGATCATCCACTTGATTAATCTATTAGACCTACCCACCACCTTCCAATCTCTGTTCCACCCCTAACATAATTCTTTCACATGATTTTTTACAAAGCCCTAAATTTAATATTGCACATCACTGCTCCACAAATTAATCCCCAACACTCTCAAATTTTTTCCACTTGGACAACACGTTGGTCAAAGATTTATTATTTTCAATCTCAACCTCATTAACATGGGCAAGCATTTCAATAGTATTGAAAATATGTTTGTCTACTTTCCATTCGAGTAATAGTACCAAGAATAGCATTCAAAATTTCATTTTGTGAAGGAACTTTGAGAAAATAATTTTTGGTAGGCATATCGACCAGCGCAATATTGGTGTCATTTTAGGCAATGTCCTATGTTTTTTATAGACCAAAATGCAAACAGTAGACCTTGGTAACAAGGTTCCAATCATGCATCACCTCATCATCTTTTGGATCTTTCTCAAATAGTTCCATCCCACTAGGCATTCTAATCGCCTTTGTAAAGTTACCAACTTATTTTAAGAACCCCAGACCTACTTGGATGGTACATAAGACCAAAAACTTCCTCAATGCTTCTCTAGGAATCTGTAGCTAGACAATTATCTGCACAAGAATAAGGCGATTCATGACTTTTGAGTTGAATTCAATAAGCCCCCACCTATGCCTTGAAAAAATATCATCATTCGTTTCTTTTCAAATGTACCACAACAATTTAGTAGACATGCAATACCAGAGTTTAAACATAGATGGATGTAACCTTTTATCAAAAATTATAATTCAAAAATAACATCAAACCAAAAAATCTCCTTATGAGAAAAAAAATTCAAATCGTTGACTTTAAACTAAACACAATTAGTAAAAGAACAACAAAAAAACATGTTTAACAGTTTCAAAACTATTACACATATTTTTTTTTACTACCAATACCCATTTTGCCATAAGAGCCCGAACGATCAACTTAACATGAAGGAGAATCCATCTAAAAACTCTTTCTTAAGTTCAACATATGAAGACCAAAAATTATAAAATCTATCTTTCCAAATTCTAAGAGTATCACAAACATTCCACTTTTTGTTGAGACTAAGAAACCTACAGGGAACAGACTAACCTCTCATAAATATGTTTAATCATGACCTCAAATAAGGGAGGACCTCTTAACCACCTTACATTCTCCAAAAATTCTCCTTTGTCATCCATTAAAATATTAACAAAGGAGATATAATCTAAACCATAGTATAATTTATGGCTTGAGATTATGGGAGACCATAAATTGCTTGGATCTTTTCCCACTCCAACCATTTCCCCCTTCTATATACATATTGGTCCTTATCCCTTTTTATACCACCTAAGAGTTGAGAAACCCCTAGTTGGAGTAAGTGCCTTATCAATTTTCTTTGAGTTCCACCATAAAGAATAGAAAGCTTGGCATTTAGTGTCAAACTAGGAAAAGATAGGTTGCCTCACAATCAAATCTTTAACTTGCTCCCAAGCCTTCCAATTGATTAAAAAATGATTGTTCCATGAATACAAACAATAAGAAGGTCAATTTCATGTAAATCTCTACATTCCCTTCTACCTTTGAGACACCCCTTCAAAATATTGCTTCTTAACAAAATTTTCTAAGGCTCATTTCCATTAATTGATATTTGAATCCACTTTCCTACACTCTAGGGTTATTGATTCTAAGATCACCCAGGGATTTAGGGTATAATATATGTCTCATTTAACATCACATCTCTTTCTATCACCTCTACTATAACTTCAATATGTGAAATTGGGAATAACCAATAAGAGAAATAATAAATAGAGAAATAAGATAAAACTTCCTAACAAACTTGAACCTATCCTGGTAAAGAAAGGAGTGTCCCTACCACTTCAATACTTTATAAAAACTATGTCAAAACCCACTACCACATTGAATTGGAGGGGGACGGGGGCGATAAATCAAAATGAATACCCAAGTATCTAACCATTTTGAGAGCCACTTAGAAGGTTGTTGTGAACAATAAAAAAAGGGATTTAGAGGGAGAAATATCTAACCCGAAAGGAGAGTAGTAAACATCAATTTTATGCACCATTTGTTTCATATTACTTTAATTCAATTGCAAAAAAAGAGGTGTATCATCAGCAAAATGAATGTCTATCAATTCTTCTTTGTTAGGAAAAGAAATATCTCAAACAAGGGTACCTAAGGCAATATCCTTAAAAAGGTAGTGTAAAGCTTCGTTGAAATAAAAAATAAGGAAGAGGCTAATTGGTAACCTTGTCTTATTGACCTAAAGAGAAAAAAGAGTTTGTGAGCACACCATTAATTTCTATCTAAGCCGAGGCATCCTAAAAAAAAATATAGACCATTTTTCAAAAAAAAATGCCAAGTAATTCAACATCAAGAAATGAATGGTCATTCAATTTTTTTATACACTTTTTCAAAATCAAGAAAAACCATACAAACTTTGTCCTAAATCTTTATCCCATCGCATCACTTCCCAACTAGTTATAATATTATCTAATAAATATATCCCTTCCACAAAAATTGTTTGAGTATCAAAAATAAAAAGAGGGAGCACCCCAACAATTCTATTACCTAAAATTTTATAAGAAACATAGGTTAAGGTAATAGATATATAGTTTTTTAAAATGGGTTTGTATCCATCCTTGGGAATTACTTTGATAATTCCTCTATTAATTTTATCCCCCAAAGCACCAACCCTTAGTGCTTCTTTATATACAAATAAAATTTCCTCCAAGATCTAATCGTTGTTTTCTTTGTAGAACTCAGTTAGAAGCCCACCAACTCCAGGAACCTTTTCTAATTTGAGAATCTCAATGACCATACTCACCTCATCACGGTATAGTTCCTCATTCATTTTCATAGTAACTTCACTTGGGATTTTTTCGGTATGACTTTGGCACAAATCTCTTTGAATTTATCAACATGTTCAGAGACACCTTCAAATGTAAAAAGGTCCTAAAAAAAGAGAAGAAGCCTCTCCTAACATCTATGGGATTATCAAATATTTCACTCCAATATCAATGTCCCCTACCTTATCCTTTATATGTTTATCCTTGAGAATCCTTAAAAAATATTTAGAACCTCTATCAAACTTGAGCCAAGTAAATATGATTATGACCCTAGCCCCTTGATCAATATAGGTTTGTAAAACCATGTGCTAATGTTTAATATAAATCAAAACATTCACTAACTCTTCATTATTGGGATCATCCTGTACTCTAGATTCATATAAGGAAAACTCCTCTTGAATATTTATTTCCTTGTTCCTTCTAACCCTACCCTTGGCTTCCCCAAACCTTTTCATAAAGTTTTGGCTAGAGGCTACACATTGATTCCAAGTGCTAGTACTAAAGGGAAAGGTGGAAAAAGTTTGTCAAGAAATCAAAACATTTTAAAACCTTGTAGAAAGTCACTATCATTTAAGTGTGATAAGTTCAATTGAAAAGACCTTTATGTTCCTTAGCAACATAAATAGGAGAAAGCCCCAAGGGTTCACTTGAGTGGATAGGATCAATGAATTTGATCACTTAGGTCTCGAGTTCAATTCCTACTGAGTACCCTATGATGCCTTAAGGCTTAAGGGTAGATGCTCACCTACATTCTAAAGTAGCCATGGGGAAAACTTGAGGTAGGGGTTAAACTTCTCTATATGTTCCACACAGATCATAGTGGGGTGATTCGGCTACAAATCATTTGGAAGAAATTATGGACCCAAGCCAACCCCCAATAAGCTTCAGATGTAGATTAATTTTTTTTATCCCCAAGGGTTAGATTGAGTGGATAGGATCAATGACTTCAGTTACTTAGGTCTTGAGTTCAATTCCTGATGAGTATCCTGTGAGGCATTGAGGCTTAAGGGTAGATGCTCACCTATATTCTGAAGTAGCCATGGGAACACCTTGAGGTAGGGGTCAAACTTCTCCATGTGTTCCACATGGATCACAATGGGGTGATTCAACTGTGGATCATTTAATGGACATTACAGACCCAGACCCACCCCCATTAAGCTTCAAATATAGATTAAATTGTGTAGTGTAATATGTAAACATTTATGACTAGGTAATCTAAGCTTTTGTGATTCTACGATTATGGTGATGATAAGGGAATCTAGGGTGAATCTCCCATCAAAAACATTGGTGCACAAAAATAAGATGATTACAACAAAAGGTCAAGAGCTACAAACTAGTGGTTTAGAATGATAGGGCCAACTCATGGAGTCAAAGGCAGAGGAAGTCTCACAGAGGGTGTAGGTCTTGCTGAAGGATGGTATGATGAAGGAAGAATAGGGAGTTTGGTAGGGTATTTTGGGGGATAGGAAGCTATCTATCCCTAAAATATTATTAAGCCAACATGCTAGGGTTTTGGCAAAGCTGACATATTAGACTAAGGTTTTTTTAAATAAATCTATTGTTATCAATTTTAAATATAAAGCTCTGGATGAGATTCTGGAAGGTGAAGCTTGGCTTGTAGAGAGAGGTTTGATCTATCATTTTGATAGGTTCTATCCATCTCTTTTCTCTCTTCATCAATGGATAACGACTACTTGGAAACTTTTGTTGGAAGGCACTTTGGAAATATATCCATATGCCAAAGGTTTTTAATTATGACTTTTAATTATTTAGATGATCAAATAAAGATTTTTCAATCTAAAAGATGGAGCTTTGATAATCACATTCTTAAACCCTTTGATAGAAAAACTCTCTTTGTGTCCTGTTTAGGTGAGGCTACCATATCTTTCATTATAGTTTTGGTCAGAAACTGGTCTTTCTGTTATTGGCTCTACATTGGGTCATTTGTTGGAAATTGATGCCTCTTCATTGAAATTCTCTTGGGCTACCTTTGCTAGGATTTTAGTGTGTTTAGATACTTCTCAGGATCTTCCAAATAGGCTTGAGATAAAAGTGCAAGATAGGTGTTGGTCTCAAATGCTTGATTTTTAGGGAATCCATTTCAGATGCAAAAATTGCTTTCAAATTGGTCATCTTGCTACTTCCTACCATTAACCTAAGCATAAGCTAGAATATTTTTGGGGAAAGGAGGATAATGAGAAGCATCTATCTATTTTTACAAATAGTGATCTAGAGTGTTCATCAGGAGCAGTTTCAGAGATTATTTTTTAAAAAGATTTGGTTAAAGAAGTGTCATTTGTAAGACCAACTCAACATGCTAAGTTTGGTGGTTTTAGTAGTAAAAAGGTAAATAAGATTAAAATATTAAGAGGTAAACTTCAAGAAGGAAGTGGAATGGTAATTTTGGATTCAAAAAAATTAGGTAATGAAGAAGAATGGAAGGTGGTGAGAAGTAGGGAAAAAAGTCATCTTATTCCTAGCACTCCACCTAGGTCTATTAGTTCTCTTGGTAGAAATAAGAAGGATGAGAATAGTAATAATGGATATTCTATTTGATTTATTTTGTTGTTAAAACTAAAGTAATTTGTATACTTTCAGTTGTTGGTTCCATTAGAAATAAGTGGCTATATGCCTTGATTGTTAGACTGTTAAGCCAGACTAATTTTTTTATTTTGATAATTATGTTTATTAGGTCAAGGACCTATTTTTCCCTAGCATCGATCTAAAAAAAATGGATAGGAAAAGAGACAACCTATAACTCCATGAAAATTGGATGATGATTATAAAGAATGTAAGGATACACATTGAAAACGTTCCATTTATTAACTAAATGAATGAGCCATAATTCCTTATTAACCAAAAATCTATCAAGTCTAGAATAAACTATGTTTCTACCCTTCTAATTATCACACCAAGAATACTAAATTCCTTTACTATCATTTTTACATTTGTATAGGGGGTCTACCAATATTAACAGTGTTATCATTTTCTTCCAATAAATTTGTTTATTTCATTTCCATTAAAAAAGAATCCCACCTAACTTATCCTCTTTGTCTTCAACCATATTATAGTGTTTTCCAATAATCCATGGAATATCCTTCAAATTAGTAAACAACCATCTCCATAAATAAGAACTTTCCTTGTAATAATTTGAGGCATATTTAGAATAGATTCCAAAACTCCTTATCATCTAGGTTAAAGGTCACCCGTACCACCATATCAAATGGTGAAGTACCCAAGTTGGTAACAACCTATGCCCAGTCTTTACTAATAATTATAAAAAATCCCCCTTCCCCTTTCTCATGATTTGTTTACAAAACAAGACAAACCTAACCAAATAAAGGATAAAGAAGACTCTAGATCAAACCTAACTAATTTAACCTCTTGAAGCATAATGAAATTCAAGTTTTTCCTATCACCCCAAAATATTCTAACAATGACTCTTCTTTCTTGAGATTCTAAACCTCTAACATTTCAATTGACCACTTTCATAACTTACATGGGAAGGTGCTAGGAGATTTATTTCCTTTTGTGTTATTATATAACCTTTCAAAAAAATATGGTTTATTTTCATCTCTAACCTTTTTCACACTAACCAATCTCATGCCCTTTTTTTCTGCTTCTTCCCCACTTAGAAAATCATCTGAGGGGTCAAACACTCCTTTTTTGTTGTCTCTTAATACCTTGTTTGGGTTTAGAATTCTTCATAAGGGATATATTTTATATAAATTAATTTTCCTTAGCATCTTAAATCAATAAGGTAGGTAGGGTTTAAATTAAAGACTCTAAAGGTAATCTATCCATTTCTATCTTAGAACTAAGGCATAATTGATTCCTTTCTTTCATGCATTTTTTAGCCAAGCTAACAGCCCAAATGGTCACCTCAAAAGAATCCTTTGAAGGACCTCTAATCACCTCCATTGATTTTCAAGGAAAAAATTCATATTATTTGGATGCTCTTACCTCTTTTAATGGGGAGGCCTCAAAGGTCACTCTCTTTGGGTCTTCTAATTTCTCCAAATAAAACTTGGGTAGACTTTCAAATGTATGTTTGACATCTCACAAAGGGGATATTTATCAAAATCTTCATGAACATTTGAAAATTTTGGTAAATCAACATCAATTCTAAGATATATAGGAATTTCTTATGGAATAGCCCTACTTATAAGGGTGTCTAGGTTTATCTTAGCATTCTGGGTCGAGGACAATTTTTTGGGGATCACACATCTTCTCTTCAATAAAATGGGGATTATTTTTTTTAAAAAAGAGGGGGTTGATTACTTATCAAAATACAATCTTTAATCTCATCCTTTTTACACAAACAAATGTATTCAATTTCTCTAAATAATAAATAGGAAAAATAAACTCTTTATCTTTCAATCTGATAGCTAGGGTATTTGGAAATCTCACACTTGGTTTTAGGTAAATAAGAAGGCATGCATTCATATGAGACAACATAACCCTAAATTTATCCACCTGAAATACCTCCTCCAGGGAGTATAAAAGATGATAAATAAGGTTCCAAATTTGGATAGGCACATTATTAATCTCAACCCATCTGGGGGCCATTTGTAAGACTTGCTTATCCCAGTCAATTTTTGGTATCCAAGGAAGGGATTTGACACAAAGCAACCTATATTTTAGAACTAAATGTAGATATCTCTTATCTATTTATTAGAGTTCCAAAAAAGGATAATAAAGACTCCAGGTTGAAACAAATGATAGAAGGAAACATACAACCCTATATTTTCCCCCAAATCATATCCATCCAAAAAATGAAGTATTGAATAAATAACAAGGCATAAATAACTTTTGCCACTAGTGTTGGCACATATTTTCAATCAATACATTTAATTGCTTTACATTCAATGGGCTTACCCATGTTGTGTTGGTGATTTTAATATGCCTCAAAATCTAGAGAGATTATGTATAGGTGATTTCATTGACATTGTATTATATTTTTCCATTGTGGTAATCTTCTAGTTCTAAATGGGTGTAACATATAGGTTTTGTTGATAATGAAAGCATTTTTTGTATCCATATATTTCTTAATAAAAACGTTGATCAATTTAATGTGTGACAAAAATTAAACGTAAATCTCTATTTACAGAATACTCACAATGACAAGCTTAATCTTTTTACTATTTATATTTTTTGTTGAAAAAAGTTATATGATTGTGATATTCATTTTCTTTATTGTGAAAAAATATTTAAATAAACTTATTTCTATAAAATTTGTCAAAACAAATATTAATTTGAAGACAATGTTGATGTTGAATTTTTTCAATTAAATCATCATTATTAATCATTATTATGAGATAAATTTCACATATGATTTTGATTTCTGCTCGAAGAAGATATTGGTATTTCAAATTTGGTTGATTTAAAAACATTCTTCCTATTAAAAGTGGGATTGTATACGTAGGATGTTAAACATTTTCATTTTAGAGCTTATGAATATGAATATATACCTTTTTGGGTGGTCAATGTATAATTGAATACCTCGTTTTGTTTAGCTATGTAAAGTGCATATTTGTGATGTACCTAGGTATTTATTCGAGCTTTATTTATTTCTTCATGACTATGTTATTTTCTTCATTATATAAATGTTTCAATTATGTTTCTATTTGATTATTGTGTGTTTTGAAGCCCCTTTTTGGTGTGTATTTGTCCCTCCTCTTGTTCATCTACATAGTGGGTTAAGGATGTGTTAAACTGTTTAGGTAATTTTTGGCTTTGATAGCTTATTTTTTAGGTTTGAATTTTATTTTTTTAATTAAGTGGAACTTCAATTTCAAATATAAATATAAGTTTGTTGGAATATTTTGTATTTTATTTTTTTATTTGATTGGATAAATGCTTTTAAAGTTAGAGTTATGAATCAGTTTAACACTTTTGATCGAAGTTATAAACTAGTGTTATGGTATAAAAGGAGTCCAATCTTTGGTGACAAAAAGCTCTAAATAACTAGGTAGGGAGAACCACAAATAACCACCAAAAATTAAAAAATAGGCACACCGGGTCAAAAAACAACAAAATGTCATATCTAAAATAGAAGAAAACGAATCACCCAAAACTAATGTCTTTCATCAAGACTATAACCATTCCAACCAAAATTTTGTATTTAAATTTATTAAAGTTTATAAATTATATTTTATATGCATAAAATAGTGAATAATATAACTATAAATATTTAAATGTTTTAAAGTAAGAATCATTGATTTATTTGTACCAATGGTTTTCATTTACTAAGTTAACTTTTAGTTTGTTCCCATGTTCTTTATATGTCTTTTGATATATGAAATGATCTCTTTCATATATTTAAATTTCTATGTTTTGGTTTATTTTTTAATTAAGAGTAAAAGGGGGATTTTGAGTGGGACATGTTTTAGTTATAAAAGATAGGAATGAAGCCAAATAAAACTAACAACAAAGAACAAAAAAACATAAAATTAACAAAATAATTGTTAAAACATAACAAATAAACAACCAAAACACAACAAAAAAATCAATAACCTAGCCAAACACAGATTACATATTAATATATTTCAAAACAAGGTTTTAGTATTTGACTAAGTCATTTAGGACCTTTTCAATATCCTGCACCACAAAATTATCCAAATCCATTGTACTGCCTTTATCCAAGCCCTTAATCCTCTTATTTTTTCGGACACCACTTTATTGGTCTTTGTCAATTTTGATGACTTCCATTACAACATTGATGTTGAAAATGCATTTTTTGATGATGACCTTGATCATCTATACTAGCTGCTAAATGTTAGTGGCCATGGTTTTAAGTCTCTCCTAGATAATATCCTCTTTAATTTCATCCTCCCTTTATTTCCTTTGGTGAACCTCCTCAAACTCTTTAATCAAAGTTTTTATGTGGCTCATCCTTTGGTTCATTGGCTGGTTTATCCACCTTAAGGGCTTATAGACTATGTAAATTGTCCAATATCTCTTGATCCTTCTCTACTTCATCAGTCTCCTCTTCAATTTCCTCATCTTCTAATTCAAACACAATGAAAGTGTGAGATTTATTAGTAATGAGAGATTTAGGAGGGATAACAGGGGTCTTCCTATGAATTTAATGGCAATGGATTTTTGGGCATGTACTTTCCATTTCCATTTAGAAATGGTTTTCGCTTTTCTAGCAAACTCAACTAATTTTATTGTAGAGTATGGTCCCACCCCAAGATGGATATAAAGGAGGAATATTAGATCTTGATGATGGGGCATGTGAGATTTACCAAGTTGCATATCAATAATGGAATGCTCTAAATACATCAATAAATAAAAATGCAATTTGACGGGAATGTTTTGCCTATAATGATTTAATAGAGCAAATTGATAGGAAAAAAACCACTCCATACCTACCTTCAAGTTTAAGATATTTCATGATTTGCCTTGTAACCTCATGATAAGGCTTAGGTAGGGACTCGCTAAAAAATCCTACTTGAAAACAATCAATTCCTCCCCCAACTAAAGGAATTATTCCATCTCCTTACTCTTTTCACATTTATATTTATAGTATTTTCTCCCATGAGTATTCATACCATTTACTTGAGAGATGAATTTTTCAAAGACAAGTATAGTAACCTCCCTCATGGTAACAACTCTTGCCTTCCATCCTTTTTAAAAATTAATGGACACATGGGTGTCACTTCCTTGAATTATTTCCATATAGTTATAAAGACCTCCATATTTTAGAATGGGCCATACCTCCATGTTATTATTGATAGGACCCATTATGGATGGTTCAGTCTAACAGAGATATCCATCCATTTTGTCATTATCTTACTTTAAACAACTACAACTAAATCCACCTTTCCATACTCATAACTCTAAATAAAAACAAACACTTGATGGCAATCAATTCCATGGGTATTGGTAATTGTCACCAGTTTAACTCTATTTGTGTGATCCTTTTCGCCATCCAAATTAGCACAAGTCTAAAAATTATGATGCCATCTTCCTCTATCATTTCCCATAAGCAAAATCAAATATTTATTACCTTTGATGGGAGGAGTCTTCATTGCATAATGATTGCCTTTCATAATCATACAAACAAAATATGAACTTTCCAAATCATGATAATTGTTACTATTATTGAAAATAATAATAATAAAAGATACCAAGGCCAATAAAATAAGCTTAGTATAAGAGCTTGTTCTCATACCTCTTAAATCAATCATGTCCCCTTTCTTCATCAATAATTTGAATCATTTCCCCTATAAAATCACCAACATTATACTAATTAATGAAATCTTGACTATCCACCCCTCCAATGGTGAACCAATCGGTTACTTTATTACCTTCCATGAAAGTATGCTTGATCGTTATTTGAAAGGTATTTATAATCTCAAGAGTTTCCTAGAGAATGTTGCTAATATTCTAACTTGGAATTTTTTAAGGAGACAATTGATTATATTCATAGAGTCATATTCAATACAAATATTAATGGATCCAACTTATTTATCTAATCTATCACCCTATAATGTTTCCAATGCTTTAGTTGTATGGCTAGTATGAATACCAAAATTTCTAGTAAAAGTCACAATAACTCTTCCATTGTTATCCCTTATGATCCCACTACCACCCACGTTTCCAGGATTTCCTTTTGAATCTCCATAAAAATTTAATTTAACCCACTTAAGGAAGGGATAAATCCATTTGATTAATCTTCTAGCATGTTTCTTTTGATCTATAGAAGGCTTAGGACCAATAGGAAATACTATTTTGCAATAATATTTAATTCATTCTCATTGAGCTTGTTATCATTAAAAAACTTAAGTGAAATGAAATTATCTCTCAAAATATTTATCAATTTTAAAGACACAAATTCAATTTAACTTTTGGTTCCTTTAAAAAATCTAAATTTCCTTTATTTTCATAAGGCCCCAAAAATATGAGGCATAGCCATATACCAAAGGATTTTAATATTTTTACTCTTGAAAGGGGTTCTCCATTGATACCAAAATTTATAAATAGATGTAGGTAAGACCCAATCCACTCTAAAATTATAAGTAATAATTATTATCACAACGAAGGTGAATGGGCATTCAGGTATAATATGAACAGTGGATTCAACATTTACTTCACATAGAACATAGTGGTTGGGAATACATAATCCTCTTTTTTGGAGATTATCAACTGTAAGAATTTTTTTTTAATGGACAACCAAAAAAATATATTCAACTTAGGAATTAACTTATTATTCCACACTTTGTCCCAAACAAAACCGTTAGGTGCAGCTCCAACAACCAGTTTGTAGCCCATTTTGATAGAAAAATGACCATTCAAAGATTCTTCCCATATCAAACCATCATCAAAAGAAAACTTGATAACAAATTAACCTTTCAAAAGAATACTGAGTTAAGATATGATCTTAAAATGATCAATATCTACATCTTCAAGGTTTAAAACTAGCCATTCTCTTCATTTCCCATTGTTTTGCTTTATTTTTTAAAACATTATTACATTTAATAATTTTCATGTAAAAAAATAAAATTACATATCATCCAATTATAATTTATGGTCATTTATTTAGAATAATTTAATGAAATTTTATTTGATATTAATATGTTTGTTATTGCACCTCAACTATAAGGTACCATTAAAACATGCACAAGAAACAAATACCCAAATTATGGTACATTGTTGACTACACTAAATTTCATCAAAGAGGAAACAATTAACATACACAATTTGTTATTAAAATTTTACATTTCATGTTTCCTAAACCCACAACCCCACAAATTAAATATATGTTGAAGGCTCAGTTGAAATTATCAAACATGAGTCTCATTTACCTCTCAAAAGTTTGTATTTTCGTGTTGCTCTTAACAAGATTTGGCCTTGTATATGATAGAGATCATGATGAAGAAAAGTATGAACCTATGAAAAAAATGAAAAATGGGAATTAAAATTTTAAATCTAAAGGAAGTAAAGAATTTCCCTAGTTTTCCAGAAAAAATTCTTAAATAGAAAAATAAAAAATTGTTAAGCTAAGTGAATAGATGTTTATTGTAGGGATTGAAATATTTATAAGCTAGTTTTTTTATATGTCTTTTATGATTTTTTAAATATATGGTAAAGTATTATGAAGTGCATACACCTTTTAGAATTTAGACAATAATAATATAGAGTGCACTTTCATTTTATTAAAAGAGATCATTTTAAAACATGTTTCAACTTTATTAATAGTCTAATATATTCTTCCTATTTTTTATCCTATCCTTATTCAATAATAGTTTGTTTTTAGTTTAAAAAAATAAATAAAATAATGTTGTTTCCTTTGATATTATTTTCCATGATTTTCGCTCCTTTCCATTACAATGTTTAATTTATAGGTGTTGATTTCTTCATAATGGGTGCACCTTAATAGATAATGTCATTATTTTATTACTTGAAGGGAATATATATATATATATATATATATATATATATATATATATATATATAAGTCCATTTATCCAAATATTATACTTCCCCTATCCACTTGATTCTAAGCTCTGATATAAGACATCATGTTTACCTTTCCAATAGGATGCACTTGAATGTAACCCTTTTGGTAACAAAATTCAATGCCGAAGTTACATCAAATGAAATACAAGAAATATCCATTGTCCACTTGTCCAACATCTTATGTAGGTTAATAAAAGTTGAGATGTCAGATAAATGTGGTTTTTATTTGTCACATAAAAGTTACATACTCTTTCATGCATTTTATATCATGTATTGTTTTAAACTTAATTCATACATGATCATTCTCATCTTGGACTTAGAGATTATTACCTCCAAACATAACAAGTAGTAATTCAATATATATATGAAATACGTGCAATAAATAACTAAATTTAGGATCATCATTAGATATTGGATCTTTACAAAGCCAACCTTTTTTCTCAATGCATATTGTTAGGTCAACCATAGAAAATGGCATCACATGAACTATTTTTACAATTAGAGAGTTTACTCTTGACCAAAAAAATTGGTTGATAAAGGGAAGAGCACTTGAAAAATATGTGCCCTATGAATATGATAATAAAGAAGGTCATGGAAGATTATTTGGATTTGATTTTTTGACAATGATAAGGGAAATACATGTAACATATTTCAATGAGGTCAACGAGAAATTCTATGACCAAATTCAAAGTGGTGAAGTTTATGTGCTCCATAGTGGAAGGGTCAAAGATACAAATATGTACTAAAATCATTTAAATAATTCATGAGAGATATTTTTGCAATTATCATAAAAAATTATCCATTGTTGTGAGTAAATTAAAACCATATTGGTTCATCAATTACCTTTCAATAAAATAGGTGATATCCCATAGATTTCCAACAGATGTTTGGTATATATTATTGGTGTTATTTCAATTTACCTTACTTTTATTATATGTTGGATAGATAGAGGGATTGATAAAAAAACTACGAATAAAAGACTTTGGATTAAAGACATGTTATGAAATATATTTATTGTGAACATTATGGGGTGTACATTTGGATACATTAGGTAGAAAATTAATGATTTTATTTATGGACAAAACCTTCCTGCTCATTCAATAAAAGTATAATGAACGTCTAATTTTGATGGTGATACTATCAAAACTATCTCTAGTGTTAAATGTGTTGTGAACCTTAAAATATTAGAAACATAAAACTTGTGTACTTGGATTGCATCTAAAAAAGCTAATGCTTCTATCCCATTGTTGATTATGAAATATCTTGGCCCTCCAAGACATTAACCCCCAAATCAAAATTGTTTGAAATTATTCACATGGAAAATTTTCAGAAACTAGAATGAATTTAGTTGAAGTAACTATAATGAAGGTCCTAATAGAGAATTTATTTTACCTAGATTGTCTTCTAATGGTGGGTGATAGGCATTGTAAGAAAAAAATAAAAAAAAGAAGGATCTAATTTTAATTTGTCTAAGTGTGATAAAAATATCATTGAATGTGATTACAAGTCTGCCATTCACCTTGTAATAAAAGATATGACTGATGAGCTGAGATTGGTAGTTACATTTCATGAAACTAAAAAATCAATCATGATAATTAGAGAAAAATATTTACACTTTTTGACCATAGATGATGAGGTGACTCAATCAATTATTAATTGTATTATTAGTCAACATTTTATTTTCACTCTCAATCAAGAAGGAAGCCTACAATGTTGGAGTGAATTTTTTTAAATTTGATATAGTAAAAAATAAAGTTTTATAGGGTTCCTACAACCGTAAAGTATAAGCTAACATACCACACCCAAATTCAAGAAACAAAATCCCCATGAGATAAATAATGAGAAGGGACATCATCCAAACCACTGGCAACAAACAACAAAAAAAAAGGACCCAGACAAAATCAAAGCTAGAATACCATGAAAAACATAAAGTATTTAGTCATAGGACTCCTTCCATTCCAGCTCATCTTTATTGTCCTTCAACGTATCCTTTATAACTCTACCATGAGTCTACTTACTTAGGTATTTAGTTAGTCCCTTCATGACTTTCTTCTTTGGAGTCTTAACAAATTTTAATCAAACATCTTCATACTATCTTCCAGATTTTTTGAAATGTTATTAATCTTAGGGGATGAATGGGTGGGAACATCACATACATATTTTTCCTTTGGAAAGGTCTCTTCCTCATCTTTAATAATAAAGTTCTTCCTAAAATTTTCACTTTTTACTTTCATGATGTTTCATTCTTTCATGAGGTCAGCCATGGCCCTACCCATTTATTGAAGCTTTTCATCAAAATCTCATAATTTAATTCTTCAGTCCCATTTGGGGTCCTCCAGATCACATGTTTATTTCCCCTTAATGTCATCCTTCTCAACCCAGTGATAACAATAGATTTAGGTCTTTCTCCCGTGAAAGAAAAAGGGCTTCCACCCTTATGTTTTCTTGATTTGGTGGAGTGAAACTTAAATTTGTCATTTAAACTTGAAACAATCCAAATAATATGCATATACAGGCTATATTTTATTTGTATATTCACTCAAATTTTGTCTCACGAATATGTGATTATGTCATTTTTAACCCTATATCAATTTAATTAACTTGAGCACTTAAATTTCATATATTTTGCCACCTCGCACTATTCTAAGCACATATATAGACCCTTTTATTTTGTAAAATACCATTTGATGTCTATATAAATGTTCTAATTGCTAAAAATACCTCTAAGCATATGTACAAACAATAATATACCCAAAAACCACAGGTTTCCCTTAAAGAAAAAAATATTCAATAGGGGACAATAGTGGCATATGTTTTTGTCTCCTATGATATGTTTTTATCCTTTACTCTTTTAACTATCAATTATAAAATTTCAACCCTCTCTTACAATTAGGTTCATACTTTTAAGATAGGTAGCATGAGGTTTTATGATTTTGGTTTGCTATAAAGGCACACTTATGTCACATATTCTACCACTTATCATTTTCAATATAAAGGCACATCTACAATACTGCACATTGAGAAAAGTTTCCCTATTCTTCCCAATTTTGATTCTAATCACTTAAAGTAGTCCTAAGCCAAGTCCAAGTCATGTTTTACTCAATCCAAAGAAAAAACATGATCAATTATTCAATCCATCTCTAGATGCATTCCTATAATCAAAGGAGTACAATTTCATAAAGCATTACAAGTGGGAGAAATAAGTGGGCTTGAATTCCATCATTAGAGTATTGGATATGTAGGTAGTTGGCTTAGTCATCAAGGGAGTGATTGGGGTCAGATTATCTCATTACACTCTCCCTTTTTTCTTTCTATTTGTAGGTTTTCAGTCATTTCAAAAACCTATCAGGGTTTCAAGCTCAAAATTTATTTGTAAGTATTCCACACACATCCAAAGGTCTAATATCCACATATAAATCTTATTTAAGCTATCATAAATGATCATGACCCATATTAATGATTTTTATCAAATGATAAAATTGACCAACTCAGGATTATAGTGGTAGTCAATCCTATCCCAAGTTGGATGATTATATCCTACACCAATTTTAGTCCCAGTTTGTGTGCAATTGTAAGGTTCATTCTTGTTTATCTATTTTAGGTGTTTGCCAACTTCACACAGTCATATCTTAGATTAAAACAACTAAAAATTTCAATTCATTCATAGTTATTATTGTTTATTTATATTATATTTTTTCTAATTTAGTATTTTACTTATATTTTGCTTATTGCAAGTTGATTTACAACATTCTATTATATTCTACTCAATTTATCTGAACAAGGGTTAATTCACTTATTAATTAAAATTATGATAAAATAATGGAACATCAAATAAACATACGTTTGTATTTTAATTTTTTTTCATAGTTTAGATTCCCATATCCTTCTCCAATGACCTTTGTTATCTACATAAGTTTCTATATGTTGAATATTGTCTATTACTTTCTATATTTAATGATTTTCATAGGTATTGCCATTTTTTATTTTAATTGTAATGTCTATCCAATGTCACATTTTGTATTCGTATATTCATTGTACAATATGTAATTATATTATACTTTGAAATAATATTTCCTTGCCTTGATTTATGGACAATTGATAAATGGTTAACATTTGTTTTTGATGCACACATTAAAGTTTTAATATATAAATGTTGTAAATAAAATTGTGGTATAAATTAGAGGTACTTTTGAATAACTAGAGATCTATTTTTCAAATGAAATTGTGGAATTCTAATTAGTGTTGTTATCATATATAAATAAAATTAAAATGCACTTTTTTATTTTTTAGGCAATGAAAGGGTCAAATCCTCTTCTCAGAGCCTATATATTTTGGTATTTTATTCAAAGGATAAATATTTCCCATCTTCTTGGTAAATATTATATATTTCAAACACATTATTTTAGTGGAAATTAAAAAAAATAAAATCATACCAATTATTGCACCTTTTGGGTTTCATATATGTCCACTTATATTGTTCAAATCATATACAACATCTTAATGGATTTATTTATTCTTGAAATTAAGCCTCCACATGTTTACTCCTAGAAATAGAGATAGATGGCACCAATATTATGCACAAATTAAAGGCTATATAAAATAGAAACAATGTCATTGCTACCAAAACCATACAAATATCATAAATAAACATATAAGGGAGATGAGATATCCCATGAACATCCAACCAAATTTAATTGTTTAAAATCAACCATCACCTCCTACAAATGATCATGAAGATACCTAGTTCCGATTTAGCTCTACCCAATGTATTTCTCAAAACCTTAAGTATCTTCCAAAAAGTAATGGACCAATCCCTTATAGATCCACCCATGCAACACCTCAAACCAGTGATGAAGAATACTCTATTTCAAATCAATCCTTGTTTGATATTAGTAGTTGATCATTGTCTTAAACCCCAAACACTTTATCAAAAAGATTCCATGCCATGTATCCATCCCTTGCCCCTAACATAAATCTATAAATGCAAATTTACAAAAAAATGTTATAATTTCAACTTTATGGATATGCATAAATGCTTTTATGAAAGGCTAGATTGGTTTTCACATGTTCAAACATGTTTTATATGCATGTAAAACTACCCATACATGAAGCATATAATATAAAATGTGGCTTGTGCTTATTATAGATGTGTTTCTGAACAAGATGCCCATAATTTATCCAAATGGAATAACATGGATGCAAGAGAACAACCTGTAGTTTTTCATGCACTTAGTCAAGTTGAAGAAATTATTATATCAAGAGTAAATCCAAGTTTTTAGGTAAACCAAGAATATGGAGGCCAATAAAAATATAATGGCCATGCCATCAGTTTCCCCCAAGACATTGGCAAAATTTCAAAATACATTCCATGAAAAGTTGAGCAATTGGATATCATTTTGGTCAAAAGATAGGGTCCTCAAAAATATTTATGAATTTTATCTTAGTTGATTGTGTATCTTACAAGCCCTAGAATATAAGTTATCTCATGATCCATACTACAAGGATATCTTTATCAATGAAAATGCACTCTCATCATTGATTGCTTAACCTATAGATGTCTCATCCATGATTCTCTCTCTCTCTCTCTCTCTCTATATATATATATATATATATATATATATATATATATATATATATATAATTCCAAAAAAAATACCCTTTGATGGTTGTGTAAATAACTTTTTTTGATAGCATTAAAAAATCACCCTCCTCATTTGTGCATGTAATTCCTAATATAGGAACAAAAATAGAAGAGACAAGGATATAATTTCACTCAACATATCAAGTAACACCATATGCCATGGCTTGGCCAGAACTTGGCTTGTAATTCATAGATGATACAACATAGAAGGATGGTTTATTATGGCATTTCCTACTCTTTTTCCTATAGGATAGACCATGTTCAAGCAATCCTATCTTAAAGAGATTCAATTAATCGAATATGAAATTAATTTAATGCATTACCATGATGATATATTTGGTAGCCATCTAAGACTTAAGTATTTTTGTAACCTTATGATGCCCATCATAACCAAGGAATAATTATTTTTATTTAAAAATAGATTGAAGACAACCTACTAACCACTAAATTAGACCTCTATCAGTGTCTTCAAGACTTGCATGATGATAGACTTACAAAAAAAATGATGTGCTTTAGATACAAATTGTGAGGGATAATATATTATTAGAAAAATGTCATGTCAAGCTAACAAACATGATCACACAACTAGGTTCTCCTATTTTATTCTTCACATTCATTTTTGTCTGATATAAAATGGCATGAATTGCATAAAACTATGCCCTCAAAAACACCCAATAGATACATGTTAGGCTTTTCATTAGGGGATTAAAAAATTTATCTGAAATTTTCCTTGCACACCTCTCCACATGCATTATAGATTCATAATATTTCACAAGGAGGTGTTGGAAAGACATTTCCAAGCACAATACTATTGGTACAAGTATGTAACAACCATCTTTCCCTTTTATTCTATTATCACAACCTATTTCTCTTCATATCTTATACACATATATGTTGCACTTCTAATTATGAATGGAAACAAAGGTGCTTTACACACATTCATGATTTTATTTGGCTTTAAAATGCACCCAATATTGATACATTGGATTGGTAGGATCAAGATGTAGTTACTATTGTAGACTAATACTTTTGAAAAATATGTATTGGTTTAGATCTAGGAGACAAATTTGATAGAAAAAAAATGATATGTTATTCCATCCTTGATTACCCGTGTTTGATGATCATAGCTAAAATATTTTTAGGTAATCCTCTTGTATACTATGAATAAATTTTGAATCTTTTCCAAAGGCACACTAAATGCAATGATGAAACATGCTTGAGAAGTAAAGGAACATCTCTTCACTATTAGTGCAATGTCCTTTGGGAATTACACATAGAAATTACATGGTCATTGAAGAAAATGGAAAATAAAATGTGTTCCCTCACATAATGATGATAGGTTGAACATCCAAAACTTGGACATGATTACCATTTGGAGGGTAAATGTTGACTCCCAAATTTTTCTCTTCCATCATGCTATGTTAAAATATATTTCTTAGTATGAACCAAAAGTAGAGAATTGGTCAGAAAGCTATCCCCATATGCTATCAACAATTTCATAGGGTGTGAATTCACATGATCCATACTTAATAACCTTCACAAAAATTTTAGCTGATAGTATTTTTTATCATGACATTAGTGCATAGGGGGCTTACCATATGTTGTAGGAACTCTCCTTCATACTATGTACCACTCATTTGTTTTGTTAAACATTGGAAAAATAATTCTACTTCGTGTCTCTAGACTACAACTAATTGAATTATAACTTCAACCTTTATTGATGCATACATGGCCCAACCTTCTTCACTAGAGCCGCTATCACTTATTTATGCTGCAAGATATTAATATTATGACAGACATAATCACATTCAAAAATTTCAAAAGAGATAAGTGTCAATCATTATTTGAATCTACCCTTATTACTTTTTAATTCCAAAAAAAGATTTGATTTTCTATGAAACATTTTGTCAGAGTGAGCTCCTCTTATAAAAAACATATTAGAACATCATTACATACATTGAGAACTCCATCGAAGAAATTATTACACATTATGAATGCATACAAAATTCCTACCATTCATGGCATGTTGATCGGATACCTTCTAAAAGTGAAACACTACAAATTATGACCCTTCAAATTATGTCATCATTGACCATGGCCCCAAAGAACTTGATTAATGGCAAGTCTTGTCCTACCTCCACCTCATCAATGATACTGAAATAAGTGAATTTGATATGCTCAATTGTCATGATTTTTATATGCATCATAGTTTTAACAACAATAGTGTTTCCTCATTCTTTCAAGAAACAAATACCTCTTTTATAGAGTTCAATCATTCAAGCCACCAAATCTCTCAACTTCATTTTTCCATCTTATCCATTTTTACTACGTTGTTTGTAGAAACAACTTGTAGCTAACATTATTTTACACTTCACTCAATGGGATATAATTACTTCCATTGAAAATGATAATTCAAGGGACTACTGATATAGGGAAGTCATACCTTATCACAAAATGAAGCTTACATTGACATTACATGTAGGTCAAAAAAACTCCCCATTATTAGTGTTTGCCCCGATTGGCCTTGAAACCTTAAAAATTAACTTTTCAATGATATATGCAAGCCTTCACATACTTATAAAGAAAATGAAACAACTCGAAGGCTAGGAATTTGCAACACTACAAGAATCTTTGAGGCATATCTACTACATTCTCATTTAAAAAATGATCTTCGTAGGCCCAAACCTTTTGACCCCTATTGACCAATGTTTGCATAAGGCTTTCCCCCAACACAAATTCATTCTATTTGGAGAGAGATGTATCATTCTCATTAGTGACATTGTTTAGTTGCATTCTATACAGACATACCAATGCATTCATGAATACCATATGATTCAACTTTTTGGTAAAACTTTAACATTATTATTACATTGCACACAATTAACTACCAACAATTTTATAGGCCATGAAAAATAGGATTTTGTAATGTCTTATTGAATATAAAAAATGTTGAACCATGATTTAATGATCGGGCATTCCATATGTCTTAGAAAAATATATCTTTGTCCCCAAAATAAAAAACTCCATTTCATTTTTCAACACGTTTATACACAATAATAACTAGTTATTATACATAATAAATAAATGTTGAAATCATTGAATGTGCCACTTATACATATTAATATAGAGCATATCAAACAAAAAAATATTAATAGACCTTGATGATGATCAATTAGAGGCCAAAGTCAAATTGTGCTATGGACAACAAGTTATGTTTACTACCAATTTGTGGGTAGAGGCTGACCTATTAAATGATGTTCTTGGGAAAGCTCATGTCCTAATTTTACCTGTTATTTATGGCAATAAAAAATAACTTCTCTTAAAAATGGGTCAATGTCTAACAATACATAAATCGTGAAACCTAACATTACAAAAGATGATAATTAACATCGACAATATTAAACAAAAAAACTTAATTTATATTCTAAATTAAATAATATAAATATTTTATATATAAAATGATAAATACATAAATATTTCTAAAATTTTACCTAGCACCAAATATTAAATAAATATAAGACAAATGTTAAATAATTTTCTAATACAAAAAATTATATATCCATACTAATATGTTCTATCAATGTACCACACCCTAACAATAATATTGTTAATAATTGCAACATACTCAACTTCTGGTACGTTTCACCTATCCCGTTAAGACCTTGATCACTCAGACTAATGGTCGGTCACCAAATGCCAATGGGCCCTCTGTCCATTCAAAGTTATGAAATGCTCGTTACGCTGAAGCTTTCGCCACTGCTTCACCAGAACGACGCTCCTGTGTGTGCTCGGCTACCATCTAGGAGACCTCGGTTCGAAGCTCACGCTCCTCGTCAGATTCTGCGAGTGTTACTGTTATGGACAGTATGGCAGCCTTGGACTTGGAGACCAAATTCTTTATATGTAGTGCTTTTGTAAAGGAAGATCCAAACCGCTACTCATCTCGAGCATATTACAGATCGGATATGAATGCTGGGGAGGGAGTTCCATTCCAATGGGAAGCACAACCAGGGAAGCCCAAGACTAGTAATCTGCATGATGGCTTTGATGTTGCGCCTCTCAGTCCTCCTCCCGCTTTTGTGGTTGAGAAAACGTTGATATCAAAGCATTCAAAGCACAGAAGTAGGAAGTCCAGAAAAACTCATGGCCACTGTGTGAGTTGTACTTGTAGTCCCTTCACTATTAAGAACGTTTGGCCATAACTGGTGCATCAGGTTATTAAAGTCCAGATGAGTAGCTTGGATACTGTTATCAAAATTTGTAAAAATCAGTTTGACTGGTAAGTTGTTTAGATTTTTTAGCTGCCCTGTTAACTACTGATCTAAGGTCTATTAGTTTGTACTCCCAGACGATGGGCTACAGGAATACATATGGAAATAACACCATTAAATATGTACCACGGTTAAGCCATGATTTAGCTATGGGTTAGTTGAAGTTTCTATTGGTTAAATATAAGGTGGGGGGAGGGAAACTGTAAAGGATGTATCTGTTTTTTTACAATAAATCAAATTAATATAAAAGATAGATCTTATTGTGTAAGAGCTCTTATGTTACAATCAGATTTGCAGGTGCAATCTATTCTTGGGAAAGCAAGGACTCCAATTTTTTTGGTTTATCAACATTTCAATTCTATACTTGTAGTTTCATTTTTTGATTTTATTGGAATACAACAAGTGGTATTAGATCTTTAATTATATTTTGCAATCACTTTCAAAATATCAAGGGGATTTTATCCAATAAACAACTCAAAGTTTATGACCAAATAAGAGATGAATGGATTATTTGAATATTTATTTAAGAAGGTTCAAATGGTGATTTGCCCATTGAGAAGGTAGCTGAAGTGGCCAACTGATGAAGATGGGTATGAAAAACATAAGGAAAATTTGACACAGATCCACTAGATGAGGAAGTGGAAGAGCAAGAAGACTGAGAAAAAGAAAAAGAAATTTCACATCATCTTTCTTTTCACCTACAAATGAAGATCCCACAATATGATTTTAGAGGTAAGATGGAGGTCCATACATGGTTGAGCAAGATTAAACTAGCCTTTAAGGTACACAAAATTAAAAGTCAGGATGACAATTTTTTTGCCTCTACAATATTTAGATGTTACCCATTGTTTTACATATTTTTCGCTTAATTGTACTTAATAGTATAAAACTATAGAAAATTCAGATTGTATAAGATACAACATTCATATATAAATCTAATTGTAACTAGTAGAGTTTTTCAAATTTATGGCATTTTACTAATTATGGAAACACTAGAGGAATTGGGTAGTTATCTTATTTCTAGAACATGCAGGTGTGTGATAGGATACAGTCATTAATAGAGATCTATTTAATCCTAAACTTGGATGAGGATCTTAATATGGGGTAGATAGGGTTAAGAATATAGAAATGAATAAGTACAAGGGTGATAAACAGATCTATATCAGGCCAATTAATTACAAAACTCAGATAGAACATACACTGAATTTATTATGTTGAGTTGTGCTAAAAATAAAGAGTACAACTATGTTAGATATTGCAATGACAAAGAAATAAGATAGCTAGTTCTAATAGAGATGTAGATATGGATCTATAATAGGTAAGATGCAGACTAGAAGAAGATTATAGAATAATTACAAAATTTTGGATTAAGTGCCTTTGTAGCCACTGACACTTATACCAGTTTGGGATAGTTGCATCAACACTACTGTATGGATCAGATGCAGGTGCACAATATGAAATACCTACTGAAACTAGATGTGACCACCTAGATGCTTTTGGGTTCATTATCACCTTTAGTCTAGTAAATTTAGATCTAGTTCATGGACTATCATTCCTTGTCAAATGCTTAAACCCTAGTTCTTCATCTTCATAGTAACCTTGGTAAAAATGGGTTAGTAGGCTCATGGTGTTGAGCTAACCCCAAATACCCCTCTATCAGTGGGTGTCACTTAGAAATCCACTACTATGAAGAGGACCTCAAATTGATGTAGTTATCCCATAATGTGTTGACTTGTGTGTGCACAAGGGTGCATGTAGAAAGAAAGTACAAGAATGACCTAGCTTTTAACTTAAAAATTTAGGCTCTTGGACTGCTCCTTTAGTACTTAAGACCTATAGATGTGATGTTCCTATGACTGATATGAAAATAGAAAAGCTTTGCTCAATTGAATGCTCTTTGGTATGAATGTTAGGTCTATACTAGGTGATTTTAGAATGAGGAGTCATTGTGCATATATACCACTTCTATCAAGAAAATATATCATATAATAGCACTTAGGCCAACCATTAGGATATGTTTCAATTCTAAATTAGATGACTTTGGGGCACTGGACACCTGCGTTGGGATATGATACTTGCGTTGACATAGGTGTTTAACTGGGATGTAAGTGTTTAAGCAGTTAGGATATACGTGCAGGTCCAAAACTTTTAGAGGTGGAAGATAAGTAAGTATATATCATTCTAGGCAAGATATAAGGCTTGGGTCATCAAAATGATACTAGTCAAATTAAGATGTAGGAAATGAACATAGAGAGATAGAAAATTAGAGACTTACAAAAGTGAAAAAGTCTAGAATTGAGAGAATACCTCTACCTCTACCTCTAACTCTCTATTTAAACTCAACTCAACTCAACTCAACTCAACTAATAAGATATTTATTTTTCAAGTGTATAATACTAAGGTGTTATATAACTCATAAATATCATCTAGATTTTCTCCCCCTTTAATCTAGTATTGAAATTGTTAGTTTAAATGAGAAGGAATGCATATGTGGATGTGTATAACACACCTTGCCATTGTGTGAGCCCAACTTGAGTGATTTGTTGGTGATTGGTCTAAAACTAAGAGCATGCTATAATATATAATCAGTGCATATAATCTAAAATTAAAAATATTTTAAATGATTGGAATTGAAAGAATAAGGTTTAGGAGTACACCTATGTATCAATGCAACCACCTTGCATATTAGTAATTTAATTTGAAAAGATGTATCATTGTGAACATAGAGCTGAGATTAGGAAAAATATATAAATATGAAAAGTTAATATATCTAAAGAGATAGAGAGAGAGAGGTAGGAGGACACATGCCCCCAATCTTGGAGAAAAGATGGATTGCCACTTGGAAATTGAGACTAACTCAACCATACAACCCAATCATACTTAAACCTAGTGAGTTTGAGTGAACCAAGTCAACTCACATATAAAACTAGTGAGGATGGATGATACAATCAAATCCAACCTATAAAATTGGTAAGATTGAGTAATTTTTTCACCTCAACCATACCAAAAATTAAACCAACTACTGTAGTATATCAACTCAATACATTTCGTAAAAGTCCAACTTGGTGGGTGATGACAGTCCTTGAAAGTGTTCTAAATTTAAAACTGATTTGAATCTATAATATTAGGTACACATTGCATACCATATGCACCTTAGATATATTCCATGCTCAAGTTGTTTATAACAATTATACCAATGTGTAGAATTCTACCATAAATGTGTATTTGAATCACATCATTATGTGTTTTGGCCAATTCATAAAGCTGAACAAGTGTGAATGACTTGTTACCATAACATACCCCCATTATATCTGAAGAAATCTAAAAACTAAAATAAGTGTCAATGTGGAAGACATGTTTCCTAAACATGCCCCCACTATAATCTGGGCATGTTGCATACTGAGTAAGTGTGAAGAACATGTTTCTAAAACATGCCCCCATTGAATCTAAAAAATGTTAATGTATGGAAGCCATATTTATATGACATGATCCCATTTATATACCTTCTCTTGAATTGAGGTAAGATATAAACTATTAGTTACCTCACCTCAAAAGGATAAGATAACCATATAACTATGAATGAACCATGTAGAATACATAAGAACATGTCTAGGTAAATGTATTATTAAATCACATATAATGTGATCAATTTAAGGCCTAATATGCATGATAAAGATCACATAAACTTCTAGATAGTAAAATTAGAAACTCAACAAGAAACAAAGCACACATAAAATAACACCCAAAATTAAGTCAAAAGACAATGGTCCAAGGAGACCGCAAATAAGGGACATGTTCAAATATTGCATAATCAAATGGATATGACTTTGTTGAATTTACAAAAAAAGTAAGAATGACATATTCAATGTACATATAACAAGAAATAACATCAAATGTCAAAGAAAAAAAAAATGTAGGGGCCACAAATAATGGAGCATATTCAAATGCTCAACAAACAAGATAATAACAATGTAAGACACTCAAGGAAGTACATAAATGATAGCATAAGTAACCATCATAAACATATCATAGTAGCCCATGGATCCAATTTGTTAGAAAAAAATGTCAAGTGCATAGAATATCAAGTACACTGTAAAATATATAAGTATGAATAAAATAATGTGTAAGTATATATTAGTTCAAACATGATAATGTAAAGTGACCATAGAATGATATAACTTGAAAGAATCATGATCAAAGAAGGTTGATGTCCCCAACATCCTAGTGACATGAAAAGAGGGAAGGCCTAACATCCATAAGCTCATATATCATGTATTGTGTATGCCTGTATAACATTCAAATAGAAGCATGAAATGCATGTGTATGTAGAAGTAACATATATTTATCCATCAACATGAAATTAACACATAGATGCCAAGGAGCCAATAGAATATGTAGACACCAAAAAATATTTTTAGATTTTTTATTTTTTTGGTATTTTTGGAATATATGAAGAGACTACCCTATGATCTCATCCAATGGATGCTCATAGGTATCTCCTTATTTGGTATCTAGTGAAATAAATTGGTAGTACTACCAAAGAGCATGCATAGGTACAATATTTGTCATTGTAGTATTTGTGATGCTATATGTATGTATAGTGGGACTCTGTGGTCATGAAGAAATAATAAGATTAATATGGGTTCATAGAACCCAGTGTTGAGTGATCTAAGGTTTATTTGGAAAAATAGTGATAGGAACATGTGTAGGTACTTGAGATATTTGAATATGGTGTGTAGTAGATAAAGATTCCATGAAATCCACTATATGTCTCTGATGCAATGGTCTCTCAAATATTGGTCACCTAATAAATGAGATTACTTGTTGCTTACCCTTTTTTGGTGGATTACCCTTAGTATACTTGATAATTAACTCCATGGGTATAAATTTTTCTTGTTCAAGAGGATCTTCATATGGGACTCCAAAACTTGTAATTACCAAATTGGCATGAATGTATTTAACACACTCATGCATTATAGAAGGTATTGTTTGAAAAGTATGTATCCAAGGGCATCTTAATAACATATCAAAGACACCCATGGAAGGTATAACTAAAAATATTGTAACCACATGTCTGGGACCCATTTATAAAGGTAAGTCAATCTCACCAAAAACCTGCTATGAGCTCCCATTGAATGCTCTAATTGATAGGTATAAAGGATTAAATCATGATGAGTATAACCTGAGTGTATAAGTAATGTCATGGTGCAAACTTTTTATCTTTCACCATTTTTAATCATAACATTGTGTAGAGGATGGTGATCAAGGTATGATCGAATGAATAAAGAATGAAGATCGAAGTCATCATCCTTAATCTCATATCATCAAAAGTAATAGAATATATTTAAACCATAGGAGTTTTATGCTATGTATAGGTACCAATAATTCAATCTAGAAGGTGCTCAAGGTGTGGTGAATGAAGATGTGCATTATATACCATTTTCACCTTTGCATCCTTCTTAGAGTGGTCTTATAAGGGATTGTTAAATATCTTCTATGTTTAGTGATCACCAGGTTGTGAACCTAATTCCTTTGGAGGATAATCAAATGTAATCTTTTAGTCATTGATAAGGTCTTAGATCTTATGATTTAAGGTAAAACATACATTCATAGAATGACCTAGTCCCTAGTGATAATCACAATAAGCATTCGCATCATATCCTTTGGGTAGAGACCAATTCATATCAACCTCTATAGGATGAGGGAGAGATATAATTTCACACTCCACTAATTGTGTCAGTAATGAATATAGAGACTTAGGTAAGCGTGAGAACTATTTCTTTGGTGCATTAAATAAAACAAGATGATTAGGTTGTTATAAAACTACATTAACTATGGTGGTTATATATTTTTTAGGAATAGAAGGTTTTACCTTGTAGTTTGGTTTAATTATAAACTTGGTATTGGATGTATATGTACATGGTGTGTTTTCTACATACTTAATTTTATTCAATGAAATAAGCTTCATTTCATGGTCCCAAACAACATAAGTCATCAAAATATTTAAACTTTTTGAAAATAATGGACTCATGTAAAGGATAAATCAAATTTAAATTGAATATGCCTTGAATTTATTTATCTACCATAGAATTTGTCATTTAATCCAACATTATCTTATACCTTAAGACATATTCATTTATAGGTTCATTGGTTCCTTGTTTGATTTTTGAAATTTGGGAATAAGAAACCTTTTCATAAACATTAGTGGAAAAATGTGCCAAAAATTGATCTGAGAGAGGTTTTAATGCTTTCATGAATTGGAGAGGTAGATCATAAAACCACCTCAAATCATAGTCCTTAAGGATTCTTGAAAACAATATGGTTAAAAGTTTATCATTGGAGGTATAATCAAGGCATGCCACATAGAAGGATCAAATCTGCTACTTAGGATCACCTTGCCATCATAAATTGTGAAGTTAGGTGCAACAACACTAGGTGGTAAAGATATCGTAGGTGCAAGTAGATTATGCTACACATCTTACAAAGCAATGGCATGTAGAGACTTTAAAGTCTTTTACTCAATATTGGTAACCTTGTCCTTCAAGTTATTTATAACTTGAAGGAGCTTTTGAATTGTAGACCCATTTGGATTTAAGTTTTGAATTTGAGTAGTCACCAAAGGATATGTAAACATGGTAGAGATGGGAATTTATACCGGTATCTGAGTTGAAACATTGGTTAGCTCCATGGTAGATGTAGCAATAGTAGTTTCAAGAAACAAAGGTTGGAAGACAAAATTTATGCCTGTACTATATGGAGGTAGATTGATTAGTATGGAATCAGTTTTATTACCTTCTAAGGACTCACCATCACTAAGTGAAGAAGCCTTAATTTTATCATGCTTACTTATTTAATCTCTTGTAACATATAAATATGCCTCCATTATGTCCTTATTATTAAGATGAGTGATCAATGCTTTATTATCTTCCATTTAAAATAGATTTTTTGGATTAATATTTTCCATTGATTTTAAAAATAAAAAATTTAGAATTTTTAACAAAGTACAACAATTAAGAAAATAGGAAATACAAAACCCTAAACCACCTAGGGTTTTGAGCTCAAAGATTAGGTTCACCAAATATTTAACCCTAAATTTGGATGAGGATCCTTATTAAGAATATATAAATGAATAAGCATAAGGGTGATAAATATATCTATAGAAGGTCAATTAATTGAAAAATTCAGATAGACCATATTCTAAATTTATTATGCTGAGATATGTTAAAAATGAAAAGTATAATTATACTATATATTACAATGACAAAGAAATAAGATAGTTGGTTCTGATGGTGATATAAATCTAGATATTGAATAGGTAGGAAGTAGACTAGAAGAGGATTCTAAAACCATAACCAATTTATAGATTAAGTGCTTCTATAGCCATAGACACTTGCCTTAGCTTGGGATGGTTGTGTTGATGCTAATATCTAGATTAGATGTAGGTGTCCAGTATAAAATACCTAATTAAACTAGATGTGACCACCTAGATGCTTTTGGGTTTGTTATCACCTTCACTCTTGTGAATTTAGATCTAGGTCATGGACTGTCACTCCTTATCAAATGATCAAACCCTAGTTCTTCATCTTCATAGTGACCTTAGTAAAAATGGGTTAGTGGGCTCATAGTGTTGAGCTAACCCTAAATATCTCTCTATCAATGGGTGTTTCATGCATAATCACTACTCCTAAGAGGGCCTTAGATTGGTGTAGTTCTCCCCTAATGTGTTGGCTTGTGTGTACACAATGTTGAAATATGTGGAAAGTAAGTATAATAGTGACCTAGATTATAACTTAGCAAATCAAGATATTGGGCTACTCCTTTAATAATTTAGACTTATAGGTGTGTTTTTCCTATGACTGATATGAGAATAGGAGAAAATATGAAATATTTTCTCAATTGAATGATTTATGAATTCTCTTTGGTATGAATGTTAGGTCTTTTCTAGGTGAGTTTAGAATGAGGAGTCATTGTGCATATATACCACTCCTATAAAGAGAATATCTTGCATAATAACACTTAGGCTAACTATTAGGATACATTTCATTTTCAAATTAGATGATTTTAGGGAACTGAACACTTGTGTTGGGATAGGATACTTGTGTTGACATAGGCATCTGACTGAGATGCAAGTGTCTAGGCAATGAGAAAATAAGTCCAGGTATATAACTTATAAATTTGGAAGATAAGTAAGTTTACAATATTTTGGGTAAGATATGAGACTTAGGTCATCAAAATGATATTGGTCAAACTAAGAGATAGGAAATAAGCACACATAGATAGTAGATGCGAGACTTGCAAAAGTGGAAAAGGTCTAGAACTAAGAGAAATAACCAAGATTTATATTTTCTAAGTGTATAAGACTAAAGTGATATATAACTCATAAATATCATCTACAAGATAAATAAGGAGCTTATGAATGATCAGATATATAAATAGGGTATTTGTGTGCATTAAGACAAGTCTATTCTTCTTAGACACTTCTTAGGCACATGTATAGTATGACATTATTTGTTAGGGTGTGAAACATACTGATTATTTGTTTTTATTCTATGATTATTTCACTAATTTCACCTATGTCTACTAATTCTTCTTGTATATTCATAAACCTACATTCTAGCATGAACCACTTTTGTTATTTCTCCTTAATTCAAAACCATAGCTCTTTCTATTATAAGATGAAATCACTGTGAATGGGGGAAATGGGTGAAAGGGATGGGTTGATCTGACCTCAAACACCCCTATGGATAAGTATTGCCTAAACATCTAATTATTTGAAGATAGAAGTCAAACTGAATGTAGTTCTCTCACCTAGCTTAGTGTCTGCAATCACTGTAATACTAATATGTAGTGCAAATCTTGTGTCTGGATCTCAATAATTAACAACCTATTATTTTGGCCTTACAGTGGTATATATGATTATCTTAGGTTTTAGTCCTTTTAAGGGTTCAAGAATTATAAATTTTAGGATAGTTCCTCTCATTTTGCTTAATGATTTATAGTGATAGATAGATATGTGTTAGATATGAATACAATTATACTTGATATGTTTATATATCTAGCTCTTTGGATATTTTTCTTTGAATTGACATGTGAAATGTATAGGCTAACCCATATGAATAATTTGAATTTATAAAAATACCAATTAAAGGTCACATAGATATATCCAACCCATGTGGACAAGTCCATAATGTGACACTGTTTGAGGAAGCGTGGAGTGTCCAAATAATAGGTATAATGATATGATATCAAGAGGTAGTCTAGGAATGATATTATTCTTTTCAAGTAGACACTAGGAAAATTATTTCAATCAATAATGATATTTTAGGAAGGTCGAGTTCATATATGGATGAATGGCTAAGGAAGAATGTGAAACATATTCATATATGCATGCATAATTAAATTATGCTAAATATTGGTCTATTATGGAATTGTGAAGTGTGTGATACCAAATATGAGTGTCTATATTTTCCCCTATTTTATTATAGTAATGGAATTTATACAATAGAAGGATATAAATTAATACTTGAGGACAACCATAATGGGTGTGCTTAAGTAGGTATCGAGTTTTGTGCCTTACTCCATGAAAACCTACAATGAAACATGTATAATTTAGTTTTCACTTATGATATAATTTCGAATTAAAACATTGAATATATGTGAAATTAAGTATTAAGGAATGAGAAGACCTGTATGTATGCAAACTAAGATCTCTCATGGATAAAATGAAGAATCGAGTGATGATGCCCTTTGGATTTCCCTGTGTAAAACCATGGGTTGAGATAAATATTCCCTAATCCTTATTGAAAATGGAGAAGCACCTAGATGGTAAGTCACATAAAACTTTACACCCACACAACTCACTATATCTATAAAATGGAGCCCACTATGGGTTCCAATAAATCTAATAAATAACTGATAATATGAGTAAAATTTATGAATTGTCCACTACATAAGGTTTATATGATTCAATATGAGTAATGATTGAGTTTATTTTTTGTATAATGTGCCACATATTCCCTACATATGTTCTTAATCCAATAGCTTATATAAGCTGAGTCCAATTACTTATGTCCAAGTATCATAATATATGTGAAGTTATGAACATATGCCCCATGTATGCCCCCAATCCTATGATTTGTGTAATCCAAATTATATAATTTTTAAAATATTTTCATAGATAATGTGAAATTAAATTCATAATCTTGTAAAATCATGACATATACTCTGCATATGGCCCCAAATATGTCATAATCTGAGTAAAACATGTAATAATCTATGTAAACTTGTACCATTCTTAAGTAATATGTGCCCAAAATATGGAATATTTGACTATGAAGTCTTAGTCTCTAAGACAAGTCACTATGTATGCCCCCCATTTTGACATGATGGTTATAGCCTATGAATTAATCATATCAAAAGGAGTTATATACATCATGTTATATATATATAAATATATAAGTAATGTAAATCATGTACCAACATATAGATAATATGTCATGATAGTAAGAATAGATCATTAGAGTATATATAAAACATGCATCTTGAGGCACATAAGTGTCATATCAAGGTATGTATAGCAATAAAAAAACATAGTGAATAGTTAACATAGCTATGGGCATCCATAAACTAAGTAAAATTGTGTAAGGTGCATGATATGTATCAATGCACCATATATAAGAAGAGGAGTGTGATATGGATCACGACACAAAAATCTTAGTAGACAATCCTAGATTTATCCACTCATATAAAATAGAGTCACACATGGTGTCATGGTCATGATGCATGACAAATATCATTTAACTCTTCATTTAATCAATGTTTAATTAATGTCTTATCAACCAGGGCTGGTGTCTAAAGCTGCCTATAGTAAGGTATATGATGGTAGATCTAGAAGTCTACTTATGGGGGTGTTTGATTGTCCTATTTTAACTTTGAGTAAAAAAGACATGTCCTAAAATACTTGATTCACTCTTTTACTGAAAAGGAATAAATCAAATCAATTCACTCTATTGATTGAACATAAAATCACACTCCTATTTACGCTTGCATGAAAAGTAAAATCACACTCCTAACTAATAAAAGGAAATTTGCTTCACACGTTTGTTGTAAAAGAAAACACACTTTGCTTAGAAAGGAAATGATCGTAGAATAAGAAAATGCCTTTTAAACTATGAATTTATTTTGATGTTTTTATGAATAAATGCAAACATTAACAAGATTATAATTAGTTATAACAAAGAGTTAATATAATGTAACATAAATATCGTACACAATTTCTAGTTCCAAGGAGAATGGGCCCTTGCTCCTCTCGGTCTCAGGAACAAAGATTAATCAATGCTAAAAACTGAAGTGATAATTCATAAAATTGAAATGATTACAATCTATTTGAAACCTGTAATATGCTTGTACGTATCTATCTTCTATATCTATTATCTAATATCTTTCAATGATGAAAGTCTTACATTTTATACTAATACAATCAACTGAAAATAGGACGCAAATAAATAGGATTCCTTGGTTGATCTATTCATCCAAAGATAGGAGATTGGATTTCCAAGAGATCCAATTATTCTAATGAAATAGATATACTATCCTATAATAGTCTTAAGATCCAATTATATACAATTTTATCAAAAGCAAATCCTACAAAATAGTAGATGGGTATTTTCCTTATTTGAATCCATCTGGAATGATTCTTTCTTATCTTGTTTGGCCGCCAGCTTCCCCATTTGTAGCTTCATCCTTACAAAATCCATGGAATTGACCCTACAGAGTCGGTAGGACGAGCTTGCGGAGCCCGTAGAAACAAGCTTGTGGAGTCTTTAGAAATAAGCCTGCAAAGTCTATAGAAACAAGCCTACAGAGTCCATAGAAACAAGCCTATAGAGTCTATAGAAACAAGCTTATGAAGTCCATAGAAACAAGCTTATGGATTCCATAGAAACAAGCCTATAGAGTCCATAGAAACAAGCCTATAGATTCCATAAAAGCAAGCCTATAGAGTCTATAGTTCTGTTAGATGGAGATCAAAATTGAACGTTCTCTATACATCCCCTATGTCTTCTTATTGAGCATTATTCACAACAAAAATCACTAAAACATGCTATTTATTAGACGTTAATGACAAATTAAAGATTTAGTCTTTGGTTTAATATAAACAAGACAAGTATCTATTTTTCATGTAATAGTTATCTAACAATCTAAGATTTGCATAAGATAATATCATTCAAAGAGATGAATTGAGGGAAATAACATGTTAATAATGAGCCATATTCTGAGCTCATCATATTCCTCAGGCTTTACCTTTTGAAAGTCCCATTACAAACATTTATTGGCATTAGTAGCTCTAGGATCTGCTTTCCACACTCTAACTCAAATCATATTCATCAAATTCATCTATTATATGCTTGTCTAAATTGCTTGTAAACACCTGATATTATTGAATCATTTGTTTCCATATATTGAAATGCTCCTCTGATTGTGGAGACCAACTTTGCCATCCTGGATTAGGTATGATCAACAAAGGGGGTCTATATCTCATGCCAATCCATTTATGTTCTCCCCTAGAGTTTATTACCTCTATTAAGATTTCAAAAATTGAAGAAGCTCTCTTCATACTCCATCTTAATTTATTTAGAGACATGACCTCTTGTCTTTTAAGAGGTACTAAAATTTGGCCCCATCTATTTACACTTGCAATCACCACTAAATCAAAACTCTATCTTGAAAACAAGTCAAAAGAAATAAAACAATCATATAAAGACTGTAAATAATGAATTTTAACCTCATCACTTAAACAAATATAGTTAAAATTCTATTTGATCAATTTGGGAATAGGAAAGGCTGGTCTGACACACAATGTTGTAGTCTTAGCATGATTTGTATAGTCCTCAAATATGCTTTTCCATGATAGTTGATTTTTGAATGTAGAATGTAATGCCCTCAATTAAACTTATCCTACATGAAGGTTTATCAAGAATTTATTGTGCTCATGGTCTCCTAGGATCAAATCATGCAAATAAAACTCAAAAAGTAAATCTTGCTGATCAGGTACAGCACTATAAATTTTTTTTAAAAATCTTGTTGGCTATAAAATCTTATAAGGAAGATAATAAGAGATCCTTAGAAGCTGCCATCTATAAAATTGTTCAAATAAAAAAAAACTATATGTAGGAGAAGGATTCCTACATGCCAAAATAGATTCCCCTAATTTGCATGCATCCTACAAATTTTCTTCTAAATTTTGGACTTTAGCTTCTAATTCTTTCTTTTCATTTTCCAAAAGTTTGTTTGAAGAAGTTGCATCTTTGTTTTTTTGTTTAAGTATGGAATATTCTTCTTCAATTTGATGTAGTATTTGTAAGGGAGGAATACTTGGACAACTTGTTTGACAACTATGGTCAACAAATACCTTAAGATAAAAAGGTGTAACATTAGATGGTGCTTTGGAAGAGTTTACCAAACTTTGCAATATTCTATTTTCCTTATTCAAATTTTTTACATATATTCAAATATCTATTTGTTCACTTTCATTTTCCTTTATTGTTTCCTCTAATCTATGAATTTTTGCTACATGATTGGCAGATGTTATGTCTAATTTCTGCACCAACAATGAGTTGAGATGATCCTTATTTTCCAATTGACTGATCAATTCAGCAATGTCAGTTGTTTGTTGTTGCTCTAGAGCTTGAGGTTGAGAAAATTATAAGGTTAAATGCATAACAGGATCATTTAAATTAGATGACTCACTTTTATCATTTGTGCATATAGTTTTCCCTTTATTTATTGTATTTTCAACTGAAATAGGTGGTTATTCCACCATACTTGATTCCCCTGCCATATTTGGCTCTTTTTCTAGAATTGGCTCCTCCATTATGATTGGAGAGTTCCTTTCAAAAGGAGTTTCTTTAACATCTACATGTGCAGGGGTACTTTAATATATGGGGGAATGAGATACTATTTTAAGACTACCCAGAATGTTTGCAACCTCTTGTTCATCTTCATCTGTCAGAATTAGCCTTCTTTTTCTTTTGGTCACTCTCTGAGCTACACTCAGTTGGCTTTCCTTCTCAACCATCAAGCCCTTGGTCTTCTCAAGTTCTGTAGCAACCTTTTGTCTCAATTTTATTCTTTCTGATAAGGGAATTGGTTGCATTATAGATTTATGAGGTTCTTATAGGGACCTTGAAACTTCAAGGATTTGAGACCTTGTGATTCTTCTTGAAGAAGAAGAAGGGATTTCTATGGAGACTATAGTCTGTGATTTCTTCTTTGGTATTGTTTTCTCAACTGATTCAACAAGTGGAGCTGAATGTTTCTATGGTAAATTTGAAGTTTCTTGTGCAGGCAGATTTAGAATTTTTTGTGCTATACTATTCTAAAATACCTCCCAGACCTCTTGTCCTTGCTGAAGGAAGTGATGTTGGATAATTAGATGAATAAAGCTATGGTGCCTAAGAGTAGCATTAGGAGTTGTAGTCATAATTTTTAAAGCACCATATAAGAAGGATGGGAGGTTGATCTTGTGCTAAGAGTTTTGTCTCATATGATTAAGGCGTATTAATATTTTTATGGCATCTCCTCTTAAAAGACTGTGTTTCCCCTCACAAATGATATACTTGAGTACCCACTTAGCTATAGATTTCCAAAGTTTAGAAAGTGAATTTATACTAATCCATTTTTATTTCTCTTTGGAATCTATTAGACATGAAGTCCCAGTCTGCTCATTACCATTAAAATGACTAATTAAATCACTAAATTAAATTCTACATGTAGCTCTCATTTCGTCTTCTAAAACTTGTATGATTTGGCTTATAATTTGAGTTGAAACATGAATAACAATGCCTTTCACAACTAAAAATTTAGGGGTGAGATTAGTGATGAATTCACTTACCATTATTTCATCAAAACCCTAGAAATTTTCAATGAAAGGTAGCCAGCCATTAGCTGTAAATACTACCATAAAAGCTTTGTCTTTATGAAACTTTGCTTCATTCTTCAGCTCTGATCTTTTTTTCTATCCCAGTTCTATGCAGATTTATAGACAACTCTATTCCTTTAACTCTAATTAGGGTTTAGACCAGGCTTCTATTGAAATATGTAGACAATAGTCACTAAGGATTTATAGGCAACAATCACTAAGGATCTATAATCTAGATTTTGTTGAAGTCTATAGAAATGAAATGGTTCGTATGAAACTCCATAGCTGCATGAGTCCATAGTTTGATATGATGACTCGATATAGTTAAGCACTACACGTTTTTATGGAGTGTGCCAGCTATTTTCAAAGTTTGCAATTCAAATTCAATAGAGAATAAGGGCTTCTTATCATAAACCAATTCATAAGGTGAAAATCTAGTTGTTGTTTTCTAAGTAGTATTATAGGCCCAAACAGCTTCTAGTACCTTATCTGCCTAATCCTTTCTATTGGAATTAATAACCTTGGTTAAAATGGTTTCCAGTTCTTTGTTGGTGACTTTAACTTGCCCATTAGCCTACAGATGGTATGGAGATGTTTTTCTATATTGATTTTGACATACTTGCATGAAGTGCTTTATCATGTTTGACATGAATTATGGCCCTTGATTTGAGACTATCTCCCTTAGAACACTAAATCTTTGTATAATTTTTAAATATAAGAAATCAACTACCATCTCTTCTCTTACATGAGTTAATACTTCCACTTCTGCCCACTGGGTCACATCGTCAGTACATACTAGGAGATATTCTTTTCCTCTTGAAGGAGGATCTATAAGACCTATAAAATTAATTCCCCATTTCTTAAATGGTTCTAAAACTAATTGAGGATGAGGGTGTAGAGGCATCTCTGTTGAAAGAGTATGTTTTCCAATTCTCTAACAAGCATCACAGTGTTTGACATATCTTTTTACTTGTTGATGAAGGTGAGGCCAATAGTATCCTACTCCTAGGATTTTATGTATGGTTCTTTGAGCTGAGTAATGACATCTTCTTGGTTCATCATGATAAGCTCTGATGATATCATAAGCTTCACCATTTGTCACACACCTGCGAAATACATGGTCAGGTCCAAGTTTGAATAACATTTCATTAATCCATTTAAAAGAACTTTCTTTGATTAAACATTTCTTTTCTTTTTGTGAAAATTGTAGAGAAAATTTATCTGTGGTGAGGTAATTGGATATATCAACAAAAACCAAAGATTTTGATGAAATAGTAAATAGTTGTTCATCTGGAAAGTCATCTTCCATTGGTTCTTGTTCACCTGTAGTGTTTATTCTTGACAAAAAATCAGCAACCACATTAGACTTTTTTGGTTTATCTATAATAGTAACATCAAATTCTTGTAAGAGCAACAACCATCTAATAATTCTACCTCTCACAATTAGTTTGTTAGTAAGATATCTAATAATTGAATGATATTTATAGATAAATACCTTGTAGCATGTTATGTAGTGTCTGAATTTGTTAATTGCATAGACTACAGGTAGGAATTTCCTCTCAGTTATGGTGTATTTTCTTTCAGTAGGTGTCATGTTTTTGCTAATATAATATATAACATACATGTTACCCTCTTCATCCTTTTGTCTAAAGACTACTCCTATTTCTTTATTATAAGCATCTGTGTATATATGGAATGGCTGAGTCTAATCTAGTCCTCTCAATATTAGAGCAGTAACAAGTTTAACTTTGATGGTCTCAAAGCCCTGCTGGCAACTATCACTCCATTTAAATGTACTATATTTTATAAGCAAGGCAAACATAGGGGTAGCTATTTGTCTAAAATTATCTATGAAGCATTTGTAGTAACCAACATATCCCAAAAAACTCTTAATTTTTGTTTATATTTGTGGGATGGATAAATTGGAGATTATTTCAACCTTCTTTGGATCTAATTGAATGCCTTTTGCAGAAATATGGTGCCCCAACATTATTCCTTCATCCATCATCAAAAAACATTTCTCATGGCTCAAAGATAATTGATGTTCTTTATATTTGATCAATACTCTTTCCAAGTTGGTAAGAGCCTCTTCATAAGTTCCACCATAAATGGTGAAATCATCCATATATACTTCAACACAATCATTTATAAGGTCAGAGAATATTGCTAGAACTACTCTTTGGAAGGTGGCTGAAGCATTATAGAGTCCAAATGGGAGTACTTGGTAATCAAAAGTTACCCAAGGGTAGGTAAATGTGGTTTTATCTTGATCTTCAACTACTACCGTTATCTAGTTATACCCACTAAACCTATCTAGGAAAGAAAAATATCTCTTTCCTACCAGGTTGTCAAGAACTTGATCAATGAAATGTAGAGGAAAATAATCTCTTAGTGTTACTTTGTTCAGTTCTCTATAATCTACACATACCCTTAATTTTCCATTTTTCTTGGGTATAATTACCAGAGATGAACCCCACTAGTTGTCTGAGATGGGGTAAATAAACCCAACTTCCAATAACTTTTGGATCTCTGTTTTGACTATCTCCTTTAATGCTAAGTTTATTCTTCTTTGTGGTTATCTAACTGGTTTGACAGATTCTATGTAAATATGATGAGTGCATATGCTGAGGTGAATTCCCTTCATATCAGTATAATCCCAAGCAAAAGCCTTGGTATGTCTTTCTAGTACTTCAAAGAGTTGATCTTCCTCTTCATTTGTTAACCAACTATTGATGTTCAAAATATTTCTAGGTAATACCATGATTATTTTTGTGCCTGGGTAGTTGGATTATATTTGATTGAATTCACTAATTAATGAGTTTAGAGGACATGGATGAGGAAGTAGCTTATGAAACATGGTTACATTATCAACAAACTCTTTTCCAAGAGGAATCAGTCTTGTTAAAGAACAATGGAATGTATCTAAGAAATGAGTTTGCTATTGTTCTACCAATTTCCATATACTTTCCTAAATCAATCCATGATCATATGGTGAAGAAAAATTAGAAGTAGAAGTGAAAGTTTCATAATATTTTGTTTGACTCAAGAATCCTAAATTGAGGTAGTCCATAGTTTCTAGACTGGAAGAGTCTGTAGATTCTGGACTGGTAGAGTCTGTAACTTTTGGACTAGTAGAGTATGTAGCTTTTAGACTGACAGAGTCTGTAGAATCTGGGTATATGTCTCCATTCAATTCTTTCAAGTGTTTTTTAATTGTAATTATAGCTAATGAGGAAATGTTGTTTGATGTGTTGTCTGATTCATCCACCCAAAGTTCTTGTATGTGATTTGTTGATGGTTTTTCAAGAGGATACAAAGAGATGCATTTGGATTTTAACCCATTATAAATAGTCATGTCTCTTGACCTTCAATCAATTAGTGTTGCTACAGTAGCCAACCATGGTCTACCTAGGATTATGGGATATCCTAGATTCTTTATTTTAAGTTTTAAGACCATGAAGTCTACTAGATACTCCCAAGACTCTATTAGTACTTCAACATTTTCTATAATCCCTTCTAGTTTAGTTATAGATTGGTATACCATTTGAATAATGGTAGTTGTGGGTTGCATTCTCATAAGAGATAATGTATGTAAAGTATCATTTGTCATAACATTGATTGTTACTCTCAAATCTATCAAGACGTTAGGAATCTCTTTACCTCCAATTGTGACTGTGATCACTGGGCTTCTTGGATCTACATATTTTGGAACTAATAGTTTTCCTGCTGATAAATCAGCAAGTTTTCTATCAACATGAATGGTTCCTGGATATTTTTCTTTCCTCCCAAGGCTCTTGATATAAAGGTTTTTGATGATCTTATTTAATTCAGGTATATCCCTAATAGTTTGTAGTAGGGGTACCTCAATATTGATCTTTTGAAACTCATGGATCAAGTTTGATTCTAATTTAATACCAATTTCATTTAATCTTTTAGGAAAAGGAATTATTGGTGTAGCAATATTTTATTTGTTTGCTTCAGGGCTCATTTTGATTTTGACTTCTTTAGTGTTTAATTGAGATGATTCTATTTTTTAATTTTTATCAGGTATCTCAGAAATGAGAACTGAAGGTTTTTGTATAGTTTTTCCTAATCTTAAATGTATGTTCAAACACTCAATATCTCCAATGTTTATTGTCTCTTCCTATTCATTAATATAAATAGGTGCTGGTTGTTTATTTTTTGAATTTGACATTGGTTGTGTAGGCATTGAGGGTTGATTGATTTGTCCTTGTTACTGAATAACTAGGGGTGGCATTATAGTTTGTTGTTGAAGTGGTCTTCTTAGTTAGGTGAATTGTTGTTGTGGGTTTCACTACTGATTCCATTGTTGATATGGCTGTGGCATCCATTGCTAATGTGGTACCAATTGTTATTGTGGCTATGGCACCATCCATGGGGGTGTTAGCATCCAATCTTGTCCTACCCATGGATTTTAAATTGACAAAATTTGGGGTTGATTACAAAAAGGTGAAGGAACTAAAACATTCCATGGTGCCATCCATGGATTAACTAGGTTTCTTGCATTAAAGTATCCTTGAGCCTAGTTTTGTAGGGTAAAGTTTTATCTCTAGATATAATTTACTTCTTCAGTGGGCTGGACTTGTGTTTTCATTTGATTATTTAAGATAGGCAAAAGGGTGAAATATTTGGTATCATGATCTATTGTATCACAGATCCCACATGATGAAACATTAGTTTTATCTAGGGGGCAGTCTCTAAGGGCATGTTTCTATCTACACTTAGGACAATAAATTACCAAGGGTTTTATTACATTTTTCTTAGCTTGAATACCATCTAAAGTAATATTTAGTGTAACCAAAATATCCATCTTTAGATTGACAAATTCTTCCATTAACTTACCCACTTCATTAGATTTCCCAATCCTTCCTCTCCTAATTCCATGTTTTGTTCAAGATTAGTTGGTACAAAGTTCAACAATCTGATTGAAAGCCAAATTATTTATATCTCTACCTCCCATTAGATTTAAGGCATCTCTAGTATCTTCGTCCAACCCTTTTAATAAAACCAATTTCTAAACTTCTTTAGTGAGTGGATAATTGCTTCTTTTATGAGGGAACATGAATCTATCCAAATAATCCTCTAAATATTCATCCTCATTCTATTTAATTTTGAAGAAATTCTCTTTTCTTTCTCATATTTGGTAGTAATCTTGGTACTTGTTCAAGAATTCTATCTCCATGTCATCCCATGTTCTAATAGAATAATTAGGTAAACCCATGAACTATCTCATAGCTGCATCTTTAAGTGTAGAGAGAAATAATTTTAATTTCTGGCTATCTATTGTGTAATCATAGGTTTAACATAACACCTTAAACTCAAACAAGAATTGATCAAGATCTTCTGTAGATCTTCCCTAGAAATTTGGAAGATTAGCTGGTGAAATATTTTTCATGGGAGTTTCATCATTAGGATTTGTAATAATAGGAAAGTAAAAAGTCCTTCCTAGTTGTGCAAGTTGTGGATTTTGTTGGAGAGACATATTTTCTTCTTTTGATGATGTTTCAAAGTTGGGATGATCTTCCCACTAAATATTTGTGGTACCAGTTATGGGTTGTTCAAAGTTCTCAAAATTTTCCTCAGCCATGGATCTTTGAAATGCTTCTTCTAAGTCCTTGGCAATTTCTAAATAATGTCTTCCTATAAGAGATTGATCATGAGGAATTTGTCCTATGGGTCTTGCTTGTGGCAATGGCCTAGTTTCTATCTATGTTTCTAAAGATTCTTGTAGATATGTTTCACTCATAACTTCTGGTTCATTACTCAGAGATGTTGAAGGAGTTTCAACTTGTGTTCTTGGTGAGAATTTTGGGATGAATCATCCTTTAGAATCTCTAGGATGGTACATCAATTTATTGAATTATTTTAGGATTTTATAGTTTTTACTCTAGATCAATAATTCTTACCTTACTAACACCTTGTATCCTTGGCAATGGTGCCAAAAATTATGAGTGTCATTTAACTCTTCATTTAATCAATGTTTAATTGATGTCTTATCAACCAGGGCTAGTGCCAAAGCTGTTTGTAGTAAGGGGTATGATGGTAGATCTAGAAGTCTGCTTATGGGGATGTTTGATTGTCCTATTCTAATTTTGACTAAAAAAAGACGTGTCCTAAAATACTTGATTCACTTTTTTACTAAAAAGGAAGAAATCAAATCAATTCACTCTATTGCTTGAACATAAAATCACACTCCTATTTACGCTTACGTGGAAAGTAAAATCACACTCCTAACTAACAAAAGGAAATTTTCTTCACACATTTGCTGTAAAAGAAAACACACTTTGCTTAGAAAGAAAATGATTTTGAAATAAGAAAATGCCTTTTAAACTATGAATTTGTTTTGATGTTTTTATGAATAGATGCAAATATTTGAAAATTTTAATTAGTTATAACAAAGAGTTAATATAATATAAAATAAATACCATACACAATTCCTGGTTCCAAGGAGAGTGGGCCCTTGCTCCTCTCAGACTCATGAACAAAGATTAATCAATGCTAAAAATTGAAGTGATAATTCATAAAACTGAAGTGATTACAATCTGTTTGAAACTTGTAATATGATTGTACGTATCTGTCTTCTATATCTATTATCTAATATCTTTCAATGATGAAAGTCATACATTTTATACTAATATAATCAACTCAAAATAGGATGTAAATAAATATTATTCCTTTGTTGATCTATTCATCCAAAGATAGGAGATTAGATTTCTAAGAGATCTAATTATTCCAATGAAATAGATATACTAGCTTATAATAGTCCTAAAATCTAATTATATACAATTTTATCAAAAACAAATCCTAGAAAATAGCAGGTGGGTATTTTCCTTATTTTAATTGAGTTGGAATGATTATTTATTATCCTATATGACTACCAGCTTCCCCATTTGTAGCTTCATCCTTACAGAATCCATGGAATTAACCCTGCACAGTCGGTAGGAACGAGCCTGCGGAGTTCATAGAAACAAGCCTGTAGAGTCCATAGAAACAAACCTATGGAGTTCATAGTAACAACCCTATAGATTTCATATAAATAAGCCTATGGAGTCCATAGAAACAAGCCTGCAGACTCCATAGAAATAAGCCTGTAGGGTTCATAGAAACAAGCCTGTAGAGTCCATAGAAGTAAGCCTGTGGAGTCCATAGTTCTACTGGATGGAGATCAAAATTGAACATTCACTATACATCACCTGTGCCTTTTTATTGAGCATTATTCACAAAAAAAATTACTAAAACATGCTATGTATTAGACATTAATGACAAAGTAAAGGTTTAGTCTTTGGTTCAATATAAACAAGACAAGTATCTATTTTCCATGTAATAGCTATCTAATAATCTAAGATTTGCATAAGATAATATCCTTCAAGAGATGAATTGAGGGAAATAACATGTTAATAATGAGCTATATTTTGATCTCATTAATGCACACAATAATTCACATGAAATAACACTCAATGTCATAAAATAAAATAGACACACATAGTGGACAGTCAAATGTCACACACAAAACAAGATTCAAACATAAAACATAAAAAAATTCACATAAGAATTTCATCATGTAACACACAAAGCATCAATAATGCATAAAAAAAAACAAGGCTAATATACAAAATCAATGTATGTCATCATCGTATATATATAAAAATATGGTATCCATTAAAATAACATTCTAAGTAGTATGAGTCAGTGAAATTCATGTATAATTAGTATAAAGTGGCTCAATATGATCAATGGAAATAGTGAGAGAAAGATAAAACCTATGTATAATGGCAAGGTTCTCTAAGTGGAAACATGCCTCTAATGTAGGAAGGTGTCTCCTAGGTATAATAGTGTCCCACATCTGTGTGTCTATGCCATATGAATTTTGTATGTCCTACATCTCACTCATCTATACCATGAGACACATTTTCATAGAAAAAATTAGATATACAAAGTGTTATATATAATAAATCATAAAGAAAACATTTAAACAAGCAATAATGTCATGCATAGGTCTTGTTTTTTATGATTTTTTATGATACTTTTTTTAATTTTTTAATTTTATGTAATTCTAACCAATAATACCATCAATAGGATTCTCACATGTAGGTCTCATATCAAATGTGGCTAGTGTTAGTCTTCATGATTAAGCAATAACATGTGTATCTATTCAAAATATGAAAATTAATCTTATACTATGACATATAAATCATGATCATCATCAACCACATGATCTTATGGATGTTTCATAGTTTTATGAATCATATTAATTTGTGTAATCTAATTCATAAGATGAGAATGTGCATGTGTTCTCTATGGAACATGTGAAGGAGTATATAACACTAGTCTAGGATGTGATGGAGTAGATAGTTTTTGTCGTGAATCTAAAATAACCCTCTAATGTAATGAGCACTAAAGCATTGGTAATCTAATAAAATTTACTATCTTTCTCTGGGTTTTATGAGTAGAGTAAACCTTAATATGTTTTTCAAGTGATAGTGATAGTGGTGGGGTAGAGGAGGAATAATTTATTTCTAAAGAGGATATTCATATAGAATACATAAAAGTATGACCACCATGTTACCATGTATATACTTCACACATTTGTGTTTAGGTTACCTCCTAATCAACATCACTCACACATCACCTTGAACTAGTGGGGGCAAGATCATTTTATAACTATCACTGTATTAATGGGCATAGAGAGAACAATTGTTATGAATTGCGAAATGAGATTGAATAACTTGGAGATATGGGTGTTATTACATTTGAAAAATCTAACAACATTCCCATAAGTTTATCCTCTTTGTCTTATTCTAATGCACATTATATGAAGTATGATGTATAGCTAGATATTTATACAAAAGAATAAATGGTCGAGCTTCTATAAAAGGTACAACTAGGAGAAGATCTATTTCTAGTTCACAATCTACACAAACCAGTCTTCCCAGGACAATCCTTTAAAGGAACCAATGGTCATTTGTGCTCTTATAGATAGTAAACATAGAATGGGAATAATTTTAAATGATAAGTCACAATAGAATGCATGCACAATTTTATTTATTAAACAATTAGGATATGATGATTAAGAACTACAACATACAACTACATATGAGGATACAAGAAGGCATGTTACTCTATCGATTACTCTTACGACTAAGATAGTGGATATGTTATTATATGTGAAGCATAATATTACATAATATAATGCAATTTTGGGATAATATTAGTTATAATAAATAGAAAAAAATTGGATAAGGATAATATGACTACATTCAATTTTCAAGGTGGCTTGCTCACATATCATAGAGATGGAACAAATACAAAGAAGACTCCTACTAAAAGTAAATTTACATTTCATAGTACATAAACATGGATACTAGAGAAAAATCAACATCAAAGAGTTAATAAATTTAAAAATAAAACCCTAGAAAGGAAAGAAATAAATCAATCTCATCCCATCATCATTGGTCAAGTCTAGAGTGAAAATGTAAGTGTAAAAATTCCTAAAATATTAATATCATGGATAAATCATCAAGATTCAGTTACATATGAGGATCAATATAGTGCATATTTTTTATATCCATGTCTAGATGATTCCATTCTAATCAGTGTCTTTGATTGTGATGGAACTATTGGTTAGTTTAATCATACACATTTGTTGTTCTTTTATACTATATCATTAATGTGTCACATTAGTATATATTATGATTTAAAATATTAAAATTTTAAATGCTAATAAACACATAGATAATTTGATAACATGAATCAAAATCAAATATTGCTAGTTCATAAGATAAACATACATGACACATAAGTACACAATTTTAAATCCATGATATGAGCACATATAAAATATAATCAAAGATTATAGATATATCAATTCAAGTGTTTAACAATGACAAAAATGTCTCTCGAATACATATTAAATGAATCACTCAATAATTATGCCATGATCCCCTTGACCCTCTATATCTCTACCCTCATCTACATCTTTAAGCCTAGGTGGCCTCAATGAGGATGCCCTGCTATCATCATGTCTTGATCATGAACTAGACTAACTGCATCTATTTCAATCCTAATACATGTCTAATTTATCATAAATGGTCATGTGATATCATTATATCCACACGTACTGTGTGAAAACACTCTAACCTAGATCCAGGATAACAAATGGTGGAGGCATCTATTGAATGTCTATATAGGTATTCAACTTATCTCACTCATAACAATCACACACATAGTATTATTTATACCAACATGATAAAAGAGTGGGACATGAACACTTTCTATGTCATCAATCACTCTAAGATCCCACTTGACACTGCATCATTAGGAATATGCCTCATAAGCACCTGAAGTGAAGCCTCAATAATGGTAGCCTATTATTCATCCACTATAAAAACACATTTTAATTACAAAACATTAGTGAGAAATAAAACATGATAAGATACTAAAATTATTACAAATTCATCTATATCCATTCCTCTATCCATGGGGGTCATTATCCACTCATATCCACATTGGCATATGCTTCCATGCTAGTCTTGAATAATTTTGTAATAACATAAAATAGTAAGGCCCATATAGAATATCCACACCACTCTATGTACTATGTATTACAACCTAAATCATCTACATCAGTAATAGTCATAAATAGATCTACCTCTCCTCTCAGAATTAGATTTAACTCTATTATACTTGGTTAACCTCTCTCACTAGGACATATACTAGCTCTATGAATATATGCCCAAGCCCATGGTGTTAAGGGAATTCTCTTAATCATGTTGAGCATCCTAGTGACACATTTATAATAAAATCACTCATATACTCTCACCAACCTCACATGGAACCAATAGCTAGCTCTGATCCACCATGATTAGATGACATCCATAGGCCATATTGAAAAACATTTATATGGTGTCTAAATAATATAATATGATGTCAATTGATTAATTAATACATGACAATCCATAATACTCTTCCTATTGATATGTGAACTGCTGACCCATCTCTACGTAAAAAATCTATGGGTGAGCCCACGCTACATGTGACATACCTAAAGGGTGAGCCACTAAGATATTCTCATATACCCATACATACAATAAATTCATTGAACCTAGGCATCCACTATAATACTCATAAGTAAAATGATATAAATATCTATTAAAATGGGTTGGCATAGTGCAATCCCAAGAATATATAACCCCATGATCCTCAATGTCCTGAGAAATATTATGCACAGGATATGAAATGCACATACTGCCTCCATCCACTGCTATAAAAAAAGCTAGTAATTCACATTAATACTTACGTAAATGTGAAACATATATGAATAAAATATTTGATTAAAAAAATAGTAGAATCATCTACCCTATAATGAGCACATAAATCATGTCTATTCATAATATCTTTGGGCACACACTTTTAGGTCCTATACCTATACACCCTACTTAGTGGCATGAGTCCATACCACTAATAATTATAGAACCATCCACATATTATCTATGGTCATAGTAATCTCCCCCATTATGAGCTAAAAATTACAAGTACCTACATCCCACCTCTTCATGAGTGCAGTCAATAAGAGCTTATCATATGGCATGGTTCTGAAGTAACCAACATGGCCTAACCAAACCTCAATCCACCATTTGTCTCTCTACATCACTCAAATATAATCCCAACATGGCCTCCATATGAATACCATGTCAAAACTTCCTAATGCACATGTCACCCTAAAATTACATTAAATATAATATCAATTCTACAATAAATCAACAAAACTATAAATTTAAATGATCAAAATTACAATAAATAAATTAATCATTTTTCATAGATGTCTGTAGCACAAAATAGACTCCTATGGCATATGATGCCAAGAAGAACATAGATAGATTCAACAAGGGTTAGACACCTCTGTCAGAGGAAAGATGCCTCCAAAGACTCTTAAAATAACTTAAAAATGTACAAAATGTGTTGAATTTACAAAAACAAAAGCTTTCAAAATGCTAAAAATCATTCAAAAAGTGATATTTTTTGAAACATACTAGTTCCAGAGGCTCCTCCTCCTATAACATACTCTTCAATCATGCGAATTTGTTAGAAGTGACCTCTCATCATAGTGTAATTTTATAGTCAAATATTAAAATCAATAGCAAATGAGTTTCAACTGAGTTATAAATTTGAAAATTCAACGTATATACTCAACTAATTTTGTGTTATAAAGTACAAATTATAATTTTATTAATAATCTACTATTATACAATATGCATGATATTTTGAGGCTGTTATATCATTTTTTCCTCTCATCAATTGTATTTAAAAACACACGAGATGCTCTTCCACACATAATACTTTCAAGGTAATTTGATGTTATGTTAAAACATGAATATTTAACATTCCTATATTTATAGTATATTAATTACACTGACTCTACTTTCATCCTAGTGACTAGGAAAAATAAATGAGTATGATATGATAGGATGCAAATGAACAAATAAATGGATATGATATTACATTAATTCTGACTTCATTCTTTAATAACTTAGAAAAATCCTAGCTATGGGACTTCTTGCTTAATATTTTTCACTTACCCACTTGGTCCAACCAATACATTCATATCTAAAAGGACTATATCCTCAGATTCAAATTTAATTGCATAACAAATTCAAATAGTTCAAAATAACTTATCAATCTCAATTATTGGTAATGTACATTTAATACTAGGTTATATGGGCACCTCTACAATACATTGAATACTTATGGTGCTATGACTTGATCATTTACCATGTATTATTCATTGTCACATATGCTTATTAGATGATCAACTATTTTATGATGACATAGCTTCTCATGTGAACAAATGTGTTTCACATGGACATATATACACTAGACCACATTATGTATATATTTAAGTCTTTTAACACAAATGCTTTGTAAGCTTCATCCCTCTTACCAAAATGGGGGCATGCATTGGGACTCTTCCACAAACTTAGATTGTATAGATTATCATATTGACAAAGATTATTTGAATTAGAGTGAGTCAAATTATCAATTTAACAAAAATTATTTAAATTGGCATAATTTTACCCATATTATTATTAAATTGACACATATTGGCACAAAAATGTACATATTGGGGGCATATGCGACACATTCTCTATATTTATGACTCATTTTTCACAAATTTTATGATATTTTGGCACATATTTCATGACTTAGATTACACAGGTTATTATATGGGAGGCATATGCAACACATTCTCTAGGTTCATGACTCAGTTTATAGATTTTATGATATTTTGGCACATATTAAATGACTCGGATTACATAGGCTATTATATTAAGGGCATATGTGAGGCATATATTAATAATTCACATATATTGTGATATTTTGGCATCGATTACATGACTCATAGTTTAAAGATTTTATGATATTTTGGCACATATTAAATGACTCAGATTACTTAGGTTAATATATTGAGGGCATATGTTGACAATTCACATATATTATGATATTTTGGCATAAATTACATGACTCAAATTACCCATGTTATAAGATTGCGGGCAATCTATGGCATGTGTTGATATTTCATATATATTATGATATTTTGGCATAGGGTATATTATGATATGTTGATGTGATGGTCTCAAATTCCATGAAGGAGAATGCTAACTAATACTTTGATGTTTCCATGTGCCTTAGCCTAAGGGATGGGTTTTGTAATATGTTTTTACTTTCTATTTAAACTTTTAATGCCTTCGGATGAAAGGCTTAATTTTTTTGTTCTTTATTTTATTAGGCTTTCATTTATTATTATATTAGTGGGTGATAACCCCTTTTTTACTGATCAATTTTTTTTTCTATTATTATTATCAATATTAAAGATATAATTATAGTGCCATTATTAATTTTAATATTAATATAATGTTATTGAATTGTAATTGTGACATTATACATGAAAGTGAATAATGTGAATAATAAAATTTGATTGTAATGCTATAAATAAATTTTAATGGAATATATATATATATATATATATATATATATATATATATATAATTAAAATGTAATCACATGATAATAAATTAAACACAATAATAAAGTAAACAAAATAATAAAATGAAATTCATAAAAATATAATCATAATAATAAAATCATAAATTCAAAGGCCCCAATCATAGTTGACCCCATAAAACAAGATCATTTGGATCGACTACATCATCCCACCCCTCACTAGAATCTTCTTAAGCATTCTAGTCTCATTGTTAACATCCATAGTGTCAATGCCCCCATTATCAAAAGTGGGTTTAGAAACACACACATTGATTGAAGTAGCAAAACCCCAATAATTTTCATTGTCCCATCTACAATTAGAATCTTTTTTCCATTTTTAATCTAGGTCAATTTGACACCTCCCTACATAAAACATAACATAATGACTATTAAAATATCATAAAAATCATTAAACACAACAAAATGGATTATATATTCTATGAATAAAGTGCAAGTATAGATTTTACATAGAAATAGAAAAATCAATTTAAAAAGTGTACGTGTGTTGGTTATTATCCATTTGTTGTCATTTCCTTCTATAAATAACATGTGATCCTCATGAAAATATTGGAGCAACTTCTCATAATCATTATCCTATTATAAAATGTAAATATAATAATCAATTATGTTATAATAAAAAAATAGATTTAAACTAGAATATTTGTATATGGAAAATAATTATAACTGTCATACTTAAAAATTGGTCACATGCTCCTTCAAAGCCAGTGAGATTGGTGACCTTCTTCCCTAGTTGAATTCAGAATTGTGTAGATAGTTTATACTATTTTAATTGATTGTTCTCTTTAATATGGTCCCCAATAGTCAACAATCCTCTTCCAAGGCTTAGGTTTATAATGAGAGGACCTAAAAATTACTAAAAAGTAAAAATTGTATTGATAAAACATTTTCAAAAAATAATTATTATCATAATTCTAAATGTTGTAAATATATACAAAATTTACAAAAAACTAATTGGTTAGTACAACATTTTAAAAAACTCAAAAGCAAACATGACTAATTCACAAAACAAAATTTACATCCTAAATATTTTTTAGTCTGATCATGGAAATGAGTGATCCAATTTACTCTTTAGGTTTTCCCTCTCTCGTAATAGGGCACAACTTCCCCACTTTTTAATGAGGCCAATAATGTAAAAAATAAAGTAAAAAAACATAGTAAAAAAACATAATTATTCAAACTAGTTTTTTACAAAAATACTTACCCTCAACTAATAGGTCATCATATGCATCCTTAATTTCCATTATGACCTAAGCCTCTCACTTTCTTGGGACGTTAAGATAGAATATTTTTTTACCCTAATATGTTTTTATAAACCCTAATATGATTTAAACTAGTATGTAATTCAGATTAATAGATATGGCATTCAAGCATACATTTGAATGTAAAATATCAAAACTAATTGCAATGGTTTGATAAGTGGCATATACTAAATATAATAAATACAAAAAATGGATGAGTACTTAGATTTTGTGACTGACTGTCGAGTGGTGACTATGATGTGGACATCTATCTTGTAAAGGTTATAACTTTTTTAGTGAAATAAAGCTTATAGTATTAATATAAATATATAAACATTTTAAATAGTATTAAAAAAAATTGGCAGTAAGAGAACACACTATAAAAACACATTAAGCACAAACTAACACACATAAATGAGGCAAAAATCTAAGAAAAAGAAATAACTAGGCCAAGACTAGAAAAACTCTAGAACATCAAAAAAGGGAGACTTAAGCAATAATAACAAAGAGACCAAAAGAAGAGGGATCACGATCATGAGTATCACCCCATATGGAGCTTAAAATATCTTTCCCTTCAACAATAGGGTCCTATCTAGAATCAGATGTGGGCTGGTCACCTTCATCTTGCACCTTAATATCTTACACAATGTGGTGGGGAGAGATATCCAAAGCAATCCTAGAGAAGACTTTATCTAGAATTGGTTACCTACCACCTTGTGAACTCCCAAGTAGGTGGATCCATATACACTAGTCTATAGGATGTGGATAACCCTAGCCCTAGGCCTACTAACGACAAAGAAGGTAAAGAACCCTAATATACATGTTGGGTTGGGGATGAGAGTGGCACCGCAATGTAGAGCTAGTATTACAATTGTGAGAACATCGATGAGACCTACTATGATGAGGACCTTCTTGACATAGGCATATTGAACCTTTTTGGTCACTATGGAGGAAAAAATTTTAGTTCTCAGATCAAGGTTATAGGTGTAGGCATGCAAGGAAGGTCTTTCAAAGTTCATTTAAAATTCATAAAAAAATGATTGTCTTTTGACTTAGCTTATTCTCAAAATAAGTTGGTCTTCACATCTTCAGCAAGGGAGTGGTCAGATTTTTTTTTGGAAGCCTTCATTATTTTTACCCTTTAGACTTTCTATGGTGCAAAAGTTGAAACTTTTATTTGAAAAAAAGTTTCGAAGGTTTAGCTCTTTATGAAAATTATTTCAAAAAATCTATGATGTAGTAAGTCTTTATAAAAATTTCTTATAAATTTTTTTACACAAGTCATAAATCTCATTCCAAAAAAATTAACAAAAGCTTTGCAAGAATTGGCCAAGTATCTTAGTCTTCACTAAAATTTCCTGAAGGTTGAGCCCCAAATAAAAGTATCAAAAGTAAGAGCCAAAGACACAGGAGCCAAAGACAGAATGGAATCCAATTTACTGAATATGAAATTTTTAAGGTTAAAGGCTAAGAAGAAGTTTGAAAGAAGAAAATTTTCATGCTTTTGTCAATTATTCAACCAGAGCCATGTGTTAGCATTCTGTGACCCTAAGCCTTTCCAAAAAGTCTTTCAAAATACTTGGTCAATTTTTAAGAAATCACCTAGGTGAATCCATGTTAGTAAAGATCCAAAGTAATTGGGTTAATGGGATTTAACCACATGGCATCATCTCAATGACCCAGAGCCCTGTAAACATCCGTATAGTTTGAAAACCCTTATAATAGCAGGTTAGCAAGATGCTTTCATGTGTCATGCTCCTAATGACCTAGCATCCTAGAGATGCATATATAATGTTGAAGTCATAGGGTAAGTAGGTAAGTGATATGACAACACATGGAATAATCCTACTTTACCTTGATATAAATAGGTTAAATAGGGTCATTAGTTGCATCAAGGATCCAATCCAATTAAACTATGCCACATGATAGTCTCTTGGGAGCCCATTATCCGAGGGCAGGAACATTTTCCAAAACCCTAAAGTTTAACAAAAATGATGCATGGAAAGGGAGAGGATAAAAAATCAAGTGCCTAGGTAAATTAAGAAAGGCCATGTGATGTCCAAGTAAAATTAGGAAAGGACAAAGAGCTAAAGCCCATGGATGTCGATTAGATACCAAGTGGCAAAACAAGTTTCCACATCAATAAAACTAATAAAATGGAAAAGATGACATGTGGTAGTGATGACCTCATCAAACATGAGCTTAGAAATTGATGGCCTACATGGATGACAAAGTCATCAAAATCTAAGTATCAACTATTTATCCAACTCAACTCATAGAATCAAGTGCAGATTTGTTTCTCACCTAGGAATGATCAGAAAGGTGGAAAAATTTAATTTAAAATTGAGTATCAACACCCACAAAAGTATGGAATGTGTATTGGGAATAAGAACAAATCATATAGTATAAGGAAGAGTCTTAAATGTTAAATATGGATTTTAAATCTATAGAATGTAGCATTAAAATAAAAAATATTGGGATTAAGCAAAATCTTCCAAGATAAGCAATCCCCAGAGATCTATAGTTGCATCCATGTGCATGAAGTGTTCAAATTTAAATTTAGTAGTTGAACTATTAAGGATTAGTTTTTGTAAAACCAATGAGAGAAAGATAACAATATGATAGATGCAAGTTTGGGTAAATCACCACCATACCTTGAGGACACAATCAATATCTCTAATTAATTTTGGCCATCCATATCTAATTATAGAGAGATTATGTGTCTCAATTTTTGATGTTCATCTAATTATTTCAGCTACATTATCTATTTTGATTAATGATCCATAGGCTTCTCATTGCCTATAAAATCATGGGTCTTGCATTGTAAAAGGGTAAACATTTTTTTAGCACAATAATGCTTCCAAAAGTTTCCCTCCATGATCCCTTTATTACCTGAGCCTTGCATTTTAATGAGAATTGATATCACCTTCATTCTCTTGAATTTTGTGTGCATTTATTTATTTTGTTGATATTTGTCTATGGATAATCTTCATCCCTCTCATTTATGACCATTCCTTAGCACCTATATGCAGAACTTGGATCTCTCTTACAAGTCATATGTTGTACACTTCCAGGTCTATATAGGCACTATTTGTGGAATAATTTTTTTCCCTCTTAGTGTTGTATTATGTCCTACACCTTCATACAAATTACTTATGAAATTGGAGTGTCCATTTTGGTATTTTGACTTAGCTTATTCTCAAAAAAATGATTGTTTTTTGACTTAGCTTAATCTCAAAATAATTTGGTCTTCACATCTTCAGTAAAGGAGTGGTTAGATATTTTTTTGGAAGACTTCATTATATTTACCCTTTATACTTTCTATGATGCAAAAGTTGAAACTTTTATTTGAAAAAAAGTTTCGAAGGTTTAGGTATTTATAAAAATTATTTTAAAAAATCTATGATGTAGTAGGTCTTTAGAAAAATTGCTTGTAAAAATTTATACACAAGTCATAAATCTCATTCCAACAAAATTAACAAAAGCTTTGTAAGAATTGGCCAAGTATCTTAGTCTTCAATAAAATTTCCTGAAGGTTGAGCTTTAAATAAAAGTATCAAAAGTAAGAGCCAAAGATGTAGGAGCCAAAGACAAAATGGAATCCAAGTTATTGAATGTGATTTTTTTAAGGTTAAAGGCTAAGAAGAAGTTTGAAAGAAGAAAAATTTCATGATTTTGTCAATTATTCAACCAGAGCCATGTGTTAGCATTTTGTGACCCTAAGCCTTTCCAAAAAGTCTTTCAAAATACTTGCTTAATTTTTAAGAAATCACCTAGGTGAATCCATGTTAGTAAAGATCCATAGTAATTTGGTTAATGGTATTTAACCACATGGAATCATCTCAATGACCCAGAGCCCTGGAAACATCTGTATAGTTTGAAAACCCTTATAATAGTAGGTTATCAAAATTCTTCCATGTGTCACACTCCTAATGACCTAGCACCCTAGAGATGTTTATATAATGTTGAAGTCCTAGGGTAAGTAGGTAAGTGATATGATGACACATGGCATAATCCTACTTACCTTGATATAAATAGGTTGAACAGGGTCATTAGTTGCATCAAGGATCCAATCCAATTAAACTGTGCTACATGATAGTCTCTTGGGAGCCCATTATCCGAGGGCAGGACCATTTGCCAAAAGCCTAAAGTTTCAAAAAAATGATGCATGGAAAGGGAGAGGATAAAAAATCAAGTGCCTAGGTAAATGAAGAAAGGCCATGTGATGTCCAAGTAAAATTAGGAAAGGACAAAGAGCTAAAGCCCATGGATGTCGATTAGCTACCAAGTGGCAAAACAAGCTTCCATGTCAATAAAACTAATAACATGGAAAAGATGACATGTGGTAGTGATGATCTCATCAAGCATGAGCTTATAAATTGATGGCCTATATGGATGACAAAGCCATCAAAATCTAAGGATCAACTATTTATCCAACTCAACTCATAGAATCAAGTGCAGATTTGTTTTTCACCTAGGAATGATCAGAAAGGTGGAAAAATTTAATGTAAAATTGAGTAGCAACACCCACAAAAGTATGGAATGTGTATTGGGAATAAGAATAAAGCATAAAGTATAAGGAAGAGTATTAAATGTTAAATATGGATTGTAAATTTTTAGAATGTAGCATTGAAATAAAAAATAGTGGGATTAAGCAAAATCTTCCAAGATAAGCAATCCCCAGAGATCTATAGTTGCATCCATATGAATGAAGTGTCCAAATTTAAATTTAGTAGTTGAAATATTAAGGATTAGTTGTTGTAAAACCAATGAGAGAAAGAGAACAATATGATAGATGTAAGCTTGGGTAAATCACCACCATACCTTGAGGACACAATAAAGATCTCCAATTAATTTTGGCCATCCATATCTAATTACAAAAAGATTATGTGTCTCAATTTTTTATGTTCATATAATTATTTCAGCTACATTCTCTATTTTAATTAATGATCCATAGGCTTCTCATTGCCTATAAAATCATGGGTCTTGCATTGTAAAAGGGTCAACATTTTTTTAGCACAATAATACTTCCAAAAGTTTCCCTCCATAATCCCTTTATCACCTGAGCCTTGCATTTTAATGAGAATTGAGATCACCTTCATTCTCTTGAATTTTGTGTGCATTTATTTAGTTTGTTGATGTTTGTCTATGGATAATTTTCATCCCTCTCATTTATGACCATTCTATAGCACCTATATGCAGAACTTGGATCTCTCTTACAAGTCATATGTTGTGCACTTCTAGGTCTATATAAGCACTATTTGTGGAATAATTTTTGTCCCTCTTAGTGTTGTATTATGTCCTACACCTTCATACAAATTACTTATGAAATTGGAGTGTCCATTTTGGTCTTCTGACTTAGCTTATTCTCATAAAAATGATTGTCTTTTGACATAGCTTATTCTCAAAATAATTTGGTCTTCACATCTTCAACAAAGGAGTGGTCCGATATTTTTTTGGAAGTCTTCATTATTTTCACCCTTTAGACTTTTTGTGATGCAAAAATTAAAGCTTTTATGAAAAAAAGTTTCGAAGGTTTAGGTCTTTATAAAAATTGTTTCAAAAAATCTATGATGAAGTAGGTCTTTAGAAAAATTGATTGTAAAAATTTCTACACAAGTCATAACTCTCATTCCAAGCAAAATTAACAAAAGCTTCACAAGAATTGGCCAAGTATCTTAGTCTTCAAGAAAATTTCCTGAAGGCTGAGCCCCAAACAAAAGTTTCAAAAGCAAGAGCCAAAGACGTAGGAGCCAAAGACAAAATGGAAGCCAAGTTATTAAATGTGAAATTTTGAAGGTTAAAGGCCAAGAAGAAGTTGGAAAGAAGGAAATTTTTGATGCTTTTTTCTATTATTCAACCAGAGCCATGTGTCAACATTCTGTGACCTTAGCTAAGCCTTTCCAAAAAGTCTTTCAAAAGACTTGGTCAATTTTTAAGAAATCACCTAGGTGAATCCATGTTAGTAAAGATCCAAAGTAATTGGGTTAATGAGATTTAACCACATGGCATCATCTCGATGACCCAGAGCCCTGGAAACATCCGTACAATTTGAAAACCCTTATAATAGTAGATTAGCAAGATGTTTCCATGTGTCATGATCCTAATGACATAGTACCCTAGAGATGTCTATATAATGTTGAAGTCCTAGGGTAAGTAGGTAAGTGATATGATGACACATGGCATAATCCTGGTTTACCTTGATATAAATAGGTTAAACAGGGTCATTAGTTGGATTAAAGATCCAATCCAATTAAATTGTGCCACATGATAGTCTCTTGGGAGCCCATTATCCGAGGGTAGGACCATTTTCCAAAAGCCTAAAGTTTCAAAAAAATGATGCATGGAAATGGAGAGGATAAAAAATCAAGTGCTTAGGTAAATGAAGAAAGTCCATGTGATGTCCAAGTAAAATTAGGAAGGGACAAAGAGCTAAAGCCCATGGATGTCGATTAGATACCAAGTGGGAAAACAAGTTTCCACGTCAAAAAAACTAATAACATGGAAAAGATGACATGTGGTAGTGATGACTTCATCAAGCATGAGCTTAGAAATTGATGGCCTATATGGATGACAAAGCCATCAAAATCTAAGGATCAACTATTTATCTAACTCAACTCATAGAATCAAGTGCAAATTTGTTTCTCACCTAGGAATGATCAGAAAGGTGGAAAAATTTAATGTAAAATTGAGCAGCAACACCCACAAAAGTATGGAATGTGTATTGGGAATAAGAACAAATCATATGTTAGGTTGTGGAGCTAAAAGCTTCACTGATGTAGACATGGAGGAGGTTGCAGAAGAGTTGCAGAATGTCACAGACACCGGCGTCGGTCAGGCCAACCAACGTCGGCAGGTAGGAGACAGGAAGCAACCGACGTCGGTCAAAATTCGGTCAGCGTCAGCGACCCCCAGGCAGACAGGGACCGACGTCGGTCACCTGTGGTTCGAGCTGCGAGTATATTACAGGCAGTTGGTTGACGAACCAAGTGTTTGCATGTCAAGAGCTAGTTTTAGACTGAGAGTTGCGGATCTAATTATTGTAATTAGGTGTCTAATTATTGTTTGCATGAGATCTATTTAAGAGACTCATTGGTTGTATTGTAAAATTGTGCTAGAGAGTAAGAGAGCAAATAAGCTCCTTCAAAGAGAAGAGAGCAATGGTGTGTTCCTCCTAATGCCACAGTACCAGGTGTGGGTGCTGGATTGGAGAATCCGCAGGGTTCTTCATGTATGTATGATCTTGGTCATCAGGTGAGCATGGCCTTTATAGGAGATCTGCATGGGTAAGTAAGATCATTGATTTGGAGGGTATGTGTGTGCAAGGTCAAGGTTCACAGGTGTGTAGAACCAGGTTGATTTGCAGGTGTGCAAGATCAGATAGGACAACAACACAACAGGGAGTAGAATCAGGTGGGATCTACTTGGAGTACATGGAGTACTTGTGGAGTGCGTGGAGCAATTGTGGTGTGCATGGAGCACAGGTATAAGGTGAACACCAACTCTGTGTTTGAGTTGGGTGTTGGGACCTAAGAGAGAGCTTTGAGGAAAGATTTACTATTTATGCCCTAGAGGTGTGGGAGCCCTAGAGGTGTGTAAGGAAGAAGAACTGTGGTAGCCTTCTTTGTTGTATTTCCTTCTGAAAGAGTTTTAATACAAGTTGTGTATTATCTCTCATATCATGTGTTATTTTTGAATTCTAGTTACTTGTGTATTCTGGTTTATTTCCACATATTAAGTTGCTTGGTAATCAATTGTGTGCTTCTGGTTATTTATCCCAACACGTGGTATCAGAGCTAAGGTTGCAAGGAGCAAGTTTTGTGTTTGGTTACAGGTCACTCTCAGGGGTTTCTGATCAAGTGGGAGTAGAGCAATGGCAGATCAAAGTAAGCTAAGAATGGAGGAGTTGAAAAGCACAGATGGTCACTTACGGTCCTATGGAAAGAAAGAGTAGGTAAAAGAATATTGTTGGTTGGTAGCAGATTAGCATGAAGGAACTGAAGATGAAGATGTTGCAGGTGTTGTTGCACAGGATGCTTTGGAAGGTTTCTTGGATAAAGTTGAATCTTGGATAATAGATTATGTTGCCTCTTTCCATGCAGCCCTAGGGAGAGGAGCTGGTGAGTCTTGCCAAAGAATTGGCAAAGGGGAAGTGAAGCTGAAATCCCAGGCGGCCAACACATGGGTGTTGAAGGAGGTCATGTAGGTCCTAGGTTTGGAGATATGGCTAATTTCTTCAGAAAGGTTGGGTGATGAGAGATACACAAGAACTCTCATAGAAGATGCACTTGAATTAGCTGGTGGTAAGAAAATAGGTACTCTTTATCTACTTGTTTATATTACTGATTCTTCTTTTGTTGCAAAGACGTGGCTTCGTAGGCTTGGTCACATGAGCAAGAAGGAGATGCATGTTCTTAAGAAGAAGACTGATATATTTGACAGGCTTAAGAACTAGAAAGCCTTGGTGTTTATGGAGGAGATGGCAGACAGAGACCAGTGGATGGGGCTGGATACTTCTGGGTAGGGCAGTTTGGACATCAGACTTGATTCAAAGGAGCTCACGGGGAAAAATTCATCACTCACAGGTGAACATAGGTACCGGCATCGGTAGGAAAACCGACGTCAGTAGTAAGTAAGACCGACGTCAGTCACAAGGACTGACATCGGTAGCAGATGGACACCGACATCGACAGGGTTGGTAGTCAGGACAGGCACATGGAACTAACGTCGGTTGGATGCAGACTGTGTGGTGACCGAGGTTGGTTACTATAACGGATTTTGGGTGGAAAGCTAGCTGTCAAGGAGTCTCAAACGCCCATATGGAGGACTAAAGATGGTAAGTAAGCCTCAAATTCATTGTTCCTCTTCTTTATACTTGTTGCTGACTGCAGAGCAGGAAGGATCCAGGAAATGGTGGGAGCATGGCATGGAGAGATTGCAGAGCCAAGTGAAGATTTGGTAGGGTTGCCAGCCGAAAGAAAGCACAGAGACGAATGGATACCTTAGTTGAAGAATAGAGAGAACAGACATGTGAGATGGAAGACCAGGTCATATGGTCTTGAGAGAGCTATAGGACAGTGGGACAGGATTGACAGGTGGTACTAGGTGGATGACAAAGCAGGGCTTTAGTCAATGTCAGTATAACCATTGTGTTTGTCTTACCAGGGGGATGATGGTCGCAACATTATCCTATTGCTGTATGTGGAGGATGAGCTTAGTATAGGTTCAGACATACAGGGTCTTGCTAAGCTAAGGGTAAGATTAGTTCAGTGGCATGTTATGAAGAATTTATAGCAGCAAAATTCTTTGGCATGGGGGACATGGGAGATCACAGGTTGATTTTGTCTCCAGAGGGAGTTGATGTGAATTAGGTGTTGGCGAGGTTCATTATGCAGGATGCAGAATCAGAGCACACTAAGGGTTGGACAGTTAAGTGTCCAAAATCACATGAGGTCTGGTATAGGCCTGAGTTTTCTCAAGCGTTGGGTGTTGTCAGAGAGTTAGGAGCCAATTCAGAGAAGTGGGTTCTCAGGGATTTGAGAGGGACCAGCAGCAGGTATACATGCAGGGTCAGGACTTCACTACATGGATTTGTAGATGCAGATGTAGTAGGGTACTCAGATGACAGGAGGTACACCACAGGTTGTGTGGTGGGTTGTCTTCAAGATTGAGCTTGAAGAGGGATACAAGCCAGGAAACAAATTAGATAGGGTACAGGTATAGGTACAGTGCAGCTGTTTATCTCCAAGTGGGAGGTTGTTAGGTTGTGGAGCTAAAAGCTTCACTGATGCAGACATGGAGGAGGTTGCAGAAGAGTTGCAGAGTGTCACAGACACCAGCATCAGTCAGGCCAACCGACGTCGGCAGGTAGGAGACAGGAAGCAATCAACATTGGTCAGAAGTCGGCCAGCATCGGCGACCCCCAGGCAGACAGGGACTGATGTCGGTCACCTGTGGTTCGAGCTGTGAGTTTATTACGGGTAGTTGGTTGATGAACCAAGTGTTTGCATGTCAAGAGCCAATTTTAGACTGAGAGCTGCAGATCTAATTATTGTAATTAGGTGTCTAATTATTGTTTGCATGAGATCTATTTAAGAGACTCATTGGTTGTATTGTAAACTTGTGCTAGAGAGTAAGAGAGCAAATAAGCTCCTTCAGAGAGAAGAGAGCAATGGTGTGTTCCTCCTAGTGCCACAGTACCAGGTGTGGGTGCTGGATTGGAGAATCAGCAGGGTTCTTCATGTATGTATGATCTTGGTCATTAGGTGAGCATGGCCTTTATAGGAGATCTGCATGGGTAAGTAAGATCATTGATTTGCAGGGTATGTGTGTGCAAGGTCAAGGTTCACAGGTGTGCAGAACTAGGTTGATTTGCAGGTGTGCAAGATCAGATAGGACAACAACACAACAGGGAGAAAAATTAGGTGGGATATACTTGGAGTACGTGGAGTACTTGTGGAGTGCGTGGAGCACTTGTGGTGTGCGTGGAGCACAGGTATAAGGTGAACACCAACTCTGTGTTTGAGTTGGGTGTTGGGACCTAAGAGAGAGCTTTGAGGGAAGATTTACTGTTTATGCCCTAGAGGTGTGGGAGCCCTAGAGGTGTGTAAGGAAGAAGAACTGTGGCAGCCTTCTTTGTTGTATTTCCTTCTGAAAGATTTTTAATACAAGTTGTGTATTGTCTCTCATATCATGTGTTATTTTTGAATTCTAGTTACTTGTGTATTCTGGTTTATTTCAAAATATTAAGTTGCTTGGTAATCAATTGTGTGCTTCCGGTTATTTATCCCAACATCATACAGTATAAGGAAGAGTCTTAAATGTTAAATATGGATTGTAAATTTGTAGAATGTAGCATTGAAATAAAAAAAATAGTGGGATTAAGCAAAATCTTATAAGATAAGCAATCCCCAAAGATCTATAGTTGCATCCATATTCACGAAGTGTCCAAATTTAAATTTAGTAGTTGAACTATTAAGGATTAGTTTTTGTAAAACCAATGAGAGAAAGAGAAAAATATAATAGATGTAAGTTTGGGTAAATCACCACCATAACTTGAGGACACAGTCAAGATCTCCAATTAATTTTGGCCATCCATATCTAATTATAGAGAGATTATGTGTCTCAATTTTTGATGTTCATCTAATTCTTTCATCTACATTCTCTATTTTAATTAATGATCCATAGGCTTCCCATTGCCTACAAATTCATGGGTCTTGCATTTTAAAGGGTCAACATTTTTAGAACAATAATACTTCCAAAAGTTTCCCTCCATGATCCCTTTATCACCTGAGCCTTGAATTTTAATGAGAATTGAGTTCACCTTTATTATCCTGATTTTTGTGTGCATTTATTTAGTTTTTTTATATTTGTTTATGGATAATATTCGTCCCTCTCATTTCTGACTATTCCTTAGCACCTATATGTATAACTTTGATCTCTCTTACAAGTCATATTTTGTGCACTTCTAGGTCTATATAGGCACTATTTGTGGAATAATTTTTGTCCCTCTTAGTGTTGTATTATGTCCTGCACCTTCATGCAATTTAGTTATGAAATTGGAGTGTCCATTTTGGAGTCTATGTGATATTTACTCATCCTCTACAATCTATAATGTGTTCTTCAAGGCTTATATAGGTTCTCTATCTAGTCTTGGTGCATCACCACTTTTATATTTCAACTACCTCCTCCCTTTCCCCCCTCAAAATTTTAGACTTAAGATTATCTATATATTTCCTTTCATCTATTTTAGGCCTACATGTTGATCCTAAATTAGGTGTATTTAGATTATAAGGAAGTTTACTTCTCTAGAGGTCCATACTAATGAGTGCAAGGGTCCCATAACCTTGGGGATGTTCCCATTGTTCCACTAAATGAATCCTTCTAATTCAATGGGTGCACAATTCAAGTGGTAATAGATTTTGTCATCCATGATGGGACCCAATAAAATATTTAACCAAGAGTTTGTTTTTATTCTTACTTAACAGTGTTGAAGACACTCTACACAACACCTAATGATTCCAAACATTTATAGTTTACAAATATCAATTTCTCATCTATATGCTAAGACAAACAAGATCATCTTCAAAAGGTATTGATTTTCATTTTATTGAATTGTCTACACCTTTTAGAAGAAGAAGAGCTAGACTATCCTCATATCTAGTTAGGAGACTATAAAAACACCTCCTAGAGCTCAATATACCCCTCTTTTTGGTAGATTCACCCAACTTAGATGGAGGTTATTTCTTATTCCCTTCATGGATTTCCAAATAAACTAGTTGTTTGTGCCCTTTAATATAGGCAACCCTCTATCTCTAGCTCAACATGATGGTATTATAGTTTCATCTCTTAAATGGACTATTTCATATAATTTGGACTTATGTCCCTAAATTGGATGGGAGATAATCTTTGAAAATGAATAGTTTTTGGGTTTTGTGCAAGTTGCCTACAAAGAGTATGGTAATAATTTGGATCTATTCCCCATTTATTATATTGGATAGAATTTAAAATTATAAAATTTTGAATCATTTAGGCATATTCTTGATATATATTTTTATTTAGACTATATATAATTCCAAATTATCTAAAAAGTCCCTTTAAGAGATTGTCCTATTTTACTAGTGAGAATGAAACCACCCCTATAGAACAGATAAAATATATTGACAATATCTATTATATCCATGATGCCATTGAAGATAATATAGTAATCAAGCTACTTGCCTCATCTCTAAAATTAAAATCCCTCCAATGGTACAAAAGTGTGACACCTAATACCATTCACAATTAGGATGAGTTGGGAGAGAAATTGTGCAAGCAATTTGAAGACAAGAATAACCATTTATTTTTGATGGAGTAGTTAACCACCATTTAAATATACCCACATGTGTTTATGGTTGATTTAATTTCAGATTCTAAAGATTCTAGGACTGAATTCAACCCTCATTTAAACCATCTCTAAATACTAAATTTTTATATTATTTAATGGCTATAAATAGTGATATTATTGTAATGGTCCAATCAATGTGGGGAGTGATACTCCATGATGCATATGATATTACTGTGAGGGATGAGAATTTACTAATTTAGGTAGGAAATATTGTTCTAATGCCTTACATGTCTCTTTTTATAGAGCCACCACAAAACCAACCTGATGCTCAACCTTCATTGGTACCTATCCCTATTGTAGTCAACCAACCAACTATATCTATTGCTCCTTCCAATGAACTGCATAAATTTTAAAAATTATGCTAAAGTTTTGGGAATGATCTAGTAATCCTAAAGAGGAAGCAAGCCCAACATCCCAGACCCTACCAAACCATTGCCTATAAAATCATGGCAGCTATATTTTGATGGATCTAGAAGGAGAAATGGTGTAGGTGCAGGGATTATGATGATCTCTTCTCAAAAGGAGAAATACTTTCATGCATACAAGTTACAATTCAGTTGCACCAATAATATGGCTGAATATTAGTCACTAATCCAAGGCCTCCAATTGGAATTAAAAAAAGTAATTAAAACATTTCAAATTTTTGGGGATAACAAGCTGATTGTAAATCAGGTGAGAGCCTAAAATGCATCCAAAAATAGCTTGTTGAAGGCTTATAAATATAGAGTCTGAGATCTCATTAAAAAAAATTATGCTTTCAACATATAATCCATGACAAAGAAGAAAAATGATGATGTAGATAGGTCCCCATGGTAGGCTCTCAATACAACCTCCTTGTTGATATTTTGAGAAATTCAAGACAACTTGTCAATCTGATAGTTAGACTTATAGTACCAGATAATGATGTTAACTAGAAAGTGTTCAAGAGTGATGAGTAAATAATAAATTTATTACAAGAAGAGCCATAATTTTCTATCAAAAAATGATCAAGGTTATAGGCATAGTATGAATATTAAATCATCCAATTAAAAGGAAATAAGCTACCTAAAGGATTAGTCACCCTAGAAAACATCTTCAACTCTTATGACTAGTTCAAAGGTTAGAAAGGTAATATGATAGTCAAGAAATATAACTACAATACAATGGTTATTTATGATGGCAAACTCTTGAATCCTAGAAAGGTATGCACTATGCTTGAAAATGAAGAGTTTGTTCACCTTTGTATAAAATATGATGATATATTTACATGAAGTTACCAGGACCTCAAGGGTTTTGACCCAACCTTGGACCTATTGTCACTTGAATTCACCTAATGAGGAGATGGGAATAACTTATCCTCATTCAAGTGTCATAATGGAACCACCTCAGGGCTGTGGGTATCCCTATTAGGAGGTGGATCTCTAGATTAGGGGTGAGCTCCCCTTGATGCATCATTTAAGCTCATGTTGCTACTACTAAAAACTATGGGGGATGAAAAGGGTTAGAAAAACTAAAAGTAAACCTATTATACTAGAGGTGAAACATAGGATAGGAGGAAATAAATAATATGAATTATATGAAACTTTATTGTGTAGCCTACTCACTTACACCTGCATTCTCTTTAGACACTTCTTGTTGACCTGCAAGAAATAAAACAAACGCACTAGGTACCAATGGAATCAACATGTGAAGGTAAAGGAAATTACACTTGCACAAGACTAATACCAAGCATGTACATTTAATGAAATATTTTAATGAGGTAAAAAAAATTATTTATTGCTTCAAGGTAAAATTTTGATAGGGCTTCACCATACCAGGTAGAGAGATCCAATACAATTCCACAAGGCTAGAATTTATAGAAGAAATGGGAAGGTAGAGAGAAGGGAAGTCCAAGAGTCACTTGGACATGTGTTAATATAAGAGAATAAATTAAAATTACATGTGGAAGATATTTGGATTGATCTATTCCATGTCATAGTGTATAATTATCTAAAATAAGTCATAAAGATAGTGAAAAGTAGCACAAAACTACCATTTTGGCATAAGAAACTACCCACTTGAGTTACCTTTCAAAATTACCCCTATCATTTCATATGGTAAGGTATGATGGTTGTTATGAGAAATATGGGTTAAAAAATATGCCACATGCATTGTATTGGTCCTTGACCATCCCTATTCTTGTGGACATGTAAAATCATCATTGGCAATTTCTAAAAGGCTCTTTTTACATACACCTTCTCCACTTGGCATTAAAAACTACTCAATTTTCATAGTTTATCCATTTAAAATAGGGAATGACACTTTTTAAAGTCTCCCATACCATCATCTTCAAGAAAAAACCTTTAAAAGGTCTCCCTAATTGCTTTTCACCACTTTCCCAAGTGTTCACTATTCTAGCTCACTAAAGTGGCTGAAAGTGTGAGTCTAGCTAGGACACTTAGTTTCTGATTAAGAAGATGATATGAATTTTTAGGGTTATCTCAAGTGTATAGCTTCCTTATAAAACTTTTTCATCCTCTAACTCTTCTTGTAGCTTGCACACTACTCAAAATGGCCAAAATAAGCTTGGTTTCCCCCTATTTTGTACAATTCCATAAAAAAAGTACATGTGTGAGATCCTATAATATTACTATACAACTTCCATATGGTTTCATGGCCATACCATATAATTTAGATACTCAAAATTCTCTCTCTCTCTAATCGGGTACTTTTGAGGGTTTTACAAGGGTTTTGAATGACTCAGACTCTTAACCTTTGTTCATAGCCATTTCACATTGGGTCTCCCTAAAAATTATATTTAAATATCCTCAAGGACCACATATAACTCTATTAAATTCCTCTATGTCCCATGCATCAGTTCATGAAAGTTATGAACATTTCATCTTGGCCATTTGAGCCATTTCTTGCATTTTGTGATGGGTTTGGTCCATTCCCAGCCAAAAATGTCTTTGTGATGAGTTAATATACAAAAAAAAGTTCATAAACCTCTGAGTATGACCTAAAAACATTTTTAAACCCTTTTTATAATTCATAAAAACCCCAAAATGAAAGTTACCCCTATTTTGGAACAAGGATTATGCTATGTTAACAGGATTGCTTGCCTTTTGAGACCCAACTTGACACTCCCATGGATTCCTTTGACCTATGATGGATAAAACACATATAATTTTCCCCTAAAAACATTTTACAATCAATTTTAAGGCATGTAAATGGCCAGAAATTATAATGACCCCAAATTTGGTTTTTAGGCCTAAGGATTCCCTTCACCCTTGACTATAAACCTCCTTGGTTGGAACAACCTGTATACTTAAATACCCTTAAGTAAATTTTTATAGGTTTATTTATGTCCCTTATATCTTATAAAATCATTAAATTTCCATTTCTAACAATATGGTCTAATATTTCATCATTTTTTCCATAACTAGCACCTTTATGCACACTAAAAGTGACCCTATTATGAGACAAAACAATGGATTTTTTACCTATTTACCTTGAAAAAATAATTATTTTTTAGTTATATATATTTCCTAATGGTAATTTTTACCAAATTTTATCTCCTAACTCTTCCATTTGACCCCCCAAATCATCACATTTGCAAGGCAGACTTTTGTAAGGTGTAGGATTGTGAGGGTAGGTAGGGTTTGGATTGTACTAGGAGGTTTCAATATATTTTTGGGTTTGATTCAGGTTTTTATGGATAATTTGTGTCTATAAAAATATATTTCAACCACTCTATCTCATTTTACATTCCAATACCTTGTCATCTCTTCTTTAGCACCATCTTCATGCTCATGCTTAAACTTGACTGTGTACAGACTGAGACATTCTTACAGGCATATAAGATGATATGTAGGTTCAAAGTGGATGTTAAAAACTCATAAAATGTTCATTAATTTTTTTTATCTCTCCTATAAATTCATCACATTACATGCCTCAATTTTCTTCACAAGAGCTTCCTTTACCTCTAAATGAGCCTAACCTCCATTCACTAAGTTGTAGGTGCATATTTAGGCATGCAGGTCAGCTAAAGGTCACTTGGGGTATGTTATGAATATATTTAGATTTCTTGGATTCCATTTATGATTATAACCTCCATAATTTTATCACTCCACCCACCTCCATGCTCCACTTGGGTTCAAAACATCCTACCCGAAATTGTGATTACTCTCCAAACTATGACTATGTATGCATATGTTCCTAGTCATGTAGGTTGTATTTTGATAGATGTTTATCCATACATTATATTAAATTAAACTAGTTTTAATCCTATATTCAACCATTATAATCATTTCATATGCTTATGTTCATGTTTTGATTTTAACAGACCACCTTTTACCCCTATCTAGGACTAAGCTCCAATCCTAGGCTATAAGTATTCATTGTAGGCCTATAGGTTTCCATTTGGTTATTTGGGACATGTCAATGGTCATTTGATGATGGTGTAAAGACCTTAATTATATTCAAATCACTAAATTTCCACAAATTTTTTCAAATCATGCTAATTTCACAAACTTGTAATTATCTGCATGTAGGTTTCCTCTACAGCCCTATGTACGGACAAGGGATGGCCTAGAATGGTCATTTAGTGAAATCACTTCCTCATTCATGATTTGGGTTATCAATTTTTTTTTTGGAGGTGTTTGAACTCATTCCCACTACTTTTACATGATTATAACCTCCTCATGTTGTGTTAACACCAACTTTCCTTTCAAAATCCTGTAGTTGTTTCTACCTATTTTCAGTGCCTTTTTGCCATTTTGAAAGGTCTTAAAACATGCATGATATTTTCCCATTTAAGCTCAAACTTGGCATGAATTTTTTCCATGGATAGAACTAAAATATTTTCCTAGAAGGATTCCTCAAAATCAAACTTAGTTTCAACTTAGGAAAACCCAAAAGACCCCTGGGAACTCTGTTTGGGGTGTTTTGGGATTCAATCTCTAAAATCAAATCAGTGTTCTTGGAGTTATCCATCCTTCTTCCTAGGCTCACTACTAGGTATAAAACATAAAAATTACTACCAATACTTCATATAAATCCTTCTTATCTTGGAAATATTAACTATCACACATGAACACTTCCATGGAGAAAGATTAGAACATGTAGGTGATAGTATTGAATCACATGTATGGGTAGAGGTATGGGAGGATGAAATTATGCAAGGTGAGAAGGTCCCCAAGCTAAAAAATGATGATATATGATCACAACACTTAAAACCATTTTCCATTCCCTTATTCCCACAAGGAAAACCTATATAAATCAGCTAGAGGTGAAGCTCTACAAGCAAATCTGTAACTTTGATCTTTAGGCCAAGAAACAAGCCTAAAAAAGGCTCTATCAACAAATGGAATATTAAAAACAAGTATGAACATGAAAATATACTTTATTATCATGTATAATAACCTAAAACACACCATCACATCAATCCAAATCAATAAAAACTAAAATAGGCTCAAAAGGAGACCCCTTCTTTAATGCAATTTCCTAAAAAGATGTCTAGAGTGTTAACAATTGTTAATAAAGTATAATACACCAATATAATACTTATTTACATTAAAGTGGAGTGGACTAATATTAAAATCCACCCCCAAGACCAATCTTCCTAATTCCACCTGTACGGACCATGGTGAGCATTTGAACTTGACCTCCATTTGCATGCCAAGAGGAAAATGAAGGAAACTAAGTTGTAGATGAAATTTTATGCATTATCCTTGAATTTTAAACATGTAAATGTATTTTGGGAGGTTAATAGACACCCCAACCACATTTTTAGCTGAATATATGATCATGGGGGTCATATAAGTGCCCAAAACCCCCTAAAAATAAGGAGAAACTCATCTTTATTTATTGTAACTAACCTCTAAATACAATATGACTTATCCTAACCTGATTATAACCTCTCCCACGTTTCAAATAATCTTGGTGACAATTTTGTACCTTTAGAAGTCTGTACAAGTTCATTAATGAGCTATAAAGTGGCTAAAGGACCCCTTTTTGCTCATGAAACTTAGGAAATGGACAATTCATGACTTGTAGACCTCTTAAATTATTATAAAAACTATTCTAGGACAAATTTACACAAAATGGAAATTTGACCAATTTTTACCAAGGTTTGACCAAGTTGACCATGGTTGACTAGGCCAATTCAAGAGGGATGAACTTCAACCAAAATTAGGACATGGATAAGCAAGATATCTAGGGAAACATGGGACCTAGAATATACATATAAAACTTCTTAAAAAGTTTGAAATGATAGGGGTTGAACTCATTTGAATAGAATTCAAATTTGGTCAATAATTTGGCAACTCTTAAGGGTAACATGCTTGCCTATGTTAAGGACTAGTAGCTTTATCAGTCTATTGGGCTTATGGAGTCAGAATGTGCTTGGGAAACATTAGGAGTAGACCTTGAAGAGACTAACAAGACAAAAATTTAACTCAAACACAAAAGGAAAGACACACACACAAAAAACACAATAACCAACAATACAAGGACATACTTGTGCTACTAAGCACTTAGGGAAAACAAACACAACAAAAAAGAAACAAATATGTACATACATCTTGTTCACACCTCCCTTCCTAGATCAAAAGGGAAGTATCTTAGGTCTGCTTCCTCACTAGATGAGTGAGGATGCCAAGCATGCTTCTTCTTAGATGGGGTGTTGGATGACTTTTGTCTTTTCTTTGCTCTTTGATTTTACACACCATTCAATGGAGTCATCTCCGATGTATTTTCAAGGTAGGTGAGGTCCTCTTGAACCTAAAAACATGCTAAAAAGTTTTGTCCCTTTATCTTGTCATGACAAATCTAAAAATCTATATATGGGACAGGTTGTTGTAATTCCATCTCTCCTTGAAGGATTTTATCATCATTTTCCATTCTCATAATCCCTTCAAACTCCTCAAGGAGCATTGTATCAGACCAACTTAGGAGTCTTTCTTGTTGACATTATTTATGGAAGTTGTAGGAGGTAGATGCATAGGTGAAAGTGGGAACAAAATCCAAATCACTTTCAAAGGGCCTAAAACCATCATATATTTCTCTAGTATGATCTAGGCTTTCTTCATGATACCACTCTTCAACATGTATTTGTCATCTCTCACCTTGAGCTTGCTTGTCTAGGATCTTGGTCTTTTTCTTCTCATACTCTTGGAACATTTTCATGTAAATCTGCTACATGTCCTCCCTTTTAGACACATCTTCTTGTTTGTCATGACTAGTCAGCTCCAAGGGATTTATAGGTTCTTTGAGAGCCTTCACTTCATTACATATGCTCTAAATTTTTTTCCATAGGTCATCATCCTTTGGCTAGCTTGAATCATGAGAATAATAGACAAAAAGGTCCATTTCTTCCTCTTTATTAGAGTCCAAGAGAACTTGTTTCAAGACATATTTTCCAACACAAGGGAAATCTTCCTTCATATCCTCACAACCTTATCCTTTCTCACCATCATTCAACTCTTTTCAATCTTCAATCCAATCTAAGATTTCAATCTCATCCTCACTCCTAGTGACATCCACCTTAGGCATTTCAAAAATGGAGAGTTTAGCCAAAGGGTATTCCTAAGTGGCAATACAATTTTCAACATTAGGATGGGAAACTTGGCTAGTTGTAAGGGATGGAAGGATAGTTTTAAAATCTTCTTGAGGAGGGGTGGGAGGGATTTGAATGGTTCAAAATGATTCTTCCCTAACAAATTCCCACTTAGGCATGATTTTATCCTTCCTTCATGAGCTGCCATCACATCCTTCCATCTTGGGAAGGTGGGTTCAAAGGTATTTTCATCAAGTTGAGGAGCTGATGAAGGGGAAAAAGATGTATCTATGAAACTTATAGTTTCTTTGTCATTAGTACCTTCATTTCAAGATGGAGGAGTAGGTCTAGATAACTCACTTTCAGTTTCCATGATAGGTTTCATCCGCATCTAATTTGCCAACTCAATTTCCATTTCAAGGTGAGCCTCAAAACTCAATTTTTATTCTTCACAATATTCCCCAAGTGTACTATCATACTCTATCCTGATATATTCATTTCCTTGACTAATTTATTTTATGGGTTTCTAAGAGGAGAAGTTTTGGGGAAAGGACAAGGAATTTGGAACACCTTGAGGATGCCAACATGGAGGTTGTTCATAAGTTCTCAACATTTTTTCTAGATGGAAGATAAAACCATAAACATCAAGCATATCATTAAAAATACATGTCCAACTTAGATTTATCTATAGGGATACACTCCCTTTTTACTTTCTCCAAATCTTCCCTCACACTCTTGACATAAACACTAGGAATATTTTGACCATAACCACACCTAGTGTCAAGGTCTAACATATAATTTTGATAATCAAGGAGAGTTATTTTGAAACTAATAATGGAATGGATTGAAGAGGATTTAAGTTAGATATATGGATCATAAATTTGATGAGTATGATCGTTGAAAACATATGATTGATGAGGATCATGACAAAGTTGGCTAAGAACTTGCTCATAGTTAGGAAGATGAGGCAGAGCTGGACACAACTCTTCAACTTGTGTCATAACAAGATCAAACTCACAATTTTCCATGAGTTACTTCAAAAAAAGAGTATGAAATAAGAAAAAACTTTCAATAGGTATGCCTGGACTACTCAACTACTAGATATGAACTTGGAATCACCATTGGTGCTTAGTGAATTACCTCCAAAGGCTGATGTCTTGAGGAGAACACCAAAACTCCTCAATAGTCCCATCGGGTGTGCCAAAAAATATTATCACTTGAATGTACCCAATTAGGAGATGGGAATAAATTATACTCATTCAAGTGGCATAATTTAACCACCTCAGGGATATGGGTATCCCTATTAGGAGGCAGATCTCTAGATTAGGGGCTAGCTCCCCTTGATGCATCATTTTAGCTCATGTTCCTACTAATGACAACTTAGGGAGGATGAAAAGGGTTATAAAAAATGAAATTAAACCTATTATACTAAATTTTATGCACCCCAAAAAATTCTCTACTCATACCTTTAACATACACTTGAAACTAAGGACAAATATAACATACACTTCATTCAACATCAATTTCTCCTCTCACATCAGTGTTTCAACATGGGGTCCTGGAGATGACATAGGATAGGGAGAACTAAAAAATAGGAATTATATGACATTATATTTAGTATAATACTCACACCTTCATTCTCTTCAGACACTTCTTGTTGAACTGTAAGAAGGAAAACACAATACACTAGGTACCAATGGAATCAACATGTGAAGGTAAAGGAAATTACACTTGCACAAGACTAATACCAAGTATGTACACTTAATGAAATATTTTAATGAGGTAAAACATTTTTATTTATTGATTTAAGGTAAAATTTTGATAGGGCTTCACCATACCAGGCAGAGAGATCCAATACAATTACACAAGGCTAAAATTTCTAGAAGAAATGAGAAGGTAGAGAGAAGGGAAGTCCAAGAGTCACTTGGACATGTGTTCATCTAAGATAATAAATTAAAATTACATGTGGAAGAGATAAGGCATAAGATATTCCATGTGATAGTGTATACTTGTCCAAAACAAGTCATAAAGATAGTGAAAAGTGGCACAAAACTGCCATTTTGGCATAAGAAATTGCCCATCAAAGTTACCTTCAAAAACTACCCATATCCATTCATATGATTAGGTATAATATTTGGTCTAATAAATAGGGGTTACAAACATGCCCCCAAATGCATTGGATTGGTCCTTGACCATCCCTATTCTTGTGGACATGAAAAATCATCACTAGTAGTTTTTAAAAGGCTCTTTGCCATCCACCTTCTCCATTTGACATTAAAAAGTCATCAATTTTCATATATGATCCATTAAAAAGAGGGAATGACACTTTTAAAAGTCTCCCATTACATAATTTTTAATAAAAAACCTTTAAAAGGTCTCCCTAATTACTTTTCACCACTTTCCCAAGTGTTCACTATTCTAGCTCACTAGACTGGCTCAAAGTGTGAGTCTAGTTAGGAAACTTAGATTTTGATTAAAAATATGAGATTAATTTTGGTATTTATCTCAAGTGTAGAGATTCCTTCCAAAACTTGTTTCATCTTCTAACTCCTCATGTAGTTTACACACCACTCAAAATGGCCAAAACAAGCCTAGTTTTCCCTTGTTCCATACAAACAAAGTACATGTGTGATATCCTCTAAGATTACTTAGAAAATTCCATGTGGTTTCATGGAAATCCCCCTACATTTATATACTCAAAATTCTCTCTCTGTCTAATCGGGTCCTTGTGAGGGTTTTACAAGGGTTTTGAGTGACCTAGACTCTTAACCTTTGTTCATAGCCATTTCACATTGGGTCTCCCTCCAAATTCTACTAAAATCTCCTCAATGACCCTTTATAACTCTCCTAAATTCCTATTGGTCCCATTTAATAGTTCATGAAGGTTATGAACATTTCATCTTTGCCATTTGAGCCATTTCTTTCATTTTATGAGGGGTTTGGTCCATTCACAACCAAAAATGGATTTTTGATGAGTTCCTCTACAAAAAAAAAGTTCATACACCTCTGAGTATGACCTACCAACATGTTCAAACCATTTTTAGATCTCATCAAAACCACAAAATGAAAGTCACCCCTATTTTGGAACAAGGATCATGCCATGTAAACAGGCATGCTTGCCTTTTGAGACCCAACTTAACACTCCCATAGATTCATTTTACCTCTAATGGCTCTAACACAACTAATGTGCCTTTGAAAACATTTTACAATCAACTTAAAGGCATAGAAATTTCCAAAAATTATAATGACCCCAAATTTTGCTTTTAGGCCTAAGGATTCCCTTCACCCCTGACTACAAACCTCATTGGTTGGAACAAATTGTGTTATTATATACCCTTAAGTAAAGTTTTATAGATTAATCTAGGTCCTCTCCAGCTTATCTAATCATTAAATTTCCCTTTCTAACCTTTTGGTCCAATATTTCATTATTTTTTCCACAACTAGCACCTTCATGCATACTAAAAGTGACCTTATTTTGAGATAAAATAGTGGATGTTTTACCTATTTAAATTTAAAAAATAATTATTGGATAGTTATATATAGGTCCTAAGGTTACTCTGTACCAAATTTTAGCTCCTAAATCTTCCATTTTACCCCCCAACTCATCACATTTGCAATGAAAACTTTTTGAAGGTGTAGGATTGTGAGGGTAGGTAGGGTTTGGATTGTACTTAGAGGTTTCAAGAATTTTATGGATTTTATTTAGGTTTTGATGGATAATATTTGTATATAATAATCTATTTCAACCATCTCTATCTCATTTTCCCTTCCCATACCTTGTCATCTCTTCCTTAGCACCATCTTCATGCTCATGCTTTAACTTAACTGTGTACAGACTGAGACACTCTTACAAGATTATAGGATGATATGTAGGTTCAAAGTGGATTTTAAATCCTCATAAAGTGTGTATGATTTTTTTTTTATATCTCTTAGTAATTCATCAAATTACATGCCTCAATTTGCTTCACAAGACCTTCCTTTACCTCCAAATGAGCCTAACCTCCATTCACCAGGCTGTAGGTGCATATTCAAGCCTGTAGATTAGCTGAAGGTCACTTGGGGTATGTTAAGAATATATTTATATTTTTTGTATTTAATTTATGATTCTAACCTCCACACTTTCATCACTCCTCCCACCTCCATTCTCTGCTCGGGTTCAAAACATCCTACCCCAAACTGTGATCACTCTCCAAAATATGACTGTGTATGCATATGTTCCCAAGACTATAAGTTACATTTTTATAGATTTTTAGCCCTCAATTATATGTAATTAAAATATTTTAACTCCTATATTCAATCATTATAATCATTTCATATGCTTATGTTCAGGGTTTGATCTTAACAGACAACCTTTTACCCTTGTCTAGGACTAAGCTCCAATCCTAGGTTGTAAGTATTCATTTTAGGCCTATAGGTTTCCATTTGGTTATTTGGGACATGTAAATGTTAATTTTATGATGGTTTAGAGACCTTAACTTTATTTAAATCACTAAACTTTCCATAACTTGTTTAAAATCATGCTAATTTCACAAACTTGTAATTCTCTGCCTATAGGTGTCCTCTACAACCCTATGTATGAACATGGGATGGCCTAGAATGGTAATTTAGTGAAATCACTTCTTCATTCATGATCTAGGTGATTGAAAATTCTTATTTATGTGTTTTAACTGATTCCCACTACTTGTACATGCTTAGAAGCTCCTTATGTGGTGTCAACACTAACTTTCCTTTCAAAATCCTATAGATGTTTCTACCTATTTTCAGCGCCTTTTTGCCATTTTGAAAGGTCTTAAAACATGTATGATGTTTTCCCATTTAAGCTCAAACTTGGCATGAATCTTGTCCATGGATATAACTACAAGATTTTCCTAGAAGGATCCCTCAAAATCAAACTTAGTTTCAACTTAGGAAAACCCAAAAGACCCCTGGGAACTTTGTTTGGGGTGTTTAGGGATTTAGTCTCTAAAATCAAATCAGTGTTCTTGGAGCTATCCATCCTTCTTCTTAGGCTCACCACTAGGTCTAAAACATCAAAATTACTACCAGTACTTCATATAAACCCTTCTTATCTTAGAAATAGTAACTATCACACATGAACACTTCCATGGATAAATATTAGAACCTATAAGTGATAGTATTGAATCACATGTATAGGCAAAGGTATGAGAGGATGAAATTATGCAAGGTGAGAAGGTCTCCAAGCTACCAAAGCATGATAAATGATCACAACATATTCTAAATCCAATTATACAGTCTTGATTATTGGCTTAACAAAGGTCTTAAAAGTAGACTTATACTTGAGCTTGCCAAAAATAGAATTCTCTTTCAAAGTAGAAGATTTATAAATCTGATTTGCTTTTATAGCAAGAGGTTTATAATTAGCAATAGTACTTGTAAGGGCTGATTCAGTAACTTTTAATTTTGGCATATCTACTTCAAATATTCCTTTTCCACCTTTTACATATGGTAGCTCAAAATATCCTTCGACTTCAGCTTCATTCATCATTTGGTATCCTGGAGTAGAATTGCTTGTTTTCTAAAATTCTGCCATTGAGTAACTAGGACTATGAGATTCACTGGGGAGTCCCTAGACGAGCAATTTTTTTTTTTGACAAAATAAAAGTTAATTTAAATAGGTTCTCAGTTGTGAGATACATTTAAATCAATGAAATAGTGTATAAGAAATGATCACCATGATGTAAAGACCCTGGAAAGAGCAAGGAGAAAGTTGCTCCAGACCTCCTCGAAGACAGTAGTCAAGAGGATGAAATGATAGATATTTAGGTAGAGGAAGACAAAGTCATTTTAATTATATTCCTCCTACCATGCAAAGGCCTAGACAAAAGCCATTATAATTTGATCAGACCTTCAAACCATCTGATAATTGGATAACAAATAAGTTTAGCTATTTATTACCAGATGAGCAACCAGTTAGTCCTTCTTATTAGCTACCTTAGAACTAGTTGCTCCTACTTTCCAAGCTTAACTTAATAAAAATAATTTCTTTTTTGAAATTGATGGTTATGAAAAAGATTACTTTGAAGAAGATTATTTTGAAGATTGTCAGCCTTCTATGAAAGATAGATTAATGGCATGGTACAAGACACCTGGAACTCCTAGCATATAACTATGGGAAGAACAATTAGAAGAGGAAGGAGATCTATATGAAGAAAAGAAGGTACAAGTTGAAGCACCAAAATAAAACCCTATCCATTGTAGATTGGTATGTACCTCTATTCCTTAAGATGATGAATAAAAACTAGTTTATCTTACTTAGCTTATCAATGGAAGGTTTGCCCAATTTATATTTGTGTAAATGAATGGTAGAAGATATGATTCTCAAGTAGATATAGGAGCTTCACATTCTTTTCCAAAATCTCCTATAATCAGAGATTGGGAACAACTTCCTCCTAATCAGGTGTATAAATCCCTAGATGTCCAAGGGAACTCCTTTGTAAGTTCTCAATACAAACACCATGAACCTATCGACTTCCAAGGTCATACTTCTTTTTGTGATTTTTTCCAATATGATAAAATGCCTGTAGATATACTCCTTGGAGGATCCTTCATAGATAGGTATTCCCCTTATGGATCTACACCTCAAGGTGTTATGTTCACTCTTCATGGTAATAGAATTAGAGCTCCTCGACTTACTTATGCTTTTGAGCAATTCCATAGTACCATGAACCAACAACCACTAGACTCTATGTATCAAAAAATATTGGAAATAGGAACAAGGCTTTAGGATGAAATATGTTATAACAATCCTCAACTATTCTGGATAAAGAAAATGCTTGAAATGGAAATTGGAATTAAAGAAGGGAAACACATGAAAATTGGGAAGAAAATTCCCATCTCAGCTATAAATTATCCTAATATGGATAAGGTTATTCAAGAATTGGAAGAAGAAAATTTTATTGAGCCTTCTACTTCACCAGTCTGTTGTTACACTTTTATGGTGAACAAACATTCAGAGTAAAAAAGGGGCAAGAAAAGAATGGTAATTAATTACAAACCTTTGAATGCCATCACTAAACCTTATCCCTATCCTATTCCTGAAAAATCATATTTGTCACAAAAGGTTGATCAATGTAAATACTTTTCCTAGTTTGACTGTAAATCAAGTTTCTATCGAATTTAGGTAAAACCATAAGATAGGCATAAAACAACATTTAGTTGTCCTTTCAGACATTTTCAATGGAATGTGATGCCATTCGGCCTCATGAATGCACCAACCTATTTTCAATCACATATGCATAAAATATTTGAAGAAACATCTAATTTTATCTATGTATATATTGATGACATCTTGGTTTTTAGTAAGAATCTTGAAGAACACCTTAGTCATCTGTCTTAGTTTTACAAGATTGCAAAGGAAGTAGGAATAGTGCTTTCTAGCACCAAAATCCATCTATGTCAAAATAGTTGTAATTTCTTGGGACTTGTTAAAAATTGTGAATTACAAGTCCAACCCCATATTACTAAGAAAGTCCTTTAGTTTCCAGATGTCCTTGATAAAAATCAACTCCAAGCTTTCTTAGGAATGCTTAATTATGTTAATAATTTTTATGCAGATTCTGGAAATGATAGAACAGTCCTCCAAGAATTACTAAAGAAAAACAAAAAATATGTATGGACTGAAGAACATAAGAAGGCCATCCAAACCATTAAAGAAAAGGTATAAAAACTTCATGTCCTTCATGTTCCACAATCTAATCAATTCATATTATATACAAATGCATCAGATACTGCATGGGGATGTATTCTTTGTTGTATAGAAGATAAAAAAGAATATGTCTGTGAGTATGCTAGTGGAATATTTGTAGAAGATGTGAAAAAATGGATATCCTTCGATAAATAAATTTATGCTGTGAAGAAATGTCTTGAAAATTTTTCCCTTAAACTCATGCATCTGCCTCATTTTGTTATTATAATTGATTGTACCAGATTCTTAAACTTCAAAGAAAAGGATCATGGTAACAAAGATGGAAGAGGAAAATATGTACGATGGCAAGCTTATTTTAACCAGTTCAATTATACTATAGAACACATTAAAGGAAAAAGAATTCTATTGCAGACTGGTTAGGTAGGAATCCTGCTACTACTTTGATGCATCAACCATACCCTTTTTTAATTTAACAAGTATTTATAATCAAAAAAGTTTAGATCTTAATTTTTTGATCCAAGAACAAACTCTCAGAGAAGGCCTTCATCCTAGGTATCTAAAATTTTCTCACTTAAAACCATTTTCCATTCCCTTTTTCCTGCATGGGAAACTTGTAAAAAGCAACTGGAGGTGAAGCTTTGCAATCAAATCTGCAACTTTGATCTTTAGGCCAAGAAACAAGCCTATAAAAGGCTCTATCAACAAATGGACTATTCAAAACAAGTATAAACATGAAAATATCCTTTAGGATCATGTATAACCACTTGAAACACACCATCACATCAATCCAAATCAATAAAAACTAAAATAGCCTCAAAAGGAGACCCCCTCTTCAATGTAATTTCCCAAAAAGCTACCTGGAGTGTTAAAAATTGTTCAAAAATTATAATGTACCAATATAAGACTTATTACCATGAAATTGGAGTGGACTAATATTACCATCCACCCCCAAGACCATTCTTCCTAATTCCACCTGTACGACCCATGATGATCATTTGAACTTGACCTCCATTTGCATGCCAAGAGGAAAATGTAGGAAACTAAGTTAAAGATGATTTTTTTTGCATTATATTTGAATTTTAAACATGTAAATGGATGTGGGGAGGTGAAGACACACCCCACCCATGTTTTTAGTTGAATATATGATCATGGGGGTGGTACAAGTGCCCAAAACCCCCTAAAAATAAGGAAAAACTCATCTTTCTTGATTGTAACTGACCTCTAACTGCAATATGACTGATCTTGACCTAATTATGACCTCTCCCACGTTACAACTGATCTTGGTGACAATTTTTTACCTTTATAAGTTCGTACAGTTTCATTAATGAGCTAGAAAGTGGCCAAAGGACCCCTTTTTGCTCATGAAACTTAGGAAATGGATAATTCATGACTTGTAGACCTCTTGAAATATTATAAAACCATGATAGGAAAAATCTACACAAAATGGAATTTTTACCAAGTTTGACCAAGGTTTGACCAAGTTGACCATGGTTGACTAGGCCAATTCAAGAGGGATGAACTTCAACCAAGATTAGGACATGGCTAAGCAAGATATCTAAGACAATATGAGACCTCAAGGATGCATATAAACCTTATTAAATTTTTTGAAATGATATGGGTTGACCTCATTTGACTATAAGTCAAATTTGGTCAATAAGACCAACATATAATTTAGATGGACCCAAATGCTAAGCTACTTAGGCAAAAGTGAAGGCCTATAAAACCCAAACTAGAGTCACTGATGAGGAAGGATTTAACCAAGCTCATAGAAGCTAATGTTAATTTTTTATCAAGCAATCCTCTTAGGTATCCAACTTAGCCCTAATATGGAATAAAAATGGAGAGATCAGGTTGTGCATGGACTTCAGAGACCTAAATAAAACATCCCTCAAGGATCACTATCCCCTTGCACCCATTTATCAAATCCTCTACGTATTAGAAAGGGCTGAGAGGTTTTAACTTATTAATGGATACTCAGGATCTAATAAAATATTAGTACAAGAGTCTGATCAGTTCAAGATAGCTTGTACTACCAAATGGGGTACTTATGCATATAAAAATATGCCTTTTAGATTGACTAATGCTAGTGCCACCTCCCAAAAATTTATGGACATGGCCTTTAGGGGCCTTATCAATGATATGATCCTAGTTTATTTTGATGATATCACTATTTTCAACAAAAGTGCAATTGATCACTTGGGTCATTTAAAGTAGGTCTTCAACATATGTAAAGAGTTTGGGGTATTTTTAAACCCAAACAAGTGTGTATTTTATATCCATGACGATCAATTATTGGGAAACTTTATTTCTAAGGATGGATTGTCCATTGACCTAGATATAATATAATCCATCAACTCCATTTACATACCAATCCCCAAAAAAGCCTCGAAAGATTTTTAAGAAAGTTAAACTTTGTGAGGAGGTTTATACCAAACTTTGCTTCACTGGTCAAGCCACTTACCTCTATGCTCAAGAAAAGTGCCATTTTTAACTAGAGAAGAGAAGCTAGGGACATATTTAAAGAAATCAAAGATAAATATCCCAATCCCCCACACTTGTGAATTCATGTTATGACAAGGATTTCATCCTCTATGCTTTTAGAGGAGATAAAAGCATCTCAACGATCTTAGTGCAATAAAATAGTGACAAAATGGAGAGGTATATCACATTATTTAATCAAATTCTTAAAGATTATGAATTGAGATATGATTTTTGGAAACACAAGTGTTGTTTGTCATTAGAGCATTGAATAAGTTTAGATACATGCTCTCTAATAACAATATTCAGTTGATGGTCTCACATCCAGGTTTGAAAAAAATTCTATTAAGCAAAGATATCAATGAAATAAGATTTGATTGAATCACCAAAGTGATGGAGTATGACATTGACATAAATATCACCAAGATCATAAGAGGAAAGGGACTATGTGAGTATTTAATATCTGATCTAGAAGCTGAAATTAAAATCATCCTTATGTTTCAAGAGGAACAACTAGGTGATCAGGATCCTCCTAGTAGCTAGAATTAGAGCATGATGGCCTTTCTCTAGTTGGGTGAGTGTCCATAAAGGATTGATAAATCCAAAATAAGATGTTTTAGGTTGAAATATATTCCTTATGTGTTTTTTGATGATGTGTTGTTTAGAAAAGAGATCAATAGAATCCTCCTAAGATGTATAGAGCAGGATCAGACTGGAAAAATCCTTCAAGAGTTCCATGATGGATTGTTAGGAGGACATTACTCACCCAAAACCACTATTGTCAAGATCATGAGGGTTGGTCACTACTAGCCATTTTTTCTCAAATATGCTCATAGATGGGTGTGAAGCTACAAAAATGTTCCTTCTTTAAATGCAAGCAGAGGCTAATATATCTTCATCTTCATCCAATTCAAGATGACCAACCTTTCTCTCAATGGGGTCTACATTTCATCAAAATTATCAACCCCCATTCAATTGATAGACACAAGTGGATTCTAATATCCATATACTATTTCACAATATGGATAGAGGTAGTGGCCCTCAAAGAAGCAAATAAAACATCTTATTTAGATTTTTATGAGGGGATTACAACTAGATTTGGTGTTCCATCCACACCATTATCATAGACAACACTATGGATATTATTGGGACTAGAATTGGTGATTGGGAAATAAGACATAATATCTATTTGATCACCTCCTCAAATTATTACCCTTGAATTAATGGTTTCATTGAGTCAACCAATGAAAACTTGATCTACATCATCAAGAAAACCATGGAGGAGAATCAAAGGACTTATCATGCACAACTTAATGTAGCCCTATGGGCTGAAAAAATAACCCCAAATATTTCAATAGGTAATTCCCCCTTCATGATGTTTTATGGGAGGAAAGTTAGGCTCCATATATCACTAGAATTTCCCTCATTATATCTCACCCATGAAATGGAGCTAATTAAGAGTGATCCTATGATGGTGAGTTTATCTGAACTAATAGAGTTAGAAGAGACTAGGGCACAAGTGAGGCATACTTTGGAGTTTCAACAAGATAAAGTGAAGAGATCCTTTGATGAAAAGGTTATTGATAGGAGTTTTTAGGAAGGAGACTTAGTGCTCAAGTGGGACATGGATAGAGCATAAGTTGGAAAACACATAAAGTTTGATGCCATATGGAGTGGTCTTTATGTCATAATAGGCTACAAGCAGGCCAATGATTTTCCATCTCTCAAGATTGAATGGAGAAGAGTTACCAATCCCAGTTAATGGGATCCATCTTAAGCATTGATTTTTATATTGTATATAGTAGTTTAGATGCATTCTATTTCCTCCAATTATTATTGCACATTAATTTAGATGTTTTATTTCCCTCTTGTGCCTTTTGCATAGTTTATTTTTTTATTTGTTTTTTTCTTTATTTTATTGGAGGAGCTTTCAGTTTGTTTAGAGGTGGTACAAGTATGAGACACTAAATCTTCATGGAATTAGTAAAATGTCTTCTTAGTTGTCTAGCATTCAGGTCAAGGATAAGTTACAACAAGGTTATCTTTAGAAATCAGAAGGTTAGATGTTTTTATGACTCTATAGCCCAATGAATTTAATCAAGGCTACTAGATTTGTAATTAATAGCAAACAACCTACAAAGGTTTCCAAGAATGTTGACCATTTTAGGTCACCATGGGGGAGTGACTTTTAGTTCTCAGATCAAGGTTTCAAGTGTAGGCATGCAAGGAAGGTCTTTCAAAGTTCAGTCAAAATTTATAAAAAAATGGTTGTCATTTGACTTGGCTTATTATCAAAATAAGTTGCTCTTCACATATTTGATAAAGGAGCAGTCATATATTTTTTCAGAAGCCTTCATAATTTTTACCCTTCAAAATTTATGTGTTGTAAAAGTTAGAACTTTTGTTTAAACAAAAGTTTTGAAGGCTTAGGTATTCAAAACAATTATTCTAAAAAAATCTATGAGGAATTAGGTCTTAAGAAAAATTTATTAAAAAAATTACTACACAAGTCATAACTCTCATTCTGAGTAAAATTTATAAAAGTTTCATAAGAATTGACCAAGTCTTTTAGTCTTTGGGAAAATTTCCTGAAAGCTAAGCCCTAAATAAAAGTTCCAAAAGAAAGAGCTGAAGACATAGGAGTCAAAGACCAAATGTAAATCCAAGTTGTTGAATGTGAAATGCCAAAGGTCAAAGGCCAATCATAAGTTGTGAAGAATAAATCTTTCATTCCTTTGTCAATTCTTCAACCAAAGCCATGTGTCAAAATTTTATGGCCCTAGACCTTTCCAAAAAATCTTTCAAAAGACTCAATCAATTTTAAATAAATCTCCTAGGTGAATCCACATCAACAAAGAGACAAAGTAAGAAGGTTAAAAAGATTTAACCATGTGGATTCATTCTAACAACTTGAAGCCCCAAAAAAATTCATACAATTTGAAAACCCTCTGAGTAGTGGGTTAGTAGGATGCTTCCACATGTCATGATCCTTGTGACCCAACACCTCAAAGATGTCTGCATAATGTTAAATCCCTCAAGTAAGTGGGTAAGCATGATAATGACATGTGGCATAATATTACTTCACCTTGATATAAACAAGTTGAGTAGGGTCATCAGTTACACTAAGGCTCCAATACAACCAAATTATGCCATGTGGTAGTCTTCTAAGCTCCCATGATCTAAAAGTAAGGTTATTTTCCAAAAACTTGAAGATCTAAAAAATTGACATGTGGTAGAGGCAACGATAAAAAATCTAGTACTTAGGCAAATGAAGAGAGGCCATATGGCATCCAAGGAAAAGTAGGAAAGGATGGAGAGCTAAATCTCATAGATGCTAATTAGTTGCCAAGTGGCAAAGCAAGTTTCTACATTAGCAAAACCAACAGCACAACAAAGAGGACATATGGTAGTAATGACCTCAGTAGGCATGAGCTCAAAAATTGATAATCCATCTTGCTAACAAAGCCATAAAAATTTAAAGATTGACTATGTATCTAACTCAACTCATAGAATCAAGTGAAAATCAGTTTCTCACCTAGAAATGATTAGAAAGGTAGTAAAATTCAATGCAAAATTTGAGTAACAACATCCACCTAATTATGGCATACGCATTGGGATTAAAAATTAAGCATATAGGACAAAGAAGATTCTTAAATGTTAAAGATGGCATGAAAATTTTTAGAATGTAGCATTGAAATAAAAAAATGGCAACATTAAGAAAAATATTCTAAGGCAAGCAATTCTTAGAGATATCCAATTGCATCCCTACGCATGAAGTGTCAAGATTTAAATTTAGTAGTTGAACAATTAAGGATTGGTTATTGTGCAACCAACAAGAGAAATATAATAAGATGATAGATTTAGGATTAGGTAAATCACCACCATACCTCAAGGACATAATTAGGATCTCCAATTAATTTTAGCCATCCATATTTGATTGTAGAGAGATTATGTGTCTCAGTTTCTGATGTTTATCTAATTCTTTTAGCTACATTCTCTATTGTAATTAATGACCCATGGGATTCCCATTACCTATAAAAGCCTGGGTCTTAAATTTTAAAAGGGTTAACACTTTTTACCATAGTAATGCTACCAAAATTTTCCATCCACAAGCCCTTTACCACCTAAACCTTGCATTTTAATGAGAATTGAGTTCACCTTCCTTCATTTTCTTGAATTTTGTGCAATTTATTTAGTTTATTAATCTTTATCTTCCTTCATTTTATTAATTTTATATGATTTATTTAAGTTATTAATATTTATCTATGGATAATCTTCATCACTCTCATTTCCAACCATTTCATAGCATCTTTGTGAAAAACTTGTCTCTCTCTTACAGGTCATATGTTGTGCATGTCCAAGTCTATCTAGGTACTATATGTGGAACATTTATCATCCCTATTAGCATTGTATTATGCCCTGCACCTTCATAAAAATTACTTATGTAATTAGAGTGTCTATTTTTGAATATGCATGATATTTCCTCATCCTCTACAATCTATAGTGTGTTCTCCAAGGCCTATAGAGGTGTCCTCTATAGTCTTGGTGTATCACCACTTTTATATTTAAGAATTCATCCTTCCTTTCCCCCTCAAAACATTTTAGAATTAAGATTAGATATATATTTCTATTCAACTATTTTAGCCATGCATGTTTATCCTAAATCAGATGCATTTAGATTATAAAGAGTTTGGTCTTCTCTAGAGGTCCATCCTAAGGAACACAAGGGTCCCACAACCTTGGGTATGTTCTAATTATTTTGAAACCAATTATTCCAATTTAACAAGTACATAGTTCAAGTGACAATAGGGCCACTACCACCACTTGGTGGTGAGTTCTATAGTGGGAAGGTAGTACTTGAGCAACATTATAGGGGGAATCATGCCAATGATGTAGTAACCGTTGGAAACAATTCATCTCTATAGTAACTTTGTTAGTTTTCACTTAAATTTACATAAGCACATTAAAAATAATCATCACCTTATTATATGTAGAAAAATAAATGTCAGTAGAAACATTAGATAATAAAGTTGAATTCCTTTATTTCTATGTCTAAAATAGAATTTCCACTCTAAAATCATGTTATGCATTGGTGAATTAAGGTGGAATTTGTGGGATGTCAACCAAAAGTGTGTGAAACCAACTAAATGGGTATAGGCAATAAAGCCTAAAAAATCATGTATCTAAACCCAAGTGCTTTGGGCCTTGCATCAAAACTAGAAAAGGTACATGATAGTCTCTAGGTTCCTATAGAAAGGGCATCATGGCTACATTCCCCCCAATTGAATGATCATTCTACCTATAAGAATCCCTTCGTGAATAAAACATTAGGTAAAGTGACTAAACTTAGGATCAACACACACAACCCACACTATTGAAATAATCTCCCCCAAACAAAGAGGGAGGACTAAATATTCTAACCATCATTAAGCTCATAAATCATAGGTAGGAGTGACAAAAGGCATTCATAAGCTTTCTGAGTAGTGTAGTTCTATAAAGGGGTGTCAACATACCATTTCTATTCTTTCCACCAAGGGTAGGAAGAATTGAATATGACTTTGTGAAGCAGTTACACTAGGACAACTTCCAAAATCTCTTCATAATATTCTCTATCAGTAATATAAAAAATTGTATTTAACATTTAATTCATCCCAAGAGAGCCAAAAGTGAGTGTATTTACAAAAAAAGCCTTTCACTATGTGAATTCCCCTACAAAATAATTTAATAGAGTGAATCCAATGCATCTAAGAAAGAGGTACTACATGAAATTTAATGATAAGGGACCACCATAGGGAGTGTTGATTAATACAGAGGCCATTTTGTAACCCAAAGTCATTCCATAGAAGCCAAGGTTTGACTATTTCCCAAGATTTCTAAATACTTTTTATCACAAAGTACCCTAAGACTTTCATAGGGGTAACATGAGTAATGAGGTTATAAAAATCAAGGCCTTTCCATGTTTCTCACATGTAAGGGGAGCCTTGAACAATATAATTATGGATGAGCACCTTTCAAGTTTTATTTCCTTCAATGGCATGGATAATTCATTTGACACCGAGAGCCAAACCTTGATGAGAGACATCAATCAATCCCATGTCACTTACCTCCTGGGGAAGGCAATAATATTCCCTGGACACCCTATGAAAACCTTTGCTAGTGGATGGGTTAACCCAAATAAATTCTCTGAGCATTTTTTCAAGTTTTCAAACTAATTACTTAGAAGGCACCCAATAGGATGAGTAATACACATGGGTGGTTGAAAACACTTTAGAATTTTTTTTGAATTTTTTATATAATGATAAGGGTTCAGTGATCTAATATAATAACTTATTTTCCACCCTATCTAACATATTACCAAAGTCTAGATGGGGATGCTTGGAAATAAAAAGGGATGCCCAATAACTAAAAAATTTCAGCATGTTGGATAAATTTCCACTCAAATCTAACGATATAGAGAGGTGAGGGTACGAAAGATTGTCTATAACACTAGGTTTTGCACCATTATATGGAAGAGCTACAAACAAGACAAAAAATATCAAGACAATGCATGACAATAAAAATATTAGCCTCATCCTCAATGAGAGTGAGGAAGGAATCATCCATGAAATGCCCATTAATAAGTTATAAGGGATCCTCAGTTGACAAATAAATTCTACAAATGAGGCCTTGAGATTGGGCATTAGTAAGAAGATAGCTTAATCCTTTAGAAACAAGAATATAAAGAGATAGAGCAAGTGGGAAACCCTTCCTAATGGACATAAAAATAAAAAATTACTCTAAGCTAACTCCATTAATGGAGAGAAAGGTAGAGGTTTTGACAAAAATCATATGAACTGATTGCAAGAAGGTAGGGATAAATCCTAGAGCTTGCAACATAGTCAGAATGAATGGCCATTCTATATGGTCATATGATTTTTTGAACTCAATTTTTATAAAAATGGCCTTTTGATTGAAATGATGGGCCCATTCCATGCCATCCCAAATAATAATACCATTATCCATTATATTTATTTATTAAATTAACCTTGTCTACTCAGGGTGAGTAACTAAGGGTAGAAGGCAGTGAACCCACATAGAAAATTATTTAGTGATAATATTGTAGGAGATATTAAGTAGGGTGATAGGTCTCTAATTGTAAATAAATTTAGGGTTTCTAGTTTTTAGGATGAACTTAATATGATCTTTATTGAGATTTGGTCCCAAGGACTATCTGTGGAAGGCTCCACGATAGACTTGATAGAGATCAAGTCCAACAGTATCCCATATTTTTTTAATAAAATTCACATGGAAATCCATCACACCTAAAAGTTTTATCCTTTTCCATATGCATAATTACCTCATATAAATCCTACATATATATTTTTTATCATAGGAAAACCTTTGGGTTTGAATGACTTTTCTTACAATAATCAAGAGGTATTGGTCGAGGGCTTGATGATGTGTCAGGGAAGGATCATGAGCTATGAAAACCTATTGGTAGTGTCTAACAAAGGATTTGACCATATCAAGAATCTTAGTGAAGTGGTGACCATCCTCCTAGATGGATTAAATATTCTAGGATGGAGTTATGGCTCTGATCATTTGAAAAACATAGTTGGAAACTTTATCCCCCACTTTGAACCGGTGTAGACATGCTCAAATTTGAACTCCATGACCATTATACATGTATGAAATTTAGATATTTTACCTCAATCTATCCACCTACAATTACATAAGCTCATTTGATTATTTTTTCATCAAATTTTCCACTACATGACTCAACTCTAAAGAAGTGGTTGAGTAATAGCATCATAGTATCTTGGCCAAATGGCAGCCATATATTCAAATAAATCTAGCCATCTGATTGAGCACATAGAACCACCATTATATCCAACCTAGCTATTAAATAGGCCAAGGGACCATGTTCTAAACATAATTCATGTGAGCCATGGTGGGACCATGGTCCAACAAGGCCATATTTAGAAAAAAAAACTACATTTTTTTATATTTTTAACTTTTTGAACCACCAAATAAAGTAGAACTAGATAGGTGATGGTTACAAAGGACAAAATACACTAAGGCTTCTACTGATAGAGAAAAGGTATTATCAAAGGATAATTATGGATGAGTGGAGAGCATGGCCCGATCAATCCATTTAGCATGTGATTATATCCACTTTAAATATTTTTCTAAGTGTACCAAACTTTAGAAATAAGATGAAAATTGGTGTTGGGGTCATAAAACCCAAATTTATTTTGCAAGAAAATCCACACCTCTCTTTCCCCAATGGTCTATCTCATTAGTAGAAGTCTAATTTTTTTAGAAAGTTATTCCACCATATTTATGTCACTATAGATTTCTTAGTGGATGTTACGTAATGAATTAGAAATCCACCACCATAAATCCATCCTTTCTTGTGCATCATTTGAGGCATAAAGATTAATGATGCCAAAAGAATAGTTCTCAATATTAAAAAGGGCCCAAATGGCATAATTGGAAGGGTCATATCCTAAATCCAAAAAATGTGTCTGACACTTTAGAGAAATAAATGTCATGATATTTTCATGACCTAGGTCATGATTAATTAACAACACTAAGCTATCATACCAAATCACTTTGTTAACAACAAAGAGAAGGAAACCCACCACCTTAATTTCTTGTAGGCAAATAATGTACACATCTACAAAAAATTTCCTAGAATCTCTCACCATATAATTATGAGGTGAGTCTATAAGACCCCAAACATTCCATAAATAATAATTCATAGATTATAGGTATCAAGAGACATATCTTCAAAAATGATCCCTTTAAGGGATTAATATTTTTCTTTAGGAATTACTCATTATTAGATAACAAGAATTCTTGAAAATGAGTAGCCTAATTAGATATCAACTTGACCACATACTCTACATATTTTATAAATTCCATAAGAGTGGAAACACAAGAATGAGTTGGGGATTACTGAGATGGACTACGTGAGTACTTGTTTTTACCTAAATGGGAAATAAGATGTAGCAGAAGATCAAAATTGTTAAGATAAAATTATGAATAAACTTGAGAGTTGTTCAAAACATTTATAGCTATAGGTATACTACAAAATGGTGTTTTTAAAATTCTACATACACATTAGCAAGTTGAGTGATAGCAAGCAACTGCCTAATAGCTTGAGCCATAGGAAAATGTGCCTAAGGCATATAATTAGAATTTTGTTTGTTACTTCTCACTGAATTTGGATGACCTTGTTACTATTATTTTTTTGTCCCTCAACATTTTTCCATCAATCCTCTTGAGGACTCTTTGGGTTGTCAAAAGTGGGCTTAGGAGATGGCATGTTATGATGTAAATACAACAAATATTCCTTGATCTTAGAATATGTGGTTGGATAATGGAAGCACATGCTGGTCAAGTTGATATAAAGGAACCATTGTGAGTGTTAAGACTCACCAACTTTAATCTCCACAAAATCTTTGAGATACCCTGAGAGATATAGTTCAATATAGACCTATTTTTAAGGTTAGGTAGAATATAATCTTTATGGAAGACAAAATGGCTAATGGAAACCATGATTTCATTAATGAAATTCTAACAATTAATAGGCAACCTAAGAAATTCAACCTAGACATGGAATTTTAGAGAATCATGCTCTGATAAAACAAAGTATCGAGTCTAGGGAGAGAGAATCAATAAGGATTTACATATGTACCAAGTGGTGGACTTGTTAAATATCACACCTGCATGGGTAGAGTTAGCAAAATTCATTAGTAAAAAATCATTCATCATGTTTTGGATGCTCTCTAGATTAATTCCATGAGTGGTCCAAGTAGATTGAAACCAAGTCTTAAGCATGCTTTCAGAGGGGACATGACCCACAAAATATCTTATTAATCAACACCACTCCAGCCATTGATAGGAAAAAATAAACATAGGGATAGGTGATACAACATTAGGTTGAGATACATTACCTTGTGGTACACTTTGGAAATAATGTTCTTTGGTCACTTGAGAGGTGTTGCCATGGTCATGAGCTCCTCCTTTATATGTTATTGCTTCAATAGTTAGATGGGAAGGTAAGGAGGTTATTATATAGCCTGATCTTGCCCTAGGGTGAGGCTCATGAATTAAAATAAATATTTTTATCCCATAGGTACCATATAAGGACCGTGGTATGGTTTAGAGGCTTTTAATAAAATGATAACCATGACGTTCATATCCAAAACCCTAGTAGAGCATTTTTATCACCCTCAAAAATTTCAAATTCATCGAGGTTATAACTTTTGATCTGGCAACCCATTTGATCTATTGTGTTTTTTGAATTGAATATCTCAAAAAGGAAAATGCAACCGTAACCTACACTATCCAATTAGGGTCCATTTCCATATACATTTATGACCATAAGTGACTATCTAAGGGTCTAAAATTGCATTCTACTTATTTTTTTAGTAATTTTAAAATTAGATATCTCTATAATTGTACATGAACTTGAGTTGAAATTAATCCATTAGAGTGAATATGGTGTGTAGGGGATAAGTAGAGATTTTATACATCTAATTCCTATCACTATTGTGCTCAAGTTGTCAATCTAAGAAATATTATGTGATAATGCACAATCTGGACCAAAATCACTAAATTGCTCTAAATTATTTGAAATTTTCACATAAATGTGTTGATTTATGCTAATGTATCCCTAAATGGGGCAATGTATTTTATGTGATTATTATATTTTCTTAAATAATTTTGAATCAAATTGTGACCATGTAAAATGATGTCCTAGACCACTAAATTATTTTAATTTGGTAGCACACATCACGTACATGTGTTATTTCACATCCATAATACCCGAATTGGGATATTACCTCATATGCAATTGAAACCTTCTACTAGTTATACTCTAGTCAAACTATAACTCATTAAAATGATAATTCTAACTAGGTTGATTAAGCATGCAAAAAATTTCCAAACAATTACAAAAAATTAATCAAATTCACTTAAGTAAATTAATCCAAATTAAGATCTTAAGTGGAAATTCCATTATATTTTAAAATATCTATTTATTGGAATTTCATAATCAAAAATTCAAAATATCAGGCTTATTCATCATTGCCTTTGTGAGTTGTCAAGCCACTTGTAAAATATCTAGATTAGGTGGAAGACAATCATTTTGACCTATGTCTTTCACATGGAAATCATGGTTAGCCTAACTCAACTCAGGGTTAGTTTGAACTCAACCGTGATTAATTATAACCTAACTACACTTGGGTTAGAGTTAGTTTTAGAGCCTATAAATACAAGGCTTCATCCATTGATATTTAAACTCTTTTTGTGTAAAATTATTATGCTAAATTATCTATAGAGAAACTTCATTTATTTCACCCAAGTGGACCAAAATCTAAGAGCCTAAGCCATTTGTAAACTAGGAGATGATGGAGGCTCATGCTCGACCTCATTGACAAAGACTTAAAGCACCAAATCTAAGGAAAATCACACTTCTTGGCCTCTTATGAGGGAGAATAGCTACTTAGAAGGTATGACATTGCACTAATTTCATAACTAGTTGTTTTAATTCATTTGTAACACCCCTTGAGGGTGTAGGCTTGATAAATTAGGTATTTGTGATTATTTTTAGAGATTTTATTGACTAACACATGATCTAACCTATCTCTTAATCTTATTCTACATTTTGGCATACCCGATGGGACTCGTACCTCACACATCTAAATATCCCTTCTGATTTAGCACTCAGACCCTCTTTTGAGGTTATTTTTCTCTTTATTCTTTAAATTTATGTGTTTTATGACCTCTAGATGAAATGGTGGATTCAACCTATAAAATAGAAAAATCAACCTAGACATTAGAGAGAACACCTTGTAAAGTGGTAGAATCAACCTAAATAATAATGAAATTACCCATATGAATGAAAAAATTGATTTATATATTTTCTATATGTTTATGTGTTTAATAGGAATGGAAAAATTGACCTAGATATTGGTCAGTTCGAACTATGAAATGGTGGTTTTGCTAAAAAAATAATGAGATCATCTTGGACTATAAACTTGTAGGTAACTATTGTGTTTATTTTATTTCTATCATTTTTATCACTTCAGTGAGTTTTCCCTATTCATCAACAAAAATTCCCTACTAAACATCGATATCACTTTGTAATCAGTGGGATCACAAAACAATGCCCTTTTTGCCTTTGTGTTTCATCAAAATCATCTTGAAGAACTTTTAAATCACCCTGCATACTGGCTAAAATGCTCTATAAAATAGTAAAATTGACCTATGTCAAAATATAGAGCTAAAACAACAAGACACTCCTATACCCTTGTCTTAGACTTCTAATACCTTGTTTGTAGGTTTTAAGACACAGTCTCCATTTTACAACAATAAAAAGTTAATTTCACTTCATCTCATTTGATGCTCTAAAAATAACTCAAACATTAGTTAAATGTTCTTAATATCTTTTGGTTTTTTGGTTGTTGTTGTGTGTTTGTTTTAAAAACCAAGTCTAGTGTGTATGTTCTCCCCCCATCCCCTTTAGGGAATTTGGGTGATCAAAAATGCTTCAATTACTTTTTGTTTTTTTGTCCAAATAATGGAAGGAAAGTTGCTAAATCACTCCACAAAATTTTAATGATTTGGGTGATCCCAAAATAACCCTAAAGTCTTACTTTTTTTTTGCATATTGGTTTATGGGCGTGAGTTCAAAGCCTCCCCATTGGTTATCTAGGGAATTTTACTATGAATTCATCTCCTAGCATCTCTTGTACCCCACTCCATGGTAGGGGTATATAAATTGAGTTCAACTTACTGAGATGCTTGTTTGAGTGATTAAACAAGATCCATTAGTAAGAGTCTACCTCAGAATGTAGGGTTAACTCAAACATCACACTACACTAAGAAATTGAAGGATCTAGTGGTTGTGAAAAGGATAAGACATTTTCATAGCAAGCTAGTTAGTGCATATCCAAATGACATGTTATGTCTTAGCATTAACCACACATATGGGACCATTTAAATCATACACAAATTGACAATTTAGATAAAATGCACTTGCCATGGAGTACTATTGGTGCAAGGTAAGTAGCCCAAAGTTTTAGGTCATTATACAATATATTGAGAGAAGAGGGGGCCTAAAACCCCTATTTTTCATGTGCATCTAAATTTATTAAATTTATAACTTAGTTTCCTCTCAAGGAGTATAAAGACAAAATCTAAGAGTATGAAAACACCTTATCAGTTTTCTAGGATAAGATGTATACTTATGGTTTTTTCTTGTTATTTTTTACTTATGTGGTATTTTGAGTCTAAAATTGTTTGTTTGAAACCAAAATGTGTCAAAAAACCAAACACTTGTTATACACCACATCATTTAAATAAAGAGGTGTTACATTGGTCAAATCAAGTTCAAACATGAAATCCATTACACACTTCCAAGAAGAGGAATTATTCTACAATTTTTTTGAAATATTTACCTCATGTTAGTGTTATTATATCATTATGTTATCTACATAGTACCATTATGCTATCTAATTTAAATCCATTTAAATCAGGTCCATTTGGACCCAAATCTAGTTTGGGATCAAGTATTTATGTTAGGGTTCATTTTTAAACTTGCATACATTTATGAGCTAATTCATGATGAATCAAGGTTTATTTTTGAACTCACATACTTTTTAGAAACTAACTCAATCTAATTTGATGTCATTTTAAACCGCATGCCATACCACAGACCAATACTGCCCTTTTAAAGGCATATTTTCTAGACTAATATCACCCTTTTTGGGGATAATTTTTAATTAGAAAACCAATCCATGTTGATTTTCATATGCCAACCCCATCCTCCTCTTATGGCATACATTATAAACTAAGCTTTGTCGTGCCCAAGGATTACCATTCTAGGTTCTCCTCCTTCGGCTTGTATAAGTAACTGAGCTTTGTAGTGCCCAAAAATTACCATTCTAGGTTATACTTCTTCATCTTTCATAAGCAAGCAAGATTTTTAGTGCCCAAAGTTTACCATTATAGGCCCTCCTCCTTTGGCTTGTGAAAATAAATAAGCTTTACAGTGTCCAAAGGTTACCATTTTAGGCCATCCTCCTTAAGCTTACACAAACAACCAAATTTCACAATACCCAAGGGTCACCATTATAGGCCCTCCTCTTTTGTATTATGAAAATAACCAAGATTTATAGTGCTCAAAGGTTACCATTATATGCCCTCCTCCTTCAGATTGTGCAAGCAACCAAGCTTTGCAGTGCCTAAAGGTTACCATTTTAGGTTATCCTCCTTTATTTTGTGTAAGCAACCAAGCTTTGTAGTGCCCAAGGGTTACCATTCTAGTCCCTATTCCTTCATCTTGTGAAAGTAACCAAGTTTCAAATTTCCCAATGGTTACCATTATAGGCCTTTCTCCTTTGGCTTGAATTAGCAACCAAACTACATAATGCACAAGGGTTACCCTTCCGAGCCCTACTCTTTTGGCCTGCATTAGCAACCAAGATCTGTAGCACCCAAGGATTATCATTCTAAGTCATCCTTTCTTTCTTTCCAATTATCATAGCTCATTACCTAAAAAAATTCATGCAATCATGAATAGGCATGTTAAAGTTACTATCCTAGGCCCACCACCAATATTTATTAAACCCATCATTGACAAACTTCAATTTGATGAGCCAATATTTGTTGATCCATTTTTTGATAATCTAATTTTTAAAAATGCAAGTAATTAACCACAATCCATTACTCATCCAATACCATCTTTTCCCATGTTATAAAATACAATCTAGTCTTTTATCCATAATAGATCCAATCATTACCTCTCTAAGAACCACCTTGTAAAGACCAACATGTGGTCAAAATTGATATTTTGCAACCAAGTGTGTACCAATTCAAAACAATCAATCAATTCTTGATGTTATTTTTGGAATACCCATTTATTATGATTCAACTTATGATGAATCACCTTTAGATCATTTCCATTTTGTTGAGGAACCTCACTTTGATAAGCTATTCTTAGTGGAGTTGCCTGTCAACCCTTGTCCTTTTTTAAAACACCTCCCTTTGACAAGCCATTATATATGGAGTTATCTCTAAAATTTTTTCCCTCATTAAGGAGTCTCAATTTGACAAGCTAGTCTCTATGGAGTCACCTTTAAAGTTGTTCCCTCTCTTTGAGGGGCTTAATGTAAATGATCCAGTCTATGTTGAACCTTAACCCTTCTTATATGAATCTATTTTTAAAGATCCCATTATGCCATCACAAGCCATTAATTATCCAATACCAAATATTCAACAAGAAATCATTATAGTAGAATCCATGATTGAATTAGAATTAGAATTAGAGTTAGTTTCTATTATTGAACCAATATCAGATTTAGTATTAAAAGCATAATCAATGTAAGGCTTAACATTAGATTTGAAGTCCCTTGAGTCATACTCAGCTTTAGAATTAGAATACATTCATGGTTGCTACAACGTTGGTTACACATGCCTTGTATATCAATTTGAATACATTTGTGATCCTTCCATGGTTTTTTAGGATGATTACTTTAGCTTCAACATAAGTTCTCATAGTCTCTTGTATGAGGATTGTGCTTCCTCTTCCCATTTCATTACCATTCCATGTGCCATTACCACCAACCAACATCGACATTATATTGACATTCCACCTCCCACAATAATTAATTAGGATTGAAATATTTGCACTTTATTAAACTGTATCCATGGAAACATATTAGGTGTAGAATATTGGGGGGCCAAGACCACATTCATACAAAAGAAGAAAAATCTCCTAGTGAAACCTTTTTGAATTTACTATAGGACAATCAAATTCTAAACTCAGTATATTTTATTAAAACCTTGTTCAAGGCACTAGAATAAAATCAAATTCAATATTCAATAGTCCTTAGTGAAACCTTCTTAGAGGTGTTATGGGATAATCAAGACAACTTTATTAGTAAAAACCTCTTCTAGGTACCAATAGATGAGCACAATAGTTATTCATTGCTTGATGAATACATTATCAAATATAACATGAATATAACTCCTAATCTATAACATAATCAAATGGAAACTACTCTTAAACCCAAACCAAAAAAGAATATTATGGTCCTATCGAGAGCATGTGTAGAAGTCTTTGACCTTACCATAACCAAAATTATGTTGAATCTAGAATCAAAAACATTGTGTGTTCTTGAAAATATTGATCTTCATTTGTTTCCCAACCATTATCCATTCCATTATGATCCATTTCCTCATTACCAAATTAGACCTTTTATCTAATGTTTATTTGTATTTACCATCCTTGACTGCACTTTCATTTACAGAGGCTATGAAGACATCTTGTCTCAAAGTTTGGATGAAATAAAATCAATGACTAATGAAGATCACATGAAAATTATTAAAGTCAAAATCAACAAGTTCTTGATAGAGTAGCTATTCAAAATGGGTGTGGGATAATAACTTCAATGATTGACTCTTATGGTTATATCATATGTTAATCAGGATGTGCATCTCCACATCATTAGGAATAATAGAAACATTTACCTCACCTTTTTCATTTACCATTTACCTTGGCTTGCCATTTTACTTTCCCTTTATTTGGCTTTACCATCCTTTTGTACCTTGTCATACATTTGAACTATATTGACTTGAGGTCCTTTAGGAGTATGTAGGAAGCACTTGATTTTTATTGAGGTCAGCTCGATCACCCTAATCCATGCTATTTTTGTTTTACGAGTTGAAATCTTTGGTATCTCATTATTTTATCAAGTTGAGATGCTTAAAAACTTCCAAAACATTTACAAACATTCTATAAAAACCCTAAAAATTACAAAATTGTGAAAATTAGCTTAGAATTTCCATGCGAGATATAAAGTCATCAAAATTTTCATGTTGGGACATCTTATTTATTTAGTTTATCTCTAAACTACCTTGATCTTTTTTCCTTCTATTTCTAGGAAAACTACATTGGATTGAGGTCTACATAGACTATGTAGGAATCACTTCGATACATGGGGTATCTTGGGTTAGCCCAGGTGCACCTTCCTTTATTTTTTAATCCCTTTTTTGCCTTAAGGATTTTAGGACTCCTAACTATTTCATGAGTAACCAATTGTTATTTAGTTTCCCCATCCTTATTGGCCTTAGCCATACACCCTCACTATTTTTCAAGTTTATATTTTGAGCATTATGTAATTGAATTTGATACCCTTATGACCACTTGGCTTCATCTTATGCTTTTGCCATTTTTTGAGTTATTTACACTCTCACCATTTTGTAAGCAATCATTTTCAATGATCTTACCATTTTGTGAGTTACCATTATGTGCATTATTCATTTGAACAAGATCTATCATTTCAACCTTATATTTTCTTACGCTTTAACCATTTTATGAGACCCTTCCCATATTCTCTTATCTACATTTTCCATTATCATTAATTTTAATCTATCCCATCTCTTAGGAGAACTACATTTGGCTTAAAGTTTATGTTGGGTCTTGTGTCTATGTAACTATGTAGGCAACATCCACTTGCCTAGTGCATATGGATTCAGCTTAGCTACCCCTTCCTTTTATTCTATTCCCTCCATTTTATTTATTTTGTGTCTTTATTTCCATGTAGCCTAGGGCAACCTTGTACCCTTTTTCCTTGTTTTGTTGTCATAGTGTCATTATTTCCTAACTTAGGGGTCACCCTGTCATGAGCATAATGCTTCTATTACACATATATGAATGATTTGTCTAATGTTTTTCCTAACATTATGATTAACCATTATTTTTGTATTAATGTTAGTTTAGGTTTGTATACATGCATATTGATTGATTGATTTATTTATTTATTTATCTTATTATTTTGTGTGTTTTGCTTATTAGGTTGTTAAGTCATTTTGAGTGTTGTGTTTGAGTACACTTTATAAACCTTTTTGAGTCTAGCCTTAACTTGGGCTTGAATTGTTTACATTTTGTATTTAAATTATTTTTATTGCTTTTTTTCAAGTACACCTTGTTAATGCTTGGGTCTTGATTATTCATATCATGATTCCAAGTTGTTTCCAATTTGTACTCATTTTATTATATATTTGTGTTTTAATATATTCTTGTTCTCATTTATCTCTTGACCATTCCATCTTAATTTTAAGTTGGGTTACACTTTTATATTTAAAATTTCTCTTTATATTTTTATTTTCTTTATTTTGTTTGTTTGTTGAAATGCAAATATCTGTAACTTTAGTGTTGGTAATTTTTATCATTATCCCTAGTTATAAGTATTCACATTTGAACTAGTCAATCGCAATCAAAATAAAATGTCATTATATGTTATTCATACTTATGAAGAAAAATTTCATTTTATAAATTAAACACCAAGTGCTCCAATTCTAACAGTCAATATGGCACCAAACACCATATCTAAAAGAACTATCCTGCATATCCGCTACCTAAACAAGATATCATAAACACAATTAAACATTGGCACATATTTATTCTATTCTTCATTTATCATTCCATTTTCTCCCATATCTTGGGAGAACTAAATTGGCCTGAGGGCCATCTGGACTATGTAGGCATTGCTTGGACACATGATGTATCTCAGTTCAACTCAACCACCCTTATTCTTCTAATCATCTCTTTCATCACTTTGTACATCCTCATATGCCTAGTTTTTGTGGCTTCTTCAGTCATTAAACCATTGCATCTACATTTGTGCCCACTAATATTTAATCTATGTAATAGGCTATATCCTTGAGTTATGATTTCCAATTTTCCCTACGAGGGCACAATATTTATACCAATCACCAATATGATCAACCCTACTAGGGGAAAATCAATTATCAATAGTCAAATCAGCCCTCCTTAGGAAAAATCAATTTATAAACTAATAAAATTCACTCTACTGGGGCACATTATTAATTTATTGACCTTCTTTATATGGATCAAGGTTCTCATATTTTTTTTCTTCTATTCTAAGCTCTATAGCTTTTGCCTTTGTTTTGGTAATTCAAAGTATGCAACTTATTTTGGTATCGATCATTCCCTAAGCCCATAAATTTGACCTCTTTTGGGTAAGTAAAAGTGTGCTAATTCTATTTTGGGATGCATTCTTCCTAGTCCCCCTACCTTGGGGCCCATTATATTCTATTTTTATCATAGGGAATCAATGCATGCAATCATTAGCTCTTATGTATTTAATCTCATCCATGGATTAATTTCACTCTCTCTCTCTTTTAAGATTCCATCCCTCTTTCATCCTCACATGACCTCTTGATGGGGAATCAGGGGTCACTAATTATTTATTTAATCATTACCTCTAAAATTCTTCTTAATGACATTTTTTTAATTATTTGAAAAGTCATTGCTTCGATCAAATGTCTCACCACACCTTATTAAATAGGGGGAAAATGTAGACATCCAATTCCTATCACAATTATTCTAAAATTGTCAATCTAAACAATATTCTATGACACCACATAATCTGGACCAAAATCACTAAAACATTCTAAATTATTCAAACCTTTCACGTATAGGTGTTGATTTGTGTCAATGTGTCCTTGAGTGGGAAAACTCATTTTATGTGATTATTATATTTTCTTAAATCATTTTGAGTCAAATTATGACCATGAAAAATGATGTCTTAGACTATTGAATTCTTCTAATTTGATAGCACATGTCACGTGCATGTGTTATTTTGCATCCATAATACCCTAATTAGGGTATTACCTTGTACACAACTAACACCTTATTCTGATTATACTTTAGTTAAATTAAGACTTAGTAAAATGACATTTTAGACCATGTTGATTAATCATGCAACAAATTTATAAATAATTACAAAAAACTAATCAAAGTCACTTAAGAAAATTAATCCAAATTAAGAGCTTAAGTGGAAATTCTAGGATATTTTGAAATATCTATTTATTGGAAATTCATAATCCAAAAATGCAAAATATCAGGATTATTCATCATTGTGTTTGTGAGTTATCAAGCCACCTACAAAATATTTGGTTTGGGTAGAAGGCATAATCACTTTGACTTGTGTCTATCACATGGCCCTCATGGTTAGCCTAACTCAACTCAAGGTTAGTTCAAACTCAATTTTGGTTAATTATAACCTAAGTACACTTGGGTTAGAGTTAGTTTTTTAGACTATAAATACAAGGTCTCACCCATTTATCTTTAATATCTTTTTATTTAAAATTATTATGCATAATTATCTAGAGAAACTTCATTTATTTCACCCAATTGGACCAAAATTAAAGAGCCTAAGCCATTGGTGAACTAGGAGATGAAGGAGTCTCATACCCAACCTCATTGAAAAAGACTTGGAGCACTAAATATATGGAAAATCATAATTTTTGGTCGCTTTTGAGGGAGAATAGCTACTTAGAAGGTATAACATTATTGTACTTTCATAACTAGTTATTTTAATTCATTGACAACACCCCTTGAGGGAGTAAGATTGATAATTTAGGTATTTATTCTTATTTTGAGATATTTTCTTGATTAACACATGATATAACCTATCTCATAATCCTACTCTACATATTTTTAGGCTCATTTGAGCTTTCATGTAAAAGTTGGTAAAAATAACAGGGTCAATTAAGGTAGCTTTTGATTTATTTAGTTTTTTTTTAATTTTGCATGTTAACTTTGATTTTGAGTTAATATTTATTTAAATAATTTATTCAATGATTTTAATTATTCATATATATTCTAATAAATAATAGTGCTTAATAAATTATGACAAAATTATGCCTATTGAAATTTTGCTTTTCTAGTTCCTCATTTCTTTATCTTGTATCATAATGGTTTTAGCTCTTAAAGGTAATATATTTATGATTTTTTTATTTAATTTTGAAATTATATTTTGAGATAATTTTTTGTGATTGAATAATAGGTGTAAAATATGGTAAGAGGAAGAGAATAAATTGCACAGATGAACATGACTATGCAACAACTATAGAGGTAAGGAATGAAAGAAGAGGAAGATGAAACAAAGGAAGAAACACAACATGAATAATAAATTTATCAATAATAATAATAATAATAATAATAATAATAATAATAATAATAATAATAATAATAATAATAGTGTTAGGACCTTAGAGGTAAGGAATGAAGGAATTAAGGTGGAGTTTCAGAGTACAGAGGAAGTTTAAAACCAGAGGAGTTGATAGACTAGTTAATTAGTATGGAGAAGTTTTTCAAATGGAGAAATATGAAAGAAGAAAAGAAATTAAAGTTTTCATGCACAAAATTAAAGGGTCATGGAATTATTTGGTGGGATCACCTATAGAAAGAGAGACATATAAATCATTAATAAAATATAAATACTTTGACCAAGAGGAAGAAGGATTTGGAAGAGAACTTTTTTATTGTATATTATGAAGAAAATGCTATAGAAGATTTTATAATTTAAAGTAGAAATATCATAGTATTCAAGACTATACATATGAGTTTTAAAATTTATCCATACAAGTGGAGCATGATGAAATAAAAAATAGATGGATACAATGTATTTAAATTTTTTGAAGTTTTTTATTCAAGAATAAATAACAAGGAAGAGGCTTACCAATTAGCTTTGAAGGTAGAAAAAACATAATAGATAGACTAGGAGATCAATTGGGTCAAAAGGGGACAATAATCTCTTATAAGGGTATGAGGTGCATTTAATCCCACTAGAGGATAATAATCTAATGGGATAGAAGAGATATAGGATAATAGACAAGGGTTTAAAAATAAACAAAGAGGAATAGGATTTTAGAGAGGTGGTGGTGGTAGAGGATGAAACTATCCACGTAGACCTTATGTTTGTTAAAGATGTGAAAAAGAAGGTCACAAAGCATTTGAGTGTCTACAGTATCATGAACAAGCAAGGAAGCAAGAGGATTTACTAAGAATTAATTTAATATAGGATAAGACAGAATAATGGAATATAGAAGTTGTATCAGACATAAGAGAAAATATCATGATGAGGAGAACAATGATATCTCCAAGGAAAAAACACATGTAAAGTAAATAAGGTATGATTCATGGCTGCATACAAATATTTTTAAAATAAGGTGTAATTTAGGAGGTAATATATTTAAATTAATTATTGATGGTATTATTTATGAAAATATGGTTCCTAATAAATGGTAGATAAACTAGGTCCGTGATGTAAAAAACATCCTTATCCTTACTAGAGTTCATGGTTTAAGAAAGGGAATGAAGTTACTGTAAATGAAAGGTGTTTAATCAAATTTAATATAGGCATAAATTACATAGATGAAATATGGTGTGATGTTATCCTAATGGATGAATGCCATGTGTTGTTGGGAATACCATGGCAATATGTCAAGAAAATAATTCATAATGGAGAAAAACATATATATATATATATATATATATATATATATATATATATATAATGTTTTAGAAAGATGGTATAAAGGTAGTTTTTTTAATTATTAAAGAAGAAGGGTAGGTATAAATCATATTATCCACAAATTTGGTAGGTTGTTTTTATGCATTAATAACAAATAAATAAGACATAGAAGTTATGTAAATACTAGAAAAAGTAGCAAAAGTGTCGAAAGAATACGTAGATGTTATACAATATGAGTTATCATCTAGTTTACCACCAAATAGGGAAATTTATCATCATATTTATTTGATTATAGGTTCATCTCTACCCAATCAAGTAACTTATAGGATGAGTCCAACAGAACATACAGAGTTGAATAGACATATTATTGAATTGGTGAGAAAGGGTGTAGTGAGGGAGAGCATGAATCTGTGTACAACCCCGACATTGCTAACTAAAAGTAAATATGGAAACTGTAGGATGTGTTAATAGTATATAAATAAATAAAATCACCATCAAATATAAATTTCTCAAACCTCACCTAGATGATATGATGGATGTACTTATATGAGCTAAATACTTTACTGCGATTAATCTACAAAGTGGCTTCTATCACATTTAGATGTGTGAGGAGATGAATGGAAAACAACATTAAAGAATAAGGATAGATTATATGAGTGAATGGTGATGTCAATTGTAATGTTCAATTCACCCAACACATTTATAAGGATTATGAACATAGTGATGTGAGATTACATTGGTAAGTTTTTAGTGGTTTATTTTGATAATATTTTGATATTTAGTAAGAGTAAAGAAAATAAATTAAATCAATTGAGAATGGTATTATAATTATTAAGAAAGGAAAAACTCTATTCAAATCTGAAAAAGTGTAAGTTTATGTATAAAACTTTGGTATTGTTTATATTTTTAGATTTAAAATATGGTGTAATAATGGATGAAGAAAAGGTAAAGGCAATTTTTGAGTGGCCTATTCCAAAAATGATATTAGAGATAAGAAATTTACATGATTTAAAAAAAATTATAGAAAGTTAACTATAATTTCAGTGGTATTGTTTCACCAATAACATATTGCATGAGGATAAAATAATTTGTGTGGAGGACAACAACAAAAATCTTTCAATTATTAAAGAAGAATGTGACATAAAACCCTATTTTAGCATTACTATATTTTAAAAAAAAATTGAGGTATATTTTGATGCTTCACATGTGGGTATTGGTGTGGTGTTGAGTCAATAAGGAAGGCTAATAATACATTTTAGTGAGAATTTTAATAGGGTAATAAATAATTAATCTACATATGATGTTGAACTATGTGTCATTATAAAGCATTGAGATAGTGGAGGCATTACCTGGTACCTAAGAAACTTATCCTATTTAAAGAGCATGATGCCTTGAAGTATATAAACACTAAAAAAAAATTAAATACTAGACATGAAAAGTGGGTTTCCTTATTCTAGGGATATAAAAAAAATTTAAACATAAATCAAGAAAGCATAATCAAGCAGCTAATGCTTGAAGCAGGTAAGTGGCATTGTTAACTAATGTGGTTAAGAAATATTTGGTTTTCAAGTTATTAAGGATTTGTATGATACTGATCTAGATTTTTGGAATATAGTTTAATAATGTAGGAATCCATTAGCAGATGAAATAAATATTATTCATGATGAATATCTTATATAAGATGGTTATCTTTTCAATGGAAAACATTTATGAACCATGTAATTCCAAGCATTACCTTCCTTAAATTTAATTAATGAATAAAAATTATGTACCTTCCATATATGCATTCAACCATAGATGATAAAATAGATTCCTTATCCATATCCATGATTATCTTAAGCAAGTGAGGGATAATGCCTCTTTCAAGAGTTTTCTACCTACCTATATTATCTTCCTTGCTATGTAAATGAGCGATGGTACCTTTTACAAGTGTTATATACCTACATGTATTATCTAGATTACTAGGGTGGATTAGGGAGACTAAATGTCTCCCCCTACCATACTCCTATATACCCAGTCCCTACCCTATAAATCCCTAATTATTTTATTCACTTTGTAGAAACTTGGGTATGGGCTACTTGAGTTAGGTATGGGTCAATAGGGGTGACACTTTGGTAGGAATAAGATAATATATTTTTTGGAGGAGAAGTATTTTTGGTGAAATACAAAGATATATATGGCAAGATATGTTTCAAGATGTAGGATATGCCAAGTAGATAAAGTTTGTGCACAAAATACAAGGTTGTACATGCCATTACCAATACCAAGAGGATCATGGATAGATTTGAGTATGGACTTTGTAATAGGGCTAACAACCACACAAAGAGGAAATGATTAAATATTAATTATTATAGATAGGTTTTTTAATATGATTCATTTTATTGCATGTAAGAAAACCAATGATGCCACTAGAGTAGAAGATTAATTTTTTAAAGATGTGAGATTGCATGGTGTTCCAAAAATCTGTACTTCAAATAGGGATACAAAAAAATTAATCATTTTTGGAGAAATTTATGGAATAATTTGGGAAATAAACTATAATTTAGTAGTAAATACCACCCAAAAATAGATGGAAAAATGGAAGGAGTAAATAGGAGCTTCAGAAATTTGTTAAGATACATAGTTGGAGAAAAGCCCAAGAAATGGGCCTAGCTCTACCACAAGTTGAGTTTGCATACAATAGTTCCATAAATAGATAATAGGAATATCACTAAGAAAATCACTATTTCAATTTTTTTATGGTATTAATCCCCAGGGTGTTTTATATTTGGTACAATTACCAATCTTATAATAGGTTAGTGATGATATAGAAGTATTTGCAGAGCACATACAAAAGTTACAAGAAGAAGTAAGAAGAAAGATACAAGAAAAAAATGACAAGTATAAGGCCAAAAAAGGTAACAAGAAGGACAAAGGTATTTTAATAAGGATAATTGTTGATGGTATATTTCATAAAATAAATATTTCCTTGAGGAACATATAACAAGCTAAAGTACATGAGGATTGGTTCATGGATAATTGTGTAGAAAATCAATGACAATGATAATGAGATGAGTTTATCACAAAATTTTGATATTTATCCAATAATTAATATTTCAGATTTGTATGCAATTCATTTAGAATGTAATGAATGTAAATAAGGTGAAGAAGTGTATTGAAAGCAACATTTACTAAGGAATAAGAAAGAAAATATAGTGTAGGTTCTGGATATAAAGTTAATGAACACAAGACAAGGCATCTATAACTAGTATTTGGTACAGTGGGAAGGAATACAATAGGATTACAACACTTAGATTTTAGACTGGGAATTGAAGAATACTAACAAAAATAAATTAGGGGATTATAATCAAGGCAACTTGTAGGCACTGAGTATTTTTCAACCAAAGGACAATGATGCAAACAACTATCTTCCAAAGGCCATAACTTTTGATTTGAGAACTTATTTGAGATCTCTTTTTTTTTAAATATATTGAAGAGGATAATATAGCCATAACTTATGATAGCTAGTTATGGTCTATTTCCATATATTATTAAGGCCATATGTGACCATCTAAGGGTCCAAAATCACATTCTATTTTTAGGTAAATAAAAAGAAGTCTTTGCAATCAAAAATGAACTTGAGTTGAGATTCATCCATTAGAGTGAATTTTTTGTGTAGGGGATAAGTGGATATTTTAAGGATCATTTGAGATTGCATGTAAAAGTTGCTAAAAATAATAATATTTGTAACTTTATGTAGCTTTTGATTTATTTAGATTTTTTAGTTTTGCATGTCGACTCATATTTCAAGTTGAGATTATTATAAATAATTTTATTTAATTCATTTAATTATTCATGGAGAATAAATAAATATTAGTGCTCAAAAAATTCTATTTAAATTTTAATTATTGAACTTTTGTTTTGCTAGTTTTTGGTTTTATCAAACTGTGTTCTGGGAGTGAAAAATAGAATGAAGCATGTCTATGATTTGTCAGGTTATATAACTGTGTTTATGTTTACATATTTTTGGTCTCATTAGATTTGGATTGATACTAACTGTCAATATATAATTTTAGTGGTCATTAGTGACCCATGGTGAAAAATGGGTTTGTGATTATATGATCACCTTTTCCTTTATCTGAAATCTTTGTATATGTGATTCCAAAACTTAAAGATTTGTGTAACTCTATAATTTAGTCTCCTTCACTTTGAAACCCTATGTGTGCTTGTGAGGGATACAAAATTCAAAACACTAAGAAACTGTAATGGGCTAAGCTAACCCCATTCACCCTTGTTGATGGCTGGCCATTGTCTATGTATCTAATATCCAAGGATGGAAATCAAGCCACATGTAGTTATCCCACCTAGTTTGATTGAAAAATCGTGCTCCTTCACTATATGAATGAAGTAAGGATTTGCATTTGATACTTTAAATTGGATTTGGTATGCCTTAGACTTGGATTCTGACTATCCCTAGTGATTGATTCACAATTTTGGAAGAATAGGGTAGATTTTATCAATGTACAGTAATGTATAAATGTGTACCAAATAAGTGTCAAGTCTCATATTAAGTGAGGCTTTTATTTGTATATGTATGAGTCCAATTGGGTAATTTATCATGCCATAAATATTATAGGAACATGGGTTGATTCTAAAGATAGTTTTTATTTTTATAAGTATTCTTTATTGGGAGAGGGTCAATATTGTCAAGCTTAGGTCAGTATCAACTAGTGATACTAACCTAGTCTAATGATATTGACCCATACACATGAAGATTAAACTAAAGGTTTGGATATGTTTGTGTAGGAAAACAAGCAAGTTTTACACATACAGTGAGGTTCTTATAGGTGTGTAATAGTATAATGAAATGATTAAACTCATAAGGTAGCATGTAGGTGTGAGATAATGGCAGGTTAGGACCATATTTATGTGTACAAGTCATGTATGGTGGTTTTATATCAATATTATCATTTTCAAGTACTTAATACTATATTTTAGTATCTACAAATGCCCCTCTTTTATTCTAATATTATAATAATTTATAAATTAAAAATAAAATATGTGCTTGAGTGTGTACAACACACTTTTTATTTGGTAGGAAGCTTCAATTATATTGGTCACTCAATAGAAAAAACTTGCAACAGAAATGTAGTAGTCCATGTCCATAGATTGAAATTTGAATTTAAGTTTAATTTTGAAAATTAAAGATCAAAGAAGGATTACACATGTGTGTTGGTGAAAACCATGTTTCCCATGAAAATTGTTAGAGATGATGCTTCATTTTTTAAGCATTAGATAAAATCTCCTTCCTTGCTAAAATATATGGAGATTTTTGTGGTTATGACCGAAATTCATGTAACAATTAAATCCCTTGGGTTGGGAAGACAACATTCCCCAACTCTCATAATTTTTTGGATAAATACATGATGTATTAGTCTGAATAAATACTCAAAAAATAATAAGGAACCACATCATGTGTTTGATAGAAGTAAAAATTGAATCAACCATTACAAATGGATTATAGAATCAATTATATATTTTTTCTCAATTTGGATCGAGTTCACTCCCTATAAAACAAATGCATGATCGAGAGATAATGAACAATGTTCATGCCCCTATCATGACCTCAGATTTAATTGTATAGTTTCACTCAAGTTCACTCAATGTAAAATGAATACATGATCAAAATATAATGAACAATGTTCATGCCCTCATCATGACCTCAATGTCAACAAGTGTTAAGTGGAATGATAACCATTTATCATTAAAATCATAAATTTTAATGTTGTGTAAGTGTATGAACAAATATCATGCCTTATTTATGAATCTAAAAGTGTGTATTTATTCATGAAATAGTATTATGCCTCTTGAATTTTTATCGATCGATATAGAATGTTATTCACATATTAGCTAAATTTGAGAACTTATATCTCAAATGTATGTGTATGTGGAAATTTTTTATTCCTATTCATGTAAACTATGATCATATCCCCATGAATATCTGCTCAAGTGGGTATAAATTTTTAACCAAGTCTCTAAAAAGTGGGTGCATATGCATGGCATATGCCCTCATAATCTATACTAATGTACCAATATCTATCATGTAAATAGACCATCTAATATATGAACCTTTATGGATCTATAAAATATATATTATAGTCTATTTTTTATTCATGAAGGCTTATGTCTCTATGACAAGACCAATTCAATTTCCCCCCTTTTGATACAAGGGATGTGTCTTACAAGTTACTCATCTCAAAATAAGAGATAATTGTATCATGTCGTGTAAATTTATCATGTATAATTATGTGAAAATATAGAGTGTGTAATCATTGTAATGCATATTCTAATAAATGCATGTATGTAACATGTGTAATATGGGGCATATAAGTGTCATGTCTAGATGGGTGTATCAATGAAGCACACTATAGTGACCATCACTAAAATATAATTAATAAGACTATGTAGTAAAAGTGTATGATATGGATCATGGGACCACTCAATGCCAGTAATCTCTACAAGCGTAACAAGCTCAACCAACTCAAGAATTAGTGTCACACATAATGCTAAGGGTCATATACAAGGGACATGAAGATGTCATAATAAAAAAGGCCAAGGGTCACATGTGAGTGACATAAATATTTCATATACAAGGGAAATATTTATGTCACATCAAACAAGGCCAAGGGTCATATACAAGAGACATAAAGATATCGCATCAAACAAGGCCAAGGGACCACACACAATGGACAAACACAAACTAGCCTATAATATAAGAAAGTAACATCATCAATGAAGCATATAACAAGTAAATATTAGCTACATTATCTTTATGTGTTATTGTCACATTGTATTATAAAATCATATCTATGTAGTATTGTGTAAGATATCAATAACTAGCAAGACATGTGTAAGTAATCTAGATGACTCAACATGGTACAGAGGTCATAGAAATATATAATATGTATGTGAAACATGTGGAATAAGATGCCCCTAATATTAATATGGCCACCAATAAGAGGAAATTCTAGCATCTATATCTCCATGTGTAACCTATTGTTGTGTATCGAACTCATACACCATGAAATGCATGTGTATGAAAATAAAATGTCATCTATCAAATATGTGATAAAGAACATATGTAAATAGTGTAATCTATTAATAATTTTATGCTCAAGTCTTGATTTTGATTGTTTGAATGTTTTTTATTTTTTAATTATTTGATTTTTTATTTTTTGAAATATTTAAAATTTGAAAAGTGATAATGAATGATCCCATCGATGGAAGGACCATGGGGAGTATCTATATCGAATAGTGTAAGGGTCAACTATTGTATGCATCCCAATTTTCTCATATTATTAAGATTACTAATTTTGATACTAATTCTCATCTAATTCCATCTAATAATTCACTAATTAACACTTTTTGTCACTATTCCATCTAACATAGCCCATTACGTAAATCCCCTCTTCATAATTCATATACCACATATATCCCATCCATTATTAATTCCCTTATTGCATCACCTATTAAATTTTTATTTATCTACTAAATCCCTCATGCCCACTCATGAATTTAAAATTCATAAAAATATACCTACCCATCTATCCCCTAGGCACTCCTACATGCCTAGTACCTAGTCTCCACCCTTCTCCTTCTCTATAAAATTACCTCTCTAGAGAATTCTAAGGAATTTTAAATTCCTTATGATTCCCTCCTTCCTATCTATAGTTTTTTTCTCTAGAGGCTTCCAATGAATTTTTAATCTTTGGAAAATATCCCTCCATTACCTATTTAAATCCATGCTTCCCGCCATTCTAAAATATAATGGGAGAAATTAGAGAATTCATTTCAATCTTATGATATTGAATCTATCTTTCCATACTTATCTATTGTCTTCCATCCATTGTCAAATAGTCATCATACTCTATTATTGCTACAAAATTATGAGTCTACATCAAGAAACCCATTTGTCTTGGAACACATCATCCATTTTGTAAGTGATTTAGTTTCATAATGAAGGTATAAATATTTTATTTTCATTTTTGATTGCATCTATTTTTTTACCTTGCCCAGTATTGAGGTTAGTTTTGAGTTTAGATTGAATAGATTATATGCATTTTGAATCCATGAATCCAAATTCATACTAATATATTCTAGTGACAATAGTCAGAGTCCTCCTCTTAATCTGGTTATTTGTGATTCGAGTGTATTAATTTAACTTTTAGGTCACGACGAAGGAGAATTTATAGCTTCTATTTTTTTACAAAATTTACATTTTTTATGAAAATGTGTTATTTTTATATAAACTTATCTTTACTCATAACTAAGTTCAAGAAAACAATTTGGGTTATGATTACATCACTCTCAAATTTCTATAAAATTTATAGTTTTGGGTTTTGTTAAGTATTAAAAAATTTGTAGTTTTAATATTACTATTCTTGACCATTTTTGACAAATTTATTTATTTTTTTATGAAAACATGTTTTGTTTTAATAAATTGGTCTTCACTCTTAAGTAATTTCATGAAATTGTTTTTGAGTTATGAGTATTTCACTCTCATCTTTCCATAACATTTTATGATTTTGGATTTAGTTAAGTATTAAGGAAGGTATAGTAGTTTTAATATTGTTGTTTTGGGCATTTTTTGACAAATTTATGTTTTTTAAATGAAAACGTACTATGTTTTGATAAAATGATATTCACTCTTAAGTAATTTTATGAATTTTTTTTGTGTTATGAGTATTTCACTCTCATCTTTTCATAACATTTTATGGTTTTAGATTTCGTTAAGTATTAAATAAGTTATGATAGTTTTAATATTGTTGTTCTAGGTGTTTTGACAAAAAGAATGATTTTGACATTCAAAAGTGGTATGGAGCCAAACAAAAACATGTCACTAAATAAATTTTAATGGATTTTATCATTGAATAAAAAATATCATTTTTTTCTATTAAAAATTTGTGTATAGGTTTTGATGATACTTTTTCAAGTTGCCCTAAATTTTCTAAATCAAAATTAATAATATTTTTGTGCTTGTAGGTCTGATAGGTCCAAGGCCATAAATCTAAAACTACTGATTTGTTTTCTTGTAGGATACCTATCAAATTTGTGGTTTTAAACTTTATTTTTGATTCCATATTATTTTATTTGTTCACCATACATAAATTAATTGGTTAATAAATATTTTTGCTTGTCTGAGTGTTACTCGAGGACTACAAGAGTGTATGTTCTCCTCCTTGCATCCTTGAGGTGATTTTTGGAGGACAAAAAACCACTAATAAACCCTCCCCATTTTTATTTCTATGATGAAATGTAATCATGGAAGTGATATACATGCACTTTCCATTAGTATATAGGGGTAAGTGACATGGATTTCATCACTATGCATTAGACCACACTCCATGTTCCAATGGAGTATAAATATCATGATAGCTATCATTAGGCACTAAACCAGAATTCCTTATAAAGTGTTATGTAGAGTGAGGGGTATTATGGATCCAATACACAAAATGTTTAGACAACATTTTACATGGATTTGGGCCCCATCGTACCTAGCTTATATCAAGGACTCCCCTTAGAGAGCTTGTATAGCCTAGAATAGGACCTTTAGTCATAACAAGCAACTTGCTACCAGAGTCAATATCAACACCCATAATGATTATTATGTGCAAATTGGATATTTTTTAAAATCTCACCAACCTAAAACCTCACATGTGAAGTTGTTATATGGTGCAATCATTGATTTACCCTCTCAAAAATAAATTATTAGTCATAGGCTTATGGTTTGCCTAATTTATTTGAGTGTTGTGTAATACCATTGTTATTTTTAAATATTATAGCCTAAAAACTCAAACCCATACATCTAATTGGCCTTTAGGTTATACTTTTGTCCAAATCATACTCATCATACCCATAATCATCATTTCATCACCATAGACTAGTCTTGATCTCAAATCATCATTAATCCCTCCATATAACCCCATCTACCCTTCATCACATAATATTATATCCACTCCATTTTAAGCAAATTGGTCTAAGTCTCTAACTAGTTTGGGGCCATATTTCTATCTTGACACCCTATCTGAATCATTAGTTTACTATCCTCCTATCCAATTTCATACTTAGTCCATATTGTACCTATTACTCATCTAGTTTTTAACTTAGCACCTAGTCATATTTAATTCCAATAGTCTTGCCTATTTATAACTAGCACCTATTTAAGTCATCACATTGCTAGTTTAAAATCAAGCACTATTAAAAACCCCACCTTTTTTCTAGTTTAAATCCTATAATTATTAATACATTAATAACACCTATCATATTATTATTTTTAAAATTTGACCTTAGTTTGACATCACAATCCCTTTTAGTCTATCTTGTCCTTGTCCATTATCCATTATACTAGATCAATCATTCAGACTTCCCTTTTGCCCAAGAATAATATTTTACCCAATACCACAATCCATCTTCATATTGGTTTATCTTTCATATACCATCCATTGACCATCATGGATTTGGACCCTAAATTAGTCGATAAATACCTTTTTACTAACAAGGATGCATAATTTTTATGACTTCTCGATATGTGTGCCCATATTATTGATGACTAAAATCCATAAAAATAAAGTTATCTACACCACAATAACCTCATTTTCTTCCTCATCAACCTCCCCCCACATCCAATACTTGAGTCAACCAATCCCAATTAACTCCCCATATATTAGCCATAAAACTGTTCCTGATCTTCCCTATCCTACTAACAAATAGAAATCAAGCATGAAAACTACACCCCACACATGTTCATCTCCAAAAAAACAAAAATAAAACATCTCCACCCCTTAGACTAGCAACACTAACAAATAATATAGCCCACTCCCAATATCTGTGAAAGCCCTCTTTTGGAAACTTTTCAATGCTGACATTATTGTCTACCCACAAACAAAACTGTTAGATTGGACCAAACCCAAAACTTCATGGTATAACATGGGTCAATTTTTTATATACCATAAAGTCTCTATACATTCCATCTATCTATGTCACCCTTTTAGATATTATGTTCAAAACCTAATCGACAATGGTGACCTTGAAATAGAGGGTTCATCCAATGAAGCTACATATAGAGATGAGCAAGAAGAGGTATGCCAAAAACATGATCAAGCTCTTTCTCAAACTGGTTCATCCACCAAGTCACCATAATCAAACACTTTCACCCTTAATTATAACAACATAGACAAGTAATATACCCCACTCCCAATATTCATGGAAGCCCTATGTTGGAAACTAGAATCCATAGGCATGATCAAATATCCACAATCAAAACCTCTAGAATTATCCAAACCTAAACCCTCATGGTATCGAGAAAATTAGTTTTGTCTATGTCATATAATTTTAGGCATTTTATTTATATATGTCACCTTTGTAGAGATTATGTGCAAAACTTAATTGATAATGGTGACATTGAAATTGAGAATGAATCCAATGCATCCACACCTAAGAGTGAATAAGATGGGGCATTCTAAGAGGAACTTATTAACCAAGATCAAGCTTCTTCCCTCCTTAACCAAGGTCATGACCCCAATCCTCACCATACCATAACCATCCCTCATCAAACCATCCCTATATCTAATTCACATCAAATCCCCCATTTTCACAAATCCATTCACAAACCCAAGGTGAAGAATTACTTACAAATAATGATGCTATCCAACATGCCCCCTCTATGACTAAAATTACACAATCATTTATCATTAGCATTACCACATCATCATCTAAGTCATAAATGGAGTCAAGATTTGCATGGTCATCAGACTCTAGGACATGCATACCTTCAATATCTAAATTGGAATGGGACTCCTTGTCTAACAACCCATAAATAGATGATTCTAATCAGCACAAAGATAGTAATCAAGATAATGCTTCATTGGAAGAAGATGCATATGACTTAGATTTTTATATAAAGAGCCTAAATGACCCAATTGAGACTCTTGAGGATTTTCTTTCTAACATTGAAACTGGGTATCCTAGTACCTTTTATGAGTACCACACTACCCATCATCCACTCAATCCATCTCTCTTACCAAACATCCCCAATGATTTTCATTCCATCAATAATTCATCCATTCCACTCCCCAAATGGGATAAATAATAACACACATCATTGGATTTATTTCAATATGAAATCTAGTGTGTCAAATATACAAGGATATAAGCAAATAATTAATTAACCAAGCCAAATAATCAATTCAGTTATGATCCAAAAGTAATTAATCAAACTCAAGACGATTTTTATAATTGGCCAAATCAAAAATCATCATCCTCTAATGAAAATATCCTTGAGGTGTCATGGGATCATCTAAGTCACAATAATCATCCTCCGAGTCTAAAGTCAAATATTCTTGTGAAGCCCAATTATAGGCACCAAGGGATAATAAAAATCCAATCAAGTCAACAAACTAAGAAGTCATCACAACACCATTTAACACATAAATAAAACAAGTCAAAATTAATATGGTCGATCATCCTTCTAATATTTACATCAAAATGCAAAGAAGTTAGATAGTCTTGGATCTTTTAACCTTGCTAGACATATGGTACTAGTCAAAATATACCTTTCATTATATCCAATGGTGTGTGCAACTATTGAACCCCATTTTCACTCTCCTTCCAATCACATTTTCCATCATAACCATATCACTCAATCACATACTATGCCCCACTATCAAAATCATGACATAATCCCATCCATACCATACCTCAAATCCTTGGGCAACATTGTCTCTCATAGGGGTTACAAAGACACTTGGTTGATATTTCTAGAGGATTTCAAATCAAGAATCAATGAAGGTCATAAGGAAATTAGTGACATCACCATAGATAACATTATCCTATTATCACATATCTCCAAAATGGATGTTAATTGAAATATCAAGAAAGTGTTTGCATCCTTATCTTGCTTGTCTCTAATAAATAGAGATGCTAATAAAAATTAAAAAGTCAAAAAAATCATTCATCTAATGGTGAAAACCAATATTCTAGTGCCTTAGGCAAGTACCATGATGAAAACCATTTTTCAGCATCATGGTAAAATAATATGTTTTATGAAAATACCCTTAAAACTTGGGGGCAAAATCCACCCCTTTTCAATCCCATCCATGTCATCCTTATTTATCTTAACCCTCTGTCCATTGTTCCTACCCATCATATGCCACCATATTTTAAATCCTATTATTTCCATCATGTCTCTTATCTTGACCTTCATAAGGGAATAGAATGTGTCTTGAGAAATGTTCTAGAATCATCTTGGCATATCCTCTAATGGACACTCAGACAACTAGATATCTGGTTCCTTCATGATGTGGTCATGGGCGATCCATAGTCCATTCCTCCTTGGTCCTCATCCTTTTTTTAGCATCACCCTTATCCTTTTTTTTTCCCATATATTATTTCATCCATCTTTATCCTAGTTGTTAGGCTTGGTATTCCATTTTCTAGTAACCCCATTTGTATAATGTACATATAAATCCATAAAATCCTAGAATATCTCAATCATCCTATCATATTCCATTTTATTGTATGTCCAAGATATCCTAGTTTTTCTATCTTATGTCTTAGTCATCTTATCATCTTGTCATCTTGCCTTATCTTATGCACTATTGGTCTTTTCATTTTGTCATCTTGTCTTGTTTTATGTCTTAATCTTGGAATCCAAGTCCTTATCCATAACCTTATTCTAATCTAAGTCACTAGTGTACTCCAAATCCATACCTTTGTCCAAGTCTATAACCTTAATCCAAATTCACATGATCATGACCAACTTAGTCCAACTCATCACCTGATCAATCATCTTATTGACTCTTATTAGGATAATAGATAAGACACTAATCACAACACATCTCTATGTAGATTTTTGTGTATGTTACTTGTATGCTCTACTTTGTTTGACTTGTTTGCATGCATATGTTTTGTTTGCTTGTATATATTTATATTATTTTATTAGTCTTTAAATTTGTCTGGCATTATGTTTTTTTCATCAAGGGTGCAATGAATAAAGATGCTATGAAGGATCCAAAAATTTTATAACAATGCTTTCGAGTGCCCTATGCAAAGTTCATTATTTCCTCTTTTATAATCATGCACTTTGGTATAAAGTCATAATGGTCATACAAAGTTCATTATATCTTCTATTAAGCATCCTTATCATTCCTAAACTATCCTAAACTATCCTAAATCTCATTAAACCAACCTTAGCCACTTATTTTCTAAGTGTTATCTTTATTTTAAAAATCCACATCGATTCATATAATTGACATTGATCCTACAAGATTGACATCAATCCCTATATAATCCCTTTTATTTTAGGAATTTTTATCAATTATGGTAAACTAGCAAATATTTATTTAATTTATCCATCCATATCTACTCATATTGTTAATCCATACCTATGTATCTTAAGTATATTTCTATTCATTTATCTTATCAAGCTATCTTTTACATTATCTTTATCTTTTAAATCACATTTGATAATTTCTTTTACCATTTTTTCCGCTTAATTGCTTCATAAAATGGGCTGACATCCTTGTTAGGAAGTTCATTACTTTTTGGGACTAGTCTAACAGTAGGAAACCCACTAACATATCCTATTAATCAAATATTTTTTGAGTTTTCTCATGTGTGTAAGTAGTCCTTCCTAGCCAAAAAGGAGCACCCACATTTGTTGGATTAACAGTGCGTAATCTTCAAAATCACATGTAAGCCTTAAAACTCTATATTTAAATTTGAGTTTTTAGTAGACTATTTTATAAAGGAACAAACAAAAAACTACTTAAACATTTTGGCACACCTAGTGGGACCCTTTTTGGGCCTCATTGTTCTTGATTTCTCATTGTAGTTCTTTGTTTTGCATTACATTTTAGTAAAAGATTTTCTTCATTTTCATTAAAGCAAGAAAATCAAAAAGTTAAAAAAAAAATCTTTTCTTTTTTCAAAAAGTTGTATTTAACAATTTACATTTTTAAGTAGCGCACTTAGTGTAAATAGGAGGATTAATTAACCATTTTAATCACACTCCTTTTTCACACGCTACCAAATCATAACAATCTTAAAATAAGCAATCAAAGAAATCCTATCCAAGTAAGCCCAGTTGGATTTCATCACCAAAGGGAAAGTCAACTCAGTGTTTTGGATGAGTATAAATAATTGGTTAGTATTATAAAGACTAAATGAATGATACTGTTATTGTTTTAGGGTCTTGAAGTGAGGGGGTAGGCCTCAATACCAAGCCACATACTACTACTAACATTGATTCAAGCCTCATTGTACCTTCACATATATCGAGGATACTAGCTTTAAACAAACCTAAAACCAACCTTAGCAAGCCTCTTCTTAGGACCTTTGTAAATACAAATTTTTAATCATATTTTAAGTTATTAATTCAACAAAAATATATTTATTGAGAATGTTTGTTTTTGTGTGCATTCATTTTCACTAAGAGAGAAATAAAAAAAATCATAGTCTTGTTTGTGTTGTGTTTATAATTTTTTTTACTTGGCACTACATGGTTGTAGTGAAATAATAGTTTTAGTATCAAATATTTTCACCACCTTCATATTCCTCAATGGAACATTAATCAATCACCCTACCTCTCCCAAATCCATCAGGGATGATCTTACATAATTCTATACATAAGGAGACCTTGAGTTTTCTAACATTCTAGATAGCAACCCAATAACCTTTAACTACTATCTTACATCATGAGAAATACATATCCCTATTTATTCCCTTCCTAAATCCAATAAATTTATATATATCCCACCCTTATAATGTTTTGATGGACACTTGGTGGTTATGGTTTCAACCATAGGCCCCCAAACACCACCACTAACAACTAATAGTCTTCTTATTTCCACCACCAATGCTATAAAAAACCAACCAGCCCAAATAACATTTAATCCTTCATAACTACCATCAAAACCCATGGAATTATCACTTCACAACCTATGTCTAATGTACCACCTACTGCCTTCTTACAAAACTAGTGGTTTTTATGCCTGCAACACTAACACCAATCTAGACACATGTGGCCACTAGTACTCAACATTTAATACCTCCACCACAATCCTCTCAACAAATACCTCCCTAATATCAATATTTATTGCATTTAAATACATCCTATCAGTAATACATACCCTCCTAATATCATCCATATGTTACCTCAACTCCACCAATCAACACCATGACCATTTGTTGTCATAGATCCCAGTCACTTCCCATCTCATTACCTCCTCAATAACATATTCAATAGAATTACATCCCTCCTAACATCTTAAGTGGCCTCCCCCCACATAATACCCAATTAGACATCCTTCACATCTTGATGGATAGGATGTCCCATCTATAAGTGTCCAATTCAAAGCATATAGGTATACCCTCTTATGAACAAATATGTAATAGGCCTATCAACTCGATAATCCCCATCCAACCCTATCTAGTGTAATGGGAACTACCTAAATTTACCAAATTTCAAAATAAAGAAGACCCAAAATAGCATATTATGGAATTTGATCGTGCATTTTACCTCACATCCCATGATGATGCCCTCTTAAGAGATTTTCTAATGTCATTAACCAAACCAACCTTGGATTGGTATAGTTACATTCCCCAACACTCTACTTTCCTTTGGTCAATTAGCTTATATTTTCCAAGAGAATTTTTTGATAAACATCACAAGGAAAATAACCATCACTAATTTATATATTATCAGATAATTTTTAGATGAATACATTTCCAACTTTGTTTCCTGATGGTGTAGAATTATCAATCAATTATCCTTTTCCCTTCCCTGATTGGAACTTATTGAAATATTTTCTAGGTCATATGCTAAGCATATATCATCTACACTCCAAATTTAATCCTTAATAATTTTTGATGAAGCCTTCACTATGGACCAAAAAATATAAATTCAATCCCTCAAGTAAGGTAAATTTAGATTGTGAAACAAAAATTCCAAACCAGGACCCTCGAAAGGATTCAACAACCTTAAGCCAAAGGGCACTGCCAATGTTGTTTTTCTAAATGTTTCCCCTCCATCAACACCTATCCAATTTAGTCCTTCCTCTTCCTAGAGATAACCTCAAGGATCACCAACATGATTTCCCCTAGGAAGTACACACCCTTAGGAGAATCTTATGATTCCATACTGATTAAGATTTTGAAGGCATCTATTATTGAGCTTCCTCTTATTGGACCTATTAATCATTCTTGTCCTAAACTAGTTTGGTATAAGGAAAATTAATTTTATGGCTATCATCATGTAATAGGTCATGACATTAATAGCTGTCAAAAATTACAAAAGTTTAGTCTAAAATCTTATCAATCGAGGGGAACTTCAACTAGACAATCTCAATGCTCCCTCTAATCAATCCTTAGATATCTTTAGTCAGCTACTTCCCAATCATCCCTCCTCATAAAACTTTATAAAAACACACACTAAAGATCCCCAATAATAGGTAACTCACATGATAAATAATATCCATTACCAAATTCTACCATAAGAAGTTAATTTGTCTCTAGACTCATCCTCTAAAATACCAGACCTCCTTATAGGAGATACCTTGGAGACAAAATAACCCAAATCAATCAAAACCACCCCCATCACCCATTACAACCTGCCTAATCTCATTACATGGTATATCCTAAAGGAGGAATATTCTAAAGATAAAACTCCATTCTATGGAAGATAGAAGGATAAATCCAAATAAATGCATTGGTATCCCAAAAGAGAAAGCTATCCAACATCCACCAATAATATTAGAGCTCTCCTCACCATCTAAAGGAAAAGACATTAAATAAAGCTACAACAATATCCCTATAACATAAAATAGCACTAAAATGGAAAATCAACAACATCCCTAATCCAAAACAAGCCATCCATCTAAGGACCTCACCCTTCATCTAAATTATTTGTCACAGTCATTAAATCCCCTTCTAAAGAGCCCATCTAAAAATCTCCTCCTATCCTTATAACATAAAAACCTTCAGCCAAACCTTCCACCTCTAAACACCTAAAAAATCCATTTAAAGATAAAGGAAACACCTCCTATTAATATTATCTATATGGTAGATGTTAAAGCCAAATTAGCTCAAAAATTTTTACCCCAAAAGGATGAGAATCCATAACAAGACCGATTAAGAGGATCATACATTATGATTCTCAACCAAATTTTGTAGACATCTTTCATTTCATTACCATCCATCAAAATGTTAAAGACTCTAGGTTGTACCCTTGTTGAGGATATGAGTGTTCATGTCCTGATCCCCAAACCTAGGCTAACATGGGAATGACCCTAGTCTATGGGTTACCTAATGTTGGTCCATACCTATAGATTATTTAAGGGGATAACCCACCTAACATGTTTATTTGATTCCTTTACTAAGACTTAAACAATTAGGATGCAAAGGGTAAAGAGATGCATAATGAAAACCTATCTAACCTATGGTGATGCACCATGAATTCAAATATCCACTCATAAGCTTGAATTCTCAACATACTAATGGATAAATCACAACAAAAAAATCATCTTCATGAGCCATATGCATAATTTTTTCATGTGGAGGTTGTAATAGATGGATGGAATACTAAGGTTATGACTAGTAGTTATGTTAGAAGACTATCACTAGCCATGATACACTTTAAGACTTTATTATCTATCCTTTTACACTCCACATGACCTGTGTAAGATACCTCTTTGACTCTTAGGTTGACAAGGACCTACAAGGGAAAATAAATCATCACATTTTCATATCAAAAATTATAAACACACTAGGATGTCACCATGAAAGAGCTACAAAGTCTGTTATTAAATCCAAATAGATGTAAAAGTACAAATTCTAGTAGAGTATCATCATACCAACCTGAGGGATGCAAATAAAGGATTAAAAGCCTAAATATATAGAATAATAGGATGAGAGAGGAGATGAGAATGGTGTAGGAGAGTGGATAAGGGAGTTATAAATGACCAAGTCCACTTAGAAAGGTATCTACAATAGTTATCCAATTCTCCCTCAATCCTATCATACATGTAACCTCTTTTAATACTCCTTGAATGAGTTGTTGGCATGTAATTTAGGTGAGAGAGGTTGATTCAACATCAGTTACACTATATCAAGGGATTGACCATGCCTACAATAGTCTATAATTACCCCATATGGTAGTTACAAGATGTATTAGGTCATGATAGCTATGTAGCAGTCCATATTCTTTTAGAGCAAGTTGATAAAGTCAAGGAAATTGTATCATTTCTCCATCAAAACCATGAAATGAATATTAAATACCCCTTAAGAGTCAATTACCAAGTATGTCACCTCTGCATTAACTCACTCCACTAACCTTTTAATGCCATCTTGACCTTCTTTGTTGACCAATTAGGCCTAAATACCTAAGTATTTACATTTTAACCTCAATGAAACCTATAATAATTCTTGAAAACCTATGTATTAATATTCTTCATGCCTAAAACAACATTTCCAACCATGGCATGGGCTAAGAATATCATTATGACCTTGAAACTCCATTCTCCCATTCTGACTGGTCCATCCTTCTCATGCAATGGTAGACTGGCAGTTTTGAAGTCACTTGTAAGGGCCATGTAGGTAAAATATTGAGAATTTTAAGATTTTAGATGTTGGATTAGGTCCTAAACCATCTATTCCAAGAATTGGAATCATTAATAACTACCAAACACCCTTTATTCTACCTAAAACCCTAAAAATAGCCTATTTTGAGGGTTCTATACAATGCTTGTGTGGTTTAGTACCATAAAATGAATCCCCTCTAAGTGATCTTGACCTTACATAAGCTATTAAAACCATCCCTAAGTGTTAAGGCATAAAAATATCAAATTTTCTAAGACTGGGTATGCCTAGGGTTTTAGGGAGATTTATGACTATCTAGGGGTCTCAGTGATGGTTTATGAAATGCTAACATCCAAGTCTAGAAAAAAATACATGAATATCTAGGTAGTATACAGACCTTAACTTCCATTAATGGATATGACTCCCATGTAGAGGATGGATAAATATATTAATTCTAAAAGATGACTCAAGAGGAGTTTGCAAGCCATTTTTGAGTGCTTAGCTTCTTAACATTTTTTCATAAAAAATAGCCCCCAAATTCCAACTAATCTAACATGGATCCTTAGTTCATAGGGGTACCTAAAATATACTAGGTTCTCTGGTCCTAACAGCTCATGTGATGGAGTGGGTGAGTGCCTGAAGTTGGCATGTAAACTGCCTGTGTAAATGGTTGAGTACTTCAAGCATTGTTTTGAGGTTTTTCTAAACCTTATATACTTTTATCCATATATAAACTCTTCTATCATATCCCAAGCACCTTAATTCTCCTCTTAAATTAATCATACAACCTATTATAGGAGCTTGAGAGAGATTTGGTGTGGAATTTGGGCTTGTAGGTAGGTTTGTATGACGGTGTCCCCAATGGTGTTTGACTAAATCTTGACTTGGCTTTTGAGCCACTGAAAAAACAATGCCTTCCATTATCAAATCTACTAAACTTAGCTTATAGGTATATAATGTGTGTTCTTGAATAAGTGAAGGGATTAACTATTGTCATCAAATTGTGCACCCTAGTATACTCTATGATATTCCTTCAATTTGATGCAACATGGAATCATCCCTCAAGTTTGTGGGAACTTGTAAGAGAGATGAATCTCTAGTATTGAAAAGGGATAACTCCCTAGATTCATATTTAAGTGATTGTCACCTAATATAATGTTTGTTTATGGAAAAAGGGTTAGTATTTTTCATACATGGGAGACTACACTAAAGAGGTAATACACCAATACATATCCCATAGACTATCACACTCCTATTAAGAAACAAAGCTTTCCAAGACCAATTCTGGGCATTGAAGGATCCTAACATAGTGTTTCAATGTGAAGGTAGGCATACATAGGATAATAAACAAGATAATTGACCTAGGGGTAGATTTCACACCATAGAGACAATTTCATACTTGAAGGGGAGCCTAGTACATTCATACACTTCACATGACTTATTAAAATTATAACTCTTGCTTAAACATGAAGGATAAAGAGGAGTAATGATGACACCATCACTTATCTCTATTATACATCACTCACACACTTAGAAAAAATGCTCTTAACTCAGAATCAAACTTGTATTCAATGTTGAAAGACAAAATGCAATGTCATACCAGTAGGGCCTTACCATACTAGCTACAGTGTCTTTTAAAATAGCCAAGATGGCTAACATTTATAGAATTTGGAAGAAGAGAAAGAGAAGAAAAGTTTAAGAGGCACAAGGACAAGTGTCCAAATGTGAGGATTAGTTACAAGCATAGAAATGAGGTGGAAAAATAGTTATGAAATTAATTTTCACTTCATTCTTTCCCAAATTAGCCTTTTCTCCAAGTGTGGCATGGTAATCTTCTCAATCATTCTCTCTTATGAAATTACCTTAATGATGGGCTTTCAAAAACACTTCAAATCAATTTAGGGACAAGTGTTTCATGGAAATGAGGTGGATGAGAGATAAATTAATTGATGTGGACATGTGTCCATCCCAAACTGAGCACCTTCCTTGATGTGGCATTGAAACTCTTTCACAATCATCTTTGAGTAGTGAAACTCCTTGACAAGTGGCCAAAGGCAAGAGTTTAATCATGAGATCTCTTGGATAGTTTCATTTACATCACAAGGACACCTAGAAATCATATTGAATCATCTCAAATAGTTACATCACCTTTAACTATCAATTTATCTCTTAGGTGTCACAAGGCCTCCTTGTCTCATTAGGCCTAATTTGAATAAAATAGCTAAAATTTAGATTTATCTCAATTGGTGAATTTTATCTTCATGGAAGGCCTATTATTATCATATTGTACTAGAAACAATCCATTGGAATCATATTGTAGCCCTATTTTTGCACACATCCACTGGTGCAGGATAATGTACAGACATCCAAGACTAAGTGAGAATATTTTTAGTACCCTTTTCCCTAGTTATGATCTTTGTCAATTTTCATGGCTCTATACTCAAAGCAAGTGTGTTTGTTAATCAATTAGTCCTCCCAATTAGGCCTAATTCAGCCTCTTTAGCCTAGAAGACCAAAAATCCTCAAAAATGGCTCCTTCATATGTGTAATCTCTTGGAAATGTTTGATTCATTTTCACATGACCCATACCATATTCCGTATAAAATTTGAGATTTTGGTTCATTTTGGAAGTATGAAAACCCTAAAATGGTCAAAAGACTAGTCTAGGTCTTTTTGCATGCTAGATAAGGAAAATGGATGTTGGGTGAGTAATGAGCTTAAAATTGGTTTTAAAATTATCCATTAAGGTCTGGTACATCTTCTCCATGAAAAATCCACTTCATTATAACCTATTCAACTTGCAAGCAAATTCCAATTCACCTTTTCTTCATTTCTCCATTAGCAACAAACTTCATGGTGACTGCAACCTTTGTGGTATAGGGTACCTTATTTGCTCTCAGACCTGATATCAAGGTTTATTAGGTTTTTTACAACTTATGAAACAATTATCTAAGGTCTACTTTCCTTTTGGTCACCAATTTCATCATTTTCCCCAAAATTATCACCTTCATGTATGCCAAAATAGCCCCTGATCTGAGACAAAATGGAGAGGGTTTACACTATTTGAATTGGTAAATTTATCATTTTATAATATTAAATGTGTATTTATGGTATTATTTACCAATTTTTATCTTATAACTCCTTTATTATACCATTCAACTTCCAAATTTGCAAGGCAGACTTTATGAATCAAGCAATCTGTGAAGGTAGGCAGAGTATGACTGTGTTTGGATGCTTTAGTGATTTCCTTGAGTTTTATTGTGATATGTAATTTTTAATAATTCCTATAAAATCCTAATAAAACTATTTTATATACTATTGGCCCCTTAAACCCTTCCTCTTGCTCTTGGAAATCTATACTAGGTCTTATGACTGCTTAGGAAGGGGATCCCTATTTTGGCTTTCCTATAGACTATTATGAGCTTGGTTTGGATTAAAGGTCACAATTTAGACCTTATTTTATGTTTAAAATTTAATTTAGGAATTCATTAATCATTTTTTTAAATTTTAGCTCCATCCCTTACAATAATGCATCCCTTATGCTCAAGGCTAGGCCACTGCCTATGTGGACTGAGACAGCCCTTAAGACCCTATCTGTAGGTACTTCTTGGCTCTATTCTATGGATGTGGACTTCTTTATCATGTCATTAGGTCATGAGACTTAATTCATGATTTTATTCCATTGTTAAAACCTCCAAACTATATCAATTCTATGCTTGGGTCCTTAACTAAGACATCCCTCTGCCCTGACTATCATAGTCATTGTTCTACCCCTATAGGTGCATTCTTCACAAGATTTGGGTATTTTAGATGTTGTAATTAGGTTTTCAAAGGTTTATTGAGATCAATTTTAAATATTTTAGGCCAATCCCATCCATGCAATCTCATTTTACTCAAGGAAGACACTACCTCCAACTCAATGTTCACCTTAGTTGTAGGTTGCAATGCACAAGCCTGTAGGTGCATATATGGAGTGTTTTCCCTTGATTTTGATGTGATAAAACTTATTGGATTCCTTATATGGATACAACTTGATTTGAACCCACCTTATCACTTTAGATCCTTCAAAACACCATGAAGAAGTCAAATTAGGCCAATATCCAGTATGTTGGTTGTAGGTGCTTGTAGGTATGCCTATTGTACGAATAAAGAGGGTGTTTTAGGGGTTCAACATCAAATTTACCTTTTTACTTGTCATTATTAGCACAAGATATTCCTTTGAACCATTTTATATGGGTTAAATTTGATGTCATAAGCTGAAACCATCAACATGGAGTACAAGACCACTTTTCCATTACCTTCATGTAGTTATCACTATTCAAATTCAGTGATTTTTTGGTAACGTTTAAGCTTATTCAAACTCCAGTTCTACTCCTCCTTTGGTTTTCAAATTTGGCATGAGTGTTTTTTGTAAATATGGATACTAGGTTAATAAACCAAGGATGTTAGAGGATACTTATATCATGACATATGTTATCTCAAAAAACCTTAGAGATTTCTGTTTTGGTCCTTTAGGTACTATGAGCCTGAATTGGTCTAGTCATTCCTTTGAAGGAAAAATCCATTTGGCATAACATCTAACCTTAATGACATGAACACTATGATATATTGGGCATGATATAACCTCCAAATAAATTCCATCATGTTTTCACCATTGACAGCTCCATACAACCTCCTACAACTCTTGTGTAAGATGACTGTGAGTAGACTAGGCAATGAACAAGGAGATTAGGCAATTTGGATTTGGAGGAGTGTGCTAATTTGATATTTAAAAATGGAACCCAATGAAGACACATTTTAAAACATGAAACCAAACATAGTTTATATCTTCAGAAGTTCCTTCCATGTTACAAAACTTAGGTTCCACACCCATGACTGCAAACTTGGAAAACAAGCACAAATTTAAAATCTCCTAAGACAATGAGAAGTGAAATTTTATATGCTATTAATATCATGTATAGATCTTTATTACAGCCTAAAAACACCCCATGAATATCACATAGCTCCATGGACCTCTAAAAACTAGAAATGGATGCATAAATATACCCCTCTTGAATGTAATTCCATAAAAAGCTACCTAGAGTGTAAATGATTTTTAATAAATGAGGATGCACCAAATTAAAACTTATTGTTATGAAAATTAATTTCACTCAAATTAAAATCCACCACTATAAGCACTCTTTCCAATTCCACCTGTAGTTTCCATAGTGAGTACTTAAACTTGCCCTTCCTTGGCTTGCCAATGGAAAATGAAGGAAAAGAAGTTATAAATGGATATTTTATGCAAAAAAAACATTAATATTACCTTTGGAGATGTGAAGATACAATCCACCATGTTTTCACTTTATGGTGGACTTGAGAAGTTTGTATAAGTGCCCAAAGGGGCCTAATTTTGAGGAAAAACTACCATTTCATGATCATAACAGAATTTTAACTGCAACCTAACATGATTCTGACATAATTTTACCTTTTACACATTCTTATCTACCTTGGTGACAAATATTTTAATTTTAAATTCATCAAAAGTCATTTAGTCAAGCTAAAAGATGGCCAAATGACCTTTTTAGCACCTAAAACCTAGCAAGTTGTCACTTTATGACTTCTAAACACATTGAAACCTATAAAATACCATTTTTGTGCATTTATAAAATAAATTTACCCTTTGACTAATTTTGACCAATGTTGACTTTTATTTGACTGAGCCAATATAAGGAGGATGGGCTTTAGCAAGGATTAGGGAAAGAGTAAGTGAGACATGTAAGACAATATATGACTCCATAGGACACATGAAATTTTATATAAAAGTTTAAAATAGTATGTTTGACCCAAATTTGACTTAGGGTTAAATTTGGTCAACATTCTTGGTGACTCCCAGGGGTGGCATGCCTATTATGCCTAAGACCAGTTGCCTAATCCTTCTATTGGACATAAAGTCATGCATATGAGCACTATAATTAACTTGAACAAGCCTTTGGTTCAAGGGAAACAAGCTGGTTGACACACACAAAACACACACCAAACAAAGGAAAGGAAACACACTTGTGCTCTAAAGCACTTAGGAAACACAAGACAACTGAAACAAACACTCTCTAATGTGTACAAACTAAGTAGAAAGGATTGATCCTCCTGGATCAAAAGGAAAGTTATTCATACCATCTTCTTTAAGAGGACTAAAATAATGTACAAGCTGCCACTTAGGTCTTGTCCTTGTTTATTCAAATCCTTGTTCACCTCCCATAGCGCTTGTATTGATTTCATCTAATTTCATAACCAAAAACATGTGCTCAATGGAAACATACTCCTCTTGACTAGTTTGAATGGAAACCATAACCCTTGGTTCAAGTGGCCTTTCATTGATCCTAGATTCATTAGGGCTTTCACACTCAACTTCAACCTCAAGTGGATTTTCATCATCAAGGTTATATTTAATTTGAAAGGTAAGGTCTCCATCAAACTTCGGTGGTTTTAGCAGTTGAATGCATGGGAGAGGTTATTCAAAACTTACTACCTCTCTTGACACCTTATATTCTCCATTCATCTTATGCATTTGATCATCTTGATATGAATCATTCTTACCTTGCTCTTCTTGAGGAGGTTCTTCATGATCTTCAATAGGTTTAGCTATAACATCTCCTTCAAAACTCTCTTCAATCTCTTCATGAAGTGGAGATGCATCATCCAAGCTCAAGCAAAAATTTTCAAGATCATCCTAAAATTCCAACTCTTTATGGTCAATAAAAATGACTTGAAGTTCATCAAATTTCTTACCAATCTCTTTTGGAGCATCATGTTGGCTAGTGGGCACCTCTTCTTCACCTTGTATTGCAAGTAGATCATCATCATCTTCCATGAAGCAAGGCAAATCATCAATCCATTCAAGGTCTACTTCTTATTGTCTTTCCCTTAAGGGGACTTTTTTCCCTAAAACCTTTTTTGGCTGCTCCATATCATTAGCTCCTTCTTCAGTGTGTTCAAGGAACTCATCTATGATAGCATCCTCTTCCAACTCTTGAGGAATCTCATGAATAATTAGCTGATGTGAAGGAAATAGAGAAGAAAACTGGATGGTAAACCTTTAGGTGCTTTTTTAACCTTGTTCACATAGTTTTCTTCCCTTTGAAATTTCACAATAATGGTACCTTGGTTTCTATTCTCTCTATGAGTATTCATTTGCATGAGGTTTTGTTATTCTGATGTGAGGTAAAGAATAGCTCTTTCTTATGATATTAAGGCTTGACAACCTCCTCCACCATCATACACAAATTGACCTTGATATTGTCCCCAATGATCAAAATGTTCTTCCCCTTGAACCAGGTTAGTAGGGACTAGAACAATAGCCTTTGTGGATGGAATGGAACTAGGATTATAACTATTAGGCTTCCTATTGAAAACTTGATGACCTTGGTGATTATATTGGGGATTGGGTAGAGTACTTACTTGTAATTGAGCTTGTTTGTGCTGAGCTTGTAATGACCTAATCATCTCATCTTTGTCTATAGCATTATCCATCTTATTGGGAGTGGTTATATACTTGACATTGGCATTGGGAACTTTATCTACACTTGGGGTTTCAAATGAATTATGAGATAACAAAGGCATAGCAACTCTTGGGGATAAATTCCCATCTAGTATCAAACTATTCTCATCTTTAGTATCTATCTCATATGCATCAAGTAGAGTAAATCCTCACATTGATTAAAACATTATTGCCACATTAGTGCCAATGGCCTTGAGATAAGTGGGGAACACAAAGCTTGTAGGGGGTTTCATGATAGGTGGCAACCTATGCCATGTCCTTTGAAATCTCCCATAGATTCATTAAGACCTCTCCTTATCACATGCAGCTGATGGATTAGTGAAATGTGATCACTCGTGGTCTCAAACCTTTTTACCAACAACTCTCTAAATCCATCCCAACTAGTGATGCAACCACCTCCCAATGTCTTATACTAATCAAGTGTTTTACCTTTTAGAGACATGGCAAGTAATCCAATGGCTATGTTGACTTGAGTGATATTGTGGAAATTGTAAAAAATTGAGATGTCCCTAATGTGTTTAGATGGGGTAATAGGACCTTATCCATTGAAGCTATGGAGACTTTTGGTAGCATTAGGAGGAATAGGGTCATATGCAGGAAGATTGATTGGATTTTTGGTATTGAAGGTTGGGAAAGGATGTAACCTAGCCATCTCTTCTTCTTCCTCCTAACCATGAAATATAATGTGGAAAACTTGATCTAAAACTAGAGATTCTCACCTTTTCGATTTGCCAAATGTTGGATTAGAAACACTTCTACAACCTTAGGATTTTATAGAATAACCTTTTAGTATGAATGTTTGGATAGTATATTTACCTTGGATAGATCTCTATGATCCCATATATTCATCCAACTACCCCAAAATAGTAATTTTCATCATACTACACTTAATTCCATGCAAATTAGGCAAAGTGCCTATAGGTGTGTATGGATGAGGGCTTGGATAGGAGATTACCACCCTCACTTGTGTCCATTACACTATTTTCAATATGTAATAATCTCATCCTCATGGTGGTTTCAAGATGCTTCCCGCAACTTTCATGTTATACCCTTTGACATGATGACTGTAGCTCTTTAAGGTGCTATTGCAAGTATATATCCTATGCCCTTGACTAAGTGAAGGTTTAAACCTTCCAATAAATGATTGCCTTGAACCTTTTGAAAGCATAAATACTTTTATAAGGTTACTATGGTTTTTTTCTTATCACCAACTGCTACATTCCTTTACTTCTAACTATTTGTAGTACTTGTTATCAGGCTTGTGTTAGAATGGAGATGGCCTATAGGGTGTTTAAGGCCTGTATCATGGGTGGTTATTATCAAATCCAACCCCTTTAAAATGCAAATTTCATGATATTTATGTCAAAACTTTCACCTTGGATGATCCACATAACTCTTCTTGAGACCCTACTACAATGACTTTGGTAGTTGACTATAGGTGTTATCTTTTACACTCCCATGTTATTATATGATCATATAGGTCTAATATCTGATGATCTTGATAGTTTACATGAAGTGGAGTATCACCTTGGTATGATAAAAATTGAAATTAGGGTGAATGAGTGAGGGAGAGAAAAAATGGAGGAAAGTTGGAGTGAGATAAATAGATAAACAAGGATAATACAATGTAAAGGCAATGGAAACATAATGTAATAATTCAAGTGTGGGGATAACATGAATAGGACACTAAACTCCTTCAAAGACTAATTTAGGTGAACCTTGTAGATAACTTAATGCATACAAAAGAAATCATGTGAGTTTTGATTCCTCTTAAACACCTCAAATGCCAAGATTCTCTTTTAGTTCCCATGATCTAGGAATTTAACTCAAGAGAGGATGGTTAGTATTGTGTTAGCTCCAAATTGAAAACAAAATGAAAGAAACACACTAACTAGCATAACATCTCTAGGCCTAGTCACTAGGGGGATCTTAGTGAGGAAAAACCATTTGAAAACACAACTAAAAAATGGAAATAAATGAGAGATATGAACACAAAACACAAATTTATTACCAAGTCCTTGATTGCTCCAAAAGGCTCCTTCTTTGGCTTACTCAGCTTGTGCTTCAAGAGATCTTCTTCAATGGAGTGTGGCTACATTCATCTCCTCTTAGCACCTTTGGCTTTGGCTTGGATTGGATCAATAATTTGGAATTATAACACTAAAATGCAATGATTTTGGAATGTTTTAAGCATTATAACTCTGCACTATCCAAGCTTAAAATTATGGTTGTGAGGCCTCCTATTTATAGATTTTTCAAAAGGGATTGGATCAACCATGATCATCCATCTCAAGATGAAGATGTGTGGCCATGAATTAATATAATTATGCAAATAAAATCCATAAATACCCTCATCATGATTTGGGAAGAAAGGGCATTTATGAGGCATGAGAGGGCTTAATCCTTATAGTTTATGCATTTATGGCTTGTGGATGTCACCCTATATAAATGATGTATTTGATGATGCAGTTATTCAACATAAATTTCCAAAAAATAAATATTCAATAATTTTCATGGAAAATTAACTTAATCTCTTAATTCATATTGATTATCCTTAAACATGATTTATCAATTTTGGTTCAAATCTTGGCAATTGATGCACAAATTAATTAAATTAGTCAGAATGTCATATTATTGGCTCAAAATGTGATTGGATTGGAATTGAAAGGTGATGTTAGATGTGTTGGATCCATTATCCCATTTAGGATGTTGCTGACATAAAATAACAAAGGTACATGTCTCATGTAATAAAATTGATAGAAAAGAGCAATCCAAAACACCCAGGTGCGAAAATGTCATTTTGACTTGAAATGATCTGATCAAAGTTAGTTGCTTCATAAATTTTATTTCCTCATTTAATGATACTATGGCCAAAATCAGAACTTAAATATGACAAGTTCCCATCATTTGGCATGTTTTAGTGTTTTTAGGCTAAATTGTGCATTTTTGATAGAAATTGGTCAATATCCTACTTAGAGGTTATTAGTGGCCAATTTAAGTGTCTATAGTTTGCCCTTATTTGGGAATGCATTGAAATATATAAGCATAGTAACATATTCTCAAAGAATTAAAAGATCATGTATGCCTACAACTTCAATGGTAATGGATGAATTATATGGTGCCCCCTCAAGGGAACAATTAGCACAAGTAAGTCAACAAACGGTCCTTCAAAAGAAAGAAGCAAAATGAGGAGACCAAATATATGAAGATAATGGGGTGAGAAAATGATTATTTTTAAAAATTAATCAAAATCATTGAGAATGCAAGTGAGATGGTGTACAATGGTTTTTCCAAAGGCAGTTATAAACATTGTACCCTAATAATGGCAATGTGGTATGATAACACAATGATTTGCTCAAAGGCCATTATAACCATTGAGAAGATGGAGCTGCGCTAGTTAAGATATAAAAAAAAGATAAAAAACATGCCCCTATTTGGGAAAAATTAAAGTAAATTTGGTGAGAACACAATGATTTGATCAAAGGTGGTTATAATCATTGAGAAATGCAGGTGAGATGGTGTACAATGATTTGTCCATAGGTAGTTATAATCATTGGACCCGAATTATGGAAAACATGATTTATTGGATGATGATGGAATATATGATGTGGGTAAATTGGTAAAGAGGATAAATATGAATTAGGAAAACCTACTAGTAGGGAGATGCTCATCTGAACTAACAAAGGTTGAAATTTTTTCATTGTTTAATTACTCTATTTGCGATATGATTAGGATTATCAGTGCTAAGGAGATGTTGATGTTGCCCTTACTAAGTAGACTTCATGAAGCTAATTTTTGTTGTATCACTTGATGTTATGCATCATGATAGATCACCATGAAGATTGGGCCAAAATATGCATAAGGACTGACTCCCGAAATCCAATATTCAAGGGAAAATAATGTGTCGATGATAAAAACCATGATGGTAATGTAAACATATGAATATGGATGGATTCAAGTATAAATGCACAAGGAATCACCCAATGAACACATATATAATGAATCAAGGTAGCAGTACTGAAATCAAACAAATAGGCATAAATAAATAATAAACAAACAAGAACAAATAATGCTCAGTCCTAAGGTTAGTACAAACAACACAAGCTAAACCAGACAAACATTGCCCCTATAAAATAGGAGACAACTTAAAAAACAAATAAGATGGAGGGAATAAAATAAAAGGAAGGGAGTGGATGTTGCTTACATAGTTTTATGGACACAATATCCAATAAAAACTTCAGGCCAAATATAGTTCTCCCAAGAAATGGAAAAAAATGATAACAGATGAAAAATAAACATGATGGATGTGATATAATAATAGGAATGGTCTTTAAAAATGGTACGTGTATGAGAAAAAGGGCCAAAAAATATGGGGAAACTAAGTGAAAATTGATTTACTTGTGACTTAGTAAGGGTTCCCATAATCCTTATGGCAAAGAAGTGGTCAATGTTTTTAGTTTTTCTAATGATTTTATAAATGTTTTTGGAATTTTCTAAGTATCTCAACTCGATCAAAGAATGACTTGATACTAAACGGTCCAAGCTCATAAAATGGTGAGAAAATTACTTAGGTTATTTGAAAAATGGAGAAAGTGTGGCTTAGGTTGCTCATAAAATGATGAGAGAGTGGCTTTGGTTTCTTACAAAATAGTGAGAGCATGGCTTAGGTTACTCACAAAATGGAGAGAGTGTGGATTAGGGCGACTAAGTTAACCTCAAAAAGTATCAAGCATTGCCTACAAGTCTTAGGATAGGACCTCAAGTCACTTTAGTTCTAACTTACAATATAGGAATCTGACTAGTGTAATAACCAATTCAAATAAAACAGGCATAGTTGGTATGATGACACATTATGGCATAGGAAATGGCTAGTTTGTATGTCAAGGCATGATAAACAAGTGTTGCCCCTAGTTGGACCATAGGTGGTTATAACTAGGATATAACAACATAGGTCAGTGATACTAATTTTCCCATAGGTGGTTATAATTAAGATCAAGACAATGGGAGAGAATGAAATAATAAATGAAGGATGTAACTACCAAACTACTATCTTTCTACTTGAAAATACTACCTTTGTCTGAAATGTTTGAAATAACTACTAAAACTAAAGCTGAATCCTCTTGTTGAATGTGGTTCTAGAATAAACATAATAGAACTAAGGTCATAGGGTGGGGTAGGGAGTGAGAAATGGACTCGGCTGATGAGAAGGTATGGTAAAATAGACATGTGATAGGAAAAGTGATAGGTTGGTAGGATGATAAAATGGTATAGTAGAAATAAGATTGATAAAATGATACAACTTAAAATGGTATTTATAGATAATACACCAAGTCACTCAAGTGTATTACCTCTTAAGGTGGATAATGTTCATTGAATCATCAATTTCATGTTCATCTAGTGTGGCAAGCATGTATGTTCCTGTTCTAAAGTTTGTTGTAATGATGAAAGGACTAACCTAGTTGGGCTTGAACTTACCTTTATGCTTCTTTTCAATCATGGTATTCTTTTGGTTTTCTTTAATGACAAGATCACCAAGTTCAAATTATCTATGTTTCATGTGTCGATTGTATTGGCCTCAAAGTTGATTCTGATAGGCTTGAAGATTATTCACTGCATCCATGCATTTCTCATCAAGTAACTCTAGTTTTGTAGGCAAGTTACTCAATAGTCATTGTCATCCAAGACATGCTTAAAAGAGATGCATAGAGATGGTAACCCAACCTCAATGGGAAGGATTGCTTATGTACTATAAAAAAGTGAATATGGATTGGATCCTATAGGTATACAGTGATTGGTATGGTATTCCCAAAGGGCATAAAATATTAGAAGGTACCAATCATGATCGACATCATTGATAATGTTTTTTAGAATGTTGACAATGGTTTTATTTGATGCTTCAGCTTGGCCATTATCTTGAGGGTAATATGCCATATAAAAGTGTTGTGTGATGTTGTATTAGTAACATAACTTGTAGACATCCTTTTTCTTTAATTATCCTCCATTATCAGATACAATGTTAGAAGGGATACCATAGCAAAAAATGAGATGGTTGAAAATGAACTTGGAAATTTGCTTTCCACTCATGTAAGTGAGTATAGCTTCAACCCACTTAGTGAAATATTCGGTGGTGGTAAGGATATGTTTATGGACATCATATGAGTTGGAATTGATCCTCCTAATGAGGTCAAGGCCCCATATAACAAATGGCCATGGTTTCAACATTAGTTTCAAAGTCTTGGCTAGGGATCAAATTGGCATGTCATTGAAACTTGTCGTACTTCTTTACATATGTGACTACATCTACATCCATCATAGGCCAATAATAACCTATACACAAGATATTTTTGGATAGGATGGACCTATTGGTATGGGTTCCATACACTCCTTCATGAACTTCTCATAATGCTAGCAAAGATTATGTCAAAGTTAAATGACAAATAAGAGTTATATAAAAACTATGGTAGTAAAGGGTTGATCCAAGTAAGTTATAATGAGTGGTTTGGTGGATGAAATATTTAGATTGACTTTGGGATAGGTTAGGTGGTAATACTTGGTCATGGAGGTAGTTATAAGGGTCTGAGTACCAAATAGAGTGAGGACCAACAATATCACAAATCATCATGATGGTTGAAGGTTCATAAGTTGGTGCTAACCAGTTCTCAACAAGGAATCGATACTCTTTATTTGTGTCTATTGGTCAAATTAGAGATATAATATTTTCCATAACATCTTTGGTTCTATTACTTACCCTTGGTATATTCTCAAACTAAATGTTCACAATATGTTGTTTGAGAGTGTCAACCATGGCCTTATATGGAACCAACTTGTCATCTTTGGTCTGAAAATGGTTTGTAACTTGATTGATAATTAGCTGAGAATCACCATAAACCTTGAGATGAGATATGTTCCATTGTACCTCTTGGTGAAGCCTTGTAACCAATGCTTCATATTCATCCATGTTATTGGTATAAGGAATATTGATCCTAAATGATTTAGGGATTAGATCCCCTCCTGATGTAATAAATAAAAGGCAGCGCCCAATCTATGTGTCATAAATGATCCATTAAAATATAGCTTCTAGTGTTACTCCTCAAGAGGTGTGTCAATGATGGTTATTATGGATTCATTAGGAAATTAGAATATGAGTGGATTTATATCAGCAAGGGGTGCTTCAGTAAGCTGATCTATAAGAACTTGCCCCTTAATGGCTTTTTGGTTGACATACTTGATGTCAAACTCACTGAGAAGCATAATCCATTTGACATGTGGCCTTGTAAGGTTGTTTTAGATAGTAGATACTTGAGTGGGTCTAATTTTTAAATAACCATGTTATTATTATTTAACATGTAATGGCATAGTTTTTTAGTAGTGTATACCATGGGTAAATAGGATTTTTCTATGGGTGTATAATTATGTTCATATGTGACTAATGTATAGCTTAAATAATACATAACATGCTCTTTGACATTATCATTATGCTGAGTTAAAAGTGCCCACAAGGCATTGTCATTAGTAAATAGGTATAACAAGAATGGCTTTCCTAGCATAAGAGGCAACAAAATAGGTGGATTTTATAGATAGTCCTTTAGTTGTTAAACGACTATCTGACAGTGATCATCCAAGTGAAATATGACTCCCTTATTCAAAAAATGCATGAAAAGATGAAATTTATCAACTAATTTTGATATGAAGCATCAGATAGATTAGATTTTACCTTGAAAATTGTAGAGCTTCTTCAAATTAGTCATTGGTGGCATCTCTATTATGGCTTGAAACTTTAGCTGGATCAACTTAAATGCCTCAATGACATATAATGAAGACAATCAATTTTACTGATGTAAATCTAAACACACACTTCTTAAGATTAAGTCTAACTTTATACTCACGTAGTCTTTCAAATATTCTGCATAGTATTTCTCGATGTTCAGCCCTAGTCTTTGATTTACCAAGAATGTTCTCGACATAGTCTTTAACAATGTCATGCATCATATCATGAAATATGATGGTCATGGCTCTTTGGTAGGTGGCCCCTGCATTCTTAAGACCAAATGACATAACTTGATAACATAATGTTCCACATGGAGTGAACTCTATCTTATGTTAGTCTTTTAGTGCTATCTTATTTTGGTTGTACCCTAAAAATCCATCCATTAATGAAATCATTTCATAACCCATCATAGAGTTGATGATCATATCAATTTTTTGGTAATGGAATGTTATCCTTAGGGCAAGCTTTGTTTATATCATCAAAATTAGTACAAATTTTGATTCTTTTTTGGCTTTTTGCTAACTGGAATAATATTGGATATCCACTCTTAATAGGCAATTGATTAGATACATCTCACTTCTACAAGTTTTTCCAACTCTTTCTTCACTAATACAATAATGTGAGGATGCATCTTGTGCAGCTTTTGTTTTAACAATTTGGCATTAGGATTAACCACAAGGTGGTGCATAACTAAGGTGGGGTCCAAACCTAGCATGTCATAATAGGCCCATGCAAATATGTCAACAAATTCTCTCAAAAGGGCTATAAGGACTTCACACTCCTTCTCAGTAAGGGCAGAACCTAGCTTGATCCATTTTAGGTCATCTAGGGACCTGATGTTAGCCCCTACTATATCTTCCACTAGAAGGATCAAACCATCTTCAAGGATAGTGGGAAAATATTTGAACTAGTTGGCAACATTAGAGTCCTCTATTAGGACTGGATCTTTGGGTTCCCTTAGGCATGATGAATCAGAGTCTCCCAATGTAAGGTTTGGCCATGTAACAAAAACTATTGGAAACTCCTAGATGATTTTACCAAAAGCTTATTTTTATTCAAAACTGAACTTAGACTCACAAACAAGTTCATCATTAGTGGTATCTTGAGCTATGGTTGAAGAAGGTTGAACACCCCCATATAATGGCACTTGAAAAAGGTTTTCACCTCTAGACTAGCCTTTTTATTTACTTTTAATTTGATAAAAAAGTGCCTCAAAGAGGTTTTCACTTTAGGACCTTAATGAATTAATTATTTTCTTTTGGTTAAGAGTGTTCACCCACTCTCCAAAATAGGCTTTAAGATTTGACTTGATTAAAAGCCCTAATTTATGGTCCCCTAATGAAACATTATCTCTAAGGCTAAGAAAATCATAAAAAGCCTCATCATTTTGGAACTCATCAATCGACATGTTGGACTCTTATTGGTCCCAGTATATCAATTGGTGATAATATAATAGTAGTGGATTGTGATGAATGGCTAGTCTAAGGGTACAAATTTTAAGCATGAGATATACTAAGAGGGGGGGTGAATCAGTATATCATATATCTTATAAAATTTTTCCCTTAATCAAATTCCACCTATCAAACATTCAAGATATGCAATAAAATTGAAACAATAAATACCACATAAGATAGAGAGAGACACCAGATATAACATGGAAACCCAATGTGGGAAAAACCACAGAGAACAATCTCAAGTATATGAATGAGCACCAACTCAAACAATATTCACAAGCACCAACTTGCAGGAGCACCAACTCAAACAATATTCACAAGCACCAACTTGCAGGAGCACCAACTCCTTTACTGAGTACCAACACAACAACAATTCATGAGCACCAACCCATAGGAGCACCAACCCCTTTGTTGAGCACCAACCCACAGGAGCACCAACCCCTTTACTGAGCACCAACACAACAATTCATGAGCACCAACCCACAAGAGTACTAACCCCTTTGTGTATACCACACAACTATCTCTCAATGTTGTTATCTCAATAAATGATAGTTCATTACAATATCTCTTTCCTCTCTCTCACCTTTTCTCTTCTAAGATAGATATAATAAATACAAATCATATTTATCTCTCTCAAATGCTCTTCTAAGCTAGATATTTCTATCTCAAATCAAACTCTCTCTCTTATATTACAAATGGCTTCTCAAGCCTTTATTTATAGCTTTCCAAATGACCTTTGGCCTTCCCCCTTTGTGACCCTTCAATCCTCATGGAAAATGGTGCCAAACTTGTATGACCCTTCATATCCTTGCCTTTGAAAAGTCATGTGGTGACCCTTCATGAGCAAAAACATCCTTCCCTCTTTTATCCTTATCTTGGTGACTTTTCATATTCCTCAAAGTGTCCCTTCATGAGAAATTGCGCCCTTCCTATTTTTTCTTCACTTGGTGACTCTTTCAATTCCCCAAGATGACTCTTCATGGGAAAATGTGTCCCATCCTTATTTTGTCTTTACCCCATGGCTATTTGACTTATCTATGGGCCCTTCTTTTGTCTTATATGCAACCAAAAATATATTTGTTAATATTAAATAAATATTAACACACATTAGCCAAGATATAACTATTATAAACATCATTAAACACAATGGGGCCTTTATCACCAATAATGCTAGACCTTTGACATCAATGACAATATTTCCAACAATCTCCCCCTTTGTCATTGATGGTAACCTCAATCTTGAAACTGCCATATCCTGTCACTTGCACATCCTATCATCTGAAAACATACAATAACTCCCTCTTACTATAGCAACCTGTACCTATTCTATGTACCTATTTCTACACATGTACCTGTACCTATTATTCTCCCCCTTTGACATCAATGGAAAAGGGCCTACCTAGAGCTAACACTTAGCTCCCCCTCAAATGATGCTAAACAAAAATGGTAAGAAGTAATAAAAATTACTCCCAACTCCTCTTGCAGATATTTGAATGTGTCCTTTGATCATGCCTTTGAGAAGATATCTGATAATACATACACATTGTTCCCTATGTTTTGAGCATCTGCAATCAACTCATTTGAATCTTTTCTTCTAATCCCACAACCTTCTGCATGAAAATTTAATGTGTATCCTTTATCACATATTTGACTAACACTCAATAGATTATGCTTAAGACCTTTTACATACAAAACATTCTTAGTCTTAGTTATACCATAATCCAAACTCAAAATACCTTTTTTTGCTATCTTGGTAGTGTTTTTATCTCTGAATCTCACTGTGCCACCATTGATCTTCTTTAGAGTTATGAACTTACTTTTATCTCCTGTCATATGCCTCGAACATACGCTATCAATGAACCATGGTTGATCTTCATTTCTTACATGCAAAGTTGTCTACACCAACATAGAATCTTTAGATTGTTTCTTCTATCATGAACATGTCTGAACCTTCTTTCTGATGAATGGAGCTTTGAAACTCTGATCCTTCTTCTTGATGAATGGAGATTTGAAACTCTAATCCTTCTTTACTGACTCAAACATGCTTCTACAATGTCAAGCTATGTGTTCGAAGTTATTACACTTGTAGCATACTATGGTCTCTTCATCAAAGCTTGATAGAGGAGCAAAAGAGTTGTGGCTTCTGCTTGACTCTACTTGACTTTCCTTCTCTTTATTTCTGAAATTGTTAGCTCTTTTTCTACATTTTAATTTCTTGTGACCATATCCATTACAATAAAAACAATATCTATAAAAATAAGACCTATCTGTATATCTCTAACCTAATTACCTTTTGTAGCTTTGTTCCCTCCAGCCTTCTTTGTTTGAAATGTCCTCTAAATTCTTCACTTCTTCCCTTATTTCCTCTTTTTTTAAGAGCTTCAACATAGCTCTTCTTTTCAAATCTAATCTCTATCTTATCTAGATTTACTTTTTGACTTTCCAATATCTTATTCAGCATGTTAGTGCTATCCTAAAATTTTGAGTCACTAACTACTTTATCATTGACTACTTTCTCAATATCTTCTTTTAAAGAGGCAATTTCATTAACATACCTTTCACATTCTTTTCTTGCTATTTCCAACTATGATGTTAGATCTTATTCATTATTCTTGGCTTCTTCCAAGTGTGGTTTTAGATCATCAATAATTTCCTTTGACTCCTTTTCATTTTTCTTGATCCGACGCATCAATCTTTGATTCTTCTTCTCAACAGCTTCTAACTCTTATAAGGCACACATGAGTTTTCCTTCCATATTCACTTCAGCTTCCTCCTCTTCTTCTTCTTGACCATCTTCATGTATGGCCATGAATATAATCTCTTCTTCTTCTAAATCACTGACTCCACTATCTTCGACTGAGCTAGGATCCTTAGAATATAGGCTCTTCTTCTCAAATCCCTTCTTGAATTTGCCTTTGAAATTCTTCTTGTATGTAGGCTTTTCTTCTTCTTCATCATTACCCTTATTTGGGCATATAGATAAAAAAATGTCCAATCTTTCCACAATTAAAACATTTAAAAGGTAATTTTCCTTGATATTTACCTGTTCCCCTTTTTGGCTTGTGAATGAAAAGTGTTCCATTGTCATCTTCATCATCACTAGAACTATCACTTGATTCTTGAATCTTAGCTTTCTCTTTCTTTGATGTCTTGAAAGTTTTTTCTCTCTTTGAGGGTTTATCTTGTTCTGTCCACATCTCATATTCCATGAGAATACCATGAAGCTCATCCATCTTTAGCTTGGCTAAATTCTTCATCTCCTCGATTGTCGAAACATTTGCATCATATCTCATTGGTAGAGATCTCAAAACCTTTTGTACCACCATTGACTCTTCCAACATTTCTCCAAGACCTTGAATTTGATTTATGATTTGATCAACTCGTAAAAGATAATTTTCTATATCTTCTTCTTCCATCTTCAAACTTTCAAACTGTCTTCTAAAAGTCTGAAGCTTAGTTGCTGAACCTTTCCATCACCTTTGTAAATATTCTCAAGTTTTACCCAAGTTTCATGAGAATATTTACATTGCATAACTTTAACAAATTTAGATTCACATAAACCACATAAAATAACATTTAAAGCTTTAGCATTACATTCACTTGCCTTCTTTTTTGCTGGAGTAATTACAGGTGTCTGTGGCTCTTCATATTCCTCCACCACTGCTTTCCATGAGTCGAATCTAAGGGCCATCAAATAAGTCCTCATTCTTATGCTCCAAAAATCATAATTCATCCCATCAAACAAAGGGGCCTTATTTGTAGAAAATCCTTCATGTGATCGAGCCATCGTGCTTTCCCGATCTACCTTCAAGCTATAAAACTTTTCAAAAGGAACCTGCTCTAATACCAATTGTTAAGCACATGATATACTGAGAGTTGGGTGAATTAGTATATCATATATCTTATAAAAATTTTCCCTCAATCAAATTCCACTTAATCTAACATTCAAAATATGCAATAAAACTAAAACAATAAACACCACACAAGATAGAGAGAGACACCAGATATAACGTGGAAACCCAATGTGAGAAAAACCACGGAGAACAATCTCAAGTATATGAATGAACACCAAATAAAACAATATTCACAAGCACCAAATTTTAGGAGCACCAACTCCTTTGCTGAGCACCAACACAAGAACAATTTATGAGCACCAAACCATAAGAGCACCAACCCCTTTGTTTAGCACTAACACAGCAAAAATTCATGAGCACCAACCCATAGGAGCACCAACCCCTTTGATGAGCACCAACCCACAGGAGTACCAACCCCTTTGCTGAGCACCAACAAAACAACAATTCATGAGCACCAACCCCTTTGTGTCTACCACACAACTATCTCTCAATGTTGTTATCTCAATAAATTATAGTTCATTACAATATCTCTCTCCTCTTTCTCACCTTTTCTCTTCTAAGCTAGATATAACAAATATAAATCATATTTATCTCTCTCAAATGCTCTTCTAAGCTATATATTTCTATCTCAAATCAAAATCTCTCTCTCATATTACAAATGGCTTCTCAAGCCTTATTTATAGCTTTCCAAATGACCTTTGGCCTTCCCCCTTTGTGACCCTTCAATCCTCATGGAAAATGATGCCAAACTTGTATGATCCTTCATATCCTTGCCTTTGAAAAGTCATGTGGTGACCCTTCATGAGAAAAAATGTCCTTCCCTCTTTTGTCCTTATCTTTGTGACTTTTCGTATTCCTCAAAGTGTCCTTTCATGAGAAATTACACCCTTCCTCTTTTGTCTTCACTTAGTGACTCTTGGAATTCCCCAAGATGACTCTTCATGGGAAAATGCATCTCATACTTCTTTTGTCTTTACCCCATGGATCTTTGACTTATCCATGGGCCCTTCTTTTGTCTTATATGTAACCAAAAATATATTTGTTAATATTAAATAAATATTAACACACATTAGCCAAGATATAACTATTATAAACATCATTAAATGTAATGGGTCCTTTATCACCAATAATGTTAGACCTTTGACATCAATGACAATATTTCCAAAAATAAATGAGATGAGTGTCAAATAGGTTGGTCTCAGCTAGGTCATCAAAAAGGCTATGATTGGACTCTACTTTGTTATCAACATCCTTATCACTAGTCAATGATAATGGAACATGAGTAAGGTATATGGGGTGACCCCCAGGTAGTTTAAATCCAAGTCTATAGGGCCCTTTATATTTGGTCATGAAAATTAGCTTAAGTGTTCCCTATTGATTTGGTCTGAGGCCTCCTCCTTTATAATCTTGATTCTACATTATCCTATTAGGAATAGGATACTTTGCATTCTTATAACAATCAACCTTCTTATCATTATACAACCATGATTCATCTCCCTCAAGAGGGTCCTATTCTAGGCTAAATGCCGGTATGAATGTGATAGGTCCTTTACCTTTTCCCTTTTATTTCCATTCAAGATGAAGTGGCTTGGATTTAGGTCATCTAAAGGACTTTGGGTTATATGGAAGGTTTTTAATATGAAAGGTATCATGGGTTAAATAATCACTTGGGACATTGGACAAGATGGTATAATGATTGGATATTTCAGGAGGTGGCATGTGGGAAAGGGAATCAAGGGTATTAGGATCAATGCAATTTTCCTCTAGCAAATCAAGGAGTATTATTTTTCCCTTATCTTGATTAGCCACAAAATTCATGCCAAAATGATACTTATAACTATTGAAATTGGCCTCTAGGTGTTTACAGTGCTTGTATGGATGCAAATCTCTCAGTATACAAACTTCCATCCCTAAATGGGAGAAATTGATATATTGGTGAAACATTGATGGGACTGCATGAATTTCATGTAACCAAGGTCTAACCAAAATCATAATGTACGATAAATCAAGATCTATCACATGGCAAAGTGTATCATGGGTCAAGAGCCTAAGGATAATTGGTAGATAGATGGTGCTTTGTGAATCTCATTTTTCATTATCATAGGCTTTGATGGTTATGGTTTCTACTTGAAGATCTATTGTGGTGTACTTGAAAAGATTGATGAGCTTCAAAGACACTATGTTTAGACCTAATCCATTATTTATAAGGACACATTTCACTTTATGCTACTTTATGAAAACTTTAATGTACAAAGGGTTATTATGCAGTGGGCTAAGGGATGACATACCACTTTGGTTGAAAGTGATTTGTTGGGCTAGAGCTAGGTGTCAAACCAAAGCTTGAAATTTTTTAGGAGATATGTCACTAGAAATAGTGGATTGGCTAAGGAACTCATTTAAAATATCCTTGTGGATTATTGATCTATGAAACAAATATAAAATAGAAATTTGTGTGAGCATTTTTTGTAATTATTATAAAATGTCAAATTTATTCTCTTGGTTAGTGTTAAATGGCTTATTCTAAGGTTGAATGGCTAGTTGGGTAATGGGTGAATAGGCATATGGCTATGGGCTTGGATGGTAATGTTCAACCGCCAAGTTATGATTGAATAATCAAGATTAAACATAAGACCATGATTGCTAATAAATGTTGGTGATGGTAGGGGAATAGATAGGATAAGTCTTAATTATTCGTACACTTATGCATGGTCATGAGGCAATGATGAGTTATCATTATATGGTCTAAAATTAGTGATACCTTCTCGATGGTTCATCTGTGTGTGGTCCCAAGTCAAAGAAGGATTACCAATGTGAATTAGCTAAGTGGCATTGTTTAGAAAAGGTCTCAAATGATTGGTATTGAGTCTCATATTGATGGAAATGCTATTGATTCTACCTCTTGTATATGGCCTATAACCTTATTGTAGTCATGTGTAACTACATGGTAGGTTTATTGGTTATTGCAATTTTGACCTTGGTTTTATCCATTGTTTGGTCATTGTTGGTTCTATTATTGATTTTGTTGGTTCAACCTTTATTATTGAAATTGTTATTGTTGGTGTTTCATTGTCCATTATGGCTATTGTTTTTGTTATGGTTGGTTATTCTATGGAGGAAAAAGTTTTTGATAGATTCTAAGGGTCTGATTGGAATTAGAAACTCCACCATCCAATGTTATCTCCCTATTCTCCAACATATTTTCAATCAAATGTTTTATTTTTACATAGTGGCATAAATTATGTCCATTAACCCAATGATATTCACAAAATTCATTTTGGTGGTACCAATCAGGATAAGGGATGCCCTAAGGATAACGTTTTAGTATAGGCTAGCTAATCAGATTAGTGGTGGAAATTTTTCAAAATATAAATTTAATTGGTTCTCCAAGGTCACAAAAAACATGATGAGTATGCACTATTTTCCATAAAGGACAGGATTGCAATGGTAAAGTTTAATGAATTTGTTGCATGGGCCTGGGCTATTGTGACTGTTGCATTTGTTGAAAAGTTTGTGGGTTAGGATTAATTTGCATATGTGACATGGGATGAGCAGATGGTGTTTACACCATTTGGATATGATGTAACTATGTGACTCCATTTCTAAAAACATTTTTATTATGATTAAATTGCCTTGGTCTTTCATTGTTATTGGCCAATGCTAGTTGTGACACTTGCACTTAGACTAGGTGCTAGTTTTGGCCATTTCCTATATTTGTACCTTGATTCTGATTGGATGAGGTAAGATTGATGATTCCTTTGTTAATAAGGTATCACTCAATAAAAAAAAAATTGTCAATAATTTCCTTAAAGGTATGTGTACACTACAATCTAAGATGATAGGATATATCACTATGAAAATTTTTAGTAAACACAGTGGCTAATTGTTTATCTAGTAAACTATGGGTGAATCAACTCACAAGGGCTCTCTACCACTTTAGATGAATTTCAAACTCTCACCATAATTTTTCTTGCCTTGAATTAAGTTGAACAAATAAATCTCATGCTCAAGATTATATGAAAAGTGATGTACAAACTTGTTTGAAAGATTATCAAAATCAAAGACAAAATTCTTGGGCAACTTCAAAAACCATTCCAAGGCTTGTCTTGCTAGACTCCCTGAGAACAATAGCAAAAGGTATATGTCTATATATGCCATTGGATAGCATATAATAAATAACTTAGTCAACTAAGACTTAGCACCACCTTTCCCCTTGTATTTATCAAATTTTAGTGGTTCATATCCTAGAGGAAATGGTATCTGTAAGTTCTCCATGTTAAATGGATAAGAACACATGTCATCTGACTTAAAATTTTTATTTTGTTTCCCCACCTAGATGGTAGAAATCATATCCTTCATTTGTTGTAGTTCTTGGGCTAGTAAATTGGATGGAACATTGACTTGAGGTGAAACATTAGCCTAGGTAGATGTTTGAGCTATCATAAGTGGAGCACTTTGATCAAGGTATGATGGAGGTATTTTTTGGGATATGTTGTTTTGGTTGGGAAATAGACCAAGAATACGCATACATGGATTAGAATATAATTGTTGCAATTATATTTGTAGTTGTGCAATATTTTATTTTGGGTTAGGTAAATAGGTTTGGTTTTGGGAATTTTGAGGTTGAGATGGAGGGATATGGCCATATTGTGCCTACTAGGGTTGAATAAGGACTTGATACCAACTAATCAAACCTTTTTGATGATGGGGTACTTGTGAACCAAGACCCTATCATTAAACTAGTGGCACACCCTACACAAGCAAAGGTTGCCTAATTGGCACTTGAAGAACATTAAAACCTCTTTATTGCACTAATCCCTATTGAAAAGTTTATGCTTGTTGGAGATTCAACATCTATCACTTAAAAATATTCATATGTTATTGATTAGACATCATTTGGATTTAAATTGGTATATTGGTCTGCAAGGAAAAAGGTATGTTCATTGCTACTTAGTGAGGTGGAAAATTGGTTACCCCTATTGAGGTGGGAATATCTTCTACCTCTATTGCATTGGTATGTTGGATTGTGACTGCTATTGTGTAATATTACTCATTGCCTATTGAGTAAGATTTGTCACATTTTGTTGTGGAGGCCTAGCATTGATCATTGGTTGAATACTTAATCATGTTGATTGAGTGCTTGAAGAAGTAGTTGGTTGAGTTTGGGATGTAGAGACTCCTACTCTTTGATTTGAATAACTAATCATGGTGTTAACTAAAGGTACACTCATTTGTATACTATTTATTTAGGTATTTACACCACTTTGGTTTGGATTGGATGTTGTTTTCACATTATCCACTATGCTTTTCTCATTATTCTGTGTAGAAGTAGAAGACACTTCTTCAATGGTTGGCATTTGAACCAAGTTATCAACCAAAGTGTTTTACATGAAGGGGTCAACACCTTGATTGTCTTGACTAGTTAACTCTATTAACACTCATGACGAAGGAACTAAATCAATGAGAGGCCTATTGGACATGGTCATATGGTTAAAATTATGTGTTAGGTTCAAGCATGTTTGATATATTGTCTACATTTGGATAAAGTGATCCTCCATGAGGTCTTTGCCTTTGACACACATATTAGGGTCCTGATATGACATCTGGACTAGAGTGTAATATCCCAAATAGGATATTAATCCACATACATAAAAATGTGAAAATACAAATTCTCACATACATTTGAATTTCCAAATCTGAAATTCCACACTCCATTGACATACATATACTCTTATTGTAGTTGAAAACACATTACACAAACTTGTATAATAGGATTAAAAGTTATTACAAACATAAAATGAATTGATTTCACAATTCACTATCAATCTCAATAGAAAGGAATAATAACAACTTAACTCACTTAAAAACATGGATTAACTTCAATAAATCTCCAACACATAGAAACTCTATAAACATTACCAAATGAAATGTTGCATACAACGCATAAACTAATAGCATGTAAAATGAAAAGCTATTACACACACATAGATATTATTGATACAACATACTAAAACTAAAATACCCTTTGAAGCACAATTATAATCTCTGAGTGAGATTACCTTGTAGAATCATAAGGTTTCCATACTTTCCTCTTATAGTAGCATCCATAGGTTTTCATCCATGAATGTTGTAATAAAGAGCTAAGGGGTTTCATCCTTGAATTCTAAAAGCTAATGCACAAATAAAAAATGCAATAATCCAATAGGGGGTTTGGTTGTATGATCATAAGATGCATTACAATAGAAAACAACCCATACTTATAGGATTTACAAATGAGATAAGACTAAGGGAAGAAGAATGAGGAGAGAGAAGATATGGTGAATTTATCCAAGTGGGTGGTCCATTTTTCATTAAAAAAAATCCAAGTGTGTCTCCCACTTCTTTAGTGTGTCTCCCACTCCCTTAGTGTGTCTCCCACTTCATCACATGAGTGGAGATCATTCCCATTTTCTCAAATGAGGCCAAAATACTTTCCACGACCCTATTTTATCTTCTTCAAACCATCCAATAAGTGCCCCACACACTTTGGTGTCAACTTTACCCTCTTTTGACCATTCGACATGCTTATGCTAAATACAAGAGGAAAATGCACCATTTTTACTATTCCCACTAAAGTCACTCATAAAGTAACTTTATTTTTTGTCTTTCAAGTGGGGTAAGATGTCATACTTCACTTTCATGCTTTAGATATTCCCCTATGGGCCTTTCCATCTCATCTCTAAGCCACCTCACTACTGCATAATCACCTACATCAATATCCATGTCATTCATAATCCACTTCACCACTGAGTCACCTACCGTATCACCATGAATAGTGACCTATCATGCCACCATGAATAGTAATAATGAATAGTGATCCATGAATATTACCTATGAATAGTTTTGTTGAATAGTGTCCTTATAAATAGTGTTGAAGGAATATTGAAATTAATCAATTTTCCCTCAACATTAAATTTAATACAAAGGGGACATGACAAATCCCCCTCCCCAAAATTGCTTGCCCTCAAGAAATTGCAAAAGTAAAGTATTTGATCCTAATGAAATTCTAGGATCCTAGATCAATCCCAGGAAGAGCTCACCATGTTATCACTACACCACTATGATTAACATTGAAATACCATTGTGCCAATTTTGTTCTTTCCCTTCCTGCAACCTAGCTAAAAAGTTGTCCTCAACACCCAAACTAGAATTCTAGTAAAGACTAATTTTTATAACATAGAATAGTTTATGCCAAATAATATCAGTGCATAAAATATCTATAATTCCATTATCTATCATGATCCTGGGCAATAAGGAAAATAATTTGTTCAATAAGAAAGCATGATTCTCAATGTAACTCATCATGGTGTCCTAATAATGATGGGGTTAATCCACATCAAATGGATGGTACAATGATGGCAAAAATCTAAAAACTTAAATTTGAATCCATATCTCTACATCTAAAATCATGCCTAATGTCCTTCCATAAAATGTCCTTTGGATATCTATTGTGCCTATCCCGTACTATCCTTATCTTCATTTCTATAGTCTAAAAATTATGAAAGTGCTTCCCCATAATAAATAAAGAATATGGATCACCTCTTTCCACATAACAATCTTCATTAAACAAAAGTAAAATCATACCTTTCAAGTGGACATTTACATGGGGTGGCCAACCTTGCCATAATATTTCTATGACTGTATCTTTCTCCCCTTTATGCTTCCCTTTCCAAGCATGCTTCCCAAATGTCTCATCATAATTATTTATGTACCTTTGTATTAATACAAAATTTGAAAAATCAAGGGTACATACCATGAACAATAAAATTTGAGTCTCCATCCTTGGATGAGGTTGCCTAAACCATGAGAATGAGACATTTATCTTGATCCTTACCAAGTCTCCTAGATCCCATATGTACCAACGAACTTGAACTTGAATTGGGAAATCCACATGATCAAAGTTAAAACTTGTGTATTTGCCTTTTATACACATATTAGCATACTACCTAAGAACATGCTTATTTGATAGATTAACAAAATTATGGTGCAAGAATGTTTTTGTTCTAGCAAGCATACCTTGGATTTCAACTAGATTGTAGTCATATCCAATCTCCAACATATAAGAAATCATTCCTTGCACCTAAAATATGATTGTATAAAACTTATTTGAAATCAATTCTGATTTTTTCCTTACTTTAATGAAAGGAACAACTGTAGAAATATAAAAATTATAATTATTACCCTTTGTAGATCTGAGAATATTTCTAGGATCCCACACTCAGAAATTGCCACAACACTTATCAACCTGATCTTAGGGGTCCTCATGCTCCATGTATCAGAACTTGACTAAAGGATAGTCATCTCTCATCACCCAAACATGTGCATGTTGACAAAATTACAAACATGACATAAGTAGAAACCATGAATCTAAATTGTTTGCATACATGTAGTTATTATCCTGATGCCAATTTTCCTTTGCTGAAAATTCATGGGTTGAGATGTCTTCCATATCCTTGTGAAATCCATGGTTAACCCATAAGCCACTTATTTTCATATGGAAAATTTTTGATACCATGTTATGCATATCTACATTCCTCCATACCCAAACTGATTTCTTTCCTAGATCTCATACTAGAATTGAGAACTTAAAATCAAAATTGAAAACTTTTAGTAAATTCAAAAAATTACTTGGATCCCATACTCTTATTTGTAGACCATCTTGAACCAGAATATAAGGATCCTTATATCCCTTATTACACAATGTGTCTTTCATCCTCCCTTTAGTTCTAGAGTGTTTTTCAAGACAACAAATCTGAAATGGAATATTAGAAAACAATAAATCTAAAAGATGGCTTCCCCTCTCATACCTTGGACTGTAATCAAAAGATTTCCCTCTCACAACTTGTTGCAAACTATTAAAATTATGCCCAATCCATAATTTTGGGAGATTGATGTTTATAACAACCTACACATTATCAAAATTAAGTATATTTCTTGAAAGCAACCTCTTGGTATCCATAAACCACTCTTCAATAATATGTATCCAATATAAAATCAACATTCTATTTGGATCTACAATAACAAAATCCTTGCTCTTACCAAAAACCTTGTTACAATCAAAGAAGAAATCAAAGTGGTTACCTCTAATAACTAATTCAAAAATCTCTAAAGGATTTATAGTAGTAGTAGCATCCTCATTATCATCATCCATATAAGAAATATCAACTGGTGCATCATTTCCAAAATCATGATCAACACACCTTTGGCTACAAATAGGATGTTCATCCTCATTTGTTTGCAATGTGGTTTTATCTTCAACCACATTTTCAAATTATATTTATTCTTTCCTCTTTGACTCACTGTCATGCATATAATCATTAGAATATAAATAGACATCTTTCACCAATAAAAGATTTTTACCTTGGAATTATTCTTCTAATGTCACCACAACATCATCTTCTAAAGCATGAAGTGCCCATGGTTTTTCTCTTTCCTCCTCTTTAGAATATATTTCCTCTTGTAATAAATATACTTCTTCTTGTAACTCAACCATGGAAGCATCATAAAAAACACTTATGGTTGGTGGCCCATTATGTTTATTTACATTTATCACCTCCATGTCCAATATGGATACTTGCTCTTCTACTTGGTTACTCTCAACACTTATCTACAAATATTCCTCATGTGGCATGGGTGCTCCTTGAATAATAACAACCTCCTCTTGGCATAAACATTCATTAGAAACCAATAATACATTATCCTTAAATGTGAAACCATCCATAGTTCTACTTGGCACATCAACATAATTATCCTCAAATGTGAATCCATCCATAATTCTACTTGGCACATCAATATAATTATTCCCTTGATGAAAAATTTTAGAATCCAATAAAGCATTTGGGATTTACAAAGAGTCTTTACCTTCAACTTTTATGGCTTGACAATTTTATGGTTCCACTCTTTCTTTCTCTTGAGAATAAATTTTCTCCTCATCCACACATGCTTTTTATGGATTTTGCTCTCTTTCATATTGTAGAATTATCTTCTCCTCCTTGTGCGCACTTAAATGCACAAACTCAACATGATGCATTTTCCCTTTTCCAAGATATATGTGTCATGGAGTCCATGGATCTTTGCAAAAGAAACATAGTTTATTCCTCCTTAGCTCATTCCTAGTTTCATCCACCTTCTTGTGTTCATATGTAGATGCATCTTTTTATGTTGGGGAAGCCAAAGACTTCTTCTAAAAAAATTCTTCAGACTCATTCTGAGGTAAAATATTTAAAGGTATATGATTTTCTATCTTTTTCAACTAATCTCTATATTCATTAGATCCATTCAAATAGGAATAGTTGTCTTACCTAAATCCTTTAGCTTTTGCTAAAATATGGCCTTTTTCTTGGTTGCTTCTTGGTTTCTCTTCAAAGACACATACTTTGATATTGACATGATGTCATGAATCATAGTCAAAAGTTGGTTATATGCCTTATGAACTTCTTCTGGAAACATCTTACCTCTGTATAAATTTGGGCCTCCCAGGTCTATTGAGGAAATCCATTGCATCCAAAATTCAAACACTGATAATCTAAAAAAGAATTAATTCTTCTACCTAATAGGCTTGAAATATTAAGGTTATGATACCACTATAATATCCCAAATAGGATATTAATCTACACGCATAAAAAATATAAAAATACAAACTTTCACATACACTAAAATTTCCAAATCTGAAATTTCACACTCCATTAACATACATATATTCTTATTGTAGTTGAAAAAACATTACACAAACTTATATTATATGATTACAAGTTATTACAAACATAAAATTAATTAATTTCATAATTCCCTATCAATCTCAATAGAAAGGAATAATAACAACTTATCTCACTTACAAACATGGATTAACTTCAATAAAGCTCTAACATAGAAACTCTGCAAACAATACCAAATGAAATGTTGCACATAAAATGAGAATCTCTTCCACACACAAAGAGCTTATTGATAAAACATACTAAAACTAAAATACTCTTTGAATCACAATTGTAATCTTTGAGTGAGATTACCTTGTAGAACCACAGGGTTTCCATCCTTTGATCCTGTAGCAGTATTTGTAGGTTTTAGTCCAGGAATCCTATATTGGAGAGCTAAGGGATTTCATCCTATAATTTTAGAAGTTGATACACAAGTAAAAAAGGCAATAATCTAATAGGAGGGTTTGGTTTTATGATAAAAATATGCATTACAAGAGAACCAACAAATACTAATAGGATTTACAAATGAGAAAAGACTAAGGGAAGAAGAATGAGGAGAGAGAAGATATGGTGAATTTTTCCAAGTGGGTGGTCCATTTTTCATTAAAGCCAAATCCTAGTGTGTCTTCCACTTCTTTAGTGTGTTTACAATTCTTTAGTGTGTCTCCCACTCCTTTACTATGTCTCCCACTCCATCACATGAGTGGAGATCATGCCCATGTGCTCAAATGAGGCCAAAAGACTTTCCACCACTCTATTTTATCTTTTTCAAACCATCCAACAAGTTCCCCACACACTTTGGCACCACCTTTACCCTCTTTTGACCATTCCACATACTTATTCTAAGACAAGGAAAAATGAACCATTTTTACTATTCCCACTAAATTCACTCATAAAGTAACTTTATTTTTATCTTTAAAGTGGGGTAAGATGTCACACTTCACTTTTATTCTTTAAATATTCTATTGTGGACCTTGCCACCTCATCTTCAAACCACCTCAATACTACATCATCACCTGCATCACTAGCCACATCATTCATAATCCACCTCATTATTGAGTCACCGACCATGTCACCATGAATAGTAATAGTGAATAGTGATCCATAAATAGTACCTATGAATAGCGTTACTAAATAGTGACTTAGTGAATAGTGTCCCTATAAATATTGTTGGAGGAATATTAAAATTAACTAATTTTTCCTCAAAATTAAATTTGATGCAAAGGGGACATGACATAGAGTTAAAGGATTTCTAGAAAAACCTTGTTGATTATAAATTATGTTATGAAGCATTCTTACTAGGCTTGACAAATTCTCACAAGGGAAGTCTGCTAGAAACTTGGCCCCTACTTATATATCTCTAACTAATATTTTTTCATTGTTTTCCAATAAGTAATGCTCAAATAAATAAGGATCATACCTAGATGGTGCAGTAACATAGTATGATTGTTAAGGAACTAGTTCCTCAGCCCTAGGTACCAAAGCTAAATACTATTCAATTTGTTCTTGATCCTGTTTTGAGTAAGGAGGAATGTTTACCAAGTAATGAGCCAATGGGTCTTGGTTTTGTGCCCTTGTTTGAGTGTTATAAGGTGGATAGGGATCCATCTCATAAGAAACATTATCTGCATAGGGGTCTTAAACCATTTCTTCTTGTGCAACCACATTACTAACTCTTAGATTATATATGAGGCCACTATGAGTGTAGTAATACATGTTGGTATACATAGTAAATGTTTCACAACAAAAATAAATAGAGTTTTATAAAATTTGAAAAAAGGCAATGTCTAAAAAGTTGTTCAAACTTGGTCTAACTTGGTTAAAAGGATGGATATGTATATCCAAAAAGATTAATGCAATGACCTATGATAAAAAAAACTAATGTCAAGTGTCTAATATTACACAAATCATACAAAAAGGTCAAGTAAAAGGACCATAAATCAAAATGCCAAATTCTAGGTCAAAATGTTTCAAAGCATTCTAATCTAGGAAAAATAAAAATTGCTATGTCTTTTGGCCAAACATGGTGTCAAAAGCTAGGCTCAAATAAATCATGTGCTAAGACTCTTGGAAAAATGGTGTTAAAGGTTAGACTTTAAAATATGAGATTTTTAATCTAATAGATTTGAAACACTTCTAACAAAAACTAGGCACTTGACTCTTGGATATAAACTTGATCAAAAAGTTTGAGGTATGAAAGAAAAGACACTTGGAGATACTTTATTTTCTCCTAAATAATGGCACAAACTAGGGTTTTTTGATCGATAAGCTAGGCAAAGGTAAACAATGTAACAATGCTAGATAAAGGATCTTAAATAAAACTCAAAATAGTTTGAATCTTTAGAACAACTAGGATTTTATGCAAAGAGATCTATGAAACAAGTCTCAAAATGATTTAAGTAGCATAAAAATGTTAAAATACTCACAATATGTGATAAGTGTTTGTTTCAAGACTCTAAGGCAAAAAATGGTTTCAACATAATTTTGGTAGCATAACACTACCCTCTTCATCTTGAATGGTACACACACACAAAGATTGATAAATTTCCAAGGCAAAAGTGTGTTATCAAATGGACCTAATACAAAAGGTGAAATATAATGGATGGTACAAACAAGTAGCCTAAGACTCAAAAGTGTGAGTGATATGCAAGATGAGTTGAGTCTTAGAAAATGATGATAATGATGTTGAGTATAAAAATGGCCTCAATTAAAATTAAGAATTGAACTCAAGTTAAAACAAGTCAAGTGCAAAGTGGCAAACCCAATTTAACACATCAACCTTTAAAACTTGGGAGAGTCCGATTTCAAATTTAAACTATCAATGAGAGACTTAAACAAAATGTGGTAAAAGTTATAGACTCAAATGGGCAACATAACTATGCCAAATTGAAAGATATGACATAAAGTGTATAATGATGATTTTGAACAAGGAAAAATATGTTTTTAATTTGGGCAGCATAATGCCTCATTTTTTCAAATAAATTTGGGGACAATGTGTTTATTTATGTCATTTTTTTTTAACACCAAGTTTTGATTCTACACAAAAACTAAGTAATTTAAGACAAATTAACTAACTAATCATCTTAAATCCTAAACTAACAAGGTATAGCAAAGTGGGGTTAACTAACTAATCAAGTTTTTGAACATTCTAGGTGAATCCCATATCTACCAACTTTCACATTAGCAAATAAGATAAAAAACATGTTAATTAGGTCAACAACACTTGGATTATTGTAAAAAAGTCTATCCCTTTTTTAAAACCACTACATCTATCACTTGCTTAGTGTAGTTTGATTTCCAATCTGCTCATATGTCCTAGGCTTAGCCCCAATTCTAAAAGGTGGTTTAACTGCTCAAACCTCTGATCCTAGTGGGGTGATCCCAATTTATATACACCCCCCATGGAGAGGGGTTAAAGATAATATCTAAAGATAAATTCTTGGGTCAAGGCTTCCCTAAATAACTCATGGGAGGCAATGAAGTATCCCTCACAAGCTAAAATGCAATGAAATAAATGACACCATAGAAAGACTTTATGGTCACCTCAAGATCACCCAATACTATTGCAAGTTTTTGGGGAGGGATTTAAATGATGTTCTTTCTATGCCTTAGACTAGGCTCAAAGTGTGATGAGATGTCACTTTTTATCCCAAAATTTCCCTAAAGAGGATGGATGGGAGATCATACATGTGTGTCTCTTTTCATTAAAACACATAATCAACAAGCAAGTTTGCAAATAATTGAAGTGAGGTAAATTTCATTGCACTAAAGTGAAAGTATTTGATTAGATTCATTATTATCCCCTTGGCTTTAATATTCACAAATTGTAAACCACTCAAAAATAAGTTGCATATTTTGATCCCAAAAGTTCCCTAAAGGGGATGGATGGGAAGCATACATGCACAACTTGTTATTTACTCAAACAAGTTTAGACTAAGCAAATAATGAAAATAACATAAAAAAACTTTGAAGTGTGTTTTAATTTTATAGAAATAAACAAATTGTGTGGTGGTGTTTTTTTAGCCCCTTGGTTTCAAGTTGTAAACTTTGAAAGAAAAATCAAAACATTCAACACAAACATGGAAATTTTCCTCTTTAAACCCAAAGTAAAAATGCTTGATTATTTTTAGAACATCTAAAAAGAAGTGTGAAAGTACTAATTAAGCTTGTTTTAGAAATTGTTCAAGTAAGTACTACAATAAAATGGTCAACACTTCTTTTAGCTTTGAAGCATTTTTCCAAGTGAAATAAATAACATTGCAAATTAAGCTCTCGAGTTGGGTTGGGTTGGGTTACACAGTCGACTTGAGTTGGGTTGGGTTACACAACTGAGTCACATTCAAAGTTGAGTTGAGTTAGGTCAGGTTACATAGCTAAATCAAGTTGACAATTGAGTTAGATCAGGTTGGGTTACATAGTCAAGTCAAGTTGGTAGTTGAGTCAGGTTACACAGTCAAGTCAGGTTGGCAGTCGAGTCGAGTGGGGTCGAGTTACATAGCTGAGTCAGGTTAGTATCTGAGTTGAGTTGGGTTAGGTTACACAGTCGAGTTAGGTTGGTAGCTGAGTCAAGTTAGGTTAGGTTACATAGTCAAGCTAGGTTGGTAGTTGAGTCAGGTTACATATTCAATTTAGATTGGAAGCCAATTTGGGTTAGGTTAGGTTATATAGTCAAGTCAAGTTGGTAGCCGAGTTAGGTTGGGTTAGGTTACATAGTCGATTCAGTTTGGTAATTGAATTAGGTTGGGTTTGCTTACATAGTTGAGTCAGGTTGATAATTGAGTTAGGTTGGTTTGGGTTACATAGTCTAGTCAAGTTGGTAGTTGAGTTAGGTGACACAGTCTCAAGAATAAAATCATGACTTTCAAAAAAATGTATATTTTCTCAAATTTTCACCTTCTTTGCTTTTTCACTCCAAGATCCTATAAGGAAATGGTTATTAGGTTATTATAGGTGCTTATTTATCGAATTCATGGGGTGAAATCCCACTGAACATGTCATTATGTGATCTAGAAATTTGACTCAAGAGAGGATGGTTAGTATTATGTTATCTCTAAAATGAAAACAAAATGAAAGAAGCACACTAACTAGCATAACATCTCTAGGCCTAGTCACTAGGGGCTTAGTGAGGAAAAACCATTTAAAAGCACAACTAAAAAATGGAAAAAAATTAAATATATGAACACAAAACACAAATTTCTTACCAAATCCTTGATTTCTCCAAAAGGCTCCTTCTTTGGCTTACTTGGCTTGTGCTTCAAGAGATCTTCTTCAATAGAGTGTGGCTACCTTCATCTCCTCTTGGCACCTTTGGCTTTAGATTGGCTTGGCTCAATAATTTGGCATTATAACACTAAATGAAATGATTTTGGAATGATTTAAGCATTATAAATTTTCACTATCTAAGCTTAAAATTATGGTTGTGAGGCCTCCTATTTATATATTTTTCAAAAGGGAATGGATCAACCATGACCATCTATCTCAACATGAAGATGTGTGGCCATGAATTAATCTAATTATGTAAATAAAATCCATAAATACCCTCATCATGATTTAAGAATAAGGGGAATTTATGAGGCATGGGAGGTATTGATGAGGCATGGGAGGGCTTAATCCTGATATTTTATGCATTTATGGCTTGTGGATAACACCCCATATAAATGATGTCATTTAATGATGTAGTTATTCAATATCAATTTCCAAAAATAAATATTCAACAAGTTTTATGGAAATTTAACTTAAGATATTAATTCATATTGATTAGCCTTAAACATGATTTATCAATTTTGGTGCAAATCTTGGTAATTGATGCACAAATTAATCAAATTGGTTAGAATATCATATTATTGGCTCAAAATTTGACAAGATTAAAATTGGAAAGTGATGTTATATGTGTTAGATCCATTATCTCATTTATGATGTGGCTGACATAAAATAACAAAGGTACATGTCTCATGCAATAAAATTAGTAGAAAAGAGCAATCCAGAGCACCTAGGTGTGAAAATGTCATTTTGACTTGAAATGGTCTAATCAAAGTTTACTACTTCATAAATTGCATTGCTTCATTTAATGATACTTTGGCCAAAATCAACACTTGATTATGATAGGTTCACATCATTTAGTGTGTTTTAGTGTTTTTAGACCAAATGGTGTATTTTTGATAGAAATTGGTCAAAATCCTGGTTGGAGGTTATTAGTGGCTAGTTTTAGGTGTCTGCAGTTCCCTCCCTGTATAGATTGAGAGAGTCTAATGCATCATTTTAGGTGAATGTCTCTTTAATTATTTAGGGTGATTATAGTATTGATTCCTTATTTGAGATCACTAGAAGTAGTTTCTTCACTCCATCACCATGTTTGCCTTTAAATGGTCTCATAATGTTTTTGCATAGCCTTCTATAGTAGTCCTCAAATAGTTGTAGATGCTTATGAAGCCCCTTTAGCAGGGTAAAATACTATGTCAACCCAAAATCTCATGCCTTTTAAATTTTAAGGGTCACCAAAGGTATATGGAGGTCTATCAATATGGTTCAAGTTTTGGAGGGAGGAAGGGTGGGTGGAGAGAGGATATAAATGGAGTGATAAGGATGGAAACATGAAATAGGGTAGAAAACATAATAAAGTGGCTATGATGATAGTGGAAACACAATGGCATGGAAAGGTCAAGGAATGGATGGTAAAACCCCCTACTAAGACCCATAATTTGTGCTTTGGAGAGATTTAAACCATACTTAAGATAACATGAAGCTTTGGAAGGTATAACAAAATATAAAGAGCCTCAATATGAAACTTTGAAAACTCCATGAAACCTTAATTTTCACAAAGAAACCTTAATTTATGTTAAAAGGAGACTGAGATGAGTTGGGAAGCAAAAAAGTGGGGTATTTAGGATTTTGAGTCTATCAAGGAATTATAGAGTTTGTGGACAAGGACATGGTGGACCTCCCTCACCATCTAACTCTCTTTTCAATTCCTCTAAGATAGATATCAAACTCTACATATTAGACTACAACAATGTTGTGACAATGGCTTTACTTATGAAAAAGCCTCTTTCATTTAGGGTCTCCTAAGATGATACAATACCATTAAGCATTCAATTTGATCAAGAAAGCATTAGAACCATCAAAAAATTCTGAAAACTCTTCATATTTATCCCATAGCCCATGACAAAGACACCAAAACTTGGTTAATATAGTCAATCCTTCCTACAAGATGCACACAGTGATAAATCATGGTAATTTTCCACTTCTATAAGCTTAATGTGTGAGACAAACTTGTAAATTTCTATATAATATCCCTTTAATACCTAAGATAATAGAATCAGTGATTGGATTAAGCAAACCACTCAAAATCTCATGAAAACCATTAATTTGAAAATGGCATGTGTAGATTTGAGAGGCATACACATTCCTTAACTTCTTAAAGAAGGTTCATAAATATGGGGAGACTAATCTTTAGAAAATTGATCATGATGGAGAGTTAGTTGGGTCTAATTCTCATGTCCAAGAGCTAGGACTCTAACTTTCTCTCTCTTATATGGTACAAGAAAAAACCTAAGGGTTGTCTAAGCTTGCTAAGAAGGACTGAAGATGTGTAGAATGGTTATAGGCTTGAAAGGAATCCATTTTACCTAAAAACTAGCATTAATATTAGACTTAATCTGACCTTTAACCTCTGGTCTTATGTTGTATGGTACAGTCCATACAAGTGTAGAATAAGCCCTCAAAATCTTTAATTTTCACTATTTTATCAAGCTTCAAAGTACTTCAACACCATGTGGGGGTGAAATTAGGGGAACCCTACATTAATAAGCTTATTCTAATTAGGTTAAATGCATGAGGGAGGTGTAAAATCCATAGATTGCCATGTGGGGCCCACTTGGCTAATAAAAAGGTGTAGGTGGCTCATAAAAGGGCCTTAAGTGGCATGAAACACATATGGAATGGTAATTGGCATGGATTACATCTATTTTATGCCCCTTTCAATATAAATAACATATCACTTCCCCTTTGTCTAAAGTTTCACAAGGTGACATAAGCTCATGAAGGGGGTTTAAAGAGTCATAATGGGTCAAATAGACTTTGGGATGAATATGTCATGTAAAATGACTTTAAATGCATCTTAATCTCCATATTATAGCCTCAAACATTTCTTGAAACACCTTCACATTTTCAAAGACCAATTTATTACTCAAACAAGGCTAAGACATTCATTAGACTACATGACCCTTTGACAATGATCCCTCTCAACTTAAGACATTATGGCACTTTTTGTATCACCTAATGACTTTAAAACACTCATGACACCATGGACTCAAGTATGAAACCATGACTGACCATGATGTTCTTGATAAAATCACAAGGACTCCCATCGGGACAAGGAGACATGACCATGTTTGGAGTGATCATAATCAGGTTGGAAGGATGGCCACCAAAATATCTCGATGTAGGGGGTTGACATTTGGCCTATGAGGCCAAAATGTTGACATAAACCTTTCAACCTGCACACCTAAAGACCTTCCTAGTATAGGGAAGATAAGGTGTGTACCTACCATAGGACTTTTAGACATGATATTAAAAATGTAATGCACTAAAATCCATAGTTTGGGATATTTTAGAGGATGATTACCTTTTAAATGAGTAATTTTACCTTGATCTCATCCTTGACTAGGAAATACAGGTCACCACTTCCAACTCTTCGCAAGAATTACCAAATCAGACCCCAAATCACTCACCACCCTCCATAGGCAAACCATTCCTAAAAATAAACACCATCAATATAGCTACATGATCATAAGCACAAGATCCTAAATCTCAAAATCCAACTAAGGCTAAAGCATCCATCATGGGGGCTCCTGCCTCTACAATACATGGATATGTTAAATACAAATATGAAGGCCAAACCCACACTATCCCAGTAGATGCACATCCATTTAAAACCTTTAATCTTACCTACTATCCCAATAATGTTCTCACCCCATTAAAAAACATATCCCCTTCATTAATTCCAATAGGATCCTCCCCCTAGTTCAATAATCCCTTTATCTTGCACCCCTGATAATAAGTCCATCGATTCCACATTAAAGTAACTCTCACTGGGAGAGTATTTCTTATTAATAATCGATACCCTTATAACTACCAAATTGTATAGATTTCCCACTTGAAAACATGCTTATCATCATACCCTTAGAGAGGTTATCCCCTTCATTTCTTCTCATCTTCCTACCCATTTAATATACAAGGGATCAATCAATCTTCCTCATAAATTGGCATGTCACAAGTATGGAAAAGAGTAAGTTAGGAAAATTTTCTCCTAATTGACTTGGACCATATATATTTACCCATAAGTATGGATCTTGGGCATACTGGTTATCCTCCCTCAAAGGCCAACCAAAAAAAAGTCTATCAATCCTTTACATCTGCACCTCTATTTATTGTTAATAGTTTTGGTTATCTACAAATCAACATAGGGTTTCCTATTTATTATATCCATCAAACTCCCCACATATATCCTATAATTATACAAAATCATGTGGTCATCTGATAGCACTTTCTTCATTACCTTAAATATGAGCATCTTGGCTATATTTATAGCATTTTTCTACTAGATACGCTTTACCTATATGTAAGACAAAGCCCCAAATCATTATTGCCCATAAAAAGGATCAAAATATCATCTTGTGTTGTAGCTTTATCTTCAAGAATGTGACTTAGTCTAACTAAAATCAACCCATGGTTGTCTTAATCCAAACTAGTAATCTGGGATAAAAATCAAAGAAAGGGAACAATTGTAGACTACTTCTTTAAAGGACAGTTATTCATAAAAAGGCACAAAATGTAGATTATTCCCTTGAAGGATAGTTATTCATAAAATGTATATATACCACTCCCTTGACGGATGGATATCCAAAATTATAAATCAATAAATATTCTCACATTGATCAACTTTCCTATCTTATCCAAAAGTTAGCAAGCATGCCCATGAAAATATAAAAGAACAATTTGTATAATATCCCAAGAAAACTTCCCACATCGATCAAATTTATAAAATCTAGAAAAATTCTCATATTGATTAGTCTGAACTAAAATCAAACATGGGTTAGCCCATGTTGATCCTATTGGCACCAGTACACCAAGACTTAGCCTCTGACCTAAGGAGACAACAAGTCCTAATTCCATGTCCATATCTACCCATATTAATATCATTTCCCATTTTTATGAAGCCTAAGTTTGGTTGATTTATGATCATCAAGGAATTCATTAGCATTAGACAAGGCTTATAGAATGCATAAATCACAAAAGAGCACATTACTCACTATAATCCCAATAAATTAAGGATTTGAGCCAATCTTAGTTACTCTTTTCTCATATATCATACAATAATCAAAACCACTCTCCATACACATTATACCTATAATAAAGAGTCTCATCTATAAAAACCATAAGCATCATCCATAACTCAAAAAAACTCTTTAAATAAACATTAAAAGTGTCAAATTGCATGAATATTAGTACATCTAAAACACTCACATCAACAAATATGCAATTACCCAACCATCACCTATATAAAAACTTGAGGTGACCTGATCATCTGTCCATCAAGCACAAACCATCCAAATTCATAAGATCTGATTGATATTTAGCCAATAATCAAATGACATTTGGACCACACATTTATAGCCATATCCATAATCCATGTTAATCCCTTGTGATCAACCTTGATCCCTTGTTTTGTAATTACTTACATACTTCACAATAGATAGTCTTGTTCTAAATTCAATCAAGTTATAACCATTACAATTATGAAACTTTTTACACATGAAACCTAAAGTTAGTGGAGGATGACCCCATATTATTCCCACAACCTATCCTGACTCACCCTCTACTATGAGCACATCATCGACAGATCCTAAAAGAACACGTTCTACCTTGAGAAAATAGTCTATAGGTGGTTCCATGACCCTTAACATAATGGATGCTTTGGTTAGACCTCCCTATCATTTATTTTCTTGGTAGCCCAGTTAATTTTACACTTGTTCACAATGGTGGTAATTTATTTTTTCCTTGGTACATTTCTATATGTAATATCCCTATCCTTCTAAGTGAAAACAAGTTACTCACTCAAAAATCCATGTCATTTGCATTCACTTTTATCACTCATATCCTAATCCTATCTCACCATCCACTTTATTTTAAAACCATAATCAACTTGTCATCCTTCATAGACTCCTAGTTTGAGGGGGGGTACCTCTCATATAAACTATGACATTATAACTATCTTAGTTTTTGTATTGTGGCAAGTTATTACAAACCACTCAACAAAAAGGGGCAAATGCGGGCACTATGATTTTTCACAATAACAATTGTGTTAATGTATGTGTTATGACCCTTCTCTCATCCCATCCACATTTTACCTCATGTAATTAGTTTTACCAAATACCATTTTACCCTTACCCCATGTAATTAGTTTCGCTAATTACTATTTTACTCCATGCAATTTAGTTTAACTAATTACCAATAACTAAATCTAGCCACATCCACCAAAATATAATAAAAGTAAATGGTTCAAACACCCTAATGACCTCCTTCATAGTCCCAAATTTATATAGCAATTTAGAGCCTTGTTTAACCCTCAGTTAAAATTTTCCAAACATTTTTTGGTAAAAATGGACCGAATTGTTAATGATCCCCATGATTGATGTCGATTTTCTAGAATCAACATCGATTTATTCATAGACATAACTTGAGAAAAGGATGATGATTTCAATCCTAAATGTCAAAGGAATTATTCTAATATGACTAACAGATGAAAACTCACCCCTTTTTAGAAAGCCACATTACCACGTTAGCTCCTCAACATCCATATAGAGACCAAAAGTCAACTTATCAACCTCACAATTATCACAGACTTGAAACACTATTATGGTAAGTATAATTCACTATTTACAGCAATTTCATATTTTCTATTTTGTTTTATGTTTTTATTAATCATCCCTATACTATCCTAGATCTCATTAAACCAACCCTTAGCCTCTTATTTTTAAATTATTATCTTTGTTGTTATAACCTATGTCGATTCATATAATTGACATTTATCTTATAGAATCAACATCGATCCCTATGGAATCCCTTTTCTTTTAAGAATCTATATCAATTGTGGTAAACTAGAAAATATTTGTTTACTTTATCCATCCATATCTTCTCGTCATTTTAATCCATATCTATCTATCTTAAATGTATGTATGTGTGTGTGTGTGTGTGTGTGTGTGTGTGTGTGTACACACACACACACACACACACATATCCATCTATCTTAAATGTGTGTGTGTGTGTGTGTGTGTGTGTGTGTGTGTGTGTCTTATATAGTTATATTTCACATGATCTATATCTTTTAAGTCATATTTGATAATTTATTTACCATTTTTATCTACTTAATTACTTCATAAAGTGAGCTGACATCGTTGTTAGGAAGTTTGTTACATCTTAGGATTGGTCTAGCACTAGGCAACCCACTAACATATCCTATTAATCAAATATTTTTTTATTTTTCTCATGTGTGTAGGTAGTCCTTCTTATCCAAAAATGATCTCCCACATTCACTAGATTAATGGTGCACTATCTTCCAAATCACAATTAAGCCTTAAAACCTTGTATTTCAATTTAGTTTTTAGTAGACTATTTTATAAAGGAACAAATGAAAAATTAATTAAACACCATCATCATCATCCTTTAATATAATCAGAACTAAACTAGCCTAAGGTATTTTTAAACTATGTAGGTAGCACTCAGTCACATGGTGTGCCTAAGGTTAGCTTGACCAATCTCTCCTTTTTACCCATCATTCATCATCACATCTCTCTTGTCCCTCATCATCCTAAAGTATTGCATAAATCAAATCCCTGAGCTATAATATCAATCATTAATCACTCAATTTATCAATCACCATATTCATAATCACTTTTATAATCTTTTCATTAATTACCTACACCTATTGATTAGGTCTGGCAAGTCAAAACTTTCATCTTTTTTCATCAATCATCCGTTATCATTGATCGATCAATTTATCATTTTATAGATATATTTTCCCCCATCAATCATCAATCCAAGACTTGTATCTCTTCCTTGCATATATCCTTGCTTAGGATATGCCAAAAACTCATTGCTCTCATCATCACTCTTTTATTATGGTGGGTTTTCATTCGGGGCATGTCAAAAACCATGACATAATCATCTCTTTATCCATTACATGTGTCTTTTATAAGGACATATTAGATATCAATCATATCATATCTCATCTATTGACACACTTATAGTCGACCCGTCACATCACTTGTATATAACACATCTATTTTATCCCCTTTTATCCATTCATCTTCTATTCTCTTATCCATCAAATCATTCATCTTATTCATTATCCTCATCATTTATCTTCTTCATCTAACTCCCATTTAGGGAGAACTACATCTACCTAAGGTCTGTTTAGACTATGTAGGCAACACTTAGACACCCATGGTGCCAAAAGGATAGTTTGACCATACTAACCAATTATTTCCTTTCATCCTTTGGTCACTCAATCATATTATTTTTCTTCTATCCACTCCTTACTTTCACTTGACAAATGTTATGAGCTACACCATCATTAATATTATCAAATCATTATCTTATTTTATCTCGATGCTCTCAAAACATGTGTCCTTACTTTGGATACATTAAAATCTTGTGGCCTTTATCATTTTGGTCCATATCTCTCCTTGGCATGCATCTTTGCCTCGAATATATCAAAATCTTGTGGCCTAATTTATCAATTTGTTTTGTTTTGTGGCTCTTCTAGCATGCATCTTTGCTTGGGATATGTCAAAATATCATGGCCTTTATCATCTTGGTCTATAGATCTCTTTGACATGTGTCCTTACATGGGATACATTGAAATCTTGTGGCCTTTTATCTTATCATCGTCATGTTATAGTTTATTCCCATTTAGGATTTGTCAACAACCATGACATGGTCATTTCCACTCCCTGTGCATAAGTCTTTGCCATGGGAATCATCACTTTGTAGTTTATTTCTCATGTCTAGTTCATTTCATTCATCATCAATCTTACATCTAGAATACCAAACCCTTGTCTTTTTTCACCTCTTGCCCCTCATTTATTATTTTTGAGTGGCCATCCATCTCATTTTTCTATACATGTCCCCTCAATGGGGAAACATATCCACGAACATAATTTATTAACATTCATCCATGATTATTTTTCTTCTTTAAAAGACCATTACTCCTTCCACTTTGTCTACTCATAATGCCCTTTCAAAGAAGGGAAAAATAAATGCATCTCAATTTGATCACATTATTAGGATTTCTAATTTTGATACTAATTCCCATATAATTCCATCTAATAATTCACTAATTAACACCTCTTTTCACTATTTCATCTAACATAGCCCATTATGTAAATCCCCTTTTCATATTTCATATCCCACATATATCCCATCCATTATTAATTCCCTTACTAAATCACCTATTAACATTTTATTTATCTAATAAATCCCCCCATGCCCACTTTTGAATTTAAAATTCATAAAAATATACTTACCCACGTATCCCCTAGGCTCTACTACATGCCTAGTACCTAGTCTCCACCATTCTCCTCTGGAAAGTTCTATCTCTAGAGAATTCTAAGGAATTTTAAATTCCTTATAATTCCCTCCTTCCTCTCTAGATTTTTATTCTCTAAAGGCTTCCAATGAATTTTTAATTCACTAAAAAATCTCCCTCCATTGTCTATTTAAATATATGCTTCCCTCCTTTCCAAAATATAATGGGAGAAATTAGAGAACCCATGCCAATATTATGATCTTGAATCTATCTCGTCAAAATTATGTATTTTATTACATTCATTATCAATTAGTCATCATCCTCCATTGTTGCTAAATTTTTTTGAGTCTACACCAAGAAATCCATTTGTCTTGGGGCACATCATCTATTTTGTAAGTGATTTGGTTGTATAATGAAGGTATAATTATTTTATTTTCATTGTTGATTGCATCAATTTCATTTACCTTGCCCAATCTTGAGGTTAGTTTTGAGTTTGGATTGAATTAATTTAATGAATTTTGAATATAGACATTTTTGTCTAGTGATATGTTGACATGTCAGATCTTGATCCAGCTTTGGTAGTACATAACCTTATTATTCATCCTAATGATAAACCTGTGAATCATGAACTTCATAAAATGCACCTCAAGGTGGCCTTACTAGTCAAATAAGAGCTCCAAAAAAATTTGGAAGGTGGATTCATCCACCTAATTTATTACTTCGATTGGATTTCTAATATTATTTCTACTGGCAAACCAAATGGAGGAGTTCATATCTGCACATACTTTTAGGATATTAACAAGGCCTATCTAAAAGATGAATTTCCCCTCCCAAACATAGACATTATTGTGGATTCCATAGTTGGTTATGAAATTCTCTCCCTCATGGATGGATTCTCTAGTTATAACTAAATCAAAATTGTATTTGAAGATCAGCATAAGGCTACTTTCACTACTCCATGGGGTACCTTCTATTATCAATTCATGCCCTTCAAATTGAAAAATGTAGAAACTACTTACCAAAGAGGCATGAATATAATTTTCCATGATATTATGTATGAAACTATTGAATATTATTTTGATGATATTTTGGTAAAATCTTAAACATGATCTGGACATCTGATAATCCTACACAAAATATTTGAAAGGTTGAGAGACTATAGTTAGGCTAAATCTCAAGAAGTGTGTGTTTGGAGTAAAATTTCAGAAAATTTTAGGGTTCATTGTTTCTCATCATGGCATTTAAGTTGATCCATAAAAGTTAAAAACAATTAATAATATGCCTCCACACAAAAACCTCAATAAATTATGTAGCCTCTAAGGAAAAGTGTAAGCTATATGTAGGTTTGTTTCCTAGTTACTAGATACATGTCACCCCTTCACTCATCTTTTGAAAAAGGGAGCCCAATTCAATTAGAGTCTATAATGTTAGAAGGAATTTGATTATCTTAAACAATATATACTAAAACCTCATGTTCTTACACCATTGATACCAAAAAATTCTTTGCTCCTATAGATTTCAACTGCACCACGTGCTTTGGGAACTCTCTTAGCACAACATGATGAAACTCGTAAAGAAATAAATATATATTATCTTAGCAAGACCCTTGTCTATTATGAGCTTAAATATGATCTATTTGAAAAGGCTATCCTATCAGTTATCTTTGCTTCCCATAATCTTAGGCATTATATGTTAAAAAATCAATTTAAGCTCATTGCCAATATTGACCCACTCAAATACTAGCTATTAAAATCAGTTCTTACCAGATGAATGTCCAAGTGGATTATGATATTAAGTGAATTTAATATTGAATATGTGAACTAGAATGATAGCAAAGGATAATTATTGGTTGATTATTTATCTGAAGCTCCTTTTTCTGACTCATCATCATTAATAACAACATTTCATGATGAGTCAATTATGACCACTACAAAATATCCATCTTGGAAGTTGTATTTTGATGGATCCTTCACCATTCATGGATTAGGAGATGACATCCTCATTATAAACCCTCATAGATATATTATCTAAAAATCTTTTAGATTTAATTTTCCATACAAATAATATTGCCAGATATGAAGCATTAATAGCAAGTCTCTAATTAGCTACTCAATGGAATAGCCAAGCACTTAAGTTTTTTGGGATTCACAACTCATAATTAAACAAGTCAATAATTAATTCCAAACAAAGGATGATAAATTTATTCCTTAAATAGAAGGTCTATACTCTAAAAATGAAATTCTAGACAATATCCTTTGAGAAAATTCCCAGGGGAAATAATAAATCTATAGTTGCAATGGATACTATTAGCTCACTACTAGAAATAACTTTAGATATGCATGGAAGCAATTTCTTTTTGGAATAATTGGTATCACCAGCCCATCGAACTCCCATATCATAGTAGGTATGTGAAATCACAAATCCCAATCTTCTTTGGTATTGTTGGGGATCTAGATTGTACCCTAGCTATAAGTAGGAGTGTTCAGGTTCTACTTCCAAATCTTTCTCAACATGGGACTGACCCCAAGCTATGGGTATCCTATAATGGGGTCAGACTTCTAGGATTTTTAATGAGGCTAGCTCCTATGGTGCATCATTTTAGCTCATTTTCACTACTAAAACTTATTAATGACCAAGGAAAAAGGAGAGATAAATAACATGAAAGGGAAACCTAAGCTAACAATGGTTATTCACCTAAATTATGGTTGATCTACTCTATTTGACTCTTACACACTAATGAAACAAGTAAAAGACCATATCTAAGATTCCAAATATCTATCATAGATCAATTTTCATGAAGAGTTTCACCAAATGATCACAAGCTAAGGAAAATGATGGAAAGGTATAATTCAAGACACTAACCAATCACATTATCCATATACAGGATTCAATCAAAAGATACAAAACACTAAACATGACCTACATAACAAGATGAACTAGTAAATAGGTGAGATCAAGACTTGACAAGGGAGAACATCTCTACCACATATACAAATAAATTGACATGTACATACTATTCTAGAGTAATGAAATATAAAAAATAGTCTTGTATTCATCTCAAGAGGTTACAAGCTCCATCTTGGTAGAGTTTAGTCATTCCCAAGAAAGGGAGTAGAGGGCTATCAAGAGGATACATTTTTTGGTTCAAAATCCTCTATATATAGTATAAAAATAGAGAGAGAGATGGAAAAAATGCATTGGAGAGTGGAGAAAAGTCATCAAGATCAAGAAGTGAAGTGGCAGCTCATTGATTACTTTCTATATGCATGCTCTGATCAACAAATAGACCTCTTTTTATCCTAATATTCTTCAAGCTCATTTCATTGGCTAATATATCCTACTAGAGAAAAGGGTTAGTTTTGCATGATGACAAAGTATATTGAAGTGGAATCAATTATCTTAACTACTTCTCCAACTACCAGCTTGCCACCTTGGAACCCTAAGTCTACTTTATGTGTTTATGAAGATCAAATCCTCAAATCCTAAAACTGATAGTGCCTATCATGAATGGAAGTTTTTCAAGCTATGATTGTGTTGAAGGATGAGAAGCTACCACCATATCTCATTTATTTTCCCTTGTATGGGAAACTAAACCTGGGTCCACTATAGGTGAAAACCAATCCAAACTATTGGTATTTCTATAGTTTTGACTAATAAAAGAAGCTCACCAAGTGCATGTTCTTTATTTGACAATAATATACCACCCCCTTGGTCTATATTAGGTCTAAAAGACCTATCTTACCTCCATAGAGCTTTGTTGGAAATACTTGGTCATGTTTCATCATTCAAACTATCAACCCTTTATCTATATTAGATCTAAAAGACCTATTTTGTCCCTGTAGAGCCTTAATGGTGACGTTAGATCTTGTAATTTCCATTTGGTTTAGCCTAGACCAATATCGAGCTAGGTTCCTTCATCTTTACCTTGCCTAGGTCTAAGAATACCCTATTGAATTTTGTTGAAAAGTCTTGGGCTCACATTTTACTCATTAGATATCGACCATGACTCAAACTATTGACATTTTATCTCATCCACACACCATTTATCTTGATCAGTATGATCAAGTGAGAGCCATCAATTTTACCCTTAAATTTTCAACCTTATTTGAGTTAGTGCCACTTATCAATACCACATTTACACTTAGGATTCACTAGCAATCTATTAGCTTCACATGCTTATTCCATGTGTCAATCGTGAATTAATTTCAAGATTTGTTGTCAATTTTTTAGCTTCTACACTTGTGCCACATGTCAACCTCTCAAGATACTTGACCTTTTGACTCATCTCACACCATGGGATCAAGATGATGATGTAACATGGATTGGTAGATCTATTAGGACCCACTCTTTGAAATCCAATGGCTACTTCACAAGATCAAATTTGATGTCCACACTCCTATCAAAATGATGTTCATGTGACCATCATTGATGTTCATGTAACCATTAAATTTAAGCTAAAAAGGGGTTATTTTACTCAAGTTTTATTTTGATGTTTGTGTAGACATCTTACTATGTTAGTTCAACTTTGAAGCTTCATAACTTGAGCTAGAAAGCTCATGCAAGCATGACACTTGCAGAGGATGATCTTGGCATGAAATAATCCCTAATACTATAATATTTTTGGCTTGCATGGATTTTTGAATTATATTTATTAAATGCATAAGTTAGCTAGTCCACTCATTTTTACATGACATCTTAGTGATGGTTTGGTCCTTAAATTTGCACAATTCATCCTTTGATCATTATTTCAAGGTGTTGATGATTTTATAAGGCTTTGTGAAACTTAGTACATACTCTTAATGCCCAAAACAAATCAAAACCTATATGGTCTTCTTCATTTTTCAAGCTTAGACCTATTTTTAAGCCTTTGATCCACTACTTCATCAAACCATGCAAAAGCTTCATATGTGGGCCAAAATTGGCCAACATCTTTGGTAAATCACAAGGGTTGCATGCATGTCTATGCAATATAATCCAAACTAAGTTGCCTTGACCAGTCCATTGGGTATAGAGCTTAGGTCCAACATATTGACTTGGATCTAACACTAGCTACCAATTTTGCTCTAACCTCTTTTGAAACAATACAAGGACTAAAAGGAGGAAAAAATAAGATAGAGTGCCAAAGGCACTTATTAAAAGGGGAACTAACCTAGAACAAAATAGGGATAACAAACAAATATGCCAAAAATAGCACTTAGAGGAATTTTTCCAAAATTATCCTAATATATATAGCTTAAAACTATGTGTACCTTTATTCCTAGATTAAAAGTAAAGTTTGACATTTTTCTTCCATCATGAGATGAGGGATTGAATAAGGCATACAACTTCTTGACCCTTGATCTTCATGCCTTCTCCTTTTTTATTGTAACTACCAACTTCATTGGCATAATGTTCAATGAAAACCAAGAAGATCTGAATAGGTCATGTATGTGCATCCAAATAATCTCAAATTATTCATATGGATCCTTAGCTATGACCTCTAATGGTGGTTTAAAATGGCATACCTTCTTGATCTCTACAGTGTCCTCAGTAAGACTAAGCTTATTTTTGGCTACAAGTTATTCAATCTCATAAAGGAGATATGAATATTCTACCCAATCTTGGTCATTGTCCTCTATGGGAAACTCTTTGTCCACCTTCTCAAGCACTTGATCCTCAACTTGAAAAATATCTTCAAGATCTTGAAAGAGACTCATCTACAACTACCAATCATCTTTGTGCTTCTTATCATCTAGAAACACTACTTATTCAGTCTTCTCTTCTTGATGAATGAGGTCATAAAGTTACTATTATTAATGATCCAAATTATTAATAGAATCCTTAGAAGATCCAACCTATTATACCATCTCATCATCCAAGTTTACCATCTTAAGTTCATCAATCTCATTCATGAAATCATGGTACAGTTGCTGCCAATGGTCTTCTTCCTACTAGATCTCATCTCTAACTTGCATTTGTTCCTATAACTCATCATCTTTAACATTATTAATGACTAAAACATGCTCACTTTTATCAATTGGTGTCCCAATAATGATCCCCTCTTCTAACTCTGACAATTCATCATTATCAATTATGAGTTCAACATGGAGTTCACTACTTACCACTTTAAGGAGTGGCATAGGATATTCTTGGGATGACTCCAAGAGAGATGAGATATATGTGACACCTTTTTGGTCCAAATGTTTGTCTTTGATAGTCATGTCCTCCTTCCTCTTTTACATGCTATTTTGGATGGATTTCCAAGATGAAAATGACCTAGATTCTTGATGAGGGAGGGATGGGGGTTGAATTACCTTGGATTTGCTTGACTGCATGACTTGGTTCCAATATGGGAAAGATAGAGGTTCTCCTTTGACCTTTCGATGTTGGTTATCCTCCTCTTTCCTTGTCTTCAACTCTAACTCTTTGATCTTCTTATTAATATTATCTTGGAATATCTTCTCTTTAAGGTGGTCAGTGGCTTCATGAAGATAATGAACACAAGAAGAATCCTGAGGAGGGATGAGAGAGGTTTGCATAGGTTTAGATCCTCCTTTAACTTGAGCTTTCAAATATAGTTTTTTCTCACTTTTCCCACCCTGTTGCTTCACCACTTGGTTCCATCTTGGAACCTTTAAGGACTTCATAAGGGGTTCTTGAGGAAGGATGAAATCTTGGATCTCAATAATAGGTTATTCCACAATTATCTCCTTTATTTGAAAACTCTCTTAGATAGATCTCTAAGAAGGAAAGGTCTAAGGAACACTTGAGGAACTTGACATGCTCAAAGGGTCATTTGTAATTGTCTCTTAGGGGGGAATGGGTGGCACATAACAAGGCTAAGGTGGTGTATGTGAAGGCACATAAGATTGGTAAGGTTGGACTTGATATTCCTCAAGGCCTTTTAGCTTATCTTTAATAATTTTAATGTAACCACCTACATCTATCATCTCACCTATGAGATTGTTCCAATTTGCTCTCTCAACATGTGCCCATTCTTATTTTATTTTTTGCAATGAATCTCTCACATGATGAATCAGGTGAGTAGGGACATCTTGGCCACAATGCTTTTGTGAGCATAATTATTATGCATGCTTTTCAAGGTTTATTAAATTTTGCTTAAGTGATGGTATGGATGGCTCATGATAGGGTTGATAAGGAGTAGTATTATGATGGGCTTGTTGTTCATATGGAGGATCAAGGTAATACTCTTGCATGTATGATTGATGTAGGTCCTCATACTACTGGTGAGGATCATAATAAAGGTAAGATCCATTCCCTTGGTAATAAGGATCATAAGAAACTTGACAAGGATTCTCATAGCTTTGAAAAAAATCTTGGTAGAGATGATTAGGATCATATGGATCATGAGGACCAAATTGGGGCTTCTAATAAGGAGGTGGATAATAGGGATATTTACCACAGTTGTCCATTTAACCTCATATGTCAAATGATATACAAAATCTAACTAAAATCTTCAATGAGACATACCTAGTCTACTTATAACTAGAAGCTTTGATTTGGAGTCACCACTGGTGCTAACTGCTTGCTTTCAAAAGTTGATTAGAGGAAAGACATACCAAGATATTCCCACTCTTTTGGACCTTGTTCCATCCAGCATGCCAAAACTATTAGGGATCTAGATTACACCCTAATTGGAAATAAGAGTGTTTAGGTTCTACCTATAAATTTAGCTCAACATGGGATTGACCCTAGGTTATGGGTATCCTATAATGGGGTCAAACCTCTAGGTTTTTTAATGAGGATAGATCTTTTGATGCATCATTTTAGCTCATTTCCACTACTAAAACCTACTAATGACCAAGGAAAAGGGAGAGAGAAAGAACATGAAAGGGAAACCTAAGCTAACAATGGTGATGCACCTAAATTATCAATGATCTACTCTGTATGACTCTTAAACACTAATGAAACAAGTAAAAGACTAGATCTACGATTCCAAATATCTATCATACATCAGTGTTTCATGAAGAGGTTCACCAAACAATCGCAAGTTGAGGGAAATGATGGAGAGGTATAATACATGACACTAACCAATCACAATAACCACATGTGGGATTCAATAAAAAGATATGAAACACTAAACATGACCTGCATAACAAGATAAACTAGTAGTTAGGTGAGATCAAGACTTTACAAGGGAGAAATTTTCTACCACATATGCAAATCAATTGACATGTACACACTATACCAAAATAATGAAATCTAAAAAATAATATTGTATTCATCTGAAGAGGTTACAAGCTCCATTTTGGTAGAGTTTAGTCATGCCCAAGAGAGGGAGTAGAGGGATACTAAGAGGATGCATTTTTTGGCTCAAAGCCTCTATATATAGTAGAAAGAGAGAGAGAGAGAGAGAGAGAGAGAGAGAGAGAGAGAGAGAGAGAGAGAGAGAGAGAGAGAGAGAGAGAGAGAGAGAGAGAGAGAGAGAGAGAGAGAGAGAGAGATGAGAATAATACATTGGAGAGTGGAGAAAAGTCATCAAGATCAAGAAGTGAGGTGGTAGCTCATTGATTTCTTTTTGTATGCATGCTTTAATCAACAAACATACCCCCTTTTATCCCAATAGTCCTTGAGCTCCTCTCATTGGCTAAAATATCCTACTAGAGACAAGGGTAGTTGTGCAAGATGATAAAGTTTGTTGGAGTGGAATCAATTCTCTCAACTACTTCTCCAACTACCAACTCACCACCTTGGAACCCTAAGTTCACTTGACATTTTCATGAGGATCAAATCCTAGAATCCTAAAACTAATAGTGCCATGTCATGAATGGTAGTTTGTCGAGCTATGACTATGTTAAAGGATGAGAATTTCCCACCATATCTCATTGATCTACCCTTACATGAGAAAATAAGCATGGTTTCACTATAGGTGAAAACTAATCCAAACTATTGGTTTTCCTAATTTTTTATCAATAAAAAAAATCTCACCAAGTGGATGTTCTTTATTTAACAATAAGTTACCACCCCCTTGGTTTATATTAGGTCTAAAAGACCTATCTTACCTCCATGGAGATCTACTAGTAATGCCTATTTTTGTTTCATCATTCAAACTGTTGACCCTTTATCTATATTAGGTCTAAAAGACCTATTATATCCTTATGTATCCTTAATGGTAATGATAGATCTTGTAATGTCCATTTGGTTTATCTTGGATTGATATCAAGTTAGGTTCCTTCATCTTTACGTTGCTCAAGTCTAAGAATTCCCTATCGAATTTCATTGAAAAGTCTTGAGCTCTCCCTTTGCTTATTGGCTATCAACCATGACTCAAACTATTGACATGTTGACTCATCCACACACCATTGATCTTGATTAGTGTGATCAATCAAGAGCCATTGATCCTACCCTTAACTTTTTAACCTTATATGAGCTGGTGCTACTTGGTAGTCTCACGTTTACACTCAATATTTGCTATCAATCTTTTATATTTGCATGCTTACACCACGTGTTAATCATGTATTGATTTTAGGATCCATAATTAATTTATTATATTCCATACTTATGCCACATGTCAACCTCTCAAGCTCCTTAACCTTTTGACTCATCTCATACCTTCAGATCAAGATGTATGATGCAACATGGACCATTAGATATATTGGGACCCACTATTTGAAATACAATGGCTACTTCATGAGATCAAATTTGACATCTATGATCCTATAAAATAATGTTCTTGTGACCATAATTGACGTTTGTGTAACCATTAAATTTAAGCTTGGTAGGGGTTATTTTTCTCAACCTTTATTTTGATATTTGTGTGGATGTATTACTGTGTTGGTTCAACTTTAAAACTTCATAACTTTAACTAGAAAGCTCGTGTGGGCATGAAACTTTTAGAGGATGATCTTGGAATTAAGGACTCCCTAACACTACAATATTTTGGCTCACATGGATTTCTAAAGTGATTTTATTAAATGCATAATTTATTTGGTCCACTCATTTTTTCATGACATCTCGGTGATATTCTGGTCCTTAAATTTGCACAATTCATCCTTTGATCATTATTTTAAGGTGATAATTATTTTCTAAGGATTTTTTCAACTTGGTCCATGATCTGATTACCCTAAACACATGAGAACCTACATGTCTTCTTCATTTTACAATATTAGACTTATTTCTAAGCCTTTGATCCACTACTTCATCAAACCATACAAAATCTTCACATGTGGGCCAAAAATGTTGAATAGGTATCATGACATCTACACCTATCTCCATGACAACATCCTTCCACCCAATATTAATTTCCACCATCATAAGGCCTTCATTCATAGAGCATATCGATAAACTATCCTTGAATCACATTCTATTAATAGGTATATGATGGAAGTTTGATTAGATGCCTAAAATTAGACGAGGCTCTTTCAATACTCAAGGAGGTTCATGATGGCATTTTTGGGGGCCATACCAATGGAATGGTCCTAGATATGGATCTCCTCTATATTAGGTATTATTAGCCCACCATGGACCATGATGCCTATCAATATGTATGAAAGTGCATCCCCTATCAATAACATGGATATCTCATCTATGCTCCCTCTCAAGAATTGTAGCCCATAGTTAGTCCATGGCCCTTTTCTATTTGGGGACTCAAACTCATTGGTTAGATTAATCCCTCATCTTATGATAGCCATAAATTTATTATTAATGCCACTGATTACTTCACCAAATGGGTGGAAGCCATGCCACTCACTTATGTTATTTTCAAAAAAAATTATAAGTTCATTCTTAATCATATAATTTGATGTTATGGAATTTCTACATTCATTATATCTGATAATGGTACATCCTTCAAAAATCAAGATGTCAAATCCTTATGTCATACATACCATATCTAGCACAAAAGGTCCACACCATATTAACCATAGGGAAATGGTCAAACTGAGGTGACTAATAAAACTCTCCTTAATATTATTGAGAAAATAATCAATAAGACTAATCTTAATTGGCATCTTCAGCTTTATCCTACTTTATGGTCTTATCATATTAGTGTTTGTACCCTCACAGGTTCCACCCCATACTCCCTTATCTTTGGAACTGAGGCTATTTTAATAGTTGAGGTTAAACTCCCCTCACTCTGAATATCACTCAAAGGCATTATTACTAAGGAATCCTATAGGGCTATTCATCTACAAGAGATAGAGTTATTGGATGAAAAACATCAAGGGAGATTAGATAATATGAGATCCTATAATAATAGGCTATTTAACCAGTATAATAAAAATTTATGAGCTCTTGATTTTGAGGTTGGTGACTTGGTCCTTAAATAAAATCAAATTAATACTAATGCAAATTGAGAGAAGGAAAAGTTTGAGCCAAACTGGTTGGGTCTTTACATCATCAGGACTATGTTTGGGTCTAGTACATATAAGTTGGCTACTCTAGATGGTTAAGAGTTGGATGATGAACTGATGAATATCATGAATTTAAAAGGTTTTACACTTAGGGATCTCCCATCCTATGTTCATTATTGTATATAGTCTTAAAAAATATAAAATAAAAAAATCCATCCAAGGGTGAAAACCATAGCTTCTGGTGCCTTAGATAATAACTTTGATGAAAACTAGGTTCCCAGCATCACTTGTGAGCAAACTTCATCTAAAAATAACCTTGGGTACTTAGGGGAGACCTTTTAGCCATCCACACCCATCCATTCATCACTCATCTTCCTTAACCTTGGTCTCCACATAGTGTACCGCACTGAAGGAAGTGGATGCTACAAGGAGTGGCATCCCATGTCACTTGAGTCATTTGATATAGGTCTAATTAGGGGAAGGAGCAAGAAAAATTTAAAGATTTATCACATGGTTTCCATTCCATCCTCTTTTTTAAAATCCTTTACATAATCCATATCTAGTTTTCCTCTAACCTCTTGATTACTCTTATAGAAGATATTTCTTGAGATAGCTTCAACAGATACCATTCTACACCATCACATGATCTACCCTCTACTCCCTTCAACCAATCACTTATCATTATTTGTTAAGTCCCTCTCATGTCTTCATTTCTACTCAAGGCAAAGAAGATATTAAACACTCATGAATGACAAATTAAGGTTTGCTCACCTACTTTTCAAATTGGCCCATTTAATTATCTAAATGCAATTTATCTTTAGTTTTGCATATTTGTGTGATGTGTCTATGGTGTTCTTTGATGGATGTCATCAATACCATTCATTTAATAATGTCAATCTAGGGCTAGTGTTCAAAGGCTATATGTAAAAGAAGAAAGAGATCTTTGGAAAATGGTTCTTTCTATCACACTCCACACTTGCAGTAATTGAAAATCATACTTACTGGAATTAAAAATCACACTTGCTAAAATTAAATCATTGAATTCAAAATAAATGATAAACACAAAAAATACATGTGAGTTTATAACAAGATGTATAAAAAAAAGTTTATAGCAATAAAAAAATAAAACAAGAATGTATAACAAAGAAATAATTATAGAAGAAAGGAATAAACATAAATACATTGGATCTATCTTCCTTGGAATGAGTGGCCAGTTCATTCCTCAGAAGAGGATTTATTCAAAATACAAGTTTTAGATGGAATGTTTAGAATAATGGAAGAAAAAGTATTTATTGATTAATTGAATAACTATTTCGAGTGTATAATGTTGCATTGATAATTATATGCTTCCAACCAACACCTTATTTGGGAGTAAATACTAAGATACTTTATCCTATCTCAATCTCCATAAAATATGGACAAAGATATTTATTCCAATAATAAAATATATTACAACATAATCTTGATCCCCACCAACTAAGGAGAGAGCTATTTATTCAAATACAATCTACTATAAAAAATCTATATATATATATATATATAAATAATATAAATAGAAATAATTCTTTGTGATAGATGGAACATTGGAATACTCTTATAAATACTTAAACAAGTTTATAGCAGTTTTGTTGAAGTCTAGAGTAATTCTATTTAAATATATAACAACCTATTGTAATCCGTAGTAAGCCTAGCGACATTTATAATAAGTCTGGTGAAATATGTAGTAATTTTAGTGAAATCCATAGCTGGCTGATGTAATCCATAGATGGTATGATATAATCTATAGCTGCTATAGAGTTGGTCTAATGTATTCTTTAGCTAGTTTATAGCAAGCCTGTTATAATTTTTAGTTGATCTATATCAAGCCTGTTATAATCCTTAACTAGTGTAACAAATCTATTGTAATCCATAACTATTGTAATAAGCCTATTTTAATCCATAGCTATTGTGGGAGTCTGTAGAAAACCTATAGGAGTCCATAACTTGACCAGAATAGTGGATCCTGTTGTAGAAGATTTTGATACTACTCCAACATTGTTTTTGAATGGTTACTTTTTATAATCTGAATAATTATTAGCTTAATATGGACTATTCATGCACTCATTGACATATTTTTCCCAATAATCATTAGTAATAGCTAACAAATAGATAACAAAGAATTCTAAAGACATAACCATGATATATAATTGTTATTTCATTCTAAATAAACCATAAGTTTGGAAACTACATTTAGATCCACCTCCTATGTGAGAAAAATGATGTTATTTTATGGATATAATGAACTATTTTATAGGCTCATCATCTCCCCCACACCTAATCTCATGCATGCCACTATTTAAAACATCATGGTACATATGCATGGTTTATACTTAAATTCAAACATCAAATGGGCTTCCCAAATTGATTTCATTGGTACAAGTATAATGAAATTTATCTTTTAAAATATCAAACAAAAATGACCAATGAAAATGGACATTTAAGGATAGGTTCTTGTGTGAATATTTTTTCATACTATCCTCAGATTTTTTTATCCTTTTGACACAGGTTTTTGTGTGAAAGTCTCATGCTACTCTCTTCATACTTTCTTCTTTCCTTCTTTCTTTTCTTTCTTTCTTCTTTTCTTCATTTTTTTTTTAAATTAAGATGAGATAAGGTTCTTGTGTTGATAATTTCCTATAGTGTCTACACATTTATTTTGACCACAAAGCAACTTTTAAAAAAAAATTGTGTTCCTTTCAAAACTATGTACCATGAAATTTATGTTCCTTTCAAAACTATGTATCTTGATCAAGATCAAACTATATTTTCATTAATGTGTGTGTTTGGATAAGCCCAATTCTTATATCTTTGAAGCCATTCTACTCCACCACACCTAAGCTCATGCATGCCAAATGAATGAAGTGGGATGAGATTACACAAATCAGATGGAAGGTTGTCCATTTTTTAGAATAAAGCTATTTTCAAGAGTAGATCATATAATAACAAAACTTACAAGTAAATTTAAACATAAAATAATAAAGTAAAATACCATGGCATACTTTCAGTCTTTAGTGTTGCTTCCATGATAGCCAAAGTAAAATATGTTGAGAAAAAGTATTGATAAAATTATAGTCCTACTATGTTGAGAAACAAGAGCACAAAATTATGTAACCATGTCAAAAAGCTGCATCAATTATTCCTTAAGACAAATTATATTCTTTTTATTTTTTATGTTTTTTCCCTTGACTAGCCAGTAAACTAATTTTATAATCAAGGCTCTTTATTCTAACACTTGATCTGCTAGCAAGGTAGTTATTAAACTAAGGCTACCAACAATGCCTAAAGGTTTTCATTGTTGGGTTTTTTTTTTTTTTTTTCTTAGTTTTTTTTAGTTTTTTAGTTTTATATTTTAATTATCATTATTTTTTTCTAAAAACTGATGAGATAGAAAATGTTAGCCATAGACTTTATGCATCTTCATACTATTCACAATTGTGGCTTGAAATTTTTTGTATGTTGACATTCTTCAACATTGGTCTCTGTAGTGATGACCAATAACTGGTGATAGGTACTTGCTGATTTTTCTACAATCTGTTGTCAAAGGTAACTCAAGATAATCTATCAATTGCTTGTTGAAGTCATGGGTATAAATTTTCATCTCCAGAATGACTTCTTGTAACTAAAGTATCCTATAAAAACTAAAAACAAACAAAACCTTTCCATACAAGCATAATATTAGTAATGTCAAAAAAATATAAATACCAACAATAGAATGTTAAGATGAACAATTAAATGGATATGGAATAATGCATTGCAACCTATGTAGGAATGATTTATGGTTCAAGTATTAACATTATTGATGATTGAATTTTATTGTGAAGAGTAAGAACTTTCTCAAATAAGTTTTATTATTATGCAAGTGGATATAGGTTTATCTAATTCTTGAATATGGATAGAAATGAGTGGAATAAAATGTCATCAATTCTTTTTATTATGAATTGTGCTTAAAATACTAACTATTATTTTGTACATGGAAGATAAAATTACATTACTAAATTATTGGGTGGAAACTAGAAACTAAAAACATACTTGGTGACTAAATTTTAGAGGTCCTTGGATTCCTTGTTATAGATAGATTTTGCATGCCTCCTCTTGCTGCTAAAAATTTTATGTTCTTCAATAATGATTTGGCTTGGATTTACATCATACTGAGTAAGTTTCTTCACTATCTTCTTCTGTTAATGGGAAATTAAAAGTGAGGGTCTAGGGGTAGCAACCCCCAGTGGGGTCAAGGGGCCACACCCTTTGTGCACTCCTTATCATGATATAGGGTATGGTCGAGGGGTGGAACCACTCAAAGCCATGCCTAATTTACCAATTTTCTAACCATTGATTTACTTATCATTGAAGATTTTTTGATGATTTCATGTTATTTGAGATAACTTGATGAAAACATATAATTCCTACTAATTTTTAGCATCTATCGCACTAAAAAATAATTTAAAACATGATCTCATGTGACTATATATAAATTTTATAATCTACTTTACATGTTAGTCTATCTACGGATGCAAGTCTGATTATTTTGAAACTATCACCATTTTTTATTTAAATATAACTCCTCTTATCATCCATATAGGTTTAAAAACAAACAAAACTAATACTAAGACTGGATTAATTAATTTTTTTGAGTATGTCAATTGATATTTTCTTTTAGACGTTATGGTTATAGTTTAGAAATATTTTTTTTAAATAAAAATTTAGCATAAACTGAGCATTTAATCAAATATAAAATAAAAATTGAAATTTTTAAATCACCCGATTTAAATGCATCGATCTGTAAATGCTAAAAAAAATTAGTAATAAAATATGTGTTTATGTAAGATTTATCTTTAATGTAGTTATTACATAAAATCTAGAGTAATTTTTTAATGATGCCAAAGTTGTTGCATGCTGTAAATTAATTATATAAAATCTATTACATGAACTACTTCTGTCATAATCTACCTTGCATGCAAATTCTTGCTATTTTTAATTTGTTCAATCTATCTAACTCACGTGAAATTTGTCCAGAATAAATTTTCATGCATGGAGATATTACATGCAAGATTTTGGGAAGCTATATTTATATATTTTGTCCATAAATCTCTGCATGAATCTCTCCATCCATTGACTTGACTTGATTTGGTAATTATCTGTATGAATCTTTCTAGATCATGACATGAATTAGCAAAAAAATATTGAAGTCATTATCATGCATACAAGTTGGTCAGCCATATGAAATCATTCTACATGCAACATTTTACCAAATAAAATTACTAAAACTTTGGTGGAAGTGATAGTTCTTTTTTAAAAGATCATACAATTGTTTTCTTTTCAATTCTTGATCAATTATTGCTATATCAATCATTGCTGAAAATAAATTGTGCTTACCTAGGAGATCAAATACCCCACATAATTTTGGCTCAGGAGTCTTTTTCAACAATTACATAGACTATATTGCAGACCATTTTATTTTATTAGAGATCATCAGCATAATTTTTTTTACGTACAATGCCATCTCTTTATATACTTCAACCATCCTTTCATAAATTTTAGTCATTTCTAAATTTTGTTCACAAAAATTTGACATGCAATCCTATCTTGCTAGAAACTGTTTGTGTTTTCCAATCAAACAAAAAAAAAATTATTGTAGGCATGTGGGTATGAGGTGATTTGAAATATTCAGAAACTAATTTAGCAATGATTCTTACCTATTTCTTACAAAATATGCAATTTTTATAGAATCATCTAAAAAGATGTGTGCTCCATTGTAGGTGGTTCTGGAAAAGGTGCAGCTATATTTTTACAAGTTTCACATAACCATATATAGTTGATCTAACTAATTCAAAATGCAGATCATTCCTTAAATATGTACATTACTATTTCAGATTTATTTTTTGTGAACTATAAAAATTCATGTATCAAATTTTTTTCTCCATCTTGTTGGCTATTTCAAAATTTCATTTCCATCCTACATTGATAATTAAATCTTCATTATGCTAGCAATTGTTATTTTCTACACAACAATGTTAGTATTGGGGGGCTTTATTTTTTTAATTTTAAATCTAAATTTTCAATTTTAGAAAAATAAATTTTAATCTATGTTACAAAATATAAATAAACCATTAACTAAGTGTCTCTTATCATAGAATTTACAAATAAATATTCCCTCTCACTAAGAATCTCTTTAACAAATCTTGAATCTCTTAATAACATCGTGGTTCTCTGGCAATAGGGTCAAAAAAGATGGGTATCATTAATACCTTTCATTTAATAATGTCAATCCAGGGCTAGTGTCCAAAGGTTGTATGCAAAAGGAGAAAGAGATCTTTGCAAATGGCTCCTTCTATCACACTTCACACTTATAGCAATTGAAAATTATACTTGTTGGAATTAAAAATCACACTTACAGAAATCAAAGCACACTTGCATTAAATTAAAACACACTTGTATAAAGTAATTCACACTTGTAGAAATTAAATTATTGAATTGAAAATAAATGATAAACACATAAAATACCTATAGATTTATAACAAGTTGTACAAAAAAATATTTACAATAATAAAGAAATAAAATAAGAATGTACAGTAAAGAAATGATTATAGAATAAAGGAATAAACATAAATACATTTGATCCATCTTTCTTGAAATGAGTGGCCAACTCATTTCTCATAAGAGGATTTACTCATAATACATGTTTTAGATGGAATGCTTATAATAATGAAAGAAAAAGTATTGATTGATTGAATGAATATTTCTTTTGGGTGTGGAAGGTTACATTTATAATTCCATGCTTCCAACCAACACCTTATTTAGGAGTAACAACCAAGATACTTTATTCTATCTCAATCTCTAAAAAATATGGAGAGATATATTTATTCCAATAATAAAATATAGTACAATATAATCTTGATCCCCACCAAATATGGAAAGAGCTATTTATTTGAATATAATCTACTATGGAAAATCTATATATTAAAATCTATATATAGAAAGAATCTAAATGGAAAGTATTCTTCATGATAACTGAAACATTGGAATACTCTTATAATTACTTCCCAAATAAGTTTATAGTAGTTTTGTTGAAGTTTGGAGCAATTCTATTGAAATCCATAACAACCTATTGAAATCCATAACAAGCCTAGTGAAATATGTAGCAAGCCTAGTAAAATTTGTAGCAAGTCTGGTGAAATACATAGCTAGCTGATGTAATCCATAGCTGATCTAAAGTAATCTATAGATGGTCTGATGTAATTTGTAGTTGGTTTATAATAATCATGTTGTAATCCATAATTTGTTCATAGCAAGTATGTTGTAATCCATAGGTTTTGTAACAAGCATGTTGTAATCTGTAGCTATTGTAACAAGCCTATTGTAATTTGTAGCTACTGTGGGAGTTTACAATAAACCTATAGGCATCCATAACTTGACAAAAATACTGTATCTTGTTGTAGAATATTTTGATAGTACTCCAACATTATTCTTGAATGGTTACTCTTCATACTTTGAATCATTATTACTCCAACTCTAGCTTAATATGGACCATGTATGCACTCATTGACATCTTTTTTTCAATAATCATTACTAATAGCTAAAAAATAGATAAAAAAGAATTATGAATACATAACCATGATATATACTTGTTATTTCATTCTAAATAAACCATAAGTTCAAAAATTATATTTAGATCCACTTCTTATGCGAGAAAAAAGATGTTATTTTATGGATATAATGAGCCATTTTATGGGTTCATCATGCTTCTTTGTGTAAATTGATTATATTTTCTTAATTTTATTTTTCTATTAAATTATCACCATCTATGTATATGCATTATGTCATTTTCTTATTTTTGCATTTTTCAATTTTTTTTGACATTAGGTCATGATGTTACATTTCTAAGTTTAAATCAATGATGATTCATGCAAGATGTCCCTTTTTGATATTGATTATGTGTTCTTAATTTACTTTGGCAAAAATGATACCCTAATTACTACATATCTAAGTTTAAATTGTCTCGTGTTATATTAACATGGATTGCACAACCTACATGGCTCAAGACATTCTCATTCCATTCACTAATTATACTACCAATAATGTATAAACTTAGCCTTATCTCCCCACCCTAATACCTCGAGAAGGAGGATCACACTTATCCATATCATGAAACCAAAAATGTTTTATCACATTATTCACACGTAAAAAAACCACACATCATAACATTATCTAACCAACATATGAAAATACTACAATAATAACAATACAAATATTTAGTTTCTATATCAACAACTAATATATACCTCATTCAAACCTCTACATACTTAGATCATGGCCTGAAAGTTACTCTGATCTATCCTGATGTACCCATAAGCCAACAACCTCACCTATTTTCCATAGAGATAACATCTGTTAGCTCTTTTCAAGGATAATACTAGCCTGAATGGCTAACTTGTTTACAGTAACAACACATGCCAAATGAATTCAATTACCATAACACCTCCCTTGTTCTACTAGTCACATCATCATGTTTCCCTTGTATAAGTTTTGCCAGATCTTGGCACCCCTTCAAGTCTCCCCTATGAAAAAAAGGGATGTCTCCAAGTCCCATAGGGCCTTGGACACATCTCACTTGAAACCTTGTGCAACAAAAATTAGTGTATCCTAAATTTTGGCTAGGATCTCAGCTCCTCCAGTTACTATTATCATAATATCACTTCTAAAAATTCCATCACTTGATGCAGAGTGTGGAAAACTTGCATGTTCACTTCATATATATACTCAGGTGGTAGAATTAGCTTATCTTGTGACATTCATTTATTATCAAACCACCTGCACTTCACCATTTACACAAATGGCTACAAAAAACTTCACTACATAATATCATCACATCCCCAAACATTATATAATACCCATACCCAGTAATTTGTAGTAGTGCATGATAGGACCTACCAGTCAAAAAAGCCTAAAAAGTGGTCATAGACCCCTTACCATAGTGCCACCACTTACCAAGTACCATCAAATCATCTTTTGGCCTCCCTTAAAAAGCTTATCACCATAAGTTGTGACCATGCATAACCTCAATAATTAACTTACCATCTATTAAATATCACATCATAATCATTCCATGACATAATAAGACCCATCCCATTTTTTATTTTTATTTTTTCCCATTGTTATCATCAACATCACATACATTATCTTATCATATTCCTTACATTTATGTTATGCATAACCATGATTTCAAATAATCACATAACTATATAATGCATCTACACCAACTATTACCATCATATATATATATATATATATATATATATATATATATATATATATATATATATATATATCATCATCATCATCATCATTTTGTATAGAGCTACACTTCTCATTATTATCCATAACATCATTTATCCCATAATTACATACATTTTACTCATTATTATCCTCCTATTGCATATGAGACCCTCTATACACTGATGATACATCATGAATTACATCTCATCTTATGTTATCTACCTCAGTGATGGATGAATTAATTGACTTAATGACCTATAACCCAATAACCTCTCAGATTGACTCATCACCTTGTATAATGGATCCCTTTGCCTTACTAGCATCTCCTACTCATACAAGGCTCTCTAATATTGTGTCTCTCAAGCCATCTTTACCACTTGGGACATCATGTCTCCTAACCCCAATGTATCCAATAGTATTTGATCTATATTTTTCACCATCTTAATCACTTTTGCCTCTACCTTTCTCTACTCTAACCATGCTTGCAACTACATATGGTCAACCTGCATCCATTCCCCTTGTTCTTATAACACATTAGTTTTTGCCTCCAATCTATTCACTTGATCTAGTAATGATGTTACCTAGGATAATATATATGCCATCTATATATCTCTTTGAATAATTTGACCCTACAAGAGTGACATCTGGTATTGTAATCATAGTATCTCCCTTCGAGCAGTTACCAATCACCTCAAACAATCACTAATGCCTTGTTACCCATGTTTTTCCTCTTTGACCTCCATAGTAAGTATTTCTTCCTTGAAAAATAAATAAATCTCCATATTCACATCCATATCGATGAACTTCCTACCACCAATTTCACCTCCAATACTCGCTCATCCTACCACACAAATACAATTACCATTAAAATAGTGTCATTACATCTCATGAATTAAACAACCTCCTAACCCCATCCTAAATATCTAATGTTCCACCACTTATAACCTATTACCCTATGGCAAATGTTTTTTTTTCTTATCCCTTCATATTTGTGACCTCTTACATCCTTGCCTCCATTCCATACCCTATAGTTCCAACATGCAAACCCCTTATTGCAGATTCCCACTCCCTATACCCAATGACTCCCATCACTCCTATAGCTCTTATACAATACCTTATACCCTCCTTTCCCTATGGCTTTTCCCCTCTCTCACCCATGCAACTCCCTCCCTCTATGTCCCTTCTTACCCCAATGAGGTTTCCCATATTCCATGACCATGATTCCCTACAATATAACCTCTTCTCACCTATGCAACCTCTATACCATCCCCTTGGCTTTTCCCACACTTTGACATGTGATCTCCCCCACCATGATACCCATTAAAAAACCCTAGTTTTCCACACACTCATCAATATATATGTGCATACTTAATAAAACCCCATAATAAATCCATACCTAGTTTCTATGCTCACCTAAGTATTGATCTTCTTTCTCGTCCTCCTCACCATTCTATGCACCTAGAATTTATGCCATCTACCTAAAACACAACCTCCCTCTTATAACATGCTAAACTAATTTGGATTTTCTCTTTTATTTACAAATCCCATGTTATCTTACACCTTTATTCTATTTTCATCTTTTTATTAACCACATCCAATATTTCTCAAGTGGCATTTGAGCTTTGACTACTTTCTTCACTAGTAACCATGCCTTCCTCCTCTAAGTCACTAAGCTCAACATTGATGATGCTCTCCTTAGTGCCCTAAAAGGATTCCTAGTACAGAGGTATGCAAAAAAATTATGTATACACCTCCCTATGGAGAGCTTGAATAGACTCTTCAAATCCTGCCACACATATCAATTGTCATCCTTAGCACATAGTGGTGGTGGCCTCTTGTACAAAAAACCTATATAGGTCTCAACTTCACTATAACCATTAATACTTAGTCATAACAATGATGGAATTTTTCCCAAAATCCTTTGCAGCTCCTAATAGAGGTCCCCATCTTAAAACTTGGCTCATAGTAATAACTACTACCATTCCACTCCTATTACCCCATTCTGCCATCGTGCATTGGTAGCCTGATAACATTCTTTGAATTTTTTAAAGAAACCACCTCCTTTGCATCACCTCCATTTTTTTGGTGCCTCTTTTTTATTTTAGATTCTTATTTATCCACCTTTCTCAACCCAAACCTATTACTCCCAATATATATGGGATTATTCCACTTATAACACCCTATTTATCTTTGGTCTTCTCACACTCCACAAGCACCTCAGTCACATGAGTTGCCTCAAGTCCACTCGACCATAATAATGGCATCATAGTGACCTCCATCCTTCATCAATCAACTTCATGTCCTCTTAATCCAAAAAATCAATCACCTCTTTAGGCTACACAGACACTCATCTATACTTAATTTGATACCCACCATTCTCCTAAGCATATGTTCTTTCTTAGGATATGTAAAAATATTGTAGATCTCTTTGTCACTCTTTTTTTATTATTTATTACCCCTTGGGATGTGTCAACAACTATGAAATCATCATTTACACTCCCTATGCATTTGTATTTACTAGGGGCATCATCAATACCATCATATTGTAGCTCATTGATTACAAACACTTCACCTTATACACCCTTATTTTATAGCACATTCTTCTATTTCTTCCATTCATCATCAAGTCTCATTTTCCTCACATAATTCTTCCCTTTTTAGGAGAATTACATAATCTTTAAGTCTCTTGAGACTATGTAGGCAACGTTTGGTTCCCATGGTACCTAAGGACAGCTCGATTGCATTAACCAATTCTTCCCTTTGATCCCTTAATCACTCAATCACATTATTTTTCTTCTATCAACTCCTTTTTTATTTCATTTGACACACACTATGAGCTACACCCATCATTTACATTATCAAATCATTATCTTATTTTTGCCCAATGCTTTCCTATCATACGTTCTTGTTTGGGATACATCGACTACTCATGGCCTTTATCATTTTGGTCCATAGCTCTCTTTGGCATGCATCCTTGCTTGGGATACATTAAAAGATTGTGGCCTAATTCATTAATTTTTTTGGTCTATGGTTCTCCCTTACATGCATCCTTGCTTGGAATACATCGAAAACCTTATGGTTTGTTCATCACATTTAGGACTATAGCTCTTTCTTTCATACATCTTTACTTAGGATACATCAAAATCTTGCAGCCTCTTATCTTATCATCCTCTTATTATAGTTGGTTCCCATTTTATACATGTCAATAACCGTGACTTCATTGTCTTCATTCCCTATGCATATGTCTTTTCCAGGGGCATTGTCAATTTGTAGCTCACTACTCATGTCAATTTCTTCTTCTTCATCGTTGATCTCCAATATAGCATTACCTTATATATTTATACACCCTACCTGCATTTCTTCTTTTTGAGTAGCCATTCATCTCATTATTTTCTACATGTCCCTCAAGGGGTCATCTTATGTCCACTAATTTACTAACACTCATCCATGATCATCTTTATTATTTGAAACATCATTACTCCTTCCAGTTGCAATTCCCTTTCAAAGAGGGGGAAAATATATGCATCTAATTCCAATCAATAATTTAACATGTTTAATTAGGCTTAATATCATCTAATATCCTATTTATCTAATTTATTTAACATTTAAACCTTATTTCCCATATTAACATCACCTCTTCATTTCCTTAAGTCAATTAATTAATTTATCCTAACTACATGAATACCCCACTCTCCACATATTCATATTTCCTAATATTCTAATTTTCAATTCACCCCTCTCCACATAGTCATATTCCCTAATATTCTAATTTCTAATTCACCCCACTTTGTAATCATGTTCCCCCAAAAGAAAGTCTAGAGATTTCCAATCTCTAGAACTTTATCCATTTTAAGAACCCTTCTTAAGTTCAAAATTTGGGAGGGAAAATTCCCCTCCATTTCTTTACAACCCCTATATAAATTCAAGGGGCATCCCAACAATTTGGACAATAAATGAATTCAATCCTATGTTGCCTCCATCACTGTCCTCCATTGATCTAGTCTTGAGTTTGTCATACTTTACAATTATACATCCCATTTCAAGTTTTTAATTTATCAATTTAGTCTTCAAACAATATTCTAGAGTTTTTGGAAGGAGATCAAAAGGGAGAAAGATGATGGTAAGATTGTTTTTATTGATTCCTTTATCTAATTATTTCCATTTGATGATCATTTAGATTTTATATTTGGATAATGGTTATTATGTGCTTTTAATCACTTATGTCAAAATTTTGGGTGATACAACTAGCATGAGCAAAATGTACAAAATGTAGTCATATCAAAATCTAATAAGAAATCACATGTTGTGTTGTAACTATCATGATCATTTCTCATAAAATCTCTTTTATGATGGGTATCTCTAGAAGTCCAAGAACTGTATGGGGTCTATTTTAGGGTATGAGAATGTCTAAATATATGTGTTCATTTTAGAACACGTTGAGCTATGCATGGTACTAGTTATGTACATGTTATAGGATATGATGACCTTTGTAAGCCCTAATAACTCTATGATGTAATGGGTGTTGAATAGTTGGTTATCTAGTAGATATAAATACTTTACTATGAACTAGGTTTATATAAATATCTTGCATATGTGTAACCGTTTGATCTATATATTGATATCGTATGGTGTATTAACAAACTATGGTGGTGGTGGTAGAGAAGGAGTTACCATTGGATATAGAGGGTACTCATACCATACATCTATAAATGTGACTACCTTGTTTCATAACCAACCTCACATATTGCACATTCCCTTGTGTATATTGTTATAAATTTACATGCTAAGGTGTTTTAGTTAGAGCAAAGTGCATTTAGAGATAGGCATTTAATGTATTTGCATGCCTTTCTTCATAATGCATTATTCCATGAGATAAAAGCTTATCATTTACCTATAAGTTGTCCCTTAATGTGTGGCATAACTCATCAAATGATTTTAATTTCTTGAATATTATTGACACATGTATTTTTTCATGTAAGTTTTTATTGAATATGTATTGTAACTCATTTTTGGCTATAACATTAGTCATCTTAACTAACATAGTCTTGTATTGAAGTAACTTATTAGCTTTTTAGACCGTTGATTACATGTGTCAATTTATGCATAAGATAGTTTTTTATCATTGTTGATATAAAAATGTGTTATAAATTGATTTACCAAAGGGTTGAATGCACTCAAAAATTGGATGGGAGAGTCATAGAACCATCATAATGCATAATATTTGAAACTTCTCAGTAATAATTTGTCATTGTATGCATAATCCAAGCATGTTACATGAAATGATTGAAAGTTTTGTTCAAGATAACCTTTACCTTAGTATAGTAAAATCTTAAGAGCTATAAATCCTCTAGGTAAAGGATAAATTAATATCTCATGGGATAATTAATTATGGATCAAGGCATGTGAATCCATTAAATGACTAGATCTAGATTCACCTTGTTATAACTACAACACCTTAGCATTTAAATTCATAATAGTTTTCTCAAGGGAATGTGGAGTACACGAGGTTAGTTATGTAACATTCATAGTCCTCATGGGAGGGGTAAATTTTTTTTGTGTAGTCATAGATATGTAAATCTATTGGAATTCTCATGTTTCCCATACACTTTAGGTAGATGCCACATTTCACTAGAGGTGTAGATATAGCAATAGCACCAATATTTTAGGTTTAAACACCTATACTGGAGGTACTTGCTCGAAAATATGGGTTGATATTGTAGAAGGGGAAATATTTTTCCCTGAATGTGGTATTTTGATCCAAATGTTAATGTTCATCTCTTGTGATATATAACATTTCATCAATCTAATGTGGATTCAATTTAACATATTCAGTGAGTTCTTGATCATCAATGGCATCAACTGATTATTAGTAATTGATTCATGAGTATTATAAATTTTAACGTTCATTTTAAGTTCATCAATAGGGTGTGTAGTATGTATTTTAAAATCCAAAGAGGTAATAAGAGTAAATAAGGAGGTCATACATGTCATTTGTCATCTGATGATAACAAGGCAAATCGAATTAAATGTTACATTAATATGATTTTAGGAAGGCTTTGGATTATTCATTATTAATTTTATCCTTATTATTATTCTTATATTTGATCCATTTATTTACATACTTGATCCAAATGAAATTCACTATCCAAGTAAAACAATATAATCATGGGTAATGTGTAGTATTAAGGAAGAATAGGAAATGGAAGTTTGAAAATAAGATCCTAAGGATTAAATTTAAAATCCTAAAAGGATAAAACCCTAATGAATACCTAAGGTTTGACACACTTTGGTCAGTGTATGGGTTCAATAATATGTTTTAGCCTAATTTAGTTTTATATCCCAATACTTAAGCTAATTATAATGGTTTGACAAGTGGAATATGCTAAATATAGTAAGCATAAAAAATGGATGAGTGTTTAGTTTTTATTACTAATTGTCTTACTATGATTATGTTATGGTAGTGGAAAATATATTAAAGTAGGTATGTGATTCATCAGGTTATAGAACTATGTTTTTGTTTGTGGAAGGTTGGTTCTATCAAGTTTGGATAAGTATCGACTATCAATACTGACCTATGCCAAAAGATAGGTTTGTGACCATATAGTCTCTAAAATATTTATATTTGTGATGCCAAATATTGATGATGCACACAACTATGGAAAGAAACCTTTTTCACCTTGAAACCCTAGGTGTACTTATGAGGGACAAAAATCTTTTAAAAATGGAAATATTAAAGGGTTGAGTTGAACCCAATCACTCCCATTGATGATTGACTGCTTCTTACGTATCTAATTCTCTAAGGAGGGAAATCAAGCCACACATAGTTCTCCCATATAGTGTGATTATGGAATTGTGTTCCTTCTATATATGAATTTAGTTAATGATTTTTATTTGACACTTGATAATGCTTGATTTGACTTGGATATGGTATGATTCATACTTGGCCTGTGATTGTTCATAGTGATTGATTGATAATTCAGGAATAATAGTATAGATTTCCTCAATGTGTAGTAGTGTATAGATATATACTAGATAAGTTTCAAGTCCCCTATCAAGGAGGCCTTGATTTGTATTATACGATTCCATTTGGGTGATTTATCATGCCACCAACATGTTAGGAAAATGAGCTAACCCTAAGGATAGATTTGATTTTAAAAATTAGACATTTCTAGGAGAGGTTCAATATTGTCAGGCTCAGGTTAGTATCCATTGGTGATACTAACCCAGTTTAATGTTAATGAATTGTGCATAGGAGTATTAAACTAAAGTTTTGAAGATTTTTTTTAATATATTAAGCATGTTTGAAATAGATAATGAGGTTATTGTAGGTGTGTAATAGCATAATAGAAGGATAAAACTCATAAAGTAGCATGTTGGTCTAAGAGAATGGAAGATTATGACCATATTTGTGTGTACAAGTCATGTGTGGTAAATGCATGTCAATCTTGTCATTATCAATTAATTAACACTATATTTGAGAATCTAAACATATATCAATGTAATCTTTTATTTCTTTGAACATGAAAGTGTTTAATTTGTATTTGCATGCCCTACATCAAAAAATGTTTGATGTTTTAGTTCATATGAATATAATAAAATATTAAAAGATATATTTAAAAATATTAAACATAATTAAATAATATACCTACCATTTTTATATATTAATACCATCCAAATAACATCTATGTGGATAAAATAATTTGCAGTACTAGAATAGTTCTTATATATTTGTCCCTGATCCACCCATGATACTTTTGTGTATCTTACTCATTTTTTATTGGCGAATCTCTATGAGGATATGTAGGTAGAGAGGAGTCAAGAAAATCATCATCCTTCACAACCTATGTATCAGGAATACAAATCAAAGGTAGGTTTAAGGGGCATTTGCCAACTAAAAGGGATGAAAGAGGCACATCCACGAGATGTGCATTCTGACCTGATGGTCAAGTAGAGTAGATGGTCAATAAAATGGGATAAGGTTGAATAAAAGGTGATGAATGAGGGTGGGAGGAATGAAAATACATACTAGATGTACCCCCAATGTATCTATAAATATGTTTGCCAATTCAGGCTTATCTTAAAGTTGGCTTAAAAATTTATCAAAAAACTAGAAATTGTATAAAATAAATATTATAGGAATTATAATGTTTAACATATAATTAATAAATTATAAAAATTACATATAATAAAAAATATATAAAATTTACGTATAATAAAAAATTTAGAATATTTATTACAAAAAATATATAGAAAAATTACATTATATTAAAACTTTAATTTTCATATTTTTAATAAACCCATTTTTCCTAATTTCCTTTAAAAGTGGCATTATCATGACACCAAAGTGACATTAGAAAGTGGTGTTAGATTGACCCTATGTGATATTAGCAGGTGACACTAAGGCAATGTTAGAGTGACACTAAGTTTCAATTTAAGTTCAACATTGGCTATAAATTTAAAGTGAATTTAAGTTTAACACTAATCCTAAATTTAAATATGAAAATAGATCTGAATTAAAGGTGGCATTAAATTCAACACTATTTGTAACCTTATGCACGACATTAGATCTAAATTAAAAGGTGGCATTATGTGTGACACTATGTAGAATTTAATTTAAAAATCACAACATACATTTTCTTATTACCAGCCATTGATTTTTTAAAATTTGACCTATATATTATGTTTCAATCAGAACCATACGATCCACAATCCCATCCTTCTTTATGGTGGAAAGAATAATGCACGGCATAATGAAGTCTGTCATGGCCATAATTAATGAAGTAGAAGAAATCACTAGTAACCCCACTATCATTACCATAAAAATTAGATTTCTCATGGTTTTATGTGCACTCTTCATTTTCCCCTTCTTGAACCCATGGTAACTAACTAATTCCCTTAATTAAATCTCTAAAAATACTAAATAACAAAACAAAATTAGTTAATTGAATCTTTATATTACTTTATTTATTTATTTTTTGATTGAAAAATGTGCCTTTATTAATATAACAAAATATGGTACAATGATAGTCATATAAAAAATTGGGTGGAGAAGTCACACCCCAAAATCCAAGAACCACCAAGCTAAACAAGCCTCAAGGGACCAAAAAACACAAACAAGTGAAAAACCAAGATCAAACACATTTCAGAGAACCACAACAAACTATCTCATAGCATCCTTTTTGCCCTTATTCTTTTTAAACTCAGTCCATAACTCTAGAGGAGGTGTGGAAAGAAGAAAAATAGTAACCATATGTAACTAAGGTTCAACTAGGGCTTGATCCTTATGCGACTTAGAAGTGTCAAATTCATGTGATCTCTTAATTTTTCCACCTATCACGTTATCTTCCATAGATGATTCTTCCACAACTTTTGTTCTATAATTCTTTATTATTCTATCTTTAGATTTTTCCTTGACCTCAGATGTCTTATTATTAGTTAAGACTTCCCCTTCTTCATCTTTTAAAAGAGGATGCTCATATGGCTGCCAACTTTTAGATTTAACAGGATGATATTTTTTTATTTAGTTTACTTGTGTGAGGGCATGTGCCATAAAGATGGCTAGTTTGATGCAAAAAATGGCATCCAAAAGCATTATTTTCATAATCTAAAGTTTGGATCCAATGGGATTGATCATTTTTTAACTGCATTCTATATGGGATACCTTTACTAAGATCCACCTCCACATAAATGTGGGTGTAGGTGAAGAGTCCTTGTTTAAATCTCTCAAAATTCACCTTAATGAATCTTATCAAAGAATTTATAATCATTTCACACACTAACAGGTACTATAAAGGAAGAGGAAGATTTGGGATCCAAATCCAAACCAACATTTTAGACATCACCATAGTGGTTGGATCAAAATATAAAAACCAAGGGGTAGTAAAGAGCCTGTGTCTACCCCAAAACCAAGGGCCTTCCTCAAAAACTATGATAATATTTAAGGGGAAAAAATAAAACTATGAATAAAACCTTAGATCATAAGTGGATCACACATTCCTTAGTCTAGGTAGAATAGACCCACTAGTACAGATCCTCTGATCGAGGATAAAATCCATTAAATCTACAAATAACAACATATTCTTGAAAATATGAAATTGAAGCAGTTACCTATGGAAGAGATATCTCCATTGTTGGGATCTCATCCAATTGCTCTATAATATACAAAATTTGAGAAACTATAGGGGAAGCCAAAGAAAGATGAGCCTTAAAGCAAACAACATCCTTGAAGGAAATAGACCCCAAACCCTATTTTGATCTAGCACCAAAAAAATCCTTCATTGTCATAAGGACACAAGGAAATAAGACATAATGGAAGGGAGGATTGTAGAGGCAAATACAACTAATATAATAGGCCCTTCATCAATCCTGTTAGGATTCAAAACATTGTCATACCCTAGGCTTTGCTCTATTTTCTCTATTTTTATATTAATTCACTTTATTAGTCCCTATCAAGGCAAAAGACTATAAGAATCACTTAGCTAAATAATTTTTATGATCTAACCAATCAAAATATTTGATAATACATTCTAATTTAGAACTTCTAAAATTTAATAACAAAAATTATTTAAGAATATTCCCATCATTAATTGTGACACTAAATAATAAATCAAAAAAATATAAGATATAATATTAATTATTGAATGCTTAACTCAATGAAAAGCTTGTACATCTGCCCCAAATCTATATCATTACCATGAGAATACAATAAATTCATTTTGGCCACATGATTTTGTGTGTAAATTACCACTATCTCTTGCCCTCTCCTTTTTGGCAGCTTCTCCCTCTATGCCACATCCAACACATTTAGCACTCCACTAACTTCATCCTTATTAATAGGTAGCTAATCTCCCTTTTGCCCATAGGTCTTGGGCAAGGTGTACATTATAAATTTAATTTAAATACTATTTTGGCATTATAATTTGATTACATTGTCTTGATATTTGAGAATCCCTTATGTCATATCCATAATGACTTGACTCATGAATATAAAATATTTACTTTCAGTTTTTAGAAAGGGGGAAATCTAATCAAATGAATTTATTTAACACCCAAAGTTGAAACTCTATGGGACAATTTTTAAAAGGGATGCAGGAAAGCCTACTTTGTGGACTATTTTATTTAATTCATTTTGGTGAGGCTTTATTACATATTCTTTTATATAAATATTTTTTCTTAAATTGTTATGACTCATTCTTATATTTTTTATTATATAGGTAAAATATGGGTTGAAGGGACCATACCCTTTACAAAGACATCTGAAATATAGGCATGATTAAGAAAATCAACAAAAATGGGTAAGAGAGAAAAATCAGTGGATTAACCTAAGGGTAGACAAACATTAGCCACCATCAGCCAAAAAACCAAAAAGAAACCAAAATAAGAAACAAAGAGAGACATGCTAATTCAAATTAGAGTAAGCAACCAATTGATTGGTCTCCACACTAGTATTTTTATTTCTTTTTCCCCTGGTCCTACGCCCAATGAACTGATCCTCATCCTTGTCCATTCTCTTTCTTTTGAGATCTAAGTGGAGGGTCTCGATTGTCTTTTTCAGAAGCCCAGAAGCCTTCTTCCTCTTTGTCTTTTTAGGAATATTTACCAATGGGGGTATGGCCCAAGAGGGCCTTTCCATCATTGTTTCTAGTCTTTTTAGGGTAGAGAAAATCTCTAAGCCTTTTAAATTCTTCAGCAATTTCTCCACATAGGAGTTTCTAAATTTCTATTTTCATGTGGAGTTTTTAGAAAGAATCCTCAATTCCCCTTTTTACATCTATCCCCAAGATCGTCTTCCCTTTAGAAGAATTCAAAAGAACCAAAGGGCTTCCCATATCAAGTTTGGGATGAACATGCACCTGAACATCCGCATCCCCTAAACCTTGCCCCTGTTGTCCTTCTTCAAAATATGCCTAGGAGTGATACTCTCCTCCCTTTGAGTCCTCCTTTTCACTAATAATGTCAATGGCTTAGGGGATAATTTTAGACCACACTGACTCCCCTCACTTGATGAGTAAGTGGATAAGGCCCTGGTGGATTAAATCATCTGTTGAATTCTTTTTTAAATTTAGGACAAACACCTCCAATGATTGTAGCAAGAAAAAGGGAATACTGATATAATGTCCCTTGAAATGATTCAAAAGCATAAAATGATATGAGAATATAATAGTGTGTTTACCCTTAAGTGTGATATATTTCATTATTTGAAGACAAACCTCTAGGCATTTCCTTGGTAGGTCTACTCACATAAACCCTTTGTTTGAGGCATATTTTGGTTTATATTTTTGCTTCTTAAAGAAGATATTCATGAGTTCCCCGTTGTGTCTTTTGTCCCTGAAAGCCTTAACTTCATGACAAACCATCCCAGTGGTTTTTCCAATCAGTTCTTCCATGATTTGAATCTTCAACCCATGCATTCTCACCTCACAATTTTTACACCCTTAGGCAAAATCCCTAGAGAGTGCAGTGTTGTGACCCACCAAGCATTCCATGAATGGAGCAAGTCCCCATTTAACCATCTTATTCCATACATTCTCATTATTTTTCACATCTAAACAATAAATTGGCTCAACATGATCTCTATCCCCTCCCATTTTCTTTCTTTGTAATTTTGTTTTGCTAATAGTACCAGACACTTTTTATGGGAGGGATAAATGACAAATGAGGGATATAAAACTTGGAACGATCTTGAATTGAAGTCTCAAAACCTACCACTCATGCAAATCCTTGGTAATATGAATGTCACACATGTAAAAAACACTATGTTGTACCCTCAAGTTAATCATAATAAAATTAACAATCATGACTTTGTGTGACCTATCTTTTATCAGTCTCGATAATACAAATGATGTCATCTAGGGCCTCACACTCATGCAAAGTGACATAATCACTTCTGAGAAATTTGATATTTGCAAAGTAATCTGCTCCCCAGTTACCTTCTCTATAGATGTGCTCAATGAGGACTCCTTTGAATTGACTATCAAGTTTTTAGCATCACTGATGATTTTGGATGTATTCCATGAAGGTGGAGAGAGCCCTTTTAGGCATTTAATGTTTTTTTATCGAGTCCCCCTCTATATGGATGAAATAAAATCTAAGTCTAACCACCTTCTCAATACCCCACAACATTGTGGTAGCTTCAGAAACATGGTTAGTTTGGATCTCCAAGGGCCCCACGTAGGTTGCTCTGATATTTATTGAAGAGTCTCTAATCAAGCCACCTACTACAATTGGGCATGGATTCCCATTTATTACCCCATAAAAATTCAATTTAACCCACTGGGGGATAGGAGGTGACCATTTAAAATAGATACCTATCAACCCCTTTAATTTGGGTTTTATCAGGAATGATAATGTTAAGTTAGATCATAATATCAGATAAGAGGGGAGAGTTGGGTTGGTCAAACAAAGAGACATAGCTTGACTAGTTTTCCTGGATAAAAGTTGAGATCCTTTTAAATGTAGAAGCGGGATGAGGGAGATGATTCTTGAAGATACATGAATTTATAGCTTTTTAGATGCCCTAGAAGATGCAAGGGAGGGTGAGGTTCCACCAAAAGGACAATGGGGGAGCCTCCCAGGGGGGCTTCCATTGGGTAATTAAGTCCATGATGGATCTAGGAGTGACCCAAGAGAAGTTAGAAATCCTGAAGAATAGCTGGAAGATGAACAAGGCAAAAGGACAGGAGAGGAATAGATGTTCCACTATCTCAGCTTCTTGTTTGCAGAGTGAGCATCTATTTGGGATGGTAATACCTCTTTTGATCAGGTTATCCACTATTAAAATATTACTCTAGGCTATAATCTAAAAAAATACTAATTTTGGGAATGAGATTTTTTAGCCAAAGGGACTTCTAGTTGAATTCTTCAGCTTCTTGGCCCCAAAGAGAGGAGAAACTAGACTTAACAGAGTATAGACCACTGGGCTCATGTTTCCAAATAAGAGAATCCTCTTTAGGGAACCAACTAATATGAATGTTTTATATGGATTCATTGAGATCTCAGAGTATGCATGATTTTTGTTGATCCAGACTAGTTTTAGTTAGGACTTTCTAGCACTTCCTCTCATTCTTTACTTCCCAATAATCTGACACCTTGTGACCATAGTTTTCCTTGAAAAAGGAGATCAGGTCCAGGTCTATAAAAGTGGATTCAATGGGGGTATTAATCCATAGGTCACCCCAAAAGTCAACTAGATTACCTCTGCCTACATTCCACTTAATGCCATGCCATAACATATCCTTGTCTACTTGCAATGCTTTCTAAAAAGCTAAACTATTGTCCAAATTAGGGTTTGACAAGAATTGATGGCCTTCCCCAAAAAGAAGATATTTGGCTCTAAAGATATTGGTTGATTCTCCTCCTTGACTACCTATCAGCCTTGCTTAATCAAGAGAGCTTGATTCATGGATTTAATGCTTCTCAAACGCATACCTCCTTTAGAGATTGGGTGACAAGATTGATTCTAGGAGATAAGCAAAAATTTGAATCTATCTTTAGAACCTCTTCAGAGAAAAGTTTTCTAAATGTGCTCAATCTGATTAGTGACTCTACTTGGGATAGAAAAAAGATACATAAAGTAAATTGGGATGATTTAGAGGGAACTCTTTAAAATTTGGACGTTCCTAGCTTAGGATAGGAGGTTCCCCTTCCATCCTAATAGCTTTTTCTAGATCTTATCAATGAGGGGAGTCCAAAATTTAGATTTCAAAGGACCATTGAATAGCGGGGTGCTGAGATACACAGATGGGAGATTCCTTATGACATAACCCATAATCTTAGAAATTTTGTTTTGAAGTGCCAAGGGGGTATTAATGAACAAAATGGATCTCTTGAATAAGTTTACATATTGGCTAGAAACCTCTTCATAAACCTCAAGGATCATTTTGAAACACCTAGCTTCCTAAATTGAAGCCTCCCCCATCATCATTATGTCATCAATGAATTATTGGTGAGTGATCAGACTAGTGTTAAGGGTAGTATTAATACCCTTGATGATGTTGGTGGTCTTGGCTAATGAAATGAGTCAACTCAAAGATTCAGCTAGGATGATGAATAGGTACAGGGAGAGAGGATCCCCATGTCTTCACCCTCTCCCCACCAGAAAAAAATCCCTAGGGTCTCCATTGATTATGATCGAGAATAAAGGGTTAGAAATGAAATAAGCAGTTAATTTTTTGACTGGGGTATTGAAACTAGATCTATTTAGGATTTTATCTAAGAATTACCAAGAAACCTGCTCATATGCCTTATTCATATCCAGTTTGAGGAACATACCTTGTCAATTTGAGTGAGAAATCGAGTGGATAGTTTCATGAACCATAATGATCCCATCTGAGATCTATCTACCATACACAAAAGCACCCTGCTATTCTGTGATAATTTTGTTGAGCAAAAACTAAAGTTTGAATAAAAGGCCTTTGGTATAAATTTTATAAAAGGTGGTGCACAAGATGATGGATCTAAATTTTGACACTTTAAAAGCTCCTTGTTTCTTGGGAATGAGGACCAAAAAGGTGTTGATGAATTCTTAGAGTAAGGTACCTACTTTAAAAATTTGCTCAACCACCAAGTAGACATCTTGGCCAATGATATCCTAAAAAACCTAGAAGAAGAAAGGGGGGAAGCCATCAGGTCCAGCGGCTTTATCCCCTTCTAAAGAGAATACAATCACCCTAATCTCCTCACTCAAAGTGGGGGTGAGGATGGATGCATTTTCTTCTTTAGATATTACTCGATTGAAGAGATTAACCACTTAATCTTTATGCCCTAATTCTTGATTAGGAGAGAAGGTGAGCAGGGATTTGAAATAATTAATGAAATGAACTATAATTTCCTCATTTGTTTTGTACCAGGTATCATCTTCTCCTTGAACTTCCATGATGAGTTTCCTTTATCAATTCTTGGAAGTTGAGTTGTGTAAGAATTTTGTATTTATGTCCCCTTCTTTTAGCCATAACTTCTTGGATTTTTTCCTCCAATACATTTATTCCTTTGCTTCAAGATTATGGTGTTTGTTGAGGAATTCCTTTCCTTTAATTAAAGATCAATGGTATAACCTAAGACAAAAATTTCTAGTTCCACTTTACGAATATCCTCTTCTATGAAATTCTTTTGGATGAAAATATTTCCAAACACTTCTTTATTCCAGATTTTAAGCTTATTTTTAACATGCCTCAGTTTCAAAGCTAGGGAGAACATGGTCGAACCTTAAATTGGGGTACTCCACCATTCCTTAACATGTTCTTCCAATATCTGGTTGGATAACCACATTTTTTTAAATCTAAAGGGCATGGCCTTTATTTTAGTGACTATATCACTTTGAAAAACTAGAGGATTATGGTCTGACCCAATCTTAAGGAGTGACGAGAGGGAAAAGGATGAAGAGTGGATCCAGTTTAAAGGTATTAAGAACCTGTCTAGTCTCACCATAATAAGATTGTCTCCCAGCCTTCTGTTTGACCAAGTGTATTGATTGCTTTCAAGTTCCACATCATAAAGACCTACATTAGTAATGAAATAATTCAAATTTGACATACTATCAAAATGGTGACAGGGACCACCCTTCTTTTCCCCTGGGGATAGCAGAGAGTTAAAATCATCAGCAACAACCCAGTTCATGATGTTTAAGTGATTCTTGAAATTAATCAAATTATCCCATAACTTCTTTCTTTTGGTTCTTGAATTTGGGGTATAAACAATAGTTATATTCCATTTATTCTTATTATGGAGATCCGAAAAGGAAATTGAGATATGATTTTTGGAAGTAAGGAGGGGATTTCCCTCTAACACCATAGGGTCCCAGAGAATTGCTAGACCGTCAATGTTCCTCTGGTACTACTACAACTGTAATTTGAATTCATCCAAAAATTTGACTTGGACTTCAAGAATTTATCAGCAGACTTCTTTATTTCTTATATCAAAAGGATATTTGACTTGTATTTCAAAACTCAATTTTTGACTAATCTCTAGTTAACAAGGTTGTTCAAGCCCTGAATATTCCAAGAGAGGAATTTCATCTCTTGCTATTGGGGTATGCCTCAGGGTCATCTAAGTACCCTTGATAACCTACCTATCAGTCTCCACTTTTTAAGAATTTTGGGATGAGGGTCTACTTGCATATTTTTGTTCACAACCAACCTCTGCTTTCTTCCTCCCCTTTTTATTGTGGGCTTTTACCTACTTTTCATCTTCCTATTCAGAGAGAGTATTAGAGCTTCTGTGTATGGTGACTAATAATCATTAACCATCAAATAATATAAGATGTTTAGGTTCACACTCGGGGAGCCCTGAGGAGGATATAACTAGAATTTCTTGTAAGATCAGATCATCATCCAACAAGAAATTAGGGAAAGGCAAGCTACATGAAGAGAAAGGGGGGAAAGTTGGGGTGGGATGGTAGGGGAGGGGAGAGCCTATCGAGGAGGCAAAGGCAACCTCAATGAGGATGTCCAGTAGAAGGGTAGAAGAAATGGGGTGGGGAGAAGGGCGGGGGGCAGGGGGAATCAGGATCAAAGAAGAATGGGAGGGGTTAAGAATCCTGAGAGAAGGGCTAGGGGGAGGGAAGTGAGGGGGAGAGGAGAGGTGAGAGGAGGGGAGAGGAGGGGGAATAAGGGCCAAGGGGGCAGGAGGAGAAAGAAGGGGGGAGTGGGAAGAATGGGGGGAGGAGGGAAGGTTTGGGGAAGGGGGTAGGGAGGAAGGAGGGGGGGAAGGGAATAGACCCTGAGAAGGCAGAGCAGACTCATTCTCATATGATGTTACATTGTGATATTTGTTATATGAACTGAATTAATATAGTGTGACATAATTTATGGCATATTTTTAATATTTAATGTTCTAGTATGTTTATGTATATCTATGATTACTAAATCATCACCTGTGATCCATAATCAACAAAAAACAAAGTATGAACAATGAGACAATTTTAATTTTATAGATGTCTATTGACTTATAAAATAATTGGCTGGAACACTATTGTCAATATTGTATTTAATGTGATCCATGTTTATAATTTTAAAATATTATATATACTAAGTCTCTACACTATACTAAAACACTAATTTTATGCTTAATTATGAATAAATATTATTAACGCTAGGCAAATTAATGACCCTAGTTGGGTAAGACAACTACTACAATTGATTTATTGTTTATGGATAAATATTATTAATGTTAGGTAATTTAATCATGCAAACTACTTACAAGAGATACTTCATGTTTAGTTCATGCCACAAACTAGATTTAATTAATCCAATTCTATGCATTTCAATATAATACATTTATTGTCAAGACTAACCACATTGTATTTATTTTGCTTATGAACAAATACTCAACCATAAATAATCTTATGTGACAATAAAACCCGCATACCAGCCAATGTGTGCAAAATCATTTGAATCGTCATTATTTGGTTCATGGTCTTCAATTTGGTCTCAAGACTATATGGACGAGTGCTAAGTCCCACATATTTTTATTTTAGAATATTTTATTTTTTAGTTAAAATTTATTAATTTTAAGTTATTTCAATTAATTTGTTTTAATTTGGTTTTTAATTAAATTAATTATAAAATAATATAAATTTATAAAACTATTTTTATATTAAATTAATTATTTTTTTCAAAATACAATTAATTTAATATCTTTGTAGCTGACTAAGCATTTTTCTTAAACTAAAAAACTTCCACCATTTTTTATGAATAAGATTTATTTTTAAATAACATATAGGCCAAATTTATATTACACTTAACCAACTTGCATTTAGTTTGGATAGTTGCTAAGTAGAAGTTCTTTATACAAGCACGATGACAATGTAATTTTTATTTTTTATTTATTATTAATTGTTGCACTATCTTTGCATTACAAATTTACATGTAAACTCTATTTTAAATAATTTACAATATAAAGGTAGAGACCCTTTCCAAAATAACTATTGATAATTAAATTAAATAAGCTTACAATGTAGATTTACATGCAAATATACACATAAATAATTTATCAATACAAAAGCAATTCAAATGTAGGGACTAATTGATATATGGCCCTTATTTATTTACACTTCAGAAGAATAGAAATTGAAGAAGACATGGACCAGGCCAGATAATTATAATTTATTTTGGATACAAAGTACTTGCATAGTTATACAATTGATCTTACTACTAAATTTTGTAGGATGGATCAAATTAATGAAGTGCACTAATTTTGACAGAGTAAAAAATAGTCTATTTGGATGTGTTCCCCCCTTTCTGCGCATCATTGGCTGAAAATAACTCTGACCTATTGATTTAACCAGTGCTTTACCATTGTAGAAGATTTGACCTATAGATCTCCTCACAATGTCAATGATTTCATATAAGCATCTTTAAAAAGGTGAAATGGGAGAACATTTCTTTTGTGGAACTCAGGTTTGTTGACTCAAGTTAAGTTGAGGTTAAAGAGAGTTTGTCAAATAATATGATGTATTGTTTGGAGTGGTTTTCTCCTCCATTACTTCCCATCCTATTTCACTAATGACAGTTTCAAAGCCAATCTCATGTTGTCAACAATTTGGTCACATAAAGCAAATAAGAGGGCATGTTTCTTCATTAATTACAGGTTATAGTGCTCTTCTATTGATCAATTTTCTTGGAACTTATATACTTAGTGTGGAGCTTAGGTGATTTGTCGATCATGGATTTTAATAATGTTTTATAGTCAATGTTTGGACCATTTTAAGATAATAAGATAGTTATTGTACCTATCTTAGATAAAATTATGTAAAATACATAGAAAATTATCATTTCCAAGGTTTATATAACAAATCCAATATAATATAGGTGCCTTGATAATGATATTTGTCAATGTCTTTTAAAAATATTTATCTAAGATAAGTATGATAGTATTAAATATAAAATGTCAATGTGATTGTATTGAATTGTAAGTATAACACTATACATAAAAATAAATAATGTGAGTAATAATATCTGATTGTGGTAATATAAGTAGATTTGAATACAATAACTATATATACAAATGAATAATATGAGTAAAATGTAAACACAAAATAATAAATTAAACAAGATAATAAAGTAAACAAAATAATAAAGTGAAATTCATAATAATATAACCATAAATTTAAAGGACTTAATCATAATTAATCCTAGACAACATGATTGTTAGGGTGAATTAAATCATCACACCCCTCATTAGCATCTACCCATCCATTAGCACTCCCATGCCAACATCCCTAGTATCAATAGACCTAATGCAAGAAGTGGGTTGGGATCCACATGCATTCCATGAAGCAGTATAACCCCAATAGTCATCATCATTCAATTTATAATTATAAGTGTTTTGTAGAATTTTAATATATGTTAGTGTGATGCTTCTTTTATATAAAATGTAACATAACGACTATAACAATTATAATAAAATAAAATCATATAACACAAAAAAATAGATTGTATATTCTATAAATAAAATGCAAATATATATTTTAAATAGAAATAAATAATCAATTCAAATATTGTACTTATGTTTGTTGATATCCATTGACTAGTATTTACTTCTACAAAGAAATATATGTTTAAGCTTGGATGTGTTGCTCATGCCAAGGTTGAATAAAATCCTTATAATCCTTTTTTTTTTTAAGAAAATAATAATATAATAATTGTTAACATTCTAATTAAAAAAGAATTCAAACTAAAATATTTATTGGTATGAAATAATTAAAAATTGAATGTATGCTCATTCAAAGCCCTAGCATCATGTGAAACTGATGACCCTTTTCCCCCGATGAATTCAATATTGTATAGTTAGTTTATGTTGGTTTAATTGACCATTTTGGTCAATATGGTCCTAATAGTCAATGATCTTCTTTCAAAGCTCATGTTTATAATGAGAGATTTGTAAATAATTAAAAATTAAAAATTTGATTAATAAAATATTTTAAAAAAACTTTCAACAAAATAATTAAAAAGTTTGATGACAAAAAATCTTCAACAAAATATCATTATACAATTGATAGATTAACAATCTATTACAAAATGTATCTTGCAAGGGAGGAGGAAGAGGGCGAAGAAGATGAGGATGATGGGAATTAAGTTGAGAAGAATGATGGTCCCTCTTCCCAGTTTCACAGATCTACTGCATTTTGGGGTTTGGGGATGGTGAACACTCTGGGGTGCCCATTTGAAAGATGATGAACACTCTGGAGTGCCCATTTGAGGGTCGCGAGAGAGAAGCCTACTGAGTTAATTTAGGGTTGTTTGCCCTCAACAGAGCAAGGAATTATTCCAAGTTCCTACTATGTAGCCTAACCCTAACCAATTTTTCTACTTGTGTTGGACCCCTGTTCATGATTGATCGGAGAATGAAATGTTGGAAGATTTGGGTATTTCTTTTTGCGCCCAAATCTGGGTGCCACATAATGGTAGAAGTTATCACTGTCTGACCCAAGATAATGTTATGCCCTATAGAAGTAGCCTACCTTAGACCTCAAAGAACATCGTTTTGTTGTCTGTTCTGACTTACATGGGACCCTTGATGGAAGCGGGCATGGATCGGGTATGGTTCTCACCCCTATTACGGATCTTGGAGCTAGATGCTGGTATTCATTATTTTATACAGATTCTAGTTGAGTTGATCAGGGGTCGTTGGCTCCAATAAAAATTGCCTCATGCTATCTCAAAGAAGGATTCATGGTTCTAAATACTTGGGTTTACATGGTGCTGTTTATGTGGTTTTTGAAGTTTTAGACTAGGTCTGCTCTTGTCCACATCCATTTTGGATGTGATGCGTGTGTAGTTGTACTCTACTATGTATTTCACTTTGGTAATACAAGAGGAGTGCTGAAGATCGATCCCCTTACTTGGTTCTGACTGTCCTTGATCAAGTGGGTGGAAGCTTTTTTATATTCTTTGGTCGGGTTGGGTGTCTTCAGGATTCCCGTGGTGGCAGGATTTGATCTTGGGTTGACTGAATTAGTGGACCGTTAAAGTTTGAAACTTGTTATTTTGGCTTTCCTACTCATGGCCTACTTTGAATTTCAAATTTAATCTTTTGTCTCGTCTAATCCACTTCAGGACTTGGGACTCATCCACGGTCTTGCCTGGTCATTATCCTGCTGGCCGCTACTCTACTAGTTTGAAAGGAGCTGCATTATTTTTTAGAACCATTCTATGGAGATGGTTATGATGGACCGCTTCATGAATTCATGCCCTTGGATAAATTGGGTCCCTTTGGTTTTTTTGGGTAAGGGTTGGCTCAATTGTGAAGGCTTTATGGTCTTAGGTGCGTTGCAGTGTCCCTCAAGAATTGATTTGTAGTAGTTTCCTAAGTGGTTATGGCCTTCACTTTCAAATTTCTAACTTGACCATCTTTTTTAGGCTTTGGCAAGGGAATTTTTCTTACACTATAACCATTATATTTAGTTCCTGGAAAATTTGGGTTCAGTGAGTGTTTTTTTTTAAGTAATTATTGGTTTTATTTGGAAGACTCTTTTGGGAACATAGGCCTCTTTATACCTGAGTATGGTTTCATGAACAATCTATAAAACCTTATTGCTCTATTATGATCAGTGGTATCTGATCTCGGATAAAGTAGTTTGGGTCCGCTGAGGATCCCCACGATCTTTTCATTTGCACGGTTTATGGAGACTTGAACCTCTAGTTGTGTTTAGGATGGTTCTCGATCTAGTCAAATCTGTATGTTGATCTTTTATGCTTTCGATTCCTGGGCCTCTTACTTCATTAACCCAGGGTGGTTTTTGGTCCAACTAAATATGGTCTAACTTAAATTCTAGACTGTTGGGTCCTCTAGAGGATTCGAATGGTTATTTCATAGATCTGGGCCTCAAGCTCCTTTAAGTCTAAAATGGTTATCGGTCCATCTAAAATCAACAGGTGTTTTCTCCTTTGGCTTTGGTCAAGTTTGGGTCCTTTGGGGACTTTAAAGGCTTTTTGGAGACATGGATCCCTTTCTATATCTAGGTTAGTTCTTGATCCAGTCAAAATCAGATCATTGTTGGAAAGTTGGGTCCCCTAGGGGATCAAAATGGGTATTTCAGAGATCTGGGCCTCATGCTCCCTTAAGCACAGATTGGTTACTAGTGCATCTAAAAATAGTAGGCGATTCCTCCTTTGGCTTCAGTCAGAGTTTGGGTCCTCTTTAGACCTTGAAGGTTTTTTGGAGACCTGGATCTCTTTTTATATTCACACTAGTTCTTGATCCAGTCATAATCGATTTATTAACACTTTTGAGCAATGGGCCTCTAGCTCTTTTAGTTCAGGGTAGTTTTCGGTCTAATTAAAGTTTGTTGAGTACTGCACTAGTTAAATGTAGTAGTTCCTTTTTGATTCCCAATCCAATTAAAATCAGATGCATCTGAGTCTTGGACCTCTACGCTTTCTATCTAGGCTATCTTTTGCACCAATTGCTTATGGGATTGCTACTTCGGTCATGTTGGGTTCCTCTTGGGATCCTGTGGTCTTTTTTGGTTCTTTCGCATTTGTGTCTCTTGTGGGTTTTGCGTTTCCTTCTCTAACAAGTTGTTTATATTTTATCTTTTGATAGCTAGGGGGAGACCCAAACCTCCTATTGTATCTGGGCGCTGGTACCCACACCAACTATTAAAGATGGATTTAATCTAATCTGAACATTTGAAAAAAAATTAAAGATGCACCGTTCGAAATATTTTAAAGATATACCACATTTTAAAAAAAAAAAATTGTCAAAATAACATAAAAGTAAAAATGACTAACTCACAAAACAAAATTTACCTGAGTAATTTTCCACTCTAATCATGGAAAATAGAATTCAATTAAATCTTTAGGTTGTCCTTCTCTCATCTTAAGACATCTCCTCTGAGCTTCTTTATAAAACATGTACTTTAAAATATAAATATAAATTACAAAACCTAACGTAATAAAACATTACATAATTATTCAAATTATTTTTATATAAAAAATTGACTTACCCTCATCCAACCGGTCACCACATATGCTCTAAGTTATTTTATGACCCAAGCCTTTATATATATTAACACTTCAACATATAATATAAAAATGTAATCTTATGATGTTGTGTTCATGAAAGTGTTCAATTTGGTGATAATATTAACGTGCTTACAAATGTAAAACATATTAAATAATAAATTTCAAATGTACCCATAATTGTTATCTTAAGATACCATCTCGACAATGGGCCCTTAAATATGTCCTTGATCCACCCACGATACTTTTGCCTGTCCTTCAAATGGGCACAAGGGATATCCTCAAATGAAATTATAAATTTGTTAATCAATTCAAGTTTAAATTGAAGTCATTTTAAAAAATTATCAAAAAAAAAAAATAGGAAATTATACAAAATAAAATATAATAAAAATTAGAGGAATTAATTTTTTTTACACAATTAAAAATTAGAAAATGTATATATATATTATATATATAAAATATTATAAAAAATTACATATAATTAAACCTCTATTTTATTTTATTATTTTTTTAAATCTATTTTTCCTTATTTCTTAACTTTTTTTTAAAAAAGTGTAGTTTTTTAATTTATTTTTAAGCCATATTTTACCATAATTTTTCTTCCTATACATTTATCTTCCTAATTTTTTGAATATTCTAATTACTTAAATAAAAATAAAAAACTGAAAATTTTATTTTTTTTAAAGCCCCAATTTCCACTAATTTTAATATATTTTTATGAAACTCTAATTTTCGTAATTTCATGAATTTTATAATTTCTATAATTTACTAATAAAAATTTGAAGTTTTCTACTAGTTTTATAAGCCCCAATTTCCCCAATTTTCTCTAATTTTTTAATATACTTTATTTTTTCTAATTTCAAAGATTTTATGATTTTTTAATCTAAGCCCTAATATCCCCTATTTTTTCTATTTTTGTCTTACACCATATTTTTCCTTATTTCTAGAATTTTCTTATTTCCTTAATTTTATAAAAACCTTATTCTTTTATTTTTTCTTTCGGCCCTAATTTTCTCATTTTTTTAAATTTTTTTATTAAACATTTATTATACTAATTTCTTAAATTTTCTAATTTTTAAGAATAAAAATAAATACTAGAGAATATTATGACCTAGATAAAAATTTAAAAATTATGGGTTTCTAAAAAATTGGAAAATTAGAACATTTAAAAAATCAATAAAAAAACTTAATTTTACTAATTTTCCAAATTATCTAAACCCTCATATTTTTATTTTATTTTTCCTCTAAACCTTAATTTGTTTATTTTAGCTAAATCCTATTTTTCCTACTTTATCAACTTTTCTAAAATCCTAAATTTTCTAAAAAAAACCTTAAGTTTTTTCTATAAAAACTCATTTCTCCTAGTTTTTATATTTTTTTTCTTAAGTTCTAATTTTTCTAATTTTCTAAATTTAATAATTTTCCAAATTTTTAATAAACACTAAAAAAATCTTCTAAGTCCTAATTCCTCTTTTTTTAATATGTAATTAAGGGTTGGGGGATCACTCACCTTTTTATTAAAATGATGAAATATTACAAAAAGTGGAGGCATTGCTACAAAAACATCAACAAACATGCATCCCCAAATAGGCGTATAAGTTGACAACAAGAAATTTGTTAAAATAATGGGTGTGTCCCTTTACAAAAAACTAGTAATCTAGTTTGACAACAAATTCATCCACCACCAAACAATGGGATCAATACTACAAAACCTAAAGACAAAAGGACAGTCCACACTGGTAGAAATCTTTGGGGTCCTTTCACTTTGGCAAACTCCAAACCATCCACATAATTGAAATTAAAATCCTAATAAGGAAAGACCAAATCCTCAAAATCAACCCCATTTGTCATCTGAGCTTCCTCTTCCATTCCCTCCACCTTCTAGCCACTGCCACCAACTCTCTCGCCCCACCCATATTGCTCATTATTTTTATCCTCTATGCACTTCTCATAGTTCCTATGTTCCTTGCCACCTTAACATTTTTTCCATTGTTTCCTCCTGGGGACCACCATCAAAGATCATAATTCCACCAAATAATGTATCATGTCTACATCCTTTGCCACCTTTGGGTCCCTTACAAACGTGACCACCTAGCCTTAACCCCTATTTACAACTTTCCCCTTCATATCTGACACATCACACAAGATCCACTTAAGTGGATCAAGCTTTATGCCCAAATCTAGTCACCCTACTCATACCTTATTTCATGATTTCCCTTGAAATCACAAATGGAGTGTCTTTACCATGTTTACCAAATATAGAGCCACAATTTCTCCTACGATCATAAATGGGACACCTTTGCCATAACTACCAAATATGAAGCCATGGCCAGCCAACAACCCTAAATCACCCACTTTCTTCTTCCCAAACTTTGATTATCCCTATGACCCATAAATTCTAAGCAAGTATATGGCCACTACAACAACCTTTATAGTTAAATTTCTTTCCAAAATATGAGAGAGAGAGAGAGAGAATGCATAAGGGATTTTAAAGCTTCAAGGTTGAGAGGGGGGAATCACTTACCTTGTTTTGAAGAACCATCTCACATGAAAGCTTACAACTTCTCAAAGTAGGTGACTAGGCTGAAAAATATTTCTTCTAGTTCTATGAGATTCCTTAGAGAAACTAAACCTCTCATTTCCAGGCCAAAGTGGGATCCATTGAGGTGCTTCCATTTCCACCACTTTTATAGCCTTGTTAAAGCCTTCCTTAAAACCTAGTTGCATGAAGTATTACACCACTTTATTTGTAAGATATTTATCTCTAAAATATTCACCACATTGGTGATGAAAACATAGGCCACCTATAAATTGACCCTACTCCTAATATACATCTGATCATAATCGATAATAATGACATCATGAATATCCTTAGAGATAAGACTTGTGAGAACCCTTAAATTTTTCTTTGGCCTCTTCTAGAAAATTATACTCCAAAATTCCATCTCCCTTTTTATGGCATAGAGAAAAAATAAATATTCCATCATTATGATCTCATTTGACCATCCCATCCTCGCCAAAATCATAGCTAATCACTTGAACCATAGACACATACCATTTTACAACTAAACCACTTTGCAAAAGCTTTGAGAAAAAATTCAAGGGGAAAACTCATAAAAAATTATTTAGAGATAGGCCACCAAAAGATTGCAATGAAGTCTCACACATATCAAACTTACACCGCCAACCCAACATGACATGCCATACTTGGAAATGATTAACCTCGAGGAACTCAATGAGCTAGGGAGATTTGAGGCCAACCAACACCCAAACACTTTCCAAAGAAGCTTAGTTTTCCCAAAAAGGGTTTTTTAAAATAAAATTAGCCTATCCTAAGTATCAACCAACCAAATTATCTAGACCATCTCACCCATTCAGTTGATTATCAATCACCAATTAATCCATTCCATGGTTGGCCAAGAAGTTTGTTGTCGCATTAGCTTCCTAGAAGCAATGCATTTTTACTCAATCTAAGAGGGAATCAAATAGTTGTCAAGATCTTCCTAAAATATTATACATTTTCTACGATTTACATCTTCAATTTCAAAGAGTTTGAATCACCTTCTATCCAAATTCACTAAATCCCATGCTTGACCACAATTTCAAGACCCAATACTAGAATTTGAACTTTGGCCTCATTATTGGTCCCATTGGCCAAATATTTAGAATCCAATTTCATAAATGAGCCCAATAGTCCTTAATGATGCAACTATTTCTAGAGGCCCTTAGATACCTTTATTTCCCTATAAAAATTCAACTTAAAAACCCAAGGAGTAGGGGGAACTCATTTGAGTGGCCTCTCATCTCCTAGAAGAAAAGGATACACTTGACCCATTAATGGGGGCCCTAAATTTTTTTAACTAAAATCTATTTTTTCTTAATTTCAAAAATATTACAGAACTCTTAAATATTTCAATTTTTCTCAAAGCCTTAATTTTCCCTATTTTTCTATTTATTTATAAACTTTTTTTTCCTAATTTTCTAAACTTAAAAAAATATTTTTTTTCAAATTTTTTATATAAACCTTAATCTCTTATTATTTTTTTATTTTTTAGTAACCTTAATTTTACTAATTTATTGAAATTTCTAATTTCAAAAAAACTCTAATTTTTTTATATTTTATTTTTTCTCTAATCATGTATTTCTATAATTATTTTTCCTACTTTCCAAAAAAATATTAAAAAATCCTTATTTTTTTACTTTTTTCTATAAGCCCTAAGCCCCCCAACTATATTTTTCCTAATTTATTAAATTTTATAAAATACACTAAACTTTTTTATTTTTCTCTAATCCTCATTTTATCCTAATTTTTATATTTTTAACTAAACCATAATTTTTATAAATTCCCTAATTTTATGATTTTCCAAATTTATAAAAAAAATTGATTTATTTTTAACCCAAATCTACCCTAATTCTTTTATTTTTAGTAACCCTGCTTTCATTATTTTTTTACAAATCTCTTATTTTTTTCTCTAATCCCTAATTTCCCCTAGTTTCTATTTTTTAAACTAATTTCCCCAATTTTCTACTTTCTTGGGTTTCTAAAAAAAACCTTATTTTAAAAAATAAACTTGGCCCCTAATTTCCTCTATTTTTTATTTTTTATTACTAAACTTTAATTTTTTATAATTCTTAAATTTTCTAATTTATAAATTTAAAAAAAAATAGAGTTAAAGAAAAATAGGATAAATTAGGGCTTAGAGAAAATTTTGAAAATTTTAAGGTTTTAAATAAAATTAAAAAATAATAAAATTTGCGAAATTAGGAAAAAAATCTAATTTTATTAATTTCCTAAAATTTCTATTTTCTTGAGCCTTTAAAAACCTTTAAATTTTTCCATTTTTTTCTAAGCCCTAATTTCCCTTTTTTTAAATTTTTTTCTCTTTAATCATATATATTTTTTAAATTTCCCTAATTTTATTTTTTACTTTTCTTAAACCTTATTTTTCTTATTTTCTATTTTTTCTCTAAACCCTACTTTCCCTAATTTTCCTATTTTTTAATCCTTTTTCCCTAAAACTTAAATTTTATTATACATCAATTTAATTTATTTTTTTAAATTTATTTAGTGTTTTAAAAATTAAAAAAAATTAGGCATTTCATGTTTACCTGGTCATCTTCATCCTCTTTCTTTAGATGTCATGGTTTGGATGGTGTCTTTGAATCCTTCCTCCATCCTTTCATATATTTGAACTATCATACCGCTTCCTCAATTTTCTTCACTCCTACCCCACCCTAGAGGACATTGCAAAACCAAACCCCCTTTCCTTTTCACATTTTGCTTCCATTTTTTGGGTTTTAATACTCTTGATTTAATGACAACCCATAGATTTAAAAAAATTATGTAAACATTAAAAAAAACTGGAGTAAAAAAACCCTGACCTACCAAATTGAAACAAAAAATTGTTAAATCAATCACTAACAAACCCTCTCCTGAAAGCAATCTTCAAATCAATCACTAATAGAACCTACCCCACATCAAACACTACAAACTAAAAATGACATAAATATAATGCAGGTGTTTCTTTTTCCCCATAAACTATGTTTTTTTAAACTTAGCGTTCGATCTGATGTTAAAAGTGACTTTGGAAAAATCACCTTAATGTTGGACCTTAATGTCATCATGGTGACAATTGTTATTGTCTACCAAGTGATATTAAGGACACTAGTAGGTGGAATTAAGGATTTCAAGTGGATGATAGGTTAGGAAGGGTGGATGACAGGGTGGAAGCATTTGAGTGTCACTCATTAATCGATAAGTACACAAATATCCTTAATAAAAGTTAAAAATTATACAAATAAATCTTACAAATAATTAAAAAATATTATTATTTCAATTATCAAATTAATTAAAATTTATGATTAAATGTGTTGTAATGTTTTTAGTTGAATCTATTATTAGACTTTCAAAGAGTTTCTATATTTTATAATGCAAATGGAAATAAATTTTTATAAATATCTAATATAACAAATACTTTTTATGTTACAAATATACCAAAAATGGAAACTATTTTTGATAAATATCTAATATAACAAATACCTTTTATGTTACAAATATACCAAACAATTACAACTATAAGCTTGGGCTATGTAGCTCCATTATATATGCAATGTATTTGTTTCATTTTTAATAAAAATACTTATAAATTTTATTCTTTTATTTGTAAATAACTACACAACTATGTCATATGGGAGTGAGAAAGAAGATATTCTCAGTACACTAGTGCTTCATTTTTTCTCAAATAATATCTGTGCTAAATAATGTTTTTTCCTTCGGGTGATTAGTTTCATTTGTATGTTTTGCCTTATAGTGATTAGTCTCACTTTTTGTGTACTAAGAGACTTATTTTAGGAACATATCCTATATGCCTTAGTTTTTCAAGATTTAAAGTGTGTTGATATGTTGTAGCTCAAAATTTTTATGCTTAAAAAGAATCAACCATAATTTTTTATTAGACAAGAAGATTTGATCTTTTCAAAAGGAAAATGCTTTCTTTTTCAATAGAAAAAATACAAGACATTTAATATTACATATAAAAGGCACATAAATATTTCAATGTGTATGCATAGTTCCAAGATTTGTGTTATAACATGAATATTAAACCCTAAGCATGAAGGCAAATCCTATGGACCTACGATTGTATTCTTTCTTGCTTGACCTGCTTGAGTTTGTATAGCACAGGTTTTTTGTAGCTGGTGGTATGATGAAACAAGGCTCTAATTCAATGAAACATGGGGCTGTTTCATCTTACAGAGACCTTACTCATCTAAGCCTCTAGATTCAGCCTTCCTTAATGTTTTCACATCCCATACATTATAGAAAAGGTGGATGTGATCCAAGCTATGGAGATCTCTCTTCCATACATAGCAAATTTAATTTTTGCATTTAAATATTATGTAATTATTTGTAGGTTCAATGACTTCTAGCCTTGATCAGGAAAATTGATACATTAGATCTATTCTACCTAGACCAATGACTGTGAGATCCAATTGTGTTTCAAGGGTTTTTCCATAGTTTAGTTTTTCTCAAGTATTGATTATCAGAGGGTTTTAACAGAGGATCCTTGGTTTTGGGGTAGAGTTGGGCTCTTTTTTACCTATTGGTTCTTATATTTTGATTCCAAAACTATGGTGGTGTCAAAAATTCAAATGTGGGTTTGATTCCCAAACCCTCATGTTCAATTCTGGCACCCCTCAGCTTATGAAGCTATTGGTGACACACTTAGAAGATTCATAAAAATGGATGATAACTGATCTAAACAAAGGATTTTTATGTATTCTCTTATTTGTGTGGAGGTGAATCTTAGTAAAGGGCTTCTAAATAGAATAGAGATAATCATGACAATTTTAATTGGTTTCAAATTTTGAACTATGAAAAGACTACCTTTAGATGACATTTATGCCATCAAATTGGCCATCTCTAGGGTGTATGTCCTCATGCAGGAAAACCAAAATATAAAAGGACCAGACTGATAATTCTAAAGGCTACCAGTCGTAAGAGCAATTTCTTTCAAATGAGGTCAAGGAATCCAACTATGATATAGGGAAGGATAAGAAATCATAGGCTATTAGAGAAGTGACTGAAGCAAATTATTTTTCTAAAGTGATATCTACGAATAAGGATATAGGTGGTGGAATCAATATATTGCATGAGTCTAAATATTTTAAGTCTAATGAGAATCAACCCTTGGCTATTTCTCAAATTCAATCTAGGCCCCCATTGGTTTTAGTTATTTCAATGGACATTGTTAATACTTGACTTCTCTGGATAGAGGTTTATAAAAAAAAGGGTAAAAAAGGTCATACTATGGATATGGGTTTTTGTAACCCAATGTTTATACAGGATTGATTATTTTTTCTTGCTTATTGCTACCCAGCTAGTAAGGGTTTTTTTACCTTCATTGTTTGCCTTGTGTTTCCTAGGCTTATCCTAGTGTGGCATTGTGGTGTGCTCTCGACCGTCAACTTTTTTTGTGAATAATCTTGTAATTTTGATATATTTATATTATTAATATAAGCTCTATTTTATCAAAAAAAAAGTGTTATAACTTTGATGACTTGAGTGTCACTTAATAATTGATAAGTATACAAATATTATAGAATAAATCAATTTAATGAATAGTATATGTCTATGGGCCATTTTTATGTGTTTACAGTTTCCAAGTATTAACACTTAATATAATTTGTCATATTTCAATTTATTATTTAATGGTCAAAATACTAGTTGATTAATACGCTTCTATCATTTATTTAATAATGATATTATTTCTCTCTCTAAAATGCATGTAGTGGTGAATATATGCCATATATGTAAAAATGGTCATTGTGTTTATTGTTTAATGAACAACAATACCCATTTATTTATATATAAATTTAATTAAAATAATTATCTTATTAGTATATAAATTACATCAAATGACCAAGGCAAGGAGGAATGAAGATGAGAGAGAAAGACAAGGATCAGACTGAGACGAGAGATGGGAACCATAAAAAATCAATAATTTGGCCAATAACTCTTAATTTAGAATAATAATTGACAAGTACACAAACATCCTAAAATTGGTTAATTTAATGACTAATATATTTTTGGGGACCATTTTTAGGTGTTTACACTCTCGAAGTATTGACTTAATAAAAACTCAATAATGTTCATCATAGTTTCAATTTAATGTGTAATGGTCAATTTTTTTTAATTTGATTAATATGTTTTTTTATCATTTCTTTACATACATATAAGTAGGATGTTGTTATGAATGTGTAATAAAATATATAAAATACATTTATTTGTTTTTATGAACATGTATCTATGAAGATTCCCTATTATTCTTTATTCTCATCATTTTTAATCACATCTAATGTTTCGTGTGACACATTTCCATTATTTTCAACAAATATTTGAGTATCCCTAATTTTACTTTATCCCAACTCTACAATTTCCTCTTCATATTATATTTTTAATAACACTTCTCATTAAAATTATTCATAATCAAGAATGATATTATTAACATCTTCAAGAACATTTTCAAGAACATATTTGAAAACATATTCTTTTAGAACATATTCATCTTTTGCAACATATTCATCCTCATCTTCATATTCTTCTTGTTTTATCCAAATCCTTATTTGAATTTGTGTCTTGACCTTTAGTCAAAGATGTATTATAAATTATTATCCATGCATCTCAAAATCAGATAGAACCTATAATGGCCAAAAAAATATGAAAGTGTTAATAATGGAATTAGCATTTTTAGGTATGATAAACATAGTAAACATACCCAAGCATAATGTTATGGTAGTACATAAGGCTCTTTACACTCCAACAACTCCTTTGAAAAATTTAATACACAAATATAGTTATGTATATTGGGCCTAATATATATTTTTTATCAATGGATGAATACCTTTTGCATCGCAAAATTATCTTTTGAAAAGTTGTGAAATCCTCACTAATTATTTTTTAAATCATTCTAACATAATACATCTACCTTGAACCAATTTTTTATCACTTGCACTTTACCAACTTTATTGTTCAATTAGAATTGATATGCTACAATTGGATATCGATTGTCTCAATCTAAAATTATTTACCATCTACCCACATTGCATTATGATTTTTCCTTTAAAGAGTATTTGAGATTATTACTCGATGTTCACATTATTTCACAATTTTTAAAGCATCCATACACACATTTCCATGTGTAGTGTCATCAACATTTTATAAAATTTTATGCATCTAATTGTGAGTACAATATTTAAGCCATTTGGTGCATAAGTCTTGGGAATAAGGTCTACAAGGATATTGTCTTATATAAACATGTCTATCGAGGTCTTTCTCCTTGCTTTAATATTTGTATATATCAAGCCAGTTGTTCATTTCCACTATGTTCAAAAGTATGAACTTATTGATGAAATATTCCTTTGTTTTACCTATAACCCATAATTAAAATTCATATAATTAAAAGTTATAATTTATTTATACGTTTAAAATAATAACATATATATAAATAATTGCTCAATCTTCTTCCCATGCCCTTATTTTGTAATGTCTAATTTACCTAGCCAACATCATGAACAACATCCAATATATAAGATATATTAGGATGTTTCTTTAATAAATATTCAATTACATAGAGGAATGAATTTTTAATGGTATATAACCTTGTAAAATGGAATCTTATATAAAAGCTAACTACTCGAAAAACCTCTTCAAGTCTTTATGTACCTTTCAATCCAAAACATCCACTAGTGTTGACAATATCTACCATCTCACATCTGTTGTGACCAACATGCCCCCACCCTTTTGAAGAAATAAAACCCCCTTTTTGTTTGAAATTGAGAAACATAATTGTTTACAAGATTCATACTGGTCTTTATTTTTTCCAAATTATGAACCAAATTAGAATTCATGTCTTACTTTTCATCACAAAAAAATTGAGTTTAATTAAATGATCACACGCGTAGTCTTTTATGTATCCTCATGAACCCTTTAATATCTGGTGGTCATTTTCATATGTCCTAAATTTGTTATCACATTTAATTTCATGGCATACATGTATTCTCCAATCAATCAACCCAACCACTTTTAACATAAAAATAAATAAACCTTTGTGTCCACATAGAATTTTGGCATTTCAAAGTTTAATTTATCCTTTAGTGGACTCTATTATTTCATGAATTTTTTAAGGATATCATGTGTACTTTTTGTAGTTTCAATTATTCAATGATCACATATATTAGTTGTTTTATTTTAAAATGTTATGATCATGGTATTTTCATTCATTTATTTTTCACATCTAATAAGTAGACATGTGCAGATAGAAGATGAAATCAATATTTCAACACATCCATATAATTTTTAGTGATCATTTTGAAACAAAATCAAAATCTATCATTTTTTTGACTATGTGATCACTCATAGGATGATCACTATGTGTCTTCTTTCCAAGCCACAAGTTTTATTTAAAAAAATTAAATCTATGTTTTTTTAAATTATTTATTTATTAATTACAAATCCCCTTACTAAAAATAATAAACCTAGTGATCAAAGGAATTCATTATGAAATTTATTAACATAAATACATCTATATAAGGAAGGTCCTTGATATTAATTTTAAGCATGCCAAAATTTATTTTAATCTTATTAATCATTTGGGATCAAGCCATGACATCTTGAGATCAGTCATTATTTTACATGTGAGCCCAAACAGTTTTATGAGGTTTTAAGGAGTGAAATAAAGATATCAAAGAAATATATTACACCCAAAAAATAAGGGAGAACAAGGGTAAGAAGGTTAATAGGATGGAAAGTATATTTATCACTTTAAAAATCATGGGAAGACAGATTCAGAGTCGAACCCCTAGATCCAAAAATGGCAAGAAAACATACCACAATTCGGAGAATTTTTAAAAAGAGGGGCTTAACAAACTTCATTGATAGGATTATGGGTTATGACCCACATGTTTTAGTTAATTTTTCAAATTTTTGGAATGTCCATAAGGCCACTATCATAGGTATCTCCTTTGAGGATTCATAGGAAAGCATTGATCAAGTCACATGTTTGAGCATGAAGGGCATCAAATATTATAAGTAAAAAAAATTGGGGGAGAAAAAAGAATAAGTTTCAAGTTTTTTGGATGGAAATGATAAATTGATTGAATTACAAGGAGGATATTGTAGACATCCAATTCCTAACACCATTATGTTAAAATTGTCAATCTTACTCAAAATTTGTGAAAACACACAAATTAGGCTAAAATCACTTAGAACACACTAAATGGTTCGAGCTTGTCATATACAAGTGCTGATTTAGGATAATGTATCCCTAAATGGGGAAATGAATTGTACGTGATTATTAAATTTTATCAAATCACTTTGATTCAAAATGACAAAAATGCATTTTGGTACTCTAGATCGTTGTTTTCTCCAAATTCACAATCACACAACATGTGCATGTATTATTTTGTGTTGACAACATCCTAAATGGGATATTGGTCTATATGCAACTAACATCATTCTATAATTCCACTCTAGTCAAATTATAACCCAATAATATGACATTTTGACTAGTTTGATTAATAGTGTGCATCCAATTTCCAAAAACTTGCATAACATTTGATTAATCTCACTTAGACAAACTAACCTAAATCAAGTGCTTAAGTGGAGAATCCATGGAAGTTATTGAATATCCTTTAGTTGGAAATTGATTCTTAATATCTACATCATCAAATGATATCATTTTTGAGATGGCATCCATAAACCATAAATGCAATAAATATTAGGTTTAAGGTCTCCCATGCCTCTTTAATGCCCCTTCCTTCCAAATATTTATGAGGGTATTTATGATTTAAGCCACTAAATTTGAATGGATTCTTGGCCACACATCTTGATCTCAATATGGATGGTCATGTTTCATTTTGATCAATTGTAAAAATCTATAAATAGGAAGGACAAGACCACCATTTTTAAGCTTCATTTGTGTAAACTTATTATGTAGAATTCCCTCCACAAGTCATTTGTGAGTAGCGTTATTATGCTTAATTTGTAATAGGATAACTTCATTGATAGGAATACATTTAATAGAATATCATGAACCTAGGTTCATTGGTGAGCAAGAGATGATGGAGGTACTTGGCCTTACATCATTGATGAAGACTTGAGCACCAAATCAAGGGGGGAAGCACGTTTTAATCCATATTTGAGTGATGAGATGCTCTTGGGAAGGTAATGTATGTGCTTTCTTTAATTTTCCCTTTATTATCATTTGTCAAAAAACATTTGAGTGAGATGGCTTATCTAGTTATGTTCTTATGAATTTTATTGAGTTTTCATGAATAATGCTTGATCTAACTATCTTTGTAATCCATCTCTACATTTTGGTATGCCTAGTGAGACTAACACCTCATAAAGTTGCTCCTAAGGCTTCTAAAACCATCCTACTAACAATTTTAATGAAAAATATTGCACTTACTACCTAAAATAGGTGAAAATTAGAAGTTGGGGGATGTTTTATAGAAATCATGAGTTTTCCCTATACAATCATAATTTTGCTCTCAAGACAACAATATCACAACTCACATAGTTACAGTTTTGCCTTTATTTTCATGATTTTGCATCTAAATGTGTTTGTGGTCTGACTAGTTTTTCTATGTGCAAGAATTACTTAAATTATTAAAATATCATGAATCTACAATCATGATATCATAATACCATGAATTTTGAATCGTTATATTGCTTAACCATCTACATTTTTGCCTAGCAGCTAGTGGTTAGGTTGACCATTTAGGGTTCGACTGTAATATCATAACTTTATGTTTAGCAATTTTGTTATATGAGTTGTGACTTTGAAAAAAGAGTTGTGATTTTGCTTTTAGGCTTTATTTTTCCCATGAATTACATTTTTGCACTAATAATTGTAGTTTTGTAGATCTATAGTTTTGTACTATGTTTTTTGGTTTTGCACTGTCTAAACTCGAGAGCTAATTTTTGATAAGTGTTTGGACCATTCATTAAAGTGATTCAAGGCATAAGTAAACCATCTAACACTTTTAGGTCACACATGTGGAAAAATGAAAAATTTAAGCATGATTAAGTTTTGAACCTTCCCTTTGGTGTTTAAAAGGAACCTAGATGTTTTTACATTGTTTTGTAAAGTTTTTCAAAGTTTTACAACTAAGGCCAAGGGGCTAAGAAAATCATTAAACATCTCAATTTGGTGATTAAAATTGACACTCACTTAAATCAAATTTTTTAAAAGTATGTTATTTTATGCTATATTATCTATTACTTTTTTGTTTTTTGTGCAAAATGAAGAGTGCACGTATGCTCTCTCCCCATCCCCTTTAGGGAACTTGGGTAACCAAAAGTACCTTTTCATTACAATTGTCCCTTTGTCCAAGGCATGAAAAGAATGTTTTTTAGGCTCTCTATAAAACCTGTATGGTTTGGGTGATTGAAAAACAACCTCTAAAATCTTTTCACTTAGTTTTATTTTATGCAACTTGGCTTGTAAAGGGGAGTTCATATCTTCTTCATGAGTTATTTAGGGAAGCTTTGACCCATAGTTTCATATCATAACATTATTTCAAACCCACTCCATGGTGGGTTATATAAATTAGGGAGCATTTACTACAAGAGCTAGGGGGTTAACTGGCTAACCTCTCCTTTCACAATAAAAACATGAGATAGGTCTAGTTAACTAGGGGATTCCACTAAGAAATATATAGATAGAATCACTATGTAAAGGAATAGACCCTTACATAGTAATTAAATTGGTATGAACTCAATTGGCATGATGTATCTCCAGTGTTAATCACACTTGTTACCATCTAGACAGTCCAAATTTTAAGTTTTAGAACAACCCCACTTGTCATAGATATATTGTTGATGCAGGGTGAGTAGCCTAAAGGTCCATGTAACCATACAATATCTTGGGAGAAGGGGGGTGTAAAAACCTCACTACTTTATGAACTTTTATTTTTGGATTAACACTTAAAATACTCTCAAGAGCATATATATAGATGGATTTCAACAATACAATGCAACCTTGTCAGCTTAGGGCTTAGGATGATTTAATTAGTTGTATTTAGTCTTTTCCTTTAATTGTTTGGTCTTGATTTGAGTCTAAGAATTATTTGTAAACAACATGTCATAACCAAACACATTTTTTATCCACCATTTCTTGAACAAGGAGGCATTATACTGGTTAAATCCAAATCATTTTTTGCCTTGTTCAAATCCTCATCATAAACATTGTGTTGGTATTATCTAAACATCATTATTAAGCTACCCATTTGAATCTAAATTATTTTTAAAAAATCTCCAAGTCCTTCACTTTTTAATTCAAATTCAGAATTTCGCCTTTCTAAGTTCTAGGCAAAGGCGTTAATTGGTTTTGCCATTTACACTTGGTTTGAGTTAACTTGGGTAGGATTTCCCATTTGGATTGAAGGTTGTTTATATACTCATCATAATTTGATCATTGTGAACTTAGGTTATCTTTAATGTCACTTATGCTCTAATTTATAGAACACATTTTATTCTACTTCTTATTACCATGTGGTGGCATTATTTTGCTCGTTTGGTTCTAGTTTTATACTTAAGAATTCTTGCATGTTTTCAAATCTAGAGTTTCTTAGTTTGCATCATCACCTTCCTAATCCAAAGGGATTTCTTCTAGTTTTCTATTAGAAACTCATCGAAGTTGAACTAGATTTTATGATATTGATGTATCTGTAAATCTACATTTGGTATACTAGTTTACACTATAGGTTTTTGAGATATCATACCCTCTTCCAATTTATATGATTTCAACCCACCAAAGGTTGAGTAATTTAGTGAATATTTCTTATAATTGTGTAGTACTACACCACCTTATCTTTATTATAGTCTCTTTAGTACCTTGTCATTTGTTTGGAGAACATCAAACACACCTTTTTAAACATTTACAAAACATTTTCCAGATCTTGCCAAACATAAAGAATAATATTTTAGATATGATGCAAAGGTCCACTTATAGTGGAGTCTCTTATGACCCTACCTATGAGGAGGAACACTTTTATGATGGATAAGACAATTCTATGGTCTTTGAGGACATTACCACGACTGTAGGATCTAAGGAATATTACTTTGAATATACACCCCTAGAGGATAAAGATGAAGCACTCCTAAGGTTGATTAAATCAAAACTAGATTACCATTAGAATTTTCTATGGAACAATTGCATACCTTGATTAGGGTATACAAATAATAGTGAGAATAATTCCTCACTAATATTATAAAAATAAATGTTGCTTATTCTAACAAAGGAAAGGAAGTCATTTTAGAGTCAACACATAATGATCATGATCTTGTCACCAAGATCAAAAAGATAAGTCAATGATATTCATATCAACTTATCGTGGACTTGACTGACTCTTTAGTTGCCACTTCAATACACAACGACATTTCCAAAGAGTAAGGGAATGAAGTTAAACCAACATAATAAACTTTAGTTGAGAACACACCAATGATAGATCAAGATGTCTCAATTGAATAAACTAAGTCACAATAGGTTCTACAACATGATTTTTTAGACACAGAGCATACATTTTTCAATCATCAAGAACCTCTTATTTCTTCACAAAATTAAGGACCAAAACATTTAATGCGTATTGAGAAAATTATGAAAAATAATTTGGCTAATTTGTATCAACCAACACGTAATTTGGTAAATAGACCACAGACTCCCCAAAATCAATGAAACATTTATAATTCAAGATGACTGACTTTAGGGAATGTTAATCAACCCAAAAATTAACAACTCACTTACTCAACTCAAAGAGAAAATAAAAATAAAGTTGCAAATCGTAGGGTGTATATACATAACAAATCCATACAACAAGGGAACATACCACCCCAAAAGAATTATATTCCACTCACGAATGCACCAAACATGCAAGAGTGGAAATCTATGAAGGAGATTGTGTCATGATTGGGGATAGGCAACCAAATCAAGAAGTATAAATTTGATGAGATATGTCCATATCCATTTGATATGAGTATTCTCCAAGTCCCCTTTCTATATCATTTTGAGGCACCTAAATTTGATGAAAGGGTGACCCTCATGAGCATATTCAGGCATTTTTAATGTTATGCTAAGAGGTATTATACAGTAACATTTATTTGCTTCACTTGTTTCTAAGAAGTTTAACAGGACAAGCTTTAGATTGTCTACTTAAGTTACCCAAGGGATCGATTGAAGATTGGAATGAATTATCTAAAAATTTCATTAACCACTTCTCTTATAATATTGAACATGAATTAACTATTATTGACATGTGCAAAACCAAACAGTGAGATGGAGAAAGCTCTATAGCATATCTACAAAAGTGGAGAGCATTAGCTGGTCACTTTCAACATAATTTTCTAGACAAATAGTTGGAAGACATTTTTCATAGAACTTACACCCTGAGGTCGTGCACAATTTATGGCTTACTTAGACAAACACATTTGAATAAATTATAAACAAAGTTGTGTATATTGAGAAGGTGCTTATTACTAAAGGCCTTGTTAAGATTTATGTGTAGGGGCAAATGTTAAATCAAACCTAATCACCATTTCAAATGGTTATGTAATAGAAACCTAAGGATTTCAATAAGAATAAGAACATGGTAGGGAATAGAGTAACTAAATCAAGACATGTACAAATATTGTAGGCTCTGCCAGCTCCAAATTTATAATTAGCTACCCCTAATCCACTAAAAACTTTACAAAGAGTCCCTCCATAAAGGGAATTAAATAAAAAATTTAGAGTCTTTATCAAACTGGGAGAACCTATTGAGATAGTGTTTCAAAAGATCGTAGTAGCTAACTTGACTGTATGGCCTAAACCAAGGCCATTTCTTGAGGATCAACCCAAGCCAGATTAGTATTGGGCAAATGAATTTTACAACTTCCATCATGTAGTTGGTCACAATACTTATCATTATGTTCAATTATGACACCTTATTGAAGATTTAATCAAGAGTGGTGAAGTTGAGATAAAGCTTGTTCCACAAGACACTAATCAAGATATGAGAATATATAAAGATCGATTTCCTTGACATAATTAACAACCACCAAGGAATAATCAGAACCAAAGATAGAATTAACGATATAATTAGAATCATGGTCAAAATCATAATCAACATGATCATAATCAATTCATCATAATACCTATACTAACAACTTGGGTTATAACAACATGCCTTACAAATATAAAATACTATGGGATGCATTTTGACAAACCACATTATCACTATCATTCTTAAATCCTATGAACCATACTGTACTCCTTGTAGTATTGGACCCACTATTCTAAGGTCAACATGTTCTCCCTCTAGTAATGTCATGTTGAGTTCATGTAATTATGTTATACCTCTATTTGCATGGGTTACTATTTTTGGGCCTCATCCTTATTCTAATTATAATGGATCCTCATCAAATTGAAATTACTCAAATTCAACTAGATGTCTATGAGTCACCCTCCAAGGCCCTTTGCCTTCATCTTCTAATGGCTCCTTGCCACCTCTAGGTTATCCAGTCATAACTAGATGATTATGAGTTACTCTTCAGGGCCCTTTACCTTCCTTTTCCAATGTTTAACCCAACATAAACATTATGCCTTTAGATCTAAATCCAAATACTATGCCAACTAAGGCTAAACCATCTCATCCTACTATTGAAAAGCCTTATAGTCTATTGGACCAACTGAGTAAAAACCCTATGCATATTTCTATTTTGGATATCTTGTGTACATCTAAAGTCCATAAAACTATTTTGAACAACCTTTTAAAACAATCCATTATTCCCAATGATATTAATCTTGAATAGTTCCAAACGCTAGTAAGAAATTTGTCTTCATTTTGCTAGCTCACATTTGATGAAAAAGACATGTCCACTCTTGGTTTGAGCCATAATAACCCCTTGTACATTGAGGTAGTCATTGAAAAACATAAGATCAAGTGGGTTATTATAGATAATGGTTTAGGGTTGAACACAGTATCCCTCAAACTGGTACAAAGATTGGGCTACACTATAAAGGACATTCATTTAGAGACAATCATTATAAAGGCTTATGATAATGTCGAGAGGGAATCTTCCAGTACCATTTGTTTGCCAATAATTGTTGGGTATATTTCCCTCACACATTATTACATATTATGGATATTGAGTTGCCTTATAACATACTTCTTGTTTATCTTTATATCTATGAAGTATAGGCCATTCCATACACCTTGCATCATTTCCTTAAGTTTCCACGTGATGGGATCGAGGTTACTATTCCCATCGATCTACAACCTTATCAATATTGAAAACACCTTGAGGTTGAGTTTCATAATTATAATTATTGTCTTGGTTTCAAATTTATTGTAAATAAAAACAAGGAAATAGTTTCACATCCACCAAAATCTAATTATATCAACCCTAGTGACTTTACATCTACTTAGGCTGATCCATTTCCTGCAACTCTTGCAAAATAAGTTGTTACAGAAGACGTGGACATTTCCACATACCATCTTAAGGATGCCTTCCATATTATTAAGTTACCAAAATATCCCAAAACATTTGGTAAACCCAAACCTTACAAAATCCCTAACAGACCCAAATTGATTTGGAAACAAAAAAAAATAAAAATGAAAATCAATAATGGTATTTATACCTGCTACTTCACCAAAATAGGATTGAGAGGATTTCACAGAAGGAGACTAGTTATATTTTGATAGTATTGCTAATTGTTTTTAGAATTCAAAATATCCTATCCCTAACCAGATCATGGATAATTTTTATCATACAAGAAGAGGTTGTAGCCCATGAGCACAAGGAATCTTGGAACCTTTATCAGCTAGAACACCTAATTTGAATCATAGTCTCAGATTTATACTACTTGGTGGTGACCTCATGACTTTTGATAGTGATTATTCTGAATTGACTAGTAATGAGACTTATGACAGTGATGTATCATCCCATTATAGCCTTTTCAATGAGCTTTTTGACTTAGATTTATTTGATTCAAATGCCATTATGACCTTAACACCCCATTATTCCCTATGCCTTTGTCATCTTGAACTCATTGATTAGGACTAGCAAAATTTTGTCATACGCCTTGATAAATTCTAGAATGAATAATCAATTACAGATTGTCTGGGCCTTAGATATGGATTTCCCATTGGTTATCATAAGTAAGGCTTTGATTTTTTCTAGATCCTTCTACCTACTTTGGAGAGCAGACAAACTTTCTTGGTCATGAAGAACTTAAAACATCAAGATCTTTAGGTACAAATATCTTTGAGACACTTGTTGGTCAGGGAAAAAGTAAAGATAAAGAAAATCCATTAAGTGAAAACCTATTTAAAGCTCTCTTGGATGGGAAGTTTGATCATCCATAAAGGACACATACAGTCCATTAAATTCTAGTTTGATCACCAATATTAGCATCACATCATAAGAACATGTCTTTGAGCATCTTCCTCTTGATTTTATTGATAGTTGACCATTACCTGATTTGGTAGATTTAGATTTGTCACATTATCTACAGCTTTGGGAAGAATAATAAGAAACTATAGTAGAAGAAGAGGATTATGATCATACCTTGCCTACAATTCTAGAATATGGTTCAACACTCCTTGTGGAAAACACTATGGAAGTGAACTTGGGAACATATGATGATCCCAAAATTGTTTATCTTGGAGCTTCCCTTATTGAAGTAGAAAATGAACACATTATATCCATTTTGAAGGATTTCATTGATATCTTTGCATGGGTTTAATCTGACATGCTAGGCTTAGACCCTGACTTGGTTGTGCATCACTTTGTTGTTCATTCAAATACCAAGAAAGTCAAATAGAAATTAAGGAAGATGCATCCATGCATCACTCTTTTAGTAAAAGAAGAACTAGAGAAGTTATTAGGAGCAAGTTTCATTAGACCATTGGGCTATTTTGAATGGATATCAAACATAGTTTCAGTCAAGAAAAAGCCACAAGGTATACATCTATGTACTAATTTTAGAGATATCAATAAAGAATGACCTAAAGATGATTTTCCTCTGCCAAACATTGACATGATTATTTATTCTACTATTGGGTATGAGATACTATCTCTTATGAATGTATTTTTTGTATACAATCAGATCAAGATAACTCAAGAGGACCAACACAAAACTTTGTTCACCACCCCATGGGGAACATTCTATTATCAAGTCATGCCATTCGGCTTGAAGAACACTAGAGCCAATTATCAATATGCCATAACTATCATTTTATATGACATGATGAATGATATTGTTGAGTACTATGTTAATGATATCCTAGCTAAATCAAGAACACGTGTTAGACATCCTAATATTCTAAAAAGAATCTTTGAAAAACTTTATGAGTATAAAGTCTGATTGAATCCTAATAAGTGTGTCTTGACATTAATTTATAGAAATTTATAGGGTTTATTGTATCAAAAATAGTGATCAAATCTAACCCTACTAAGGTCAAGGCCAATGTTGAAATGCCTCTACCTTCAAATCTTAAACAACTCCATAGCCTAAAAGGAAAGATTCAGTCCATCCACAGGTTCATTTTTCAATTGGTAGATAAGTGCCACCCATTTACACATCTCTTAAAGAAAGGGGTCACATTTCAATGGGATCATGAGTGTCAAATAGTATTTTTGAATCTCATTACATATTTGGCTAACCCAACAGTTTTGAGACTACCAACACTTCGACAACCACTACTTCTTCACATTTCAATAATTGAACATACGCTGGGGGTACTTTTGGCCCAACATGGTGATTATGGTAAAGAGCATGTAGTTTATTATTTAAAATGAACATTGGTGGATTATGAACATAATCATATGCCTATTGATAAGGTGTGTTTGGCTATGGTGTTCACTTCCCCAAATTTGTGACATTATATGCTAAAAAATAGAATAATTGTTATTGCTAAAGAGGATCCTCTCAAATTTTTCTTATCCAAAGTAGCTCACAGGACATATGGAAAAATGGTTCATGATCCTAAGTGAATTTTATATTGAGTATCAAAATTAGAAAGCTACCAAAGGGTAGGTTATTATTGATAAACTTATAGAAGCCCCTATTATAGACACTCAACCACTCAAATTCAACTTTTCAAATGTCTCTATCATGGTAGTGGAAGAAGTGTAGCATGAACCTGAACAATGGAAACTTTATTTTGATGGTTCTTTCATTTATCAAGGATTTGAAGATGACATATTATTAATTTTCATTGTACCAATAGCATGGTTGAGTATGAGGTACTTATTGTAGGACTTCATCTTGCCATACAGTGGGATATCTAGCACTTAATGGTCTATGATGATTCCTAATTGATTATCAATCAAACCACAGATCAATATCAAACTAGAGATGACAAGCTTGTACTCTACTATCTCATTATGGATAATCTCAAAGCTCATTTTAAATCTCTATAGTTTGAATAAGTACCATGGGCCAATAATAGATCTGTTAATGTAATGGAAATGATTAGGTCCATGATATAGATTGAAAGCAGTGCTAAAGAGTATCAATTTCTTATTGAAAATATTCTATAGCCTGCACATGTATTGCCAGATTTAGAAAGGGTATGTGCCATTGCTGGTCCTAATCCCCCACCTAAATTGCCTTGGTATCAAGAATTTTATAATTATTTTCATGATCATGTTTTTCTACCTGACTTATTCAATAACTAATATAAAATTTTCCTTCACTACATAGCTTGATATGCCCTCCTTGGAAACACACTTAAACATAAAGGTTATGATGGAACACTACTTCATTCTTTATCTTTGAGAGAATCCAAGCTAACACTTACAGAGGTTCATGAATGAATGTGTGGGGCCCACACCAATGATGTAGTCTTAGCTAAAAATCTCATTAGAATAGGATATTACTGGCCAAAAATGGAGATAAATGCTTGTAATTATGTAAGGAGGTGTGTTCCTTGTCAACAACATGGAAATTTGATATATGCACCTTCTTTACCACTATAGCTGATCACTACACCATGGCTATTTTCTACTTTGGGCCTCTATTTCATCAATAAAATAAACCCCACATCTTTTGATGGACACAAACATATTCTCACTGCTATCGAGTACTTTATGAAGTAGATTGAATTCATTCCTCTCACATCATTGGGAAGTAGATTGCCAAGTTTATTCATTACCATATCATCTATCGATATGATATCCCAACACGTATTATATCTGATAATGGTGGATCATTTGTAAATAGAGATGTTAAATACCATTGTGCAAAATTCAAAATCAAGCACAATAAATCCACACCATATAACCCACAAGGTAACGGACAAACCAAGGCATCAAACAAGACCATTATAATCATATTAAAGAAGATTTTGAACGACGTTGGCTGTAATTAGCACTTAAAAAATTTTCTTATCCTTTGGGCTTATTGAATGAGTCATTGAACCCCTACAGGGTCCACTCCATACTCCCTTATTTATGGCAAGAATCTATTATTCTGATTGAGATTGAGCTGTCTTTATTACAAGTATCTTTGGAGAACATTGAATATGATGAAGAATATAGAGTCTCAAGGTTGAAATAACTATAAATACTTGATGTTAAGCATTTGGATACCCTAGAAAACTTGTAAGCCTATCAAAATATATTTTAGAGAAGCTAAAACAAGTGCATTCTCCATTGGGATTTTGAGATTGGTGATTTGGTCTTGAAAGAAAACCAGAAGAACACAAATGTTGAATGTAAGAAAAAGGGTAAGTTCCAACCCAATTGGCTTGGAACCTATGTCATCACAACAAATTGTGGATTGGGGGCATATCAATTGGCTACTCTAGGTGGTGAGAAAATTTTAGAGCCCATGAATTTTGTACATCTCAAGCAGTTCTATGCTTAACAACCATTTGAACCATTGTCTACAAGACCCCTTACTTGAGGGTAACTTGTGTTGAAGTTATTTTATCCTACCATTATATCTTGGGTCATCCCATGATGGACTACATTCAATTTTTTTACCTACCCTGGGCCATTATTTTGAGAACCATATCTTGTACAACTCTAGATAGTGAAAGCTTTGGACTGTTGGCACTCTAGACTTATTTTATCCTACCCTAAACCATCCTCTTTTAGACCATATTCATTCTAGATCATTCTTTTTAAGAACGACATTCTTTTTATGTTTGGGGTCATTATATCCTGAATATATTTTATCCCTAGACTTAATATGATCCTAATTATGACTCATAGGCACTATGAACATGTTTAGCACTAGTTCTACAAAGCAGTTCAACATGGGTAGTATTTTTTAGCTTTTTCTTTAGACAAGTGAACATGGATACCTCTTTAGCTCAAGATCTTTGCCTATAGATGGTTCTTCATAGTTATCTCATGTTGCATACTATTTTTTTATTTTATTACTATTTGGAAGGCATTGTTACCTTAGCAAGACCTCACTCTTGCTAATTTTTGAGCATGTGACATTACAACTAGCTTTAGCTATTACTAAAACTTTTACTCTGGGATGAACATCTCCTTGATTAGTTAGTTCCTTGTTCCATTATTTATATTCATGATCCCTGTTGTATCTAGTCTAGCTATTGCTTGAACTCTTACCTATGGATGTGTATTTCCTCAGTTAGGTAGTTCCCTAGACCATTTTTAAATAGTTTATTTATATTGCTTATTCAAAAAAAACATTAAAAAATGATAGACAAAACAAAAAAAAACATTGTCTTCCCCTTTTGTATATTTTAATTTCCATGCTCTTTCCATTTTATAAGTAATCATCCCATGCACTTGCTATTTTTCAAGACCATTTCATTTTTCCTCTACAACATCAATCATGTCTTATGATCATTTTTATTCTATCCCATATCCTGAGAAAACTACATTTGGCCTAAAGTTTATGTTGGACCTCGCATCCATAGAACTATGTAGGCAACATCCACTTGTCTTGTACATTTGGAGTCAGCTCGACCACCCCCTTATTTTTCTTCTTTTCCCTTATTTTTCTTTTATGTTGTTTCACTGTCACTTGGAGGCAACTTTGTGTCCTTATTTTTGATCTGTTGTTGTAGAAATTAATGCATGTACTACATGTCCTTGAACAATTATTTTCAAACTTCACTAACATTATGACTAACTCTTGTTTGTGTGTGTTTATTTGATCTTTATTGGTGTTTTGTTGCAATTTCTTGTCTCTTCATTTATTTTTTCTCTTCCTTTGTTTTTTTTCTTGGTCTTTTGAATTTCCTATTTTTTCTTATTTCTTTGTTTTGTTTTCCATGTATATCTTGATACTATGCATGGATCTCAATTATTCATATCTTGCTTTCATGTTGTGTATTAAGTTGTTCTTGTTTAGATTTTATACATTCTTATTCCTAATTAGATCCTAATTGTTCTTATATTTATTTTAAGTTGGGTTATCGTGGTGTTTTGTTTTTCTCTTTGTCTTCATTTTTGTTTAAATGTTAATAGTTGTAACTCTGGTATTGGTAGTTTTTATCATTATCCTTAATTATAAATATTTACATTTGAATCACTCAATGCAATTTAAATCTAATGTCATTATAGGTTCTTCATACTTATGATGCATAATTTTCTTTTGCTATAATAAGCACTATGTGTTTTGGATCCAAGTCTCAAAATCAATGTAGCTTTGAAGATCAGCGCTCAAGTGCACTAATGAAACTAGGTACCTATGGCTTAATCTCCAACCCGACTCTATGTAAGATGTGCATCTCTTGGGATACATTATTATTTTAATCAAACTGTGGTCCATTTTTCTTCTATTCTTCATTCCTCATTCCATTCTCTCCCATTTTTGGGTGAACTACATTGGCTTAAGGTCTATTTATACTATGTAGGCAACACTTGGATACATAACATATCTTGAGTCATCTCAACCATATTTATTCTTCTTTCCATCCCTTTTACCACTTTGTGTAAACTCATATGCCTAGTTATTTGTAATTATTTCAGTCCTTATACCATCACATCTATGTTTACACCCACTCATATTTAATCTATGGAATAGGTTATATCCTTAAGCTATGCTTGCCAATTTACCCTAGAGGGGCACAAAATTTGAACCAGTCACAAATATAAATCAGCCATATTGGGGCATAATTAATTATAAGTGATCAAAATTCATCCCTACCAAGGCAAAATTGATTTATCAATTGATCAAATTAGCTCTACCGGAGCACATTATTATTTCCTTTCTCTAGAGAAACACTTTCTATTTCTTCTAATTCCAAGTTCTACAGATTTTTTACCTCATTTTAGAAATGTTTTAGTGTGCACCTTATTTCAGGATTGATTATTTTTTAAACGTACAACTTACACCCTAGCTTTGGGTGAATTAAAAGTGTGTCACTTATATTTTTGGATTGTATCCTTCCCCTTCCCCCCATCTTTGGGGCCTATTATATTTAACTTATATTTTCATCATTGAGAATCAATGTGTACAAACATTAGTTCATATGGATTTAATCTTTCCCACCAGTTAATTTCACTTTCTCTCTCTATTTAAGAGTCCATCCTTCTCTTTCATTCTTGTATGTCCTCTTGAAGGGGCATCATGGGTCATTTCCTTCCAAATTATTCTTGACAACTCTTTTCTTTGAAAATATGTTGCTTCACCTAAATTTTTCACTATACCTTCTCAAATAGGAGCAAAATGTAGACATCTAATTCCTAACACCATTATGTTGAAATTATCAATCTTACTTGAAATTTGTCAAAACACATAAATTAGGCCAAAACCACTTAGAACATTATAAATGGTTCGAGCTTGTCATATATAAGTGCTGATTAGGCTAATGTATCCCTAAATGGGGCAATAAATTTTGTGATTATTAGATTTTTCCAAATCATTTCGAGTCAAAATGATGAAAACATATTTTGGTGCTCTAGATCGCTCTTTTATCCAAATTCACAAGCACATGGCATGTGCATGTGTTATTTTGTGTTGAAAACATCCTAAATGGGATATTAATCAGTACACAACTAACATAATGCTCTAAGTCTAATATAGTCAAATTATGACCCAGTAATATGACATTCTGACTATTTTGATTAATAATGTGCATCCAATTTATAAGTAATTGCATAATATTTGATTAATCTCACTTAGATAAATTAATAAAAATCAAGTGCTAAATATCACCAAGATTACAATGCCTTCATATAGTTAGTTGGGTTGGTTACAATGCCTTCCTAGAAGCATGGGATATAATTCTTAGATTATCTATATTTTGAATAAACAAATTTGGGCATTAAGATCACCAAGATTTTATACTATGTGAATAGATGTTGAGATATGTTTAAATACACATCTCCTTCTCATTCTAGAGAGTTCCTAGTTATAAAGGTGTGAAGTTAAAGAACAATTAGAAGAAGATAGAAACAAAGTTCATTAATTCGTATTTGTATATGTTCTTTTGAATGAAATAGAGATAAAAAATTTTCTTTTTTTTCTGAGTAAAAGCAATTCTCGTTTTGAGAAAAGAGCAAGGTCCCACTTCTCTCCAAGGATCAAGATAAATTGGAATTTTTTAGTTTAGTAGTTTAGAAAGTATTTCTTTAATTCAGATATATTTCATTCACTGTAAATTATAATTTACTTTTAACCAAAATAGTGAATTATTTTAATGCAGAGTGATTTCCCTTCCAAAAAAAAAGTGATTTTTTAAAATGCAAATGTGAATTTTATTTTCCAAAAGCAAGTGTGAATTTATTTTAATGCAAGAGTGTTTCATTTACATGCAAGAGTTATTTCAATTTAATACAAGCAGATTTATTTTGTGATAAAGTGTGTTTTTCAAACTAGATTAAGTTTGTTAATTCATCTCATATTAAAAATTTGTAATAAGTTATTTAAATGACAATAAACAACATTCTTAGATTCTGAACATCACATTGTCCTACCTAGCCAGGCAAGTTGAGTGAGGATATTATATGTCTTATGCCAGATGTTTAAGTTTTAGATGTTGATGGTGTGAATGCCAATAGGAGATCTTAAATTAATAAAAAATTTATATTTAATTTATTTTAAAATATAGTTAGAGTTTATTTTACTATTTTTAGGATTTAGAAAGCATAACAAAAGTAAAACCCCAAAAATAGTGAATTGTACAGCTCCAATATCAAATAGTCTTATTATAAACAACCATTGAACACTTACCTAGTTTTAAATTACAAAAATATATTTATTTGTTAAATTAGAGGTATAATTATAGCCTATCACTTCTCCTTCATCTCTTTTCTCTCTTTTATCCCTCTCAAACTAGTTTCTAGCCCTCTTCGCTTAACTAGCCCTTTTTATGGATTGATTAGGTCTTCTAACCTTGATACTCATATGTAAAACCTCTGTTATATATTCATGACACTTATTTTATGGTCTTAATTACCTTTTTATACTTACCAATGATCTATATCATTCACTTGTTCTCTACTTCTCTCACTCTCTAAGCATACCAAATAGGCCTAAATTGTCTTGCTTTTATATAAGTCACTTGATCATATACTTATTAGTCAATCACATACTAAAAAAACTTATGTCATCTATGAATAGGTCTTATAATATTAAAATAACATGCCTTAATCATGAATCAATCAATACATTAGGTCGACCATAGCTCAATTATCCCTTATTCCTCTTTGAGGCTTTAAGGAGACTTAATAGGTCTTTTTAACAACACATTACCCTTTGATCTTATTGAAGTGTATTAAAACACCTCACATGGTAGGAAAAAATCATATGAAAATATAATAGACCTTATCCAATGTCATTTTATGTCCATAACACGTTTTAGGTCTAATCACCATTTGAACCCCTTCTTAAATCATTGTTCATAAAATGCCTGTGCATATACAAAAACTCTATCTTGAACAACTGCAGCATAAAATCAATTTTATCAAACAAAAATGGAAAAAAATTACATATACAAAAACCTTATGAATTCAAGGTCATCAAAATATTTATCTGATGCTTCACCTTAAGGCATACATACTCAAAATCTTCTCTATAAGATGTTCACTAAGAATTATCAATTGACTTCAAAACACAGTCAAAGAAACATGAAATTATAACACTTGACTAAACATGATCAATGGATTTAAATACATTAACATGATCTTATATCATCCTCAAAGTAACCTCAACTCAATAGATCATAGCCTCTTATGAAAACTATTGGTCTTGCAGACAAATTTGTTGATCTTCTCTGTCATAGACTCTACTTAGCCAGATAAGCCATTTTGGATTTAATGTTCTAACCTATCACATTGAATTTAAATATTATTAAAAGAACAGATATATTATTAAAGTATAAAACAACATAATAATACACTTTAATGCATCACTCTTACATGAACACAAATTAGGAATTATCTTCTCACTTTTACATGATTTTCTTACTATCTGCACCACTAGGTCTATTAGCGACTGGCCAACTTGGATCACTAAATTTTCACATAAAAAATATGGGACATATCCATAAAATTTCATGGAAAAAAACTAAAAGTCTCACACTTTTATCTTCATCTACTTAGCAACTTTGACTTGATCAACTTTGCCTACTACGATAGATTCATGAAAAATAAACACTTGCCTATAGGGTATTCTCACTCATCTAAGAAACTAATAACACCTAGAGGTGGCTAAGATATTTGGATTCAACTTATAATTACTTAAATGGTCATACAAAATAATTCTAAGCTCTTCAGAAGAATATCTTCAACATTGTATCAATGTTACAATTTTATGAGGGTTTATACCAACTTCCAATCTTAATGATCATTCATAAAACTTAGCTCCTCTTTTCAAAAAATAATGCTTGGATATTTCATCTATAATAATTTCTCATCTACCATGAAAATATTATATTTTCATGTAGATGCTTCATGTGCCAATGAACACTAGGAAAACCTTCTCGGGTAGACAAATCTTCAGTATGTGCACTTGAGAAACTTGAAACACTTTTTCAAGCCTTAACCTTAAAAATCTAACCTAAAACTTCATGCACATAATTAATACAATTTGAATCACCTATATCAATGTAAAAATACTCATCCATGTCATGGATATTGATCCTAATACCCCATCTGGCCACCATCTCTTTCTTTTTCTTTCTAGACCTTGACCTGCAAGTCTTATTAGGCCTTGATTCTAACCTTCTATCCACCATGTAGGCTTCACCTTGAAAATATCATGTGTTAAAATTCCTCTTGTATATGCTCAAGAAACCTCATACACTCACTCTTATTTTGAGCTTCAACAAAGCATCTTCATATCTTCTTACCAATCTTTAAAGCTTGATTAAGGATCTTCATAGCTTCTTCAAAGATGCATACACAGATCTTTGAAGCTTACCTTCTAATCATTTTCAAGGTCCTCAACACATCATGTAAAAACTCAAATGACCTCTATTATTATAAAAAACTATCAAGTATTCTTCAGAGCATACAATTTCTTCTTCTGATCTCACTCATTTTTATGGCTATTGGTTGTATACAACCATGATAATGATGCTAGAAAGATAACTAGCAGGGTCAATAAAATTAACCATATACTAATATGAAAAAATGATATAATCATAATTTTTTTTTCTCTATCTCTCTTCTATATATTTTTTTTTCATGTGTTCTAAGAGCCTTCCACACCCAAATTAATTGTTGGGGTAGGTTGGGACTTACTAAAACTTGTCGATGGTTAGGTTCATTTGAGTCAATCATAGTGAAGGTTATTTGAAGACATGAAAATAATTATTTGGATGGACTAATTCTTATCTATAATGAATTATTCTTGTACTATTCTATTTGGATTTATAAATTTGTTATGAAACCATTTAATTTTATTCAATGGATCTGTAAAGCATATTGAATCAAAGATGTTTCCATGTGAGTGTTTAAATTGCACAGTTTCTTTGCTTAGTTACAAGTGGATATTGGCATACAATTTTATTAGATGGTAATTATGTCTTTTTAATTATGTATAAACTCTATTGTAATTTTAGTATTCTTTTGAAATAACAAATTACCATTGAATTGATATACAACCCTTCTATTTTGTAAGAAATTGTGACTTTAGTATAATTGTTTTGTTTTGTATGAATTGTTGATTCTAATGCAGTTGTTATGTTTTCATGTATAAGTTAATGATTTTAATAAATAAATAAAATTAAACTTATCACAATATTATATTTATTATAATGTTTATTACATATCATCATACCAAAAATAAATAAAATTCAACTTATCACAAGATTATATCCATGATTAATCCATAATAAATGAATAATATTTATTATAGTGTGTCCATTGCATGATCATCATCATATTATTCAAGTATGTTTCCTAAAACATGATTGGTGGTGGTAATGTATAAAAATAGGGACTAGTCAAGAATAAGTGGCATCATAATATGAAGATTAGATAGATATTATTTAATTGCATCAAAATCCTTATGAAATTTTTCATCCTACTTAAACTTAGTATATTTTCACAATAATCTTGAAATTGGATGGGTATTGTCAGTTAAATAAAATGAGAGAAATTTTCAAAACTTGATTTGGGTGGGATAACTCTGGTGGAGATTAAGAGGATGGAGATCTAGATGATCCTTACAATTGTGATGAAGCAAAATATGGTTAGAGCATAGACAAGGCATTCCTATAGTGGAGGATGTATGGATCAAGGGAAAAAACTAGTCGACAAAGAATAATTTATGAAATAATTACAAGCTCTATTGTGGATATAAAATGACCTATTTATTATGGGAAATGGTTTAAATATCCTAGTTTAATATGTAAAGTTGATATATTTAGAGCCACATATGTTGTCTTTCATCCAACAAATGGTTAGAAGAGAATGTTGCCAAAAGGACTAAGTGTTGATGCCAAGACAAAGGAGGTCGCATAAAGATAGCAAGTTTTGAGGTAAGTAGAATATGGTGTCTGGATCCTTTAGATGTAGGTCATCTTGACTCACATTTTGAGAAAAAATATGTGTGCAACAAAGAAACCAAATTTGGTCTTATGTGTAGAGTCTACAAAGAAGACAAACATGGGTGACTTCATTGTTATTATAGAAGTTAAGCAAGGTTTTTACACTACATTTTCCCCTTGTTCTTGGGAAGATAAAAGGACTAGTTTTTATACAACAAATACTTATAAAATATAGGTTTTATATACCATAGTGGAAGAATATATCGCTTTCCTCCCAATACCAAACACTCTTATTGACAAAGCTCAACATAGATGGTTGAATTCTTTGATAGGTAAATTTAAAGGAAAAGTCCCAATGTTGACTATGTTAGAGAATGGGCCAACACAAAGTGGAAGCCCAAAGGATAGGTGGAGATTATAGATCTAAGAAAATACTTATTTTTATATCCTTCTCAAAACATGAGGATTTTTCTAAATCTCTTCCAAAAGGACCCCAGCTTTTGGGGAAAATTAGTCTTTCCATAAAAAAAATGGGCCCCAAGTATGGACTTTGAGAATGAAATTTTCAACCAAATTCATATATGGGTGAATTTTATAGAGTTAATAAGACTCTTAAACCAATATATCTCCAAGATACCATTCTTATAGACATGGAATATTCAACATACACACAAAGAATAAACTATCTATTAAAAAAAATAGATTATATAATGCTAACATTGTTCTCCTCTTCTCCTTCATACAAGATGCACTACTAGAATTCCTATAAATATGAGAGATAGATGGGTTAGCCTTCCTAAAAATAGTAATAAAATATTTATGGTAAAAATGTCTAACCATGTACAAACATTGAATAAGGAGTAAATATCAAATAAACCTAAGCATAGATTAACCTAAGCTAGTGATTAACTCTAACAAAATTTACCTAGATTACCATTGGATTTATGAGAGGAGGAGGTCCTAAAAGGCATAGCTAAATATATTAATTAGGTTATCTCCCTTGACCTTGTCAAAAAATCTAATAGAAACCTTATAAATTCAATATTATGCATCAATGTATTCACAAATAAAGAGCTTCCATCCATAGTCAATCTTAGTTAGAAATATGGGGAATTGAACCAAAGGGTAGTTAATGAAAATATCCCTTATTCGTTGTGTTAGAGATTGGGACATGTCTCTAGAATATGTCCTATAAAAATACATGAACAATTAGAGTGGATGAGAAAGGAGGCCCTTTACAAATCCAATGTATCCTAGAAAGAGGGGTCATAAAGGTACCAAAATCTTAAAGAAGTGAAGGAACCAATTATAGACTAGGAATTAAAACTAAAGTCAACAGCTGAAAAAAAGGAAGATGTAGTTCTAGTTATGTATCAAGAAGCATATCTAAAGGATGTAACTCTAATTAGTATTCATGAAGAAGAGATGGAAGACACTACTAAAGTGGGTTATTGGGGGTATAGTAATAAGAATTTAATGTTGGAAGAGGAGGATGATCATGTGGTTTTTGAGGATGGAGAACCTTTATAAATGACTATCTATGAACATGATCTTTTAGAAGATATGAAGAAGGCCTAGATAGTCATCTGATGGAGAAGGAATTAGTAGTCTTTGATTTTAAGGATGGGGGGACAAGAATTGTGTAAGTCTAGGATCAAATCCAGTAGAAATAAAGAGAGGTAAAAATTACCCTCATCCTCTTAGACACTGAATCTCATGATTAACCCTCAAAGATAGATGTTAAGAACTTGAGAGCCCTTAATTTTTGGTAGGGTTCCATGTATAGGGAGTATATGAAAAAATAACTAGAGAAATGGGGATATAATTCACCCATGAGTGTGGATAGGATGGTTGGAGTTTTGTGATTAGGAAAACTAAATACAAATTAATGATTCAAAGTAGTGATAGAGTCACTAGGAGTTCCAAGTTGAAGGAACCTGTTGGATCCAAACCTAGATTCCAATACTAAGGGGTAAGTGTTACATAAGATTATATTTGAGTTATCTTTCTGACCAATTTTGGTATTTTTGTTCATGTGTTACCCATGGGTTCATTCTTCTATCTTATCTCACTTCACTAAAGGTTAAAGGTTATTTTCTTAACTTTCAACTATTAGTTGGTCATGTTCTTGCTTGATTTATTATTAAGTATATTACTTTATTATTGTATTTCTCTAGTTTATTCATTTATTTTTTCTTGTTATAATTTTTAAAAGGGTTGGGTTCCTTTTAAAATTGCCCTTTTTACCCATTAGCACAAAAAATCAGTTAACTATGCAATAATTTGTCTAATAGCTTTAATTTTTCTTGTAAACTTCTTAGTTTATTAAGGCCTTTAGGAGGAGGCATTTCAATTATGGACTATACTATTTTAATACCAACTTATATAATTATTTTATAAATAACAAAACACAATAATTTCCTTGATTTAATTCTAACCATATATTTCTTAGTATTTAATTTAACATTGTACTTTTGAAATTGTTCAAATATTTTTTTTAAATCACAAGCATGGTTTTCATATTTTTAAAATTTTCCTAGGATGTCATCAACATAATCCTAGTATTTAATCATGGAGTATATTTGTCATATCATATTGATATTTATACCTATGTTTATTAAACCAAATGATATGACAACATATCAAAATGTTCCCTAGGGGGTTGTAAATGTAGTTTTATGTTGATCATTAAAATTAATCTTGATTTGATTAGAACCAAAAAATACATCTGTAAAATAGAACATATCATAACCCACTATATATTAAACTATCATATCAATATTAGGTAAGGGAAGCCATCTTTAAGACTTGATTTATTTATGTCTCTAAATTCAATTCAAATTGTCATGCCCCCATTGGTTTGGCAATTGGGACAATGTTAAAAATTCATTCTAATTAGTCAATAGGTTGTACGAAACCAACATCAAGTAACTTATGTATTTATTATTATGATAATAATTAAATTATAGGATGAATATTCATAATCTTTATTTTTACTTATTTATCATTAGAATTGACAACTACCGCAATGGATGTGTCAATACCAAGCATATCGGCATAAGACCAAGAAAATACATCAACATCGTCTTGTAATATTTTGATATGAATATTTGGTTAATTAATAGTACCAAGGTTAATATCATTCATGCCTCTATTAAATATTTTTTATCTTAGACATATGGTGTTGTTGGTAATGTGATTAGACCATCTAAAAGAGATTTTTCACCAATAACTGAGGGCTCACACTCCCCAAAATAAGCAAGATTGTTTAATGTAAAATGGAATCTATTCTTATGATAATAAGTAAATAAATCCATAATATTTCACAAATTTTCTTAAATGGATTCATATTTAGAGAATGTATCCAAGAGTATATTCTTAGACGAAGAGACACCATCAATTAATTCTATATGTACTAGCTCTATAGTCATCACACTATTCATTTCTTGTAAGTGATTCTTGTTAGATTTGGAAAACTAATTAGGAAGATATTTGTTTTTTTTTTATGGGACTCTCATAATTATGAGATCCCAAGTATTTGTGATTCACTTGAAAATGTGTATATTTAAATCTAGAATACTCATTATATCTAAGCCTATATTTTAGGAAATGAGCACTCAGAATGATACGTTCATGATAAATTACTCATGTTTACCTAAACCTTGGCCTTTATATCTCATTTTTTCATTCATATTTTATTCTAAATCCATACCTTTATATATTATTTTGAATCAATCTAAGAGCTTATTTTGGCTTATTAATATCACAATAGTCATTGATCATATGCTTTTTACCTTTATCATTATAAGATTGCATATAAATAGGCATGGATGATTGAATTGGTCTTCCATAGTATTGTTGGGTAAGATATAGCTATTTGATGTCAAAGGTGCTCATATTTTATCTATATTCCTTTGGGTCAATTGGCATAAAATTAAGCTCAAATAACTATGTGTCCATACTATCAATTTGAGTGCCATAATTCTCTTAGGTTTGATTACCATCACCCCATTCAAATGTAGTTAATTTTTTAATTGGAATTACCTATGAGGGTGTCATAATAGATTGTTGAGGTTTATTTAAATGTGTTATAATGATAATGGTGGCCTTTATCATTTTAAAAAATTGAGATGGTACATCATCAACAATACATGTATTTATAGTACCTTTATGTATAAATTTCAATCATTTATGTAATATGGAGGGAACTGCATGCATGGCATGGATCCATGGTCTCCCAAGTAAAATTTCATATCTCACATCATTAGATATTGCTTGACATTTCATAGTTATGGTATATGGTCCAAGGGATATGTTCAATGTATTGCTCCATGAGCCTTTCTTACTAATTTTTAAATACTTAATAATCATATCATAATTTATGAGGGCATGTCTTCTGATTCCAAGTTTACTAAGAAAAGACTCACTAAATATATTTAATCTTGAAACATTATCAATGGGGACTTTTTTAATCCCTTTATTGTTGATAATAACATGAATGTACAATGATAAATTTTGATGCACAATGTCTATTGAAAGCAACTCATCATACTCAAACATAATAAGGTTCTCAATATATGTAAAAGATCTAACAATATAATCAAGGTGAGAAGGTTCAATGTTACTTGGAAAAGTAATGTCTTCTAAGGCCTTATAAATTATATCTTTGTAAACATTAGACCTTGTAATCAAATCTAGGATATATATCTTAACATGAGGGTTTTTAAGTTTATCTATAAATCATAATCATTATTTTCTTGCAATATAAGCCTTAGGGCCTAAGGAAGGTTATAAGGGATATTTTAGTTAGCACCACCATGAGGTTGAGAAGGAATATGGGGAATTATATAATTGTGTGTTTTTTATCATCTAGGTTGTTACAATAACTACTTTGTAATAAATGATCATACAATGAGCCACACAAGGTCTATCTCTAGAAAGCATTAAAAGAAAGCTATCAATTTTAAGGGTATCATTTCATAAAACATCATTATTACATACAAACCTATCATTTTTTCAACCATATGTTAGTATACTATAATATATCAGTGGAAATAAACATGCAATCATTAATAAACATTCACAAAGAAACCATATCATCATTCATAATAAAATACATAAGCTACAAACATCTCATGTTTATATTATCATAAAGAAGCATGTTTTAAGTGAATAACATACACCCATAATAAATGTTTAGGAGCACAAGAAGATACAAGATCCATAATAGGAGGGAAAACTAGGTATTCTAGAAGCCAACGTGGTCTAGCATACCCTAATGACAATGATAAGAAATGAAAACCTTAATGATAAGTCTCAACATGGGAATGAACTAAAGAAAACCTAAGGAAAAATTAGTATCCAATATGTAATACATGCACAATCTAACCCTATAAGGAAAAGATCATACAAAGTAATACGGTTCACATAAAATTAAACCCCAAAGTTTCTTGAAAGATGACACATGTTTACTAAAATGTAGTATGGTAAAGTTGTTGAGGTCAAGGGATGCCACTAAATCATAGTCACTGATGTTATAATTTAGACCTAAACATAATACACAAAAACAACAATAAACATAGACGTAATATCAAAAATTGAAGTGAATTAAATGTGTAAGATTTGGTAAAGAGAGTTCATATATAAATACCTCAATTATGACTTACCTATGTGTTATTGAAGCCTAAAAATAGGCGAAAACATATCCAAAACCAGTCCTAGAGTAAAACTTAGAACTTTGGTGTCAATTTGAGAATGTACAAAAAAATAACAAGCATGCTAGATTGTGAAGGGTCGATGTTGATATGTTAATCCCAATCCAAACCACTATGGATAACCCTATTAAGATGATTCCATATCTTGATTAATTTTTTTGTGTGCTCATACTTGTCAAAAACCTCATACTTTGATGAAATTTTTCATTCCTCTGCTCCTACTTGTCAAAAACCTCTCTCAGATTATCAAATTGGGTTATAAGCATGCTAGAATTTATTATCATTATTCCAATACTAATTGGTCCAAATCACCTTGTAATAACATAAAAAATGGGATTAGTTATGAAGGGCCTACTTCAATTAGACCTGTGTTATTTAACAAGTTGGCAATCATCACTCATTAAAGTCCAACAAGTAATCTAGTGTATTATGAAGATCCCAACCCTTATCCCAATGTATGAGTGCAATCAACAAGTAGATTCTATATGCTCTTTCACTAGTTATGTATCAATGCGATTCTACTTTTATACTTCAATATATGGCATAGCAATAAAATCCAGAGTGTGTCCTTGAATTTGAGTTATAATCTTTGGGTCATAAATGCATCAATGCACTTATGTACTTATAGACTTGTTGAATTTTAATTAAGACCTTCTTGAAATTCAAGTTGACCAAAAAAAGGTGGGAAAGTCAATAAACAAAGCATAATAAACTAACCAAACTAGAGGAAAGGGTCAAGGGACATACAAAAATAGACAACCAAGATAAAATTTTGTTCTTTTCATACTATCTAATCAACAAATATTCATAGCAATAATTACATTTTAATAATTTAGTATATTTTCTTATCCTCAAATGATGGCACAACATTATTTTTGTATCAAATATTACTTAATCCAAGTGTTGGTCAAAACCACAGAGCTAGTGGGATATGTAAATGTATCTTCATATATTTGAGTGGAAAACAATTTTTTTTCTATTTACAAACAACCAATTGGTAGATTGAACTCTCAATATTACCTAGTTTTCAATCACAAGTAATGAATCAATTGATTCCTTAAAATATTTATGCTTGTGGGATCCCAAATTCAAATCAATGACACAAGAAGCACTCTAGCATCCATTTTGTCAAAAAATTATGGCATGCATACAAAATATTATGGTGATGAAAACAATGGAAGTATCATAGGTGATGTATGAGCATCCAAGGAAAGTAACACAACCTGCATGGTTGATATGATTTTTATTTCTCCTAGAGACAACACCTTTTCATGAACATCATGTTGGATTTTGAGAAAAAGGACCATGTTTGAAATCACCTTGTGATGCCCATGAGATCAGTTTTTAATCACAAACATGAGATTTACAGAGACCATAAATTTGTTTTGTAGACTTAGATTTGAGTGACATTTGTTTTTATACCATATTACTTTTCAAGAGGAATCTAAAGATGCCATCAAATTTCATATCAGGTGAGATATCACCTAGGAAATATATGGTTAAATTAGACAGTGTGATATTGTGATAAAAACAGCTTACCAAAACCATAACTTATTCATACAAAGTCTAAATCAAAATTCATTTTTTTAAAATCATTTAATTTTTCAAAAGGAATCAAAATAGGCAATAAGATCTCAGATTGATTGAGTTATCCCTGGTTGAATAATACAATGTGATAACATGGCAACAATATCTTGTCAACACCATATCTTCATACGATATATAAATCGAGTGTCATTTTTTAATTTTACATATTTTTTTGAGGGGGATCTAATGGTGGAGTCAAATAAATGATACAATACATCATATCACCAACACCTTCAAGAATATGTTTTGGGTGGTATGCAAATGCCAATAACAACTATTTTGAGGTATCATTGCGGTGACACCTCTATGCAAAAAAAATATGTGGTGTTATAGATGCCAAAGAAGACTAATTTTGAGGTGTTTTTGTCACAAACCTATATGAATAAAATTATTTAGTTTCATATGGATTTTCCTATGTGATAAATGTATTGGTCTAGAAAAAAAAGTACATGTAGGGGAAGATAATGATCCATCTTGTAAAACATTAGATAGTTGACACACATATCCTTTTTATGGTATCACATGAACGAGAACATTTTGACTAAGTGTGAGATAAGTGACACATGTCAAATATAATTGGTGTATTTTTAGTTAGAGGTCTCAATGAAGATATGACTTAGACCATGTAGTGCACAAATTTAATACAAACAATAGACTAATTTGTAGTATTACACACATAAATAATATGCTTAATACAATAACAAAATCTTTTATTAATTTAAATGAGGAATTATAGATTTCATACACAACATAATATAATTATAGACATTCAAGTAAATTTATAATTATCATGGTCTCAAAATAAGACGTGTTATAACCTTTCACCCTCTCACATCTATGACTCATACAAATCTCCACTTGAACCAATCTAGGTTCTCCCTTAATCTGGCATACTTTTAACTCAAATTATCTCCCCCCAAAGAGGACCACTCTCAAAAGTGTAAGTATGTTTTAATAATGATACATGATTCAATTACTTACATTAATGCTCTCTACTAACTCACCAACTCACTAATGCGACAAATATTAAATAGTTTTAACATTGTACGCCATAACCATTACACAGTTTTAACACTATGTGCCAAAACCATTAAATGCTTATACCACATCATTATTTACCAAAAATATTAAATTTAAAATACAATCCCAATGTTCTATAACACATCTCAAGTTTGATAATATGTTGCTGTGTGATGTGGTATCAACTCTATTATCTCCAATGTCTCTCGAATTAACAAGGACTATTAAGTAGTTGAAATGGATCCTTATTATAGATGTTTATCTAACCTTTAATTATGAGTTTTTATTTGACAAGTAAACAAACATCTAAAAATCATGTTTACTCAACATGAACCCTAGATCTCACAGTGAACAGGTTGCACCTTACCATAAAGCAACTATTGGGATGTTTTAAGGTTTAAGAAGATTATAGGGAAAACCATAACCTCATGCCATATTCTAATTTGATAGATGGATTTGGAATGTTGTCAATATGTTTTCCATAAAATCATGAGTTATCATGAAGGTTGTGACATATTTACAAGTATTTTGGAAAACTGTAATAGTATGATATGATCTATTTTGGTAGATGACTTTAAAATAATGATAAGATGCTCCCTATAAAATCATGAGTTACCATAGAGCCTGTAGCACTTTTTAGGATTTTCATGCAAAACTATAACTGCGTGTTAAGCTTTTATTTGATAGATGGGTTCTTAAGGTTGTTTCCATGTTTCCTAAAAACCATGAGCTACTATAGAGCTCTGTAGTTCTTTTTTTAATTTTTGGGTTGAATTACAGCTATGTTAAGTTTTCAAGTGATGTGCCACTTGTTGAGACTATTTATATGTTGTATGCATGTCATAAGATGGTATGGTGCATTGTATAGTGATTTAAAGCTACAAACATATTCATAGATACAATTCATTTTTTTAGGGGTTGTACCACTAAATAATAGTGTGCAACAAATTTTATTAACATTTTTAGGAACCAAGATGTACCATAGACATATTAAAATAATTCTAGAACAGTGTAAACCTCATAACAACAAAGACCTTTAACCCCATTTAGTGTTACCTATCCTAATCATATTTTTGTTTAATGAAATTTTTATTGTGGACCTAGATTCTCCTACATCATATAATTTGGGTAAGAGTTTTGTGAGCATAGGGATCATAAACTTAGACTAGGTAGAACCATCATTTTTACTTGAGGCATAAAGCCACAAAGTGCCCTTCCACCATGTGAGATATCTCAAAAGTTTTTAATTAAATTCCATTTTCCTTTTATAGTCATCTTATGTACCATAGATAATCATGTTATCACTCAAAATATGCACTTTTGTGCAAATGGATCTTGTGCTTGATTGTGCACAACTCTTCCATCCCTAGTGCCTTGGACTCATGCACCAAAGAGCAATTCAGTGTCTTGTTGTAACAATATGATTGTCCCCTAAGGTGTGGGACACTTTCATTCCTTGGGATGAACCTTCTAAGTGTAAAAAACTCCTTTTTATCCACTTCTATGTCTAAATGGACTTTAGATTAATTTCTACCAAATAACACAAATTAAGCTTATAAATCACTATTCATTCCAAATTCATTTGTGCATTGGATGTAAGTACCCTAAATCATGTCAATGCATCCCTATTTGGTTCAATGCATTTTAAACAATAATAACCTCTCTCCAATTCATCCCTAGTCAATTTGTAACCTAAAAATTGACATTTTTTTACCAAGAGTTGAGGGATAACCTTATATAAATTTAGAAAATGCAATAACCTGATCAAAATTGCTTAATTGATTAAACCCAATTAACTGCATAGTTGAAAATTCCATGGATAATTAGTGAATTTATATTTTTAGAAATTTATAAATCCTAATTTGATGGCATCATCATGACATCACACAAATATCTAAAATCCATAGCTTTTGTCATTTCCTATCTTCTAAATTCACCAATTAAATTTATTCCTCAACTCTCATGATAAGTGGATAAGTGGATCATGGAGAATTAATGAATTTCTATTTTGAAAATTCATAAATTCAACTAAAATGTCTTCTATGAGTTGTCAATTTACTTACATAAAGTATCAATAATTGGTTGGAAGACAATCATTCTTGACCCATGTCTCTCACATGGCCCTCATAATTATCCTTAAACCAACCTAGAGCTAGCCTAACTCAACTCAGGGTTAGACTGACTCAACCAAGGTTATTTATAAACCTAGCCTCCCTTCGATTAGAGTTAGTTATGAGACATATAAATAAAAGTGCCAAGACACCTATAAAACAATCTTCATTAGTGTAATATTATTATGAAAAAATACCATAAAAAAAGCTTCATTGTAGTGTTACCATGCTAACATGCCAAGCCAGATTAATCCAAGCCAAAGTGACAAGGATAAGTGGATAAATAGAGCTTCATTGACAAAGATTTCTTGAGTAAAAGTCAAGCAAGCCAATCATCTCAATAAGAAATTTGGAGCTACAAGGAAGGTTAGTATTTACTTCTAGTTATAGTTTGTTTTATTCTTGTTATTTTTATGCTCTCCCTATTGTCTAGGCAAGAGGTGTTAGTGTTTAGCGTGTTTATTTGGATTTGATTTTATCTCACTAACATAATACCAATCTCTCCACTTGGATTCATTATTCACATTATGGTACATCTATTGAGATAATTCATCCCACAAACCTTCTAAATATGCATTTAGATCATCTTTTGATGATGTTTTGCTTGTTTTCTATCTAAATTTCATTTTTTTAATCTTTTGACTTTAATGGCATAATCTCCATGAAGAATGGTAGAATCAATATGAAAAATAATGGAATCACTCTATAGAAAAATGGAATTACTTTATAGAGTGATGGAATCACTCTGAATAATGATGGAATTAATTTAAATAAATCACTCTAAATGGTGAAATTGCTCTGTTGAATGGTAGAATCACTCTATAGAATGGCAAAATTGCCCATAATATAAAAATTACTTTATAGAATGGTGGAATCACTTAGAACAATGGAATCACTTTGTATAACAATATAATCACTCTTTATAATGGTGAGATCACCCTATATATTGATGAGATCATCAGGCTACAAAGTGGCCAACTCTAGGGGGCTCATTTGAGGTCATCTCGACTCCATTTTTTAATGTTTTTTTTAAAACCATGTGTATGCTCCTAAATTTTCAAAATATTATATTATTTTACCTTAAATTTTCATAAATTTTTCATATACTATATAAAATTCCTAACACTTTTTATAAGACCCAAAGGCCAAGAGAAAATACTTTTAAACACTCTAAGTTGAAAAATGAACATCTGAATTTGGTGTTTTAAAAACTTTTTTTACTTGATTTATTTTTCATTTCGGTTAAGTTTTAAACACAAAACCATGGGGCTCAAATTTCATAACATATTTTGTTTTGATGCCATAAAAATAATCTCTCACCTTAGTTAAATACTCATAAGAGTTCTCATTTTTATGCTTGTTTATTAAAGTGTTTATTTATCAAAATGAGTGTCATGTGCATGCTCTCCCCTCATCCCCTTTAGGTAACTTGGGTGATAAAAAATGCTCACTCTTTTCACTTGTCACTTTTATCCAAAAGCATGGAAGGAAAGACACTAAGGCCCTTCCCAAAATCCATATGATTTGGGTGACCCCAAAATGACCATAAAGTCCCATTTTTCTTTATTTCATGCATTTTTGGCTTGTGGGTGGGAGTTCATCAGCTCCTCACGAGTCCTCTAGGGAAGCATTGACCCAAAAATTCATCTCTCAACATCATTTCAACCCCAATCCATGGTGGGGTATATAAATTAAGGGTGACCCATTGGGATACTTATTTTGAGCGGTTAAAACAAGTTCCATTAGTGGTACTCGAACTCAAAATGAAGGGGTAAATTGGACATTGCACTATATTGAGAAATTGATGGATGTAGTAGTTGAAAAAAGGATAAGAATTTTTAAAAACAAATTGATTGAGGTGTATCCAAAATACATGATTACATTTATAGTTTTAACCACATTTGGGATCATCTATAAATGAATGAAAGTTGATAGTTTAGACAACCCCACTTACTGCGGACATATTATTGATGCAGGGTGAGTAGCCCAAAGTTCCATGTCATTGTACAAACTCTTGAGAAAAGAGGGGACCTAAAAACCCTAATTTTCATGTGCTTTTACTTTTTGGATTAATAACTTAAAATCCTCTCAAGATCAATTATATAAATGGAATTTGATAGTATAATGCAACCTTGTCATTTTTAGGATTTAGGACATTACACTTAAGTGTTTTGTCATTTTATCCTCCTTACTTACATGTTCTTGAGTCAACACTATTTATTTATCATAATACAACCAAAATAAGTCTTATTTACACATCACTCTTTTGTTTAAATAGGCGTTACATTGTCTATTTGATATCACACCTTTGGCTTAGTCATTTGTCAAACTTCTATGTGTGTGTCACTTACTTGAAAAGGGTGTCATTACACTGCCCAATTCATTCCAAGTTTTTTGCCTTATAATTTTTGAATCCAAACATTTTTCATACCTTTCAACCATGATAACATAATTACACTAGTGTCAGGATCTTGCTCCTAAATTAGATCACATATGATTACCTCTTGTATTAGCAACTAAACACGGAATTTAACTAGAATGATAAGTAGAAATATGAAACAACACAGGATATGAGAGACAATACACAATTGTATTAATAATCACTCAGAAGAAAATACAATAAAGAAGATGCCACTTCTTCTTCCACCTCAAAGGCTTGCCACACCTCAAGGACTTCTTCCCTCTCTCTCACGGTCCCAACACACAACTCAAATATAGAGTTGTTGTTCACCTCCACCAGTCAGTAACACGCTTCCAGTACACCAAGCACAAAACCGTACTCCAATTATATCTTCTACTCTCTACTGCCACCTGCAAATCACCAGACCTTACTCACCATTGTAGATCTCCAAAAGAAGCCATGCACACCTGCTGACCAAGATCATACATACACGAAGAACCCTTCTGATTCTCCAAACCAGCACCCACACTTGGTGTTGTGGCATTAGGAGGAACACACCATTGCTCTCCTCTCTCTGAAGGAGCTTATTTTTCTCTCTTACTCTCTAGCACTCATTTATAATACATCCCATGAGTCTATTATATAGATCTCATGCTTACAATAATTAGACTATCTTAATTAAAATAATTAGACACACAACTCAAGACTATAATTAGCCTTTAACATGCAAACTAACAGTCCAAAAATAGACTCTCCAGAATCCACATGCAAACTGCATGTTCACACACATGTTGCCAACGTCGACTCCTCCCTGACTGATGTCGGCCGACTTGTAACTGACGTCAATTTCTTCTGCACTGATATCTGACCGACGTCAGTTGATCAGACTGACGTCGATTGCCCTGTAACTCATTCTACAACTCTCCACAACCTCCACAAACTCCGTAACTCCTCCTATTTACATCCTGGTGAATCTTTTAGCTCCACAACCTAACAATATCCCACTTGGAGATAAATAGCTGCACTTATACCTGTACCTGTACCTTCATCTAATTCATTCCCTAGCTTGTATCCCTCTTCAAGCTCAGTCCTGAAGACCAACCACCACACAACCTGTGATGCTACACCTGTCATCTAAGTAACCTGCCACATTCAAACCTACAAACCCGTGTAGTGAAGACCTTGACCCTGCATAACATGAATCCCTGCTGCTGGTCCCTCTCAAATACCTAAGAATCCACCTTCCCTATATTGGCTCCAAACTCTCTGACAACTCCCACTACTTGGGAAAACTTAGGTCTACACTCGACCTCATGTGATTTTAAACACTGTTCTAAGCGAAGCTTGAACTATCCAGCCCTTGGTGTGCTTACCAATTCTGCATCCTTCATCTTGAACCCTGCCAACACCGTCTTCACATCAACTCCCACTGGAGACAAAATCTCCATGTCTCTTATGCCAAAGAATTTTGCTGCTCCAAATCCTTCATGACATACCACTGAACTAACCTTACCTTTAGCTCAGCAAAACCCTGTATGTACAAACCTGCTAGCAAATCACCCACATACAATAACTGGATAATGTCGCGACTCATCATCCACGTAGTAAGACAAACACAATGGTTATATTGACATTGACTGAAGCCCTGCTTTGTCATCCACCTGTCAAACATGTACCACTATCCTGCAGCTTTCTCAAGACCATATACCTTGGCCTTTCATCTCACGTATCCATCCACTCTCTTCTTTAACTTGGGAATCCATCTATCTTTCAGTGATTTTTTTTGGCTGACAACTCCACCAACAAATACTTGTTTGGTTCTTCTCCAAGGACTCACAGACCTCATCCATGCCAAGCTCCCACTGTTTCTTAGATTCTACCTGCATTGCCTCTTCACATATTCTTGGTTCTTGACCATCAATAAGTAATATAAAGAAGGTGAACAATGAATGTGAGGTTCACTTACCCTTTCAGTCCTCGATATGAGGGTTTGAGACCTTTTTGATAGCTTGCTGTCCGCCCACCATCTGTTTCAGTGACCGATCTCGGCCATCTCCCAGTCTGCACCCGATCGATGTCAATTCCTTGCACTGAACCTGACTGCCAACGTCATTTCCTTGGCCGACATCGGTATCCCTTCTGCCAACATCAGTTCTTGTCTGACCGACGTCGGTCTTCTTGTTGTCGATGTCGATTACTGAGTGACTGACACCGGTACCTGTGTTTGCCTGTGAGTGATGACTTTTTACCTGCGAGCTCCTTTTGGATCAAACCCTTGTCCATATCAACATAGCCCTACTTAGAATAATTTAGTCCCCTCAGTTGATCTCTATCTACCATCTCCTCCATGAAAACCAAGGCTTTCTAGTTCTTAAGTTTGTCAAAGATATTTGTCTTCTTCTTAAGAACATGCATTCCCCTCCTACATATGTGACCAAGCCTACAAAGCCACATCTCTGCAACAGAAGGTGAATCAGTAATATAAGTAGATAGATAAAGGATACCTACTTTCTTACCACCATCTAATTCAAGTGCATCCGCTGTGAGAGTTAATATGCATCTCCTATCACCCAACTTTCTTGAAGAAATTAGACTCATCTCCAAGACTGGTACCTGCATGACTTTCTTTAACACCCGTGTGTTACCCGTCTACAATTTCAGCTTCACTTCCCCTTCATCAATAATCTAACAAGGCTCACCAACCCCTAAATAAATCTCTCCAAAGTCTCCAAAGACATACCCATGAAAAGATGCTCTATTTCAGGCTGCATGGAAAGAGGCAAGAGAATCTGTAAACAAAGATTCTACTTTATCCAGAGCAACCTTTACAACAACACCTGTAACATCTGATTTTACACGTTGATCTTCTATCGACCAACAATCTTCCTTTACCTGCTCTCTCTTTCCATCAATCAGACCATTTGTGCTATTCAGTTTCTCCATTCGTAGCTTACTTTCTTCTACCATTGCTATACTCCCTCTCAATCTGAAACCCCTGTGAGTGACCTGTAATCAACAAACACTAACCAGATCTGAACCACCTATTAGTCAACCCAACCAAAAGCTCTGATACCACTTGTCAAGTTGGTACCAACTTGGTCAACCTGCTCAACCTGCTCTGATACCACTTGTCAAGTTGGTACCAACCTGGTCAACCTGCTCAACCTACTTTGATACCAACTGTCAGGATCTTACTCCTAAATTAGAGCACATATGATTACCTCTTGTATTAGCAACTAAACATGGAATTTAACCAGACTGATAAGTAACTAGAAATATGAAACAACACAGGATATGAGAGACAATACACAATTATATTAATAATCACTCAAAAGAAAATAAAATAAAGAAGATGCCACTTCTTCTTCTACCTCAAAGGCTTGCCACACCTCAAGGACTTCTTCCCTCTCTCTCACGGTCCCAACACACAACTCAAATATAGAGTTATTGTTCACCTCCACCAGTCAGTAACATGCTGCCAGTACACCAAGCACACAACTATACTCTAAGTAGATCTCCTGCTCTCTGTTGCCACCTGTAAATCACCAGACCTTACTCACCATTGTAGATCTCCAAAAGAAGCCATGCACATCTGTTGACCAAGATCATACATACACGAATAACCCTTCTGATTCTCCAAACCAGCACCCACACTTGGCGCTGTGGCACTAGGAGGAACACACCATTGCTCTCCTATCTCTGAAGGAGCTTATTTTGCTCTCTTACTCTCTAGCACTCATTTACAATACAGCCCATGAGTCTATTATATAGATCTCATGCTTACAATAATTAGACTATCTTAATTACAATAATTAGACACGTAAATCAAGACTATAATTAACCTTTAACATGCAAACTAATAGTCTAAAAATAGACTCTCTAGAATCCACATGCAAACTGCATGTTCACACACAGGTTGTCGACGTTGGCTCCTCCCTGACCGATGTTAGCCAACTTGTAACCGACGTCAGTTGCTTCTACACTGCTATCTGACCGATGTCAATTGATCAGATCGATGTTGGTTGCCCTGCAACTCTCTGCAACCTCCATAACTCCTGTTTGCATCCTGGTGAAGCTTTTAGCTCCACAACCTAACAACTACTCGAATAATTTCCAAGACTTGTTGTCTTGTGCCCAAACTTCCAATTTGTAAATCAAAACCACGTGTGCCTTTTGGATCTATGCCTAGTGCCATCATATTGATCATTCTTGTCTAGATTGTTGTTTATGTTTTAGAAACCTATTGTTCTAAGTTAAATTCAAAATTATCTTTAACAAGATAAAATCCAAACATTTATTGGTTTATATCTATGCCTTATGTAATTTTGGCCTAGACATTGATCTTTCACTTTTGGGTTTTGTAACTTAGGTCAATTCCTTGCTCAATTTGTAGACTATTTTTGTGTCTAGATTTGGGGAAGTGATCTATCTTCCATATGCCTAAGGTTTTTATGTCTTTTACCAAAAGATCAAGTTTCTATTTATATCGAAATGCTTAAGTTTATGTAAAAGTGTTTCACATTTGTTAGATTAAATCTCTTGCCTTTTAGACATAATTTTGTTTAAAGTCTAGATTTTGTGCCTTATTCCCAAAGACCTAGCAATAGCTGTTTTAAGCCTAGATTTTATGCCTTGTTTTCCAAAAGAACTAGCAACCTTTATTTCTTTAGACCTAGTTTAGACCTATTTGAAGCAATTTGTACCTCATTTTAGAATTTTGGTTTTTATTTATCCACTTGACCATTTGTATTATAAAATTGACGTTAGAATATTTTATACAAAGTTTTAGCATTGATTATTTTGGAGATACAACTCCACTTATTAGACCAATCTAGACTATGTTTGGACCATTTATCCTTTGGACCTTGTTTTTCAAAGTTTATAAAACTCTAATATTTTTTGTGAAATGTTTATCATTGATTTGAATGTCTCTTACACTCATATTTGATCCATGTACAATCCAAGTTATGATAATGTGTTGGTGTAAGATGACTTTTTTCAAGACCCCTACAATGATGATGTAGTTTATGAGCTGGATCCCTATCCTCCTTACAATACTCAATGTGGAGAACAAATCCAAGATCCTCAAGCATAATATTCAGTGATACCTTCTTTGGGATGATTAACATACCAAGTTTGTCTTTTCAATTATAACAATACCTAATCCCATACCTATACCATTAACCCACCTTTAGCTCACGATAACAACCAAGCTTCACAATGCCCTTCCATAACTATTCTAAGACCTTATCCTTTAGCTCCTGACAATAAATAAGTTTTAAAATTCACTACCATTACCATTTCAAGACCTCATCCTTTATCTTATGATAACAACAAGCTTCACAATGCCCTTCCATTACTATTTTAGGCCCTTGTCCTTTGTCTTACATCAACAACTAAGCTTCTCAACACCCTACCATTACCATTCTAGGACTTCATCTTTTGGCCTATGTTAGCAAACAAGATTCACAATGTCCATCCATTACCATTTTAGGCCCTCATCCTTTGGCTTGCATTATCAACCAAGCTTCACAATGCCCTTCCATTACTATTTCAAGCCCTTGTCCTTTAGCTTGTGTTAGTAACCAAGCTTCACAACATCCATCCATTACCATTCTATGCCCCCATCCTTCATCCTATGTTAGAAACCTATATTTGTAATTCCCTATCATTACCATTATTATAGGCCCTTCTAAATTTGGTAGCTCATTATCCCAATAAGGTTACAAAATTATGACTAGACAAAGCAAAACTACCATCCTAAACTGATAACCAAACTTTATTGAGCCCATATTTGATAATCCTATTTTAAAATAGATGATTATCCAACCACTCATCATTATTCATCCCTTGCCAACCATCCCCCAATTTAGAAAACCCATGTTGGTCATCGAGCTGTAATCAATTCAATCATTACCTCTCCAAGAGCCATCATTCAAAGACCAAGATGTGTTCAAAACTAATATTTTATAGCCAATTATAAACCAAGGCCAAGAGAACCAACCAATTCATGATATTTTTGTTGAACCACTTATTTATGATAAGTCAACCTATGATGAATCACCTTTTAATCCTTTCCCTTTGGTCGAAGAGTCTCACTCTGATAAACTAATCTTTGTTGAGTCACATCTTAATTATTATAACTGCCTTTAGGAAAAACATTATCTTGACCATTGTCTTATTTTTAAAGATCCTTCCTTTTACAAGGAAGTCTTTATGGAGTTATCTCTTGAATTTTCCCCCCTCATGTGGAGTCTCACTTTGACAATCCAATCTCTGTGGAGTCACCCCTCATGTAGTTCCCTCTCTTTAGGGGGAATTCACCTAGATGAGCCAGTCTATGTTTAACCCTTCTTAGATGAATCTATTTTTAAAGAGCCTTTTATGCCATCATAGGCCGTTACTTTTCCAATACCAAGCATTCATTAGGACATCATCATAGTAACATCTATAATCAAAGAAGAATCAAAACTAGAGTCAGGTTCTATTCTTGAATTGACATCAAATTTAGCATCAAAAGCATAATCAATGTCAGTCTCTACATCATATTCAAAGTCCTTTGAGTCAAAATTAGCTTCAAAATTAGAATACATTCATGGTTGTTAAAATATTGGTTATGCATACCTTATAGATCAATTTGAGTATATTTATGATCCTTTCACATTTTTTTAGGATGATTAATTTAGCATTGACACAAATTATCCTAGTATCTTCTATGAGGATTGTGTTACCTCTTTCCATTCCATTACCATTCCACATGTCATTAGCACCAACCAATCTATCCATTATATTGACATGCTACCTCCCATAAGTATTGATTGGGATCAATAGAATCACACATTGTTGAACTACATCCATGGTGACATATTAGTTAAATAATATCAGGGGGACCAAGACTACATTCATGTAGAAGGAGAATAATCTCCTAGTGAAACATTTTTGAAGGCGTTAGGGGGAAATCAAACACCAAACTTAACATCTTCTAGTGAAACCTTGTTTGAGGTGCTAAAAGACAATCAAATTAAAATTTCAACATTCTTTAGTAAAACCTTCTCGAAGCCACTAAGGGACAATCAAGACAACTTCATTGGTGAAAAAATCTTTGAGGTGTCAATAGCTAAGCACAATAGTTCTTTACTGCTTAATGAAATCATTATCAAAGATAACATCAGTACAAATTCCATTCTATATAATAATTAGATGACAACTACTCTTAGGCCCAAATAAGAAAAAAATTTGGTAGTCCTATCAAGAGAATCTTGAAGTCCTCAACCCAACCACAACCAAAATTATGATGAATCTAGAATCGACAACATTATGTGTACCTAAAAATCTTGATCTATATTTGTTGCCCAACTATTATACATCCATTATGATCCAAATCCCCATCACCAAATTAGACATTTTATCCACTATTTATCCATATTTAACATCCATGGCCTTAATTTTATTTATAGAGGATAAGAAGACATCTTGTCTTAAAGTTTAAAGGAAACATAATCAATGACCAACGAAGATTACAACAACATTATTAGATTCCAAATCAGCAATAGGTTCTTGATAGAGCAATTATTCAAAAGAGGGTGGGATAAACATTTACAAAAATTGACTATTTTGGTTATGTCATATGTTGATTAGGATGTGCATCTCCACATCAATAGGAATAACATAACCATTTATCATACCTTTCCATTTACCTTACCTTACTATGTGCCTTACCTTTTCCATTTGCCTTTTACCTCACCTTTTTTTTATTTATTACCTTTCCATGTGCCTTGAGTTACCCTTTGCCTCACCTTACCATCATTTCATGCCTTTCCATATGTTTGAACTATAATGACTTGAGGTCCTTTGGGACTATGTAGGCAATGCTCAATTCACATTGAGGTTAGCCCGATCACCCCTTTTACCATAATATACCATTGTTTGCATCATATTGTACCCTATATCATTTCCACCATGCCATTAAGCCTTCACTAGCTAGTTCTTTGTACCTAGCCTTGCCTATCATGTTTGGTCTTGATTTTGAATCAATTTGTAATTCAAGAATGTTTAGTGGTTGATGATAGATTCAGTCCAATAGTTGTTTTAGAAGAAGTATGATAGTGGTCCTAGAAATTTCATCCTTTATTTTTTACATTTCATTATGGGTGCTACTAATTATAACTACCTTTGGTCAAATCATTATCCCACCCTGTGATACTAATCATAACCAACTATGTTAAAATTATTACCATTGAACCTTTGTCATTGTTTCCTAATTATAACTACCTATGGGAAAATTAGGTACAACACCTTTCCCATGCATTGTTGCATCACCTTTCCATTTCTATTATAATTTGCCTTTCTATTTGACTTTACCTAAAACTTGTTGATAATTAGTCAAATGATTTTTTGTGTATGTGGAACTAAAGTGACTTGAGGTCCATTTGGACTATGCAGGTAGTGCTTGATTCACATTGAGGTAATATTAGTCACCCCTTTATCATGATCTCACCATTTTGTGAGCAACCTAAGCCAATGCTCTCATCATTTTGTGCATTGGACCATTATGTATCTTGTAATTCTCAAATGTGTTAAGATACCCCAAAAATTTCAAAAACATTCAAAACATGTCAAAATCCTAAAAAATAAAAAAATTGCTTATAATCTCCTTGAGAAATATAAATCCCCAAAATCTAAAAAATATTGGACCTATCTTTAACCTAGTCACCAATCCTTGATATGTCCTACTGGGGAAAATCCGTTGTTGGTTCCAATCCATTTCACAACCATTAGGGGTATGAACTTCCCTTTGCATGTATCCTTGATTAGGGGCACCATCAAATTTGTACTTTTTAGGCCAAACTCACATCTTTTTCCCTATTGGGGCAATATCAAAGTGTGCAACTTATACCAGGATATCTTATCCCCACATGTTATTCATTTCAATATTATCTTGTTTGGGGGAACTACCTATTTATCATTTCATTAAGCCTTCACATGTATCTATTGACTTGGTTAATGACATGATGCTTTATGTTTCTTTTGCTTTCAAGATTTCTGTGTGTGGGTGTGTGTGTTTTCTTAGTTGTTTGTTTATTTGTTCACATGTTTATTTACTTTCATTATTGTGCCTTGACTTAGTCTATATGTGTTCATTAGGTTATTCCTTGCATATTGATATTGATTCCATACATATTCATAGATCAACATTATCATCATGGTTTTTATCATTGGTGCACTATTTTTAATTATTTTTTGGATCAGGGGTCAATCCTTATGCACATTACAACTCAGTTACCAAATTTTTTTAGATCATGATGTATACCATCACATGATATAACAAAAATAAAGTCAGGGGATCTTAAAAGCAATTGTGCCTTATAAACTTCTCCTTGCTTACTTTGGCAAATCTTCCCACCCTCCTTGATCAAATCAACCCATTGACCATTTTGGTTGATTAGTACTAATAAGGATGAACATCTTGGCATTGGTAGGTATAGCCAAATTATTCACATTAATTGATTATTATTCTCCTATTTTATTCCTCATTTTGTTTTCTACCACTTTTGGGTGAACTACATTATCTTGAGGTCTATTAAGACTATGTAAGCAATCTTTAGATACATGACATATCTCGGGTTAGCTTGACCACCATTATTCTTAAAATAATCTCTTTCATCACTTTGTGCATCATCATGTGCCTGATTGTTTATGTCTTCTTTAGTCATTAGACCATCACATCTACATTATCACTTGATCATATTTAATCTGTGTAACAAGTTATATCATTGAGTTATGCTTACCAATCTGCCCTCCTAAGGCAAAATCATTATTCAATCCCAGTTATCAAAATGATTATAACTGCCTTTAAGCAAATAATTATTTTGACTCACCCACCCTATTGGGGCACATGTGCCTATGCCATTGATTATAACCACCTTTTAAAAAATTAGTGTCTCAACCTCCAGTACTGATTATAATTACCTTTGGGAAAATCAATACTTTTTAATCAATGCATGCAATCATTATCTTGATTGGATTAATCTCCCCCAAGGGTTAATTTCATTCTTATTCTTGCATATTTTTTAAGGACCATCCATCAATCATATGTGTTGGCCACTCCCTCGAGGGGGCATCTTCATAGGCTTCCCAAACCTTGTTTGGAGTATCATTCTTCAATCATTATCTTCTTTTTCTTCTCAACAACTTTTTAATTCTTTGAAAAGATGTTACATTGTCTGTGTCTTTCAATGTCTTATCAAATAGGGGCAAACTATAGACACTCCTTTTTGGCCACTTTCATGTCTAAATAGACTTTAGATTGATTTCTACAAAATTATGCAAAGAAATCACTTTTCATCCCAAATTTATCTATGCATTGGATGTAAGTACCCTAAATCACATCAATGCATCCCTATTTGGGGTAATGTATTATATTCATAATAACCTCTCTCCAATTCATCGCTAGTCAAATTATGACCTAGAAAATTAAAAAAATTGACCAAGAGTTGAGGGATAACCTTACATAAATTTAGAAAATGTAATTAACCTAATCAAAATTACTTAATTGATTAAACCTAATTAAATACATAGTTGAAAATTCCATCTCTAATTAGTGAATTTATATTTTTCAAAATTCATAAATCTAAATTTGATGACATCACATAAATATCTAAAATCCATATATTTTGGAATTTCATATTTTATAAATTAACTAATTAAATTTTTTCCTCAACTCTCATGACAAGTGGCCAAGCAGATCATGGAAAATTAATGAATTTATATTTTTATAAATTCATAATTTCAACAAAAATATCTTCTATGAGTTGTCAATCCACTTGTGAAATATTAATATTTTGTTGGGATACATAATTATTCTTGACCCATGTCTCTCACATGGCCCTCATGATTATCTTTAACCCAACTCAGAGTTAGCCTAACTCAACTCAGGGTTAGATTGACTCAACCATGGTTAGTTTTAAACCTAACCTCCCTGGGGTTAGAGTTAGTTTTAAGACCTATAAATATAAATGCCATGACACCTATAAAACAAGCTTCGTAGTGCAATATTATTATGCCAAAATAACTCCAAAAAAGCTTCATTATAGTGTTACCATGCCAACATGCCAAGCCAAACCAAGGTGACAAGGAGAAGTGGATCGATGGAGCTTCATTGGCAATGATTTCTTGAGCACATGTTAAACAATCCAATCATCTCAATAAGAAATTTGAATCTATAAGGAGGGGAAGTATTTGCTTCTAGTTGTAGTTTGTTTTGTTCTTATTATTAATATGTTTTCCCTACTATCTAGGATAGACGTGTTAGTGTTTAGTGTGTTTATTTGTATTTGATATTATTTTACTAACACAATATTAATCTCCCCTCTTGTATTCCTTGTTCACATGAATTAGGATGACTTCCTTCTATTTTAGATGTACCTAGTTTAGGACTATGCATAGACCTACAAATAACATAATGAAAACTACAACTAATATCAAACTAAACTTGATAAGGGGAAAAGGGAGAGAGAATGTAAGAGGGTTATTGTAATGTAAATGGTGATGCACCAAGAATAGAGTGAGCACCTCACCCACTTAATGACACAATAAGACTAACAGTCTGGATACAAGATCTTCAAACTAGGGACACTACATAAGTGTTTCACATAGAGGTAAGGGAACATAGTATAGTGTTAGGAGGGATTAAAAATGGTCCACAAATAATACCTATGTAGACCTGTGTATACATAGTATGACACATGTAGGGAATTTTGGTTTTACATAGAGGTGTGAATGGAAAATAGCAATGAGAGAGATGAAACATCCATAGACAAAGATCAACAACCATGAAATACACATAAAACACAAAGCATGAATAAAAATAAATCCATTCTTATTAATTTAAATTTCTACGGCAATATTACAAACTTAGATAGGTAGATCTTTGTTATACAAGGAGATGTATCTTGGAGAAAAATTCTAGTAGTGTTATGATGCCTAGAAATGTTGACCATTTTAAAATAAAAATAAAGGCTTCTGTAGAACTAGATAAGGCCCTATGTGTTTAATTTTCCATTGGAGTTGGTAGATAGAATTTGAATGTAGAGGTTAGAGCTTGGGGATCTAGGATGATCAAGAAGATTGAATTCCCTTGAAATATCCACTATGAACCATTCCTATTAATTAGGCCTAACAATCTAAATCTAGAAGTAACTAGAAGGATACTCCTAGATCTTTAGGTGGCCTACATGCTTATTTAATATGAATATCTACTTTTGTAGTCAGAGGAGATGTGTGTGTAACTTTGATAGGTACCATTGCATTCAATTCTACTTGGATTTGGATCCCTTAACATCTAATTGGGATCAACTAAAATCATTGTTTATGGTTGCCACCTAGAAATCCACCAGGACTTATTTGCATGGAAGCAATGCAAACTTTGATTAGATCTTACCATGTTGCCTCTATGCATAGGGGTTAGTATGCATGCCTATTTTTGGGATCCATGTATGCTATGAACTATGTGTACTAATTTATATGTAAGATATGCATGGAGAATCTAAATGAAAGGGAGTGCACATATTTATTTCAAGATCAAGTGTGTGTTAGGCCATAAACACACCTTTGATTTGGACACACATTGTATAAAGGTACACAGGGGAGTTTTTTAGGAGCTATAAGTATACAAAAGAGACAACATGTGATTTAGAATTTTTCCTACAAATAATGAAGTCATAGGAGTGATTTTTAGTGCTTAGGCACAAGACTTCATCATTTGAATGTGATAACCACCCTGGAGTGGAATACGTAAGAAAATGTATACTTGGGGCATGCACTTATAAACTTAAATATGCACTTTTTGCACCTTACCCACACATGTTTAGGATTTGAGATGTTATACATGGAGGCATACATGTGTCTTTACTATGGAAGGCTAAATGTTGAAATATGATATTGTAGAGATGTTTGAGAGCTATGAACCTATGACTGGAGCAATATGCAGTCTATTAATAATGGAAACATAGATCCAAAAATTTGTGTTTGATCATGGGAGCCCATCTGTTGGACTTAATATGTCCCCAAAGAAGAGAAAACAATAAAAATGAAAATATCACATTTGTATACACCATTGGAGTCTGTATTATGCATACTTCCTTACTTACCACTACTTAAAGCTTGAAGACCTTACATTTATGGCTTGCACATGCATTTAAATTTTTTTCCTACCATAAGGGTGATAAAATATTTATGCATGGTTCATAACTAGGGTTTATTCATAGGCACACATAGATAATCAAATGAGGTGTAGATGTGCACTAACTTCCATATTTGAGCACTTGTAGGGAACATCTATGCACAAGCCTATTTTCTAGGGACCCATCATTACATGAGCATGAAAACCTTCTACATAATGTCTTATGAACTCTTCATAACTGGGAGTGACTTGGAGAGTCAACACTTTTAGCAACCTTTATGGTCCACTTGCCTGTTAAGCAAGAACCTAGTAGCCTTTGAAGTGATCCATTGGGCATAGAGTCATTGAAGCCTAAAATCTATCCATCCATAATGGTAATGCACTTTTTTCACATACTTCTTTGCCTTGGCTTCATGTGTGTGCCTCTACACAATTATTTTACAATCTAATCATGTGCACTTTACCTACCTAATAAATATTTGGCCTACTGATGAAGAATTGGGCCTACCTCAAAATAAATAGAGAAAAAAAAGAAAAATAAATGTGTGAAAGAATTTAGGGTAAAGGAAATAAGCTAACCTATGACTATATACATGCACATGTAGGAACTTAGGGAAAATAAAAATAACTAATATACTATGTACAAATTAGAATTAGGGGACCCAATCTACCTATGTTGAAATAAAATCCTCATATATATCATTCATTGCATGTGAGTGCATTGTTTTATGATGGGTAGAAGAAAATAGGTGCTTTTTTGCCACGAAGGGTTTACACTTCAATTTTTTAAAATATGTTCAAGGAGGGTGGTCTACTTAAGCTCCATTTTGATGAATGGATTCAACCAATAATGCATAGGTTTCTCACCTAGGTGGTAACTATCTTCAAAATTGATCTATTCCCTTAAAAATTTCACCATGATTGGATCTTCTCTTCACTCACATTAAGCCTTCTAAAACTCAAGAAGCTCATCCCCATTGCTTAGGAAGCCTACAAACTTGGATAGCTATGCCTATTGATTCTCCATGTGTATTGGCCAATCAAGATGTGTTTCTTTTTATATTATGACTTCGTTCATTAACACATCTAGCTACACTCTCAAACCATTATTTAGGTCTTTGAAACTAAGTATCTCAATGCGATTATTTGATTCAAACATAACATCAACCTTGGGATAAACCTACGCACTTCATATATGCTCAAGAAGGCTCGATGGGACTTGATGCAAATAAAAAATACCTTAAATGACTTCACCTTGCATCCTAGGAACCACCAATTTGACTTGGGCTTCAAACTCTTCCACCAAATCATTAAATTTATTCCATATGACTACAAGGTTTTCCTCTAGCTTAGATAGGTTGAGCATAAAATTTACTTCTTTATGCGATCATGATTGTGCCCATATTAAAACATGTACTAATCTTAAAGGTCCTACTCACTTTCAATGTCTTCTGCTATTGCACAAGGTGGTAGCTCCTCAAACAAGTTGATAAGCCTCTTTATCTTCCTCTTCCTTGAACTCTTTGTCCTCATTCTTATCCTATAAAAGGTTTGATCTTCCTAGTTTAATGGCACAAAGAGAGTTGCCAATAATTATCTCTTCCTCATCCTCAATTGAATTACTCTCCTCTTCATTTAGATAATATTTATTTGTTCCCCATACAATTGGGACTCTTTCAAAAAAGGATATGGTGGGAGAGCAAGAGGTTTTTTTGGGTGAATAAGTGGCCTTAACTAGGTTGGGCATATTAAAATAAAGATGTTGGGTCTATGAGGGTCATCATGATTGAGTTTGAAGATTTTGAGGAAGAATGGGATTTTGAGTTGGCATAGGTGCAAGCTTCTCCATGGAAGGGTAATATAGAAAACTTAGTATTTTAAAACTAGGAGACCCACCTGAGAGTTTGGAAGGCTTACCTTATCTAAAACTAGGGATCTTGATCATAGAAGGTTCTCACCTTATAGGCTAATCTATGATCTCAAGATAAACTTGTTTTAAGTTAGTAATATATGGGATTGATTGGGGATTTATTTCTTGTGTTTGCTTGAGTAGTTGATGTATCTTCTCTTCCTTTGATGTCATCTTCCTAGCCAAACATTCATCTTCATACCTTTTTTGTTCTTTCATCTCTTGCTAGTGGATGTAATATTGGTAAGTAAATTCCTATTACTACCTATTATACTCAAACTCTTTTTTAACCCCATTCATCTACTAGGTGAAGATCAATAAGATGTCCTTGATTCTTTGTTAGGTATGGTTAAGAGGTTGACAATGTTAATTAGGAGTAACATAGATTTTGTAAAGTTGGCTGGGAGCATGAAAAGGTGGCCAAAAGGGATGAAATAGGGTGGGAGGGAGATAAACATTATGAAGAGGAAGATATCTTGCTGGTCTAGGCTAGACTTGGGTGAAACCAAGAATCCTTTAAACCTAATATGGGAAATGAGAAGGCATAGGAATAACATTTTAATGAAATGTGTGGGAATGACATATTTTTTAGACACTCAGGTTGCTTAAACCAATAGATGTGACATTTAGAGTCATTAGGTGCTCTAAAAATTATCTTCAACACTTGAATCACTAAGTATCACTAATATCTTAACCAACTTTTGAACTTCATCCCATTGAGCATGCCAAAAATTGTTATCACTCAAAACATGCACCCATGTATGAACAGTTCTCATGTTTGATTGTGCATAACTCTTATATGCCTAGTGCCTTAGACTCATGCATCAAAGATTGATTTGGTGTCTTATTATAATAATGGGATAGCCCCCCAAGGAGTGGGACTCTTTTATTCTTTGGGATGAACCTCTAGAGATTGGTAGCTTCCTTCTATTCTAGATGCACCTAGTTTAGGACCAACACATAGACTTACAAAGATAAGAATGAAAACTATAGCTAGTGTTAAACCTAAAATTGGTAGGGGAAAAGGGAGAGATAAGGTAAGAGGGTTTTTGTAATCTAAAAGGTGATGAACCAAGAATAAGGAAAGCATGCCACTCGCTTAACAACACAATAAGAATAACATATTAGATATAAGATATTTAAATTACATGCACTACATAAGTGTTTCACATAGAGGTAAGGTAACACAGTACAACATTAAGAGTAATGACAAATGATCCATAGATAATTAATACACAAACCCATGTATACACAACATGAGACCTGCAAGGAATTTCAATTTTATGTAGAGGTACGAAGGGAGGACAACAATGAGAGAGATGAACATCCATAAAAAAGATCCATAACCATGAAATGCACACAAAACACAGAGTATAAAGAAAAATAAATCCATTCTTATTAATTTCAAGGCCTAAGGTAATATTAAAAACTTGAATCAGTAGATATTTTTTATACTAGGAGATGGATCTTGGAGGACAATTTTTGGAGAGTTATGATGCCTAGAAATGTCAACTATTTCACAATAAAAATTAGGGCTTATATAGCACTGGGAAAGTCCCTACATGTTAAATTCTCCATTAGAGGTGGTGGATATAAATTGAATGCAAAGGTTGCCACTCAAGGCTATAGGTCAGTCAAGAAGACTAAGCTCCCTCACAATATCCACTATGAACCATGCCTATTAATTTGGCCTAACAATCTAAATCTAGAAGTAGATGAAAGGATACTCCTGAATATTTAGGGGGCCTAGATGCTTATTAGGGATGGAGATACACTTTTGTAGTCAAAGGAAATGTGTGTGCACATCTAACATCTACCCTTACATTAAATTATACTTGAATTGAACTCCCTCACCATCTAATTAGGCTCATATACCATCTTTGTTTATGGTTTTCACCTTGTAATCCATTGAGACTTACTTATGTGGAAGCCAAATAGGCTTTGCTTAGATCTTACCATGTTACCTTTATGTGCATGGTAGGGGTTAGTATGTGTACCTATATCTGGGATCCATGTGTGAATTATAATACATTATTTGATTTATATGCAAACTATACATAGATAAACTACATGGAAGAGAGTGTGCACCTTTATTTGAAGATCAAGTGTACATTAGGGCATGTACACGCCTTTGACTTGGACACACACTGTGAAAAGGTGTGTGGGGGAGTACTTTAGGAGATGCAAGTATACAAAATAGATAACATGTGACTTAGATTTATGCCTATGAATAATTAAGTTACATGTGTGATTCTCATTTCTTAGGCACAAGACTTCATCATTTGAGTGTGACAACCCCTTGGAGTGCAGTGCACAAGAAAATGTATACTTGGGGCACACACTTGTAAATTTAAATATGCAACATATGTATCTTACCCATGCATGTTTAGGATTTGAGATGTTCTACATGAATAATTTCATAAGTATTTAATGTGTAAGGATGGGTACTAAAGTATGATATCATAGACATGGTTGAGAGGTATGAACCTACATAAGGAACAATGCATAGTCTAGAGTGTAGTATATGAATAATGGAAGCATATATGCAAATATTTACATTTGAGCATAAGAACCCATGTCTTAGACTTAATCATTCCCCCAAATAAGAGTGTGTAGGTAACACAAAAATCTCATGTGTGTGCACACCATTAGAGTCTACACTATGTGCACCTCCTTACTTACCATTGTCTGAAGCTTAGGGACCATTCACTTATAGTTTGCATGTGTATTTAATTTTATGCCTATCATAAGGGTGATTAAATATTTATGTATGGTGCATAACTAAGATTTATTCATAGGCACACATCAACAATTAGTTGAGGTGTGGATCTACAACAAGTGCCATCTTTAGGCACTTGTGGGGAACATCCATGTGCAAGCCCATTTTTAAGGGACCCATCACTACACAAACATGAAAACCTTTTGTACAACATCCTATGAACTCTATGCAACTAGGGGGTGACTTTAAGAGTCAATACATCCTCCTCTACCTAACTCAAATTAACCTTATCCTTCCCTTACCCATTATTTTAGCATAATCTAACCACCTCCTTTATTTAGTGCTCTCCCTTAATTTCCATCATTTTTTAGGGTTTTACCCACCTATATCTGATCACCTCCACTAAGTTTCTTCAACACTACATAATCCTTCGATCCAAGAGTGTACCTCATGAGCTACTTCTTCCTTCACAACTCTCTTACTATAAATTTTAACATATCTTTGGGTATCAACACGATTACCCATAACCTACATTGTTATCTCTAAGATAATATTCATTTCATTTTCTTCCATTTCCCTCATTGCAATATCAAATAGTTCTAATACCTCTATCACATATTTCTCTATTGTCTTTTCCTTTAGCATGTCTTCAAATAATTCATCCACCTCTTTTTAGAATGTTGCTCCTTCCAACCATTCATCACCTTTTTCATCAATTTATACAATTTTGTGATGTTCTTCCTCCAATTAGATATAATTTGAAATCTCATTTTCCTCTACACATGCTTAGACTAATAACAACATCAATTGTTATATCTCATTTTTTCATCCATGTCATGTGCACGATGTTCTTTGCCCTCTCTTGTCCAAATGTTCTTTGAATCAATCTCTTCACCCATGAATTGAAATGCATCATGACCTACAAATGCATAATCCTTCTCTTCCTTTACTATAACTTCTATTCTTGTATTTGGTAATACCAAATAACTTTGGTTCTTCATGACTCCACTTAGTTTCTCCTTGGCTACTTGAAATGCAGTTGCAAATAACTCCTCCACCTCTATTGATAAGTGATCTCTTCTATCAACTTCACTCTTCATAAAAGCTTCAAAAATTATTTTATCTCTCAAATCCATTCATTATGAACTCAAGTAGCTCATTCTCTCCATTTTTCAAGGATTTTCCAATCTCCTTCTCTCTTTCTTATACTACACCTATATTTGAACACTCAAATAAGGGATCAAATTAAAATTTTGGGACTCAAGATCCAATTTAGGTACCCCATCCAATGGTACCTCTAATGCCTCTTTCTTTATTTCCTCATATGCATTGGCTGATATAGAAATCAGCTACTCATCCTATCCTCTTCTTATTTTCATCTCTTCTACCTTATGCTAAATGCTAATATTTTCATTCATATCTATTGGCATAAAATTCATGCCATGTGAAACTAGCATCGAAATCTTATTATCTTCATTTTCACGTTATTTTCTTTTAATTTCTCCTTTTCTCTTCTCTTCTTAAAATATATAAGTTGATGTAAAAATCAATGACTCCATATTTGTTTCACAAACTTCTCTAAGTGAAAGATATTTCACTTCTTTCTTCATATTTATTTCCATTTCTTTACCTTCCAAAAAGCATCCTTGTTCTTCTCTTCTACTCTTGTAATCATTTTCTTCTTTTTCAATTTTATCCATTTTTATGAGGATACTCTCCCTTCCTTCATGCTTAGCTTGATGTTATTCAATATTTAGTTTCCCATGATGCAATTCTTTTCCTTTCATCATCTCCTTTATGCATTTAAGGAGGTATATTGTTGCTTTATCATTTTTACTACTATTTTATTTAGCTTCCTCCTCTTCAATGAGGATGCTTCTTCTCCACATTTAGCTACCAAATATGCTAAGAATGTATCATCAACTTATTTTTCTTATTTAATTATGTGGCCTTATTGGACCATTCTCTCAACAATTTGTTATTGTATTTCCTTTAGCATAAATATCTCTACCACCAACATCTTGTTCTCTTCATCATATGTACATACTTGCACCTCTATTGCACTCATATCTATGTCTTCTAAAAGACATGGTCTTGTTTTTATTTCTTCTCCCACTCTAATTTGGACTGATTCAACATTTTCCACTCTTTGTTTAACCTCCAAAGAATGGTTGAAATTTACTTCTTCACCTCCTCCATCCTACATCAAGAGGATTCCTTCATATTTCTCTAAAATTGGAATAATAACCATGATAGGGGAAATGAATAATTATTAAAGAGGAAGAACCATGAAGATAAATATTTAATCTAAATTCACAATAGGGGATTTTAAGACTTGGTTTGGCTAGAGAATACTCTAGGAGAGAAAGGGGCATGTAAGTAGGTGAGTGAGTGTAGCATGCAATTGAAACTAAAAAAATCCATAAACTATTATAGGAGGTTGTTTTTTTAAGTAGTGAGTTAGTGCGATTGAGAGTAGTGTTTTGAAGTCAAACAAGGCCCATAGAGGACAATGATACAATGTGTAAGTTGTAAAAGTGTGATGTAATGCATTTATGAGATTAATTAAAATGTTATGTTTTCCCATGAATGTGTTCACTTGGATTATGTTATGCACCCTAATCAGTAGTTGGTTAATGGTTTTTCATTTGACCCTCAACCCCCTACATCAATAGATAAATTTGATTAGATGGATTACCACTTTATAATTCCCAAACCTTTTTGAAAATAAATTTGGAGTCATTACACTTTATATAGAAAGGAAATAAAACCTCAAAGTTATGTCATCATAAGAGGGTTTTATAATACTTTAAACATCATTTTTTTTACAAGAAGAATTTGTTTGTGGCTTCCACAAAGACATTATCTATAATTTTTCTACAAAATAAGTGGATTTCATGAATGATACCACAACTTACCTTTTTTATATTTGTTTATGAGGGTTAGATAATGGGTTCTTCACCAAAATGATAAGAGAAAAATTATATAAGATAGACCAAAGGCTTCAAACCACTATCCAAAATTTTATCACCCACTACATCTAAAAATCTCAAAATACAAAAAAAAATAAACCACCACTATAAATCAATCACAAGCATACACATACACAAAACATTATACCCTATAGGTAATACCACTACCATTCCCTTATGGGGCAAATCCCTTTCATAATCACAACTTAAAACCAAACCCCCACACTTCATTGTCATTACAAAAAGAGAATGAGTTGTCATGTCCTCTTTTGGAAATAATTAATAATCTAATAATAATTTATTAAGTTGTCCAAAATGGTACTTTAAACTATAACTTTAAAAAAATGACACTTATTAATTATTATTGAGTGGGGCCAAAATAAATTAATACATACATATCTAAAAGTAATTAATATTCATTAATTAGAAAATGTTGAACATTAAATTAAAAAGTAATTCTAATTATTTTAGGGTTAGGGTGAATTTAAAAGTGAATCTTATATAAGGACAAAAGGGGCAATGAGTAGTTATTATTGATCATTTTCATTTTATCAAATTCACAGATGCATCTAGGATTCCTTTTACTTCTACTTGAGGATGAAAACCTTCATTGAAGTCAAACTAGAGGATGAAACCGCTCTAGTTCATTTAGGTAGATCTATCCAAGAGTTATGATTGCATTATATAGGTTATATTTAGGTAAACAAAATCAAGGGTTTGTAAGGTCAAATTAAGGCAATACATATAGGTTTTAAACATATTTAGGGTTTCTAACAGTAGTGAATTAGATATGGGCTATAATTCTTATTGTTTGTGCCTCTTACCCATTGGTGTCACCTTCCTTACCCAAATAATTATTATGTTTGGTCAACTTATGTTGTTTTTGGGTCCCACATTATTGTTTTCTAACCCATCTCTATAAGTTCAAATATTTGTGTGTTATATTTTGGTTGGCATCATCTCACAACTAGATATTGGCCATTCTTATGGGTGTCAACACTATCGTACAAGCTCCCATTAATAAAAATACCCAACATAAGGAGATCTTAGATTTTTTCAAATAGATATTTCAATATGTGAGAAATAGACATCAATAAAGGTATCATACAACCTATTGTATAGTCAACCTTATATTAAATAATAGTAGTCCTAACTAACGTTCTACTTGCTGAATTAGTGAGAATAAATCAACATTTATGTTTTATCTTAATGTTGTACCTTTTAGAAATTGATAAATATTTTATGGATGTCCTATGAAAATTTCATATTGTATATCAACAATTGTTTATGTCATCCCAGATTTGATTAAAAAGTAAATAAAAGTCAAAATTCCTACTATCTCTACAAAGGGATATTTTAGTGGTATCAAATCTTGCTTCTTACCATCTTGAGGGGAAAGAATTATTTTGCATCTTCATCCTCATGAAAAATAGTGATAAAGAAATCACATATCAAGAAAGAAAGAAAGAAGAAAAAGAGTTCACAACAATCAAACCTAGAATCACTTGCACAAAGGATAAGGAAGATTTGGGTAAAAATAATAGGGATTAAAATTAGGCTCATTTTGAGAGGCTTGTGTAATGCCAAGAATGGTTGGTAGATACGATGGCCCAACTAGTCTAAACTATGAATAATAACATATGGAAGCTTCACAATGGTGAAGTTAGTTTTTCAGGGGATAATAATAATTATTCCATTAATATTAAAATCATAAGCTATATTATTAGGCCTTTCCAACATACCTTAATTTATAGGGAAGAGGTAGTGCCAAAAGTGGAATTATAGCCACCAATAAGTGATGAGATTGCAACTAGTCATGTGGAGTATAGGGCCCTACTAGATGAAATTAGGGAGGCTATCTCTCTCACTAATTTCATGAATTTAAAGAAAAATAAGGGTGTTCAAAGAGTTGACACAAGGCCACCAACAAGTCAAAGGGACCTCTAACAAGCAATAGGGAAGATTACTCTTCCAACTTATGATGTCTCTGGTAAGTGTTTAGCATGTTCTTGGATTCAAAAATTGGATAAATTTTTAACATTGAGGCTAATGATGGAAGAGGAAGCCATAAAATTTTCCACCCTTCACCTATAAAGTGTAACACATGAGTGGTGGTACCATAGATTAATCACTCAGGGGCATAATCACATCCACCCATACATGGAATTTAGGATCAGGTTAATAGAGATATTTGATAGAGTTGATCTAGAAATCCATTTTTAGGTGTTAGATCAACTCAAATAGTCCAATTTAGTGGAGTAATTTTTTTTATTTTCATAAGCTTTAAGTTATGGTACTTGATGTGACTGAAAAGAGAATTATTGTTTTGTTTGTTGAGGGTTTAACTGAACCACTCAAGGGTTTGGTGAAAATTTTCAACCCTATTTCTCTTCAAGAATCCATCAAAGAGGATTTATATTTGGATACATAAACATCTAAAGGTAAAATTGTACTCTACGAATAGCCAAAAACATCTTATGGGCAGCCAAAGATAACATCTTATGGGTAACCAATGACATCAATTTTTTAGCTATTAAAAAACCATTTCAGCAAGGGGTTTCTCTCCCAAAAGAGTTATCACAGAAGCCACGTATTGAGATAGAAACACAAAATGAACTCAGAAGGAAAAAACTATGCTTCACATGCAAGGATCCATGGGAACTAGGTCATAGGTGTCACCCAAAAGGACAAATGCACTATATTGAGGTGATATTTGATGATGAGTTAGAATAAGTAGTAAAAACTAAAATAAGAGATGGGGATAGTTAAAGGGACACCCTTGCCACCCTTATTTTAGTAGGTACCTATGTTGTACTTTATATCACACCCTAGTATTACCCTTTTAGAATTTATGGAGTTATGCGGGGACATAAACTCATAATTTTGATTGATAGTGGGGTAACCCACAACTTCATTTATGAGGGTTTGGTATCTAAAAGAGGGATGAAATCATAAATTTTCTAAGGATTTCATGTGATTGTAGCTAGTGGTTCTACTATTATTTGCACCAAAAAGATTCAATAATTAGATATCACACTTGATAATCACATGGTGTGTGATAACTTATATGTTGTGAGCATAGGAGAAATAGCTATGGTTTTAGGGGTGAAATGGTTACATTCACTTGGGAAATTTATACATAATTACCAAACATTGGAGATAAAATTTTAATCTAATGGGGAAAAGGTTGTACTTCATGGTATAGTCAATGGAGCCCTTACAATTGTTACAGTGAACATAATGAAGGGTGTCACTATTGGTAGTACTATATGTAGATCATAGATCATTCATGATTCTATTATCATGGATTCACTCATAGAGTTTTTTGAATAAGTATCAGTAAGTTTAGGTCTTCCAATTCTTGACTATATCATAGTGTAGTAGAATCCATCTACATCACTAGGAAGAATGGTAAAAGCAACAAGATTGGTTTGGGATCCTCATATTTGTAGGGTTATTCAGGCATTGGTTGAGGGAAAGCAATTTTGGGAATAGTGGACTATCATGTCCCCTTTTAAAATAATTAATAATCTAATAATAATTTATTAAGTTGTCCAAAATTTTACTTTAAGTTATAACTTTGAAAAATTAACACTTATTCATTATTATTGAGTGGGGCTAAAATCAATTAATGCATACATGGCCAAAAGCAAATGATATTCATTAATTGGAAAAATATGAATATTAAATTGAAAATTAATTCTAATTATTTTAGGGTTGAGGTGAGTTGAAAAGTGAATCTTATATAAGGACAAAAATATGTGAATTATTTAAACATGAGGGAGTCGTAGGGGGATGGGAGAGGCATCCTAGAGAATAGACAAGGGTAAATTAGAGTTTTGTAGTGCCCATTTGTACCTACCCCTATTATTGATCTCATTACTCATATCCGAAACCATAATGTCACCTTTGAGGCCACATATTCATTTTTTATTTCCATTATATATCTAGAACATAGTCTAATGCAACATATATTTCAAATGGCTAATGTATTTGGAGGTGGAAATGGCATGAACACTTTGTAATATACTCTTTAAATTTAGTATTACATATTTGATTTTCCCTCATAATCTTGTTTTCACACCTCACAAGTGAAACAAATGTTGTAGTATCTACCTTGGTCTTAGATCTCCCACAAAAGCTTTTGGATAGATGTATTTTGAGGAGATCCTTATAAACACACAAAGGAAGGAGGAGCAACAATAGACATAGGGGTAATAATATTCCTTCATAGTATTCACTATTTATAGATATTGTGTAGTATTCCTAGTAATTATGGTATTGACACAAGGGTAAGTGCAATAAGTTGGGGGATAAAAAGTGGCCTACCTGTGGACATGATTTTCCTATAATTTCATAAATCTAAACTTCTATAGATAATTTGAGATATATACACTCCAAATTTGAATATGGTGTAAGAACATGAAATGTATAATTTCAAGTCTCGTTTCCGAAAAACTATTTTTTTTAAATGCTTAAGTATAACTAGGTCAAATATCTAAAATTTGAAGAGGAACTCCTATTTTTTTAAGAAAATAGAGTAGATAGATCATCGTGCGATGCACCATTTTTTTAGCAACATTTAATATTATTTTAAACCCTTTAGGGAAAATTTAGATAAGATATTATAATTTGTGACCTATATTTTTTTATATTTTTTCAATAAATAATTTTTTATATAAATTTTACAAGTAAATAGATCCATAAAACTAACAAAAACATGGATAGTCATATGTGTAGTGCACCTAACTACCTCAAAAATAATGAAAATCATTTTTTTTTAAATGTGTGTAGAATTAGGCCTAGTTTGTGACCAGATAACATTTTTTGAACTTGGATAAATGAAAAAAAAATTACATGAACATGTATAGACATGTATATTTATGGAATTTAGAGGCCTAAAAAGGTATAGTTAGAAATCAACATAGTTTGAAACATTAAATTAGTCAAAAATTTATAAAAATCATATTTTTAGAAAGAAGAGAGAATGCTCATCACAATGGTATTAAGTTTGAATTTTACAATTGAAATTCATAGTGTGTTGGTGATCAAAGTTAAATTTTGTTATTTTTATCATAACTCTTAGACTCAACTATAGATTGATAGGTCCAAGCCTTTGGCTTGAGAATCCAAGCCATTACCATGCCAAAAAGAGTAGTTTTTTAAATTCAAATTCAAAATTCATGATCCCATTAATGTATAATTCAATTGCATTAATGTATATCATGATCATGTTAATAGATAACATGATCACTTTATTATTATTAAAGCAATAATGTGACTACGTTACTATTATTTTACACTTTAAAAAAGTGAACATGTATATGGAGTGAATTTTGGTTAATAGATAACATGATCATGTTATTATAAAAGCAATAATATGATCACATTATTATTAATTTACACATAAAAATAGTAGACATGCACATGAAGCCAATCTTAGTCAGAAGTTTATATTTAATACTCTAAATGTTAGGTATAAGTTAGTAAATATAAGAAATTAGGATCACTCTACATCTGATATAGATGGTCCCATAGCTACACACCTTAAAATATGGAAAATAGTTTTTCAAAATTCAATATGGTCAGTACGTAGGCATTTTTAGGGACTAAGTATTAAACCTAGGGATTTTAGTAAATAATTTTTGTAATTGATATCCATTTTTGATAAACATAGTCATTTTAAAGGTTTTTATGCCTTCTGGATTGATTCTTGGCATTTACAAGAGTCTTAGGTTTGTCAAAATTGAATTTTTAAAACTACTCACTTTGAAATTGATCCATAGTGGTGTGATTGGAGTAGTGTATGTCACATTGATGACCTACACACATCAAACAACCACTTTATGTTAATTTCACTTATTTATCATCCCTCCCTTATCCTTGATCACTTCCTACTCATCCCTCATCATCCATAATCACTCTCTCAACATTCCTCATTGTCCCTAATCACTTACTCATTAACCATCACTATCCCTAGTCATTGTTAATCACTCCCTTATCATCCATAATCATTCCTCCATTTACCCTCACTATCCTTCATCATTCCTAATCACTAATTCCCTATCCTTCATCATCCCTAATCACTCTTTCTTCATCCCTCATAATCCTTAATCACTTATTCATCCCTATTCACTCCCTCCTAATCCCTAATCAATCCCTCATTGGCCTTCATTATCCCTCATCATCTCTAATAACTTAGTTTTATCATCCCTAATCACTCCTTCATTGACTATCACCATCCCTCATCATCCCTCATAATCCCTAATCACTCTTTCCTCATCCCTCATCATTGATAATAACTTCCTCATTGACCCTCATCACTCCATCATTGACCCTCACCATCCCTAATATCTCCATCATCACTCCATCTCTAATATCTCCCTCCTCATATGATGTAAGTATATACTCTAAAGATATCTTTGATTCCAATCCTATGTTGTTTAATCCATTATAATGTAAATTAACTATTTTCTAGGACTTGTTGTGTTGTCAATACCCATTTGTGATAGTCAATTTTATTACTAAATGAATTGGATGATCTTTAAAATTTATAGTCAAATAACATAAGTATTAACACAAAATAGTGTCTAAATTTTAATTCATCAAATTGTCTTTGTTGTGTAGCTAACTAAATGAAAATTTATTTGGTTCCAACTTTGGTAGCTTGGCTCAAAGGATAAAAATTAAACACAAATATCTTGTATAATTTTCTAATTTTGAGAATATTTGAATCAAATGCAAACTTATTTGGTGTTTCCCATTCGTGTATGACTTGAATCTTGGTCAGGTTCACACATGCACTCCTTGTGTGTGTAATATATCCCAAATATTTTATCTCTTGCATGAAAAATGAACATTTATTCATGTCATCATAAAAATATGTTTCTACAAAATGTGAAACACTAGTTTAGCATGGTGTAGATGTTCATCCCATGTTTTCTAAAGATTAAGATGTCATCAAGGTAGATTAAAAAAATGACATAGATAAAGAGCATGAGGATGTCATTAAACATCTCAATGAATGAATTTTCTACATGAGTTAACCTAAAAGGAATAACCAACTATTCAATCAATCCTTCCTTTGTTTTTAATACTATATTCCAAATGTCTAGAGGTTTAACATGAATATGATAATACCTAAACTTAAAATTAATTTTGGAAAAGACTCATAAACCATAGATATTGTATAAAAATGCAATAATATTTATATGAGGATAATATTTATTCACTTTAATCTTGTTAAGATTTTTTTAATTGATTCACAACTTTAGCACAAACATAATTTAACTTCTGCAAGGCAATGATTTGGGCATGATGTGTCCATTAACCATAATTTCATGGATATACTAATTTATATATTCATTCTATAGAAATGATATGTTGTATAAAGAGGTTTGAGGTAGAGGTAGTTAAGGGATCAAATCAATAGTATTGTTTAGTGTACAATATGTAGGAACTTATTTAGATGAATGAAAAATATCTTTGTATTCATCTAGTTTATGGTTCAATTATTTTTTCTTTGTTATTATTGGATAAACCACACTATGATATGGTGAAATAAGGATGTTATTACATTTAATTATTACCATAAAGATTATGCTTCTTACTATAACTGATAAGATTATTACACTTCTTGGCACTAATGATTGAGAGCTTATGAACTAACTACGATATACAGTATTTTAGATCACGACAATCTATCACAACATTTCAAGGATTTACTTCATAGAATATATGTCAATGGTAAATATATGGTTGACCATATGTAAAAAATTACACACCTCTAATGGTGATATGTCAAAAAGGATTACATCTTTAAAAAGTTTGATTTTATACACCAAGTGACACAACTAGGTGATCCCTTTCTCAAGGCCTACACTAGACCATGCACTAGTGTATGGTTATGGATGATGTATAAATTTAAAGTTAAATTTTTGAAAATATGCTTTAGGAGAAATTAAAATTTTATGACTTCCATTGGAAATGATGAAGTGTATTGGCTTAACATTGATCTACATTTGTTAATGAAATAATATTTTTAATTCATATAATTTCTTGTTGGGGGAAGTAGAGATATTTTTAGTACCAACCATATTGTTGGGTTCATAATCTATTATTTACTTACCTTTTTATATTTCTAGATAACTTATACCAACTTCTCAAGATGTGCAAGTAAAGAGCTCATAGTGTGACACTCTTCATTGGATTAAATATTGAAGTTGTGAATTAAGCACCACTTTCTAATCTTGGACCACTTGTTCTAATCATTTGAAAATTATTTTCCACTCTCTGGTATGATGACTCAATCAATATACATATAAATATAATGACTTCAATGTAATCATTTGGGTCATAAAATGTCCTCATATGAAAAGCAATTTATTGGTTCCAAGAAATCACATAACTTGGTGATCCTCATGTATTTACTACCCATTTTTGGTAGAAGAAATCAAGGCACATCTAGAAATGTAGAGCCATGGTGTAAATAAAGTAAACTATAATTGCTCAAAGATATTATTTTGTTCTAAGAATAGATAAAACTAAAATAAAGTAGTGCTAGCATGTTTTTAAGATGTGAAGAAGAGGGAATATAGAATAAGGGAAAACAAATTTAGAATCACATTTTGCCTATCAAGGGGGGGATGAAATGGGTGGAGGGGATAATGAAGTAAAAACCAAGGTAGAGGATCTCTTTATCAAATTCAAGACACTCAAATTAGGTTTGTCAAAATAAGAGGACTTTTGACATTAAAGAATTTGAAGAAATATTCTTAGCCATACAAATATTAGGTCAAAAAATGAAGTATATAGATCATCCCATGAAGTTTATATGCATAAAAATTAAAATGAACCTACCTTGCCATACCATGTTCCCCATTCCTCAAGACCTCTAACAGAGTCATCGATCTAATGTGAATATTGGGTACTTACATGAGAAAGTAGGTATCACCATAGAGTTCGTTGAATTCTCTTATTCCAATCTACTAGCCTACCGCACCCCAATAGACCTTGGCTCTATCTGAAGCCAACTTTG